>OX104134.1:64943122-65009395 GCA_944470555.2 Heterobilharzia americana
GATACGTTCAACTTTAACTCCAGAAATGGAAAATGAAACCTGAATCTACAAAATCTCTAAATGCATTACAATTTATATAAGGCTGAGAAAATTTCTGTTGGCATTACTATTTTAAAATTGTCAACGTTCGCCTTTTACATAGGTGCCTTAGGATCATTCAGTTATTTCTTATAAAAAGATTGATTGCACGAATAAACGTATTCCTTTTCAATTAGGTCTTCGTCTTTGGATCTAAACTAATATATAGGTGTACAATTCAATCAAAATACCAATCAAGTGATGGGGGATTGATAAACAGTAATTATAGATATTTGGTGATGATTGAAGGTGAAGTGAAAATTTGGGCCGTGGCGGGATTCGAACCAGTGACCACCAGGTTTTCGGTCCGGTGCTTAGTAACTCAGTTGGTAAAGTACCAGGCCGGAAACCCGGTGGTTGCTGGTTCAAATCTCGCCACGTCCAAATTTTCATTTCACCTTCAATCGTCACCCAGTATCAATACAAGTCTGATTATCTCAAGTAGTCAAAATGATAATAATTATAGATTTTAAGTAAGACATCAGAAATCAAGATGCAAATGATCAGCAGAGTAATTATCGTTGGTTAAAAATGGTAATTATAATGATTCGAAACAGGTTATCCTTAGGAAAATTGAATAGTAATTGACAAAGTAAATGGAGTGCTTTATGCCGAGTAGTCAGTCATAGGTAATAAATAATAACGTAAGAACAAGAAAGCTACTGAACGTTGATAGAATAAGAGGGGGAAGAGGTGCGCAAAGTAATACATCATGTTGACGACCGCGGTAATGAAAGTGGTTGAACCAACTTCTTTTAAATACAAAGGTTTAGTTTTCAAAGGTGGATTGCAGTTGCCTCTACTATAGGAATACGTAGTCTATTTGGCAAATCAACTGGTATGTGATGAATGATTTTAAATGCTTTTCTTGTGTCCACTTGACGTTCAGTGTCAATTCAGTGTGCAAGAACAGAGATCCTTACTGATCTAATTTATGCCCATTTCAACCATAATGGTTGGTGCTGGGAAATTCCACAATGAACCTGTCTCACTGTACACCCAGCAGGGGCAGTTGAACCGATAAATGCACATGAAAGTGGCAGAACCAGGTAGTCTATCTCTTTTTCTTGTAACTTTTATTTCTTACAACTTTTTATTTTTCTATTTTAATTTTACTTCTTATAATGTTGCAGTTGTCGTTTTGTTGATAATCTAGATAACTTTCTCAAAACCTTTCTGTAGTCACTTCCCAAATTTCCCTAGAGTATACACGAGTCTACCAAAGAATTTGCTTATGAAATTGAGCAAAATGATTTTCAGTCTGTAATTACTGATATCCCGATTTCTAACAAAATTATATGCAAAAATGAGGAATTTGAATCAAATAAGATTTTTAAATCAAGCCTTTCTAAACTATGCTCAACTGTACAGAGTTTTCAAAAGTTGGAAATTTCAAAGCTTACCCAACTGTATGCTCAAGGTGAAAATCAAGAGAAAACTAATTCAGATGTTATTAAGAATTCAAACATCTGTCTTGCTATAAATGAATTCAATCATTCTGCATCTAATTTGGAATATTTTAACATGCCGTTGGAAAGAAATTACAACAATGATTAACTTTTGTTTTCGGTTGACCTTTTTGTTACAAACAGTGAAGAAAAAGTCACTGAAGCATCAGTAAATCATATTTCAACCTGATTCTATGGTTTAATAATCATTTCTCCCTACTCTGTTTTGCATCACTGTTATGTCTACGGTGGAAATAATACTAAATGGATGGTAATTAGTATCTAAACTTCAACTAACTCTGAAGTTATATATAAGTTAGGATGATGAGAAGACAGGTATCTGTTTGTGAGATTCTACTGCTTTGAAAAAGAGGAGGAATAAATGCGAAGCAAATTCCTCAAACCACTTAATTGGCAATGGTAAAAGATATTAAAAAAAACTGCATGTAAATTGCAGTAAAGCATCTCCATGCCCACATGCAATGAACTTCAGATTTCTGACATATAGGTGAATTTATCAAAAGACAAGAGAAAATAGAAATCCAGGGTACACAGTTATTATTGTCAAATCAAAGGCGAGTCTCAAGAATACTCAGAAAAACTATATAGTACGCCGTCGAAAGTATCGAAACTAACGGAGTGTCTAGAATGATTGCAACAATATACAGTAAGGCAGCTAATTTGTAGATATTTATTACAATATTTTTTGTCATAACTATGGAATTCAGGCGCTTTATTGAGTTCTCATGCTTCCACTTATATAAACGGTAAACATAAAGAGTACGCTATATATCTTAGGAAGGATATTTCAGACAGTTTGTTTCATTCATCAACTTCCACTAAGAAATGAGGAAGTGTAATTTACATACAACCTGAATGGAACTCATCAAGCCAACCAAAGTATTTTCATAACATTTTATGATATTTCTGTTAAAGTAAAAAATATTTGTCACTTGTCTGTGATAAAGTAACAGGTCGTTTGTAATGATAACATTCACTTAATTGGCGTATTGTAGAATGCTTGCTGATACTGAAAATATCATTATAGAAGATATTGAAATCATCACCGATTTTCACTTCATATCCAGTATTTAAAATTGATAGAACGAGTGCTGAAATCCAAAGAATCTAGACTGAAGGATAATTTAATTATTTCAGTAAACTTTTGGCAAAATCTTAGGAAGCTAAATAACGTTCCTAATAAAATAACTTTAATACACTAGGTATATAATCTGAATAAACAAATATCTAAACCACTCTAAAGAGTTTTGTGCACTAATCCTTAACCCAGCTGCAGGAGAATAATATATTCATGCGAGATGACTGAAGTAGATCCACGAGATATAACAAAGTAAGGAGTTATGGAGCCAGAGGGATGATAGGAGGTCAACTAGAAAATGGATCTTTGTGTATGCAACTGTGGCTCATTGGTCAAGAGACTCAACTTCCAAACAAGTAGGTCATGAGTTACAACCGCGTTACACCTACTTAGGTGTAGGCAGTCACTCAGCGTCGTTAATCCTCACAAAATAGATCTTGCTTTTCGCTTCTTTGCCTTTATTCGTCAATTTCGACCAGCTATTTTATTATTTTCATTTTAATACAAGAATTTGAATACAGTTATGGTCACTCACTAACTAAAGCTTGTTATAGTTATAGTTATTCTAATCCTAGATGTAAAAAAGTCATGTCAACTTGTTTTCATTTATTAATGAACAGATCATGTACTTCGTACAATTATTTTACTCTCAACAGGTTCATATGTTACTTCACTTGTTCCTCAGTATAATTTTTAGGACATTTTTGCATCTTTTTCACTAGAATATACATATCTTATTGTTTGTTTATTAAATTCTGCTTTATACCTATTCCTAATTTCGTTACATTGTTCAAGCAACTTACAATCCCAATTACCCTTTTTCACTGTCAGCCAACATTTCTGAATTGGCATCTGCTATTGGCATCGTCGTCATTGGAATTATCAAATACTGTGGACGGGAGTTAACTCTACGCGAGAACACTCTTAATGCTTTGGATAAAAATGAGAGCTCTTTGCTGTACTAACGTTTCTCCAAGCCTACAAAGACAGAGAATATTCTAACCCGTTTATGCTTCAGTTGTTTAATTAATTTTATGGTTAATAGGTTGAAAAAATCAAATCGTAAAGTCGTATGCAAGATACCTGTGGCAATAGTCTTCTGTTATTACACGATAAAAATGGAAATTAGGTTTTTTTAAGTAGTACACTACAAAACTAACTCAAAGCAGGAAGAGCTAAAGTTTATGGACTACTCAATCCTGATCAGTGAATCGATTTTTGGTAGCATTCATTGAGGGAATCATTTTTACCACTGTGAAATCTTTGTATATCAGTTAGCTGCAATTTTTAAACTTTCTGGTTGTAATACCTAAATTACTGGAAATTATTAGCTGGAACAATGAATGCAACTGTTTAAAATCGGTCGGACTTCGTTCTAGTTACTTTTTGAAAGGTGATTAAATTCCACCTTATTTTTTCTTTTTATCTTCCCACTTGTCTTTTCTCATAGACAGACATAAAATTTACTAGAACTCAAGACTCACATACTGGCAGGAACTGTTAATACCATCATTTTATTTCCCCATGTTTCACAAAAGCCTAACAATGGTAAAATATCTATGCCACAACTTCATCACCCAGGTGTATATTTTAGACTGTTTTTGTCGAAAATGATGGTATGATATTTATGAGAATTCATGTTTCTTTATAAATCTGGTTCTTCCTACTTTGGCGATGCCTACTTACACAGTCAACAAGACTTTGGAGGATAAAACCAACATCACTGTAGGTATCTACTGCTTAGTCAAACAGTTATAATCTAGTCTCTGCTCATTTGTCTACAAGTATTTTAAGGTAGACTTGTGTCAAAGTGTATCTACATTCAACTAAGTGTAGTTCATTTCTCTTATAAAAGAAAAAAAGACAATTTGGAGAATAAACACTTTCCTTTTCGATGATGTCATTCATAAGAGCTGTACACTTATATTTACATCACTAAAAACAAATAATAACCTATTATTGACAATACTTTGAGACTGAAATAATGAATTAACATGAAGAAATAGAACAGAAACATGAATGTATGTGCAAAAACGATGAGGCGATGAAAGTATTGGTAAAACCAGAATTTAACAAGGTGTGAACTGTCTCTAAAAGTGAAGTATCTTAGTCAAGTGTCTTCGTCGAAGGCAAAAAGAAGGTAGAGATTTTTCTCTACCTTAATTAAACTGATAATAGCATAAAAATTACTACCAATAAAATTTTAAAGAATGAAACGAAAGTTGAAACCAGGGCAAAGGAGGAGACTGATCATACTTCCTCCGATCACAATGACTAGGCTTGAATTGGTGACTGGCCATTGCTTCCACTGTGTACAAGTTTTGAACTCGCTTTCCAATTAGAACTTTTGGCTTAAGTTCTGTGATATTCGTAATCGACAATTATGATGAAGATTTGTGACTGGGTCCAAAAAGGTATTGAAGCATCGAACAGCTTCTTGACTTGCATTCCACTCTTTAAAACAATGAGTTAGCACTCTGAAACGCATCTGCAAATGATACTCTTTGTATATCGTGTAACTAGCTTCACAAGAGCAGGTAAAATTTTAGACATACCTTGAGGTGGTTCACGGCGTGAGCTTGTCCTTGAAGCATCCACGTATTAATTGTTGGCTAGGAAAGAGTAATCAAATGTCAGCAGAAAATAATAAAGTATCACTTTCGAAGTGGCTTTCTTCGAAGCTGTTAAAAGTCCCGCGGCGTATTGCTTTGGCTTCAAGTTTATTTAGACAAATCTACAGGACTGACAAATTTGAGTCAGTAGTTTTCTATGTTTTTCCAGTTCACCATAAATTTTGTATTCTGTTCAGATTCGTGTTATTCTCAATGTCAATGAACGAATCGTGTTCCTGTTTCTGTTAAGACAAGTCCATTTCTGAAAATGTGTAAATTGTCAGTGTTACTTTGGCTATCCGTGAATTGATCTCTGAAGAAGGCCATTTTTCAGAAGAACATCCAGTGACCTGTTTTCTAACTTGTCAGCTTACATTTCTGCTTGATTCTGACGAATATGTGAGAAGTATACTTTTTCACTAACATTTTATGCAGTTTTCTCAACGGTTTTTCAACAATCGTATCACGCACGGACTGGTAACTCACACTCAAATGAAAGACAACACAAAGATAAATGGACTGTAAAATCCAGAATAAAAGATAGTCATGTCGTTAGCTACTTACGTATGTGGCGCAGAAGCATGTCAACTGATAAATGTATCTGAATTGTGCAGTGATTCTGGGGTTATCAAGAAATCACAAAACTTGCTTCCTATATCATGATAAAATGTGATGGATAATTTGTTGTTTGCCTGGCTGAGTTAACTTTCATTTAGTGCTTACACTTATGAATCAGTCCCATGTGGTAGCGTGGTATACACATATTGCTATGGAACTAACTGGACGATTGATATACTTTGCTTGGAATTTTTGTACTGATTATTAAGTCGAATCAGATAGTTTTTGTACAGTAATACGTTAGTATGGTACTGCATTTCCTCCTATAAACTATTGCTGGTCGATATTCCTCCATCCGATGAACAGTCACTTGGCCAATTCCAGTTTAAACTGAAGGGAACAGAAACTGTCATAATTCAGATTTTGTCCTATCCATGTAGATTTCCTAGAGATGGATGGTTTTATGGACCCATACCTTCAAAGAGTTTCAAAAATGCCATTTTTTTACTTCTCAAATGTTGAACATATACTACTCTGGGATTTATCCATTCGATTAAGAATCGATCTGGCATGACCATGATTTCATATATTGACTCTTTCAACGTAATAAGTGAGGAATATGTATAGTGGTTTATGTGTCTGTTTACAGTTATCACTCAGACTGTTCTTAAATAGTCAACACAGATTTACTGCATATGGCCGACGGAAACGTTTCTGAATGCTTCTGTTAGAAACTTAATTCTACTTTCTTGAGGAAAATACTTGATCATTTGTAATTCTCACTACTTAAATATAGCAGTGTGATAAGAAGAGGAACTATTTTCTGTTGTTCATATGGAATTGTTTTAAAATTTGTTGCAAAGCTGACAGGTTTTCATGTTTAATTCTTCAACGATGCATACCGTTCATATTACTTACAGCTTTCATTCTACATTCATTTTGGAGTTTCCTTAAAACAAGTACTTTTTTTTTTTCTTGAAGTATTGCGAAGCCTCCATTTTTAGTTAAAATGAATAGAATAATCATATACGATTAAAGATAGAGTGAAAATCTGAAAGTGAAAAACCATACTTGAGTTTGGGGAAACTTTGGGCACCGGTTACGATGCATAGTGATATCAAGATTCTATTCAAATAAAAAAGCTTAATCATTTCAAAAAGATGGCAAAAACCGGTTGAGACGTTTTCCCTATGAACTTTCGTGTATCCTCGTACTGTACTACGGATTTCTCAGAATCAGTATTTTTACCAAATCGCTAGTGGATTAAATATATAATCGGAGTTTAACATCAGGCAACTCATTATTTAAGACAGTCATTTCTTAACTATATCCATCTACAGTTCGTTGTGGTTGGGCACAGTTTAACTATGAGGAATGTTAACTTCTTCAGATTTGTGTTGCTACTGGATAGTGGACTATGTAGCTCGTTAGTTTCTCGTAGTTAGTCAAACTCAAGGTAGTTCTTATTATTATCATCTATCCAGAAGCCCTCAGCTGATAAATTGGAGCATTCACAACCACTTTTAGGTTTGAAAAGATAATATACACTAATAACTCATGAATAAGTATACTGCAGGACATATATTGTGTTTCTTTATAGATCTTTATGAAACAATTACAATGTCGCATGCTGCCTTATAATATTTAGCGTTAGAATTTGTTTTAAAGTCATTTATGATCTACACTTTGTAAGTAAAAATAATATAACACATGTATACCTACTTGTCCGATAATTCCTTTATCCCTAAAATAATAAAAGCAGGAATACTATAAAGATTGTTATCCTTTTAATTAAATTACTTTAAACGAACTGAACATGCAATATTTTTACTGATTCAGTTTTACCCTAATGATGTTTTTGTTGATAATTAGTTAGCCACTTTTATTCAGCAGTAGGATGTATTTTAAGTAGGTTGCACAGTATGAATGAATAAAGGTGTTTTAAAGTGAATTTAAAAGCTTTTTTAAGATCCTATATTGTTCGTTATATTATTTCGCTAATAAATATTGCGGAACTGATGGATCATGAGTAATTTCCTTTTTTCCTTCAACTGACAGAATAGATAGAAACTAAACTTAAGAATCACAGGTAGAAAGTCACATGAAGTCATCAAACGTTGACTCCTGATATTCCAATGACAGTAACTTAATATCTTATACTTTTTAAAGTTAGATCAGTGGGCTTACCATTGCTTATTTGGTGGTTCGAATACACTTTCACTTTGTTTTGTATCAAAAATAGTTACCAAGTACTTATAATGAAGTCTACTTACTATCGCAATATCTCACAATCATAGAGGGAAGAAACTTTCTCTATTATAAAGTTTTTAGTGAACATTTCACCTTTTAAGTATAGAGACTTTTTAAATTGAATTATGTTTGCCAGCAAGCATTATATTTCTTTCAGCAGCTATAAATAGTTCAGCAACATTTATGAACGTTCAGATTAATTATTTCTAACAACAAGTTTTCATCCAAGACGTGTAATCGAAAGCCTATGTCTTATTTCAAAAGGAACGAAGAAAAATCACCGATAATATAATATCTGAATAATTAAGTCTTTTATTTATTGTGCAGAGCATCATGTTAAAACAGCACTGTACTAAGACTATTTTCATTTTTAGACATGCGATTCATCTAAGACATACGTTGTCAATAATCCAAATTTAAATGTTTATAATGATGCCAAGAAAAATTATATTCCCCACGAAACAAATGAATAACGGACTGACCGTTCAGTGAGTCGTCTATCTACCAGTGGAAAAATATCTTCACTAGAAGTTGCATGTCGATGAAAAGTAGATACAGATAAAATCAAGCTTACTGTGTGATGTCAGTGTAAAGCAATCACAATTAGAACATTCAGCTTGTGAATAAGATAGAATATTCAGTTGTTCAAGCACTTAATACTGTAGAAAAAGCAGAAAGCCCACATTGACAACGCAATCCAAGCCAGAATTCATCAAGTTATAAACCATTTTCGATCTCAAAGATTTCATCAAGTGAAGGAAATGCTGCGAATATTATTGAAACTATGTTTTACGGAATAAACTATGTCTTATACGCAATAAGTGACAGAGCAAAGCAGGTAAGTTGACAGTTTTAAACCAAACTAAGTTTTACTCAACTTGTCATTACAAAACTGACCAGTTACCCTAACTGAATAGGGAAAACTGAATCAGCATTAAGTGTTAGAAAGTACGATGATAGTTTCCAGTTGAATACTAGATTTATGTGTGACGTGATCTAAAGTTCGCAAAACTATTTGAATTTCTTGTGGATTGCTAATATATTCAGCTTATACACTCCAACTACCATAAAACTGAAGTATTCAGCTCGGAAATATGTGTTCATATTCATCTACAAGTCAAAGTTAGAAGTATGCTAAAAGTTAAACAATCAAAAGAGTCTTGACTTATGCTATCTAACGGATATTTAGAAACATGAATAAGCTTGAACATCAAACAGAACAAAGGTAAGCGACTAAGCTATGAAGTTGATAGGTGTTTGCTTTGGTGTAAATAGTGACTAATTTTATTTTCATACTGAAACTATATGTGTCCCTAGCAGTTATTAGGTCATACAACTTTTCTGAGTTTATTATTTTCTTTAAACAATGTCTTTCTGATTGAAATAATGCCTTTTGGCATTTAGGATTATCTGGGAAAGATTTTTACTCGCTGTGTGGCTTTAGTTGCTTATTCCGAATAGAACCGTTGTGAAAAAAAGTTGTATAAGAAAATGAGATAGTTCCACGATAAAAAGGCAAACCATGATAATCATTTGTCTAAGCCGTACACCTGATTGGGAATATAACTTGTCAAAAGTGTGGTGAAATAAAAAGCATAAACTCTGGTTCGTAATCAGCGTCAACTTTACAAATATTTCACAAGAGACATTGTATTCGTAAATAATACTTGAAAATTGAAATGAGACTTTTCCATCGACAAAAATTAGAATAAGAAAGCTTTTTCAAATGATTTATGTTTTATATACCCGTAGTGAAATCCAGGAAGTCTTCATTGGTAATCCTCACAAGGATAATAAGTATTAAGCGTACTTATAGGACAGTAGTGAACCAACAATATATTTACTTGGAGCATTGAGAGAAATATAGAAATTCATATGATCTAATGTATGACTTTAGCCAAAAGTGTATCGATTCAGTTTCCTTTACGTCAGAAAAGTCCTATCAAACAAATACAGAAAAAAATCAAAATCTATCAAATGAAACAGCTAATGACGACGAACATTATTAGGGTTCAGAAGATATCAGAGTTTTTGCGTCATATCACTTTAGTCCTGTAACCATTGCTTAAAACTGCAATTACATGGTGAAACATTTCCTAAACTTTCACACAACAAACCTGTCCATTTATCAAATGGGTGTTTGTAGATCTGTTAAAAATGTTTTTTCCATGACCCATTAGTGAATGGCTTAGCTTCGCGATCATAAGACTGAAGTCCTAAATTGGATACTAGTGTTAGGCAAATGGTTGATTGCGTTTTTATGAACATTTATACTGAAAGGCAAGCTATCCTCTAAAATGTTTAATCTGTTGTTTGGTGATTCATGGGAACTAATTGGTTCCAACGAAATTTTCATCATGAGTCAACGTCAGTGAGAGAAACAATTTTAACTCAGAAGTATTGCGTAACTATTTTCAACTATCTAAGACTGAGTGAACACCTAAGCGTTCGTGATAATCATTGATGATAATCAAGCCGTTATTTCATAGAGTTAAGATTTAGCACTTCTAAGAAGTTTCTAATCATAACACAGAGTTTTTAACTAAAAATGCATAAAAATGTAGGCGAGACTAGTTGTGAAACTTTGAATCATTTAACTTTTGTTTATTTGATCGGCTGTAGTTAGTACCGGTTTGACAAGGAATTCAAATAAATTTCTGTTGATATCTAAAACCTGCACTGACTTCGTAATTAAAAACCGAAATTAGTTACTCTCCAGGAACAATTCAATGTATGCAGTCCAGTTCCGCAGGAGGTTAACCGCACCTCGAGTAACTTAACGGGATGCTCTCTGATTCCAGCACTCGGTGAAGCATTTCCAACTTGCTCAGGGGTTAGCAGTTCCTCTGGTGTTGCAAATGCACCTCACTGAAAAATGCTAAAAGGATAAGACATTTAGGTTCAATATTTCCTACCCAGTACCTCCAACTACTTATAAAGTAAGGTGAGTTAGAGCAGTGATCTCTAAGGCCAACCGGACAACCGATAAAGAAAGAGTTTAAAACAAGAGTATTTGCAAAATACCCTCGTTTCTATTTGGCGTGCCAGTAAGTATATGACAATGTTAACAAATGTTTAACGTTCACATGTGTCTTCTAAATACTTTTATTTCTGAAAGATTCAACGTTAACATTGAGCCAACCAATCAACTAGAAAAAGGTATGCACAAATTTCTCATATACTAACAAACGTATAAAGGTTAGCTTTTTAAGAATTCATCAGTTATAACAAACTAGTATTATATGCACTGAGAACATCATTGTGAAAGAGATTCATAAGCTTGACTATTACGAATGACTCAAGCGTAGGGATTATGTACATTGATCTTTAAATTACCAGTTCATTAGGCTAGCAGCTTAAACCATGGCGTGTATGAAAATTCAGTCTCATTAATCTTTTTGGATAAATAAAGGAGATTATCTCCTAATTTTTCATAGTTCTATAAATACAACATGCAGACTACAATCTATGATGCTTTCAATTTTGTGAATGATTTCACCATACATTTTTACTACTAACGCTTCACTTACTACTAATATCAGTAGAAGTCGTTTTTGTATAGCATTACTTCTACACACTTGAACCACTTTATTGCATCTCACTTAATTCGCTGATTGATGGAAATAGGAAGAGAGAAACATTAAAACTTCAGTCAAATCTATTAAAATCCAAGTTTTAAATGCCCTCATTTCCATTTGATACTTCTCATCCACTTTAACCAGCTGTGACTTTACTCGCTGTTATTAGTATGATTGAAATAACAAGGTCAAATGAAAACTATTCATTTGGGAATGTGAATTATTCCTTATAACCAAGTCTTTTTGATTGTTTGTTATCAAGACTACTGTTTTACTATCTTTTTCGTTTATTTGAATTTTATCTTCATTATTACATTGACACTACCGACTTATTCTTATGTTTTGTTTTCACCAATGTTTCACATTGAATTTCTCTACAAGTATGTTATTTTAGAAACTCAAAAATAAAGCAGAGGAGATAAGTGTGACCGAAAGTTCGCATTTTTTTTAGTTTCTGAGTTCAAGCAATATTCTAACGAAACCTACTTGCCTTGTTTTTTGTGCAAACTGAAACTACAATTAAAAAAGACACGAAAAAATAATTTTAGCCACCTTGATCGTTTTAACAAGTAGTTCTTCTTAAAGAGGAAGATTAGCTTCGTAAAAAAAGGAATACTTTATGTGGAACTTTTTTCCATATTGTTCAGTTGATCTATTGATAGCCACTTATCTGCAGTAAATGTAGCATCAACATGGTTTAACTGTTTAAACTAGCAAACTAACCAGTCAACAGAAATATCCCATGCCGTGTCGAGTTTGTTTTGGTTTAACAGTTCCGACCTAACTTACTAATCAGAATGTATCCCACTAGTGAAAAACAAATTGCCACAAACCCCCAAATTCAATTCTTAGGTGATTTAAAACCTAAAGATTTTCACTAAATCCCAGCTGTATAAAATACAAAAACTTAAATTCCGCTGTATTCCTTATTTCTTTTTTCTATGAGCTTCAAAATCCACTTTCATTGAGTTATTAAGTGTTTATTTCTCTAAGCTAGGTGAGTCTTTTAACTCTTCTATACCTTTACGTTGTCCATGATGATATCATTTCTAGGGTAGTATTCATCACGCACTGACATCAGTTAGAGAATCACTGAAAACCTAGGAGCACTTGATAGCTGCTTTGTCCTAGTATGGGATTCTCCAGCAGTACTCACTTATGACCCAGCTAGGGATTGAACTCAGGACCTTAAGGTTTCGCAGCAAACCCGACAACCATCCAGTCAACGGCTCGAAGTTCATGGGTTCACCGTTTCCAACCTGAAGATCCTGTGTTTAATCCCTAGCCGGTTTTTTGGCGCGCTTTGCTGAGGAGTCCCGTAATAGGGCGAAACAGCTGTCCAGTGCTCCCAGGTTTCCAACGGCTGGCCAACTGATATCAGTCCTTGATGAATACTACCTCGAAATAAAGACCTCTATTCACCTAAAAATACAATATCATTATTAGTACAAGGGTTTTTATATGATACCGTCGCTGATTGGACCAAACTGATAGAAATGCACATTCTAGATTCCACTGCTAGCCACGATTCATCATTAACAATATCATTATTAGTTGTGGAATACGTTTCTGAATGTTATTTCCATCTTTATAAAGTTCCTTTCATCCTTTAGCAAGAGCAAATGACCTTGTGAACAGTATGAACAGTTTTCTCGCTTTGATTTTGCTACTTTATTCAATGTTATCACTCAAGGATTATTTCTTTATAAATCTGATTAGTTTAAATGTGACTGTTTCTCAGTTGCTTTCGATATATTTATGATTAACTCGTCAGTAGTTGCAAGATCTTCATAGTAATAACATTCATATCACTCTTTTTTGACTATTGTATTCCTCCTTTCAAGTTAATATGAGCCCAAGATTCAAGAAAATTCTGTAGTGATTTCAGTAGTAGGCAAATAGACCCACCTCAAAGATTAGAAGATCCATAGCATCAATATGTACATATATTTTACAATGAATTTCCTTAGTTGTTTCTAATTATTAACTTTAGGTTATTTATGACATTTATTTCATCGTATATAAGCTTATTGTGAAGTTATAAAATTGTTTACGTCACTCCGTGCAAAGGCGCAACTAATAATGGCATACCTCCAGAACCAAGTACATATTGATGCAGGACTTCAAGTGGCACATATATTATATATAGTTTGCTAATATATTTCGATCTGTTATTATTTAATGTGACAACTAGGGTTGATACGTTATCCATAATTCAAATGTGAATGACATGGTTTGTTGCGCTAATTGGTGAATCCATATTTATATAAATTTGATTGATTTCATCTAGTCTGCAGCTGAGTGGGTTTTCATAGCTTACCATATGTATGGCAAGGATTCATTTATATCCAGCTAACGAGTCTCCAATAGAACTTAGTGCGCTTCCAAAGTTTTACTGGAAGTCACTACCAAATTTATAACGATATCTAACTATTTACTACAACTTCAGGAGCGAGTTTATGTAGGCTGCTAAAGTTCTGAAATTTTTAAGTAACTTTTGTTTCTGAAAAATCAAAATTATTGGTTTTTTCATTTTATTTAACCTTATTTTTTAAAATCCTTCAGCGTTTTCTAGGCATTTCAAATAGACTTTATTTTACAGTCCAAAAATGTTACGATTTACCAAATTACGTTTCATCCACACCTCTTCATTGTTCGTTTGATCTCATCTCAAACTCATGTAAAAGATGTGCACTGGTGAGTTAAAAGTTAAAGACTGTCACTGATCCATAGGGTGCATCTTCACAACAAGTTATGTGTGTGGTTGTACGTAGACGCCTGAAAATGCGAAAGCATTTAGCCAGTTATGCTGGAAGTCGTTCTTACCGCCTTAGTTGCAACGTCCTGTTTCCCTCTTTCTGAAGAAAATAAGTCATCTGTTTGTGAGCGTTGAGGATTTAACAGTGAATAAATTTAATAAAGTAATCTACATATCTTTCAAACCCAAAATGCTTGGAATGAATCGTTAGGTTGTGATTTTAAAAGTAGTACTTTTTCCACAGATTTTTTTAATACTCAGTTAATTGGTGATGACTTTTAATTTCACTAATTTTCTGTTATTTTTGTGTCGACTATTTATTATTTATCAAACGTCTTGTGCAAAGTTTGATTTTCAGAGCAAAGTTTTAGACACTTAATTTCTATACCACACAAGATTTACAGGTTCAGTGGAGGGTGCATCAGCGTTCCCTAGTACCTTAGAATCCCAAGGACTAGCATTTTTCGATTTTAGTAGGGTATATCCTAACTAGTAGTCGACATGCATAATCTTTGATGAAAGGAATAGTAAAACAGATCTTTTGAATGATTATTCAGCTGACGTTGGTTAGTGAACGAAACCTCTTGTGAATAAATGAGTTTCATATACACTGCTGAACTAAAATGCAAGCTTAAACAGCTGAAACTGTCCAACATCTCATAGATTAGAAGAACTGCTTGTGATGTAATAAATCGAAAGTGCACGAACAACTGATTACATCAGTATTGTTTAACGAAACTGAGAGATGATTAATACAGTTTCCAAACTTTAAAGAGTGCTGAGAAGCAACTTACAATAAGCAACTGTTACTTAAATTTTTCGATGACTTATTATGAAACACATGAATCTAGTAAGCTATATTGTCTCATACACATAGACTGGAAGTATTTTCAGTCATATCACTGATGTTGGATAAGTTTATGTAGCGGTTAGATAGCGTTAGATGTAGGATTTAATATTTACTGACATTCGTAAACAAAATATACTTACAAGCTTACAGCCAATAAGATGATTTGCTACTTCCTGATTTCTGTCACTGAATTCTGCAGTTATAGATCTCACCATTAAGCTCCTAAGGCAGCATAAATATTTATTCTAAGCTTCAATAAAAGCTAGGATATTATTAGAATAAAGGGTCATTTTAAGGCTAATCTCCTTCTCATCTGTTTTTCCGTTATACGATTATTTTTCTACCCATAAGTGAATGACTTTGTTTTCACATTCACTAAACCAAGTTTAATGTATGAGTAGGCTTGTACACTGTGGCATTGTATAACTCTGTATTATATCAGTTTATTCAACAAAGTACAGCTACAAAATATTATAATACTATACCAATGCTTTTTGTGGTAAGTAAAGCAATCTAAACAACTATAAGACTATGTCTCACAGTCTTCAACAAAAAATAGCAGATAAGCTACCTTTCAAGTGAAAATGCGGCTCAGTGGCTCAGTTAGTTGACTTTCTACAAGTAAGTCACGAGTCTGGATATCGTTTCACCTGCCGAGATATGGGCAGCCAGGTGAAATCACTAAACCTCACGCACTAAGTGTGGCGCATTGTCTACTGCATGAATATGTGCAGGCTTGGTGAATGTGCCCCATTTGCACATTATTTTTGAAGTCTGTCAAACAGAAAGGTTTACATCGTGGTGATATTTCATAACCTTATGTGCACTATAAATAAACTACAAATTTGACTTACAAACGAAAACCACATTTGACGGGATCAGTTAGTGAGGAAGATGAAGCATACATAAGCAAAATATTTAATCCTAGTATGAGATAAACATTCAGCTAATCACACGTTTTTCCATTTTTCACTCAATTTAAAAAACGTTTTTTCACTTTCATAATGCTGCAAATCAAATTTCCAACATATGATATGAATTGAAGATGGGAGGAAAACATGGAACCAAACTACACATAAAATCTTCACGTCAGCGATCAAGACAAAATGGGAGATATCGAGCAACATCCTTGAAGAAACATGTGTGGAAGAACACTGGAAGTCTTTGAAAGAGATGTGGAAAGAAACCTGAACGGCCGTATTAGGAAGGAAGAAGAAAAAAGATAAGGAATGGATCTCGACGGACACATGGAAGCTGATAGAGCAGGCAGAGGAGGATGGTGAAGCAGAAAATGAACCAGTGCAAGGATGCTCAAAGAGAGGAGGAAGTGAGCACAATATATAAAACACTGGACAAAGAAGTGAAGAAGAGTGCACGCAAAGACAAAGACGCTTCCACGACACACTGGCAAGTGAAGCAGAACATGCTGCAGGTAGGAGAGATAGAGACCTGACAACATTGTATCAAATTACCAGGTTGCTATCTGGGAAGAGATCAAAACACGTGAAAAAAAATAAAAGGTGATGAAGGAAATATAATTACCAAAGAAAAGAAAGAAAGGAAACGATGGGCTGACTACTTCAAGAAGCTCTTGAATCGACCACCACCTGCACTTCGTCCAGAAATACCACCTGCAGCCCAGCCACAGAACTACAAGTGAACATAAATCCTTCAACAGAAGTGGAAGTCCTGAGCACCATAAAGCTACTGAAATATGGGGAAGCAGCAGGACCAGATAGAATCCCGCCAGAAGCACTGAGAACAGACGCAGAGACAACAGCAGACATGCTCACACCACTATTGCAGAACGTCTGGAAGGAGGAGAAGGTACCTGGCGATTGGAAGAAGGGTTACCTTGTCAAACTCCCGAAGAAGAGACACCTCAGTGTTTGCAAGAACTGGCGCGGAATCACTCTCCTGTCCACCCACAGCAAGCAAAATATTAAGCAGCATCATCCTGGAGAGGCTTAAAGATGCACTGGATTCAAAACTACGAACAGAACAGGCAGGCTTCAGGAAATACAAATCATGTGCAGACCAAATTGCAACCCTTCGCATCATCATAGAACAGAGTATAGAATGGCAATCAGCTCTCTACCTCAACTTTATCGACTTTGAGAAGGCCTTTGACAGCGTCGACCGACAAGTAATTTGGAAACTGCTTCAATACTACGGAGTACCGCAAACATTTATCCGCCTCATTCAATAACTATATGAAGATGTCACATGCCAAGTAATTCACAATGGGAAGCTCAGTGATGCTTTTGAAGTGAAGACAGGAGTGAAACAAGGCTGTCTACTATCACATATGATATTCCTGATTGTAGTGGACTGGATCATGCAGCAGACAACAGTGGGGGGCGAGAAGAGGGGGATACGCTGGCTGGACTGCGGAAAAGAACCTAGAAGACTTGGATTTCGCCGATGACTTGTGCCTGATGTCACACAAACTTGATCGACAGGCGAAAACTAACAAGTTGGTAGAAGAGGCAGCGAAGACGGGACTTCAAGTGAATATAGAGAAGACAGAGGTGATGAAGATACCGCACCAACAACAACAACAAACTCCAATCACCATCAACGGGAGGAACTTAAAGGAAGTAACCTCCTTTACCTATCTAGGAAGCACTGTTTCAACTACAGGCGGCACAGGCACAGACGAGGATGTAAAAGTCAGAATCGGAAAAGCAAGACAGGCGTTCATTAGCCTGAAACCAATGTGGAGATCTTCTCAGCATGCGGAACAACATCCGGATTTTCAACACCAACTTCAGTCAAGTCAGTGCTTCCGTATGGTTCAGAGACTTGGCGCGTCACGAAAGGGATTTCCAACAAACTACAGACATTCATCAACAACTGCCACCTACGCTAGCTGGTTACTGAAGATCAGATGGCGGGAGGAATAAGAATAAGCAACAAGGAACTCTGGGAACGAACCAACCAAGAACCTATCACCCAACAAATATCCAGAAGAAAGTGGAGACGGATTGGATACGGCACACACTGAGAAGGCCGACTGGGAACATCACGCAGCAGGCCAAGCCGTCGAGTGGAACGCAGATGGGAAGCGACGAGTTGGGTGTCCGACAGTGACATGGAAGAGATCGTGCGAGGAAGAAATGAGAGCTTGTGGGCTGTCGTGGAGCCAGGTTCAAAAGATTTCAGAGAACAGAGCGCATTGGAGACGTGCTACTGAAGCCCTATGTTCCATTAGGAACCCAAGGGACAAGTAATAATATGATAATAACAGTAGCATATAGGCCAGTTTTATTCAGATCAGCAGCTATAAGATCTACCAACTGTAATATAAGAGCTAACAACTTAAAAGATCTTATTTTGATGCCAGTCAGCAAGCAGTAGAAATTGAGGCTTTAGCTGTCTGCTTACTATCATCTTAGCTGCCCTTAAATAAACTGAATCAAGATTAATTCAGCCACTCAATCAAAATGAACATATGACTCAACGATACTTTATAATGGTTTACGCGGGAGTCATATCAACTGACCTGAATTCTTTGCCTAATGCCCTCAAATTGGTATCAGAACTTCTTGCAAGGCAATTTCATCACATGCGAGTACTGTTACAGAGCAGTTAGGGTCAAAAAACTGCAGTCTATAGATATATTTTGCTTTCAGCGGCCTAGGTCTCCAGACTTACAGGAGGATTGATCTGACTGCAGTATAGTTTATTTGCCCTTTGATGGGCATTTAGATGTTTCAGTCGTGTTCAAGATATACAGTAATCTGGTAAATGCCAAGCAGAACTGCTGTATCGCGATTGACATAACATCTAAAACCAACTAATTTGGGTTGATGTACCTTTCCAATTAAATTAATTGGTCAATACATTGCGTCGCAACATGCCTTTTCTTTAAAATAAAAGTCGTTGCTAACCATTGCTGAAGAATCTTATTATAGCTTTCTGGTACAAAATGGATGTCAAATATACTCACTTTTCTGATGCAGGCATTTGGTAGACTCTGCATTTTGTCAGGCTGATTTCGTCTGTTTTTGGTAGGATTAAATCATAGTATGAGAAGGCAGAGGTACAAAGGCATATATATATATATATATATATATATATATATATATATATATATATATATATATATATAACAAAGTTACATCAGAATGATAAAATATCATGCACTTGGTGGACACCAGTGGTTGCCACCAGTAACATAATGTAACTCAGTTCTTAGAAGGAAGATAATAGATAACTGATATGATATCACAACGATAGATTGTAGCACATTTTGAGTACAGCTTCCAAATTCCAACTTCAGTTGTCCTGTGGATCCTATCACAGAAGCCTATATTCTGTCACATTAGCTTAGACCATCATTCCACACTTTATGGTCACCTTTAACCTGCTTCCTGCCTAAATCTAGTTTGACTAACTTGTAACTTGAAATAGATTATAACCAGGTATGTGTAACACAGGTCTCAGTCAGCTGATTGATATGAAAATCGTTTGTAAACAAGGGTGTTCACAGATAAACTAATCGACAATTAGGGTCTCGTTTATAAAGCCATTTCCTTGTAAACTTTAGGATTGAAATCTGTTTTGATAGAGTTGAATAAGTTGAGCATTGAGTAAATGGATTATAAATATATCAAAATTACCTATTTAATAGATTTCTGTAAAAGATTTTGCCAGTATTACTTAGTCTGAGCAGTGGTATTGAATGGTCATAATATTAGACTTTCTTTTATTTGTAATTGCTACGTGACTTTACAAGTCAACTAGGTAAGAATAAATTTGTGCTCATGAGAAATTATATAAAATTCCTGTTATATACCTGTTTCAGAAAGTTATTATTATGCAACGTGGTCACATGTAGCCTTCTCCCATTGTCATCAGGTAGGCACTGGTTAACAGCACAGGACCTAGCATATTCACTCGTAGATTCAACTTTCTTTTTACTACTACTATTGGGTTGTATTAACCCATTTCTTTTCTAATTTGTCAATTTAACTTTGTATCAATATTAAAGTAAGCGAATCTGATTTTGATGGTCTAAATTTAGAGATAGTTACTTAAAGCATCCAGAAGCATTGAATAGCGTTTCATTTTTTGTTGGCACTCAGAAGTAGAGTGTAAGTAAAAGACCGCGGAAATTTATATGACATAAGAAATTCTTCTAAAATTCCTACAGAGTAACAGTGAAAAAACGTAAACAATGAGTTTAAGTAATGTGCATTCGCAGTTTCCTGAAGACGAAAGACATGCCCTCCTAATGCGCATTAGAACTTTGGCACCTTCCTGAATGCTTTTAAATATACAATTAAAAGTTAGCTTTTACCTCTACTTGTTGTTTACTTCTTTAAGGATGATTCAGTGGTGGCGGAATCTTTACATGCTGTAATTTGCTTTATTTTTCAAGACATTTTGCTCATTTTTTTAAAATGAAATTTTTACCATATGTTGCCAGTTCAAGCTATAATTATTCATTCCAGCTTCACCTGATAAAGTGACAATTGTAAATACTTAAATAAATTATACTATATTGGTACGTGTTTAAGAATAATGATTTAATAATGAGTACACATCTAGCTGATAATTTCAAGGTCATACCAAATATACGGTCTTCCTGCTTTCCTTCTTATTACTTAGATTATATCACCATCTTGTATCAACTTGTGGGGAAACATAACGCACAATAAGAGGTGAAATTCACTTTCACTGACTTTTCAGATATACGTATTAACAAACTCCCTAAGAGTTAGATTATGATGTGATAATGTGAATATAAATGAACCCAACGTTTCTACAATTCTTTAAAAACTACAGGGACTGTAGCATGCAGCTTTAGGAGATACTTACACCTCAGCTAAGAGCAAAGTGCAAACAGAAAGGAAAAGACATAATTAAAGCAGAGTTTGTTATCTTATTTATTCCCCTCAAACTTGACTTACTGCTAAAATTTACGAGGAATATATTGACAACTGAGGTCGAACAATTCGATCCAACGAAACAACGGAGAATAACAGGTACATCAATAAAAAATAATGTATTGATAACGTTCAACAACGCAACAGGTGTAGTTCACTAAATTCAAACATTTCTGAGTATATGCAGCACACATATATTATTTCCGTCTCATTTTCCGAAAGAAACTAGAAATATGAACGTCTTCATAATAATGCTATGTGCAAGTCATTGTCAAAATTCTCTAGGGGAAAAAGCCCCACCTAAGCTTTTTTACCGTCTATAGTTTTGGGTCTTTCAGCGTTTCCTCGTTATGTTTAAATATTATGATGAAATGTGTATAAATTAGTCTTAATTCACTATTTTTTTTTTATTTCTCGTGAGATAGCAGCTTGATATGATGTGCACCTTCTTAACACAAATGTTATTGAAAGGCTTTACATCTTCTTTGTGATTCCTATTATTCTTGTTTATCACCTTTTAGTATCAAGAGAAAGCCAAGCTTTGAGGTAAATAGGATAATATTATAACCGAAAATGTTTAAGTTACGGTATGCAAAGTTGAGTAGAAATGTTGGCTGGGTTGACGCCTAACTTTATAACATTTTGTTGAAGTTCAGGTTAACTGTCTTTAAGGTAGTTGACTATCAGTCAGAAAGTAATAATTCAGAGTTTAAGGAGTATTAGGATGTGATAGTCTTGGTTTTAACTCTCAGCATAAATTTCTGGAACGTATTTTTGATAACTTGAAATAAGTGAGCAAATTCACTATTTGGTAGAAGGCTGTTTAATTTTAAAAAGATCAGTTTGCTTCTAAAAAAAAGGGTGATGCATAAATTTGTCTTAAGAAACCGTATAGAAACGCAAGTCTTCATAAGAGACAATCAATACTACACTAAGATAGTTCAAGTATGTGTTTATAATAAAATAGTTTTAAAAGTATCACTATCAGTTTTCTGGATACCTTGAACATTCTGTGATGTTTTTTTTCCATTTTTATAATTGAGTTGTAAACTCAGTGTTCAAATTTAGAACATTTGATCTCAGTAACTGAACGACTGCCACAAGTTCTTTGTTCTACATTTCGACTAGCTTATAAAATTATCTCGGTAGACTTGCAAGGTCTGATTAAACAGTCGTCATGAGTTCAACTTTGAACAAGAAAAAAACTACAAAATGCCTAATATTGGTTGCAGTGGTGACAATAATGACTGGAATATCACAAAAAGATACTGATCTCTTCGTGTTATTATCAAAATTTGGCAGATCAATCAACAGTATTATTTTCAAAGGATTTCTAAACTTTGTATACCCCTTAAAAGTATGAAATATTTTGGGTCTGATAAATTGAAATCAACATAAAAGGCTGTATAGTCGAATTACTTATCTTTTAGGTTTAAGTCAGTAGAAATTCTAGATGATAAAAATAAATTGATTTTGCTCCCTTCAGTTTCTTCTTCATTGTAATGCCAACCGATATAGACTGAATTAGCGGCCAGCCAAGTGCCAAGAATTAAACAAAACCTAAAGAATATCTGAGATTCAAGTTTCCTCTATGCATTCTATTTGTAACATTCCTTTTTTACTTAAGAATACTCCAGGTAGCCATGAATAATTCAAAAATGTCTCTAAACTATTCATACACTAACGTGTATGAATTTGTCATTTCCGAAGTGTGCCCAAATGTGAAATACAAAAAGTGGGATGAATTAGGTCTTCTTAAAAATAGTACTGTGCTTTTGTCAAAAAGCATGTCTTTGATGGCAATAACTAGCGAAATTCAACATATGCGTTTCGTGCATACTGAAACACTTCAAACAGATTTACCTGCATTTGAGCATTGGTATTTCCGCAAAAAATTATTTCCCGATGAATCATTTTCAGAGGCTATACAATCATCACCATGGTTACAACAAAATATGTCCATCAATAGTCAATGGGTAAGTACAAAATCATCAACCTTAGCAGTTCATCGGCTTAAGCCTATTCTCTGTGTTCGCAAGAGATTCATTCAATCTCTAGTTTTACCCTGGTCATAATCTCCCTAAGACATTTTATCTATTTACTTTTCATTTGTTGTGATCGCATAAACAGTTTTGTTGACGACCTTGCGATAACCTTTTGAAAATCCTCACCTTGCCGATTTATTGACAATTTTTTAAGACCATGTATTGACCTATTAGCTATTGATGAATTTATACTTTGTTGTCACTATAACTACGGTTGTACGCCCTTTGAAAATAATTAATCGAAAATAAAGTTTTTTTCGCTGAGTTGTCTTTTGTAAACCCATATTAATGTTTAAAATAAAGAGAATAGCCCTCTGCAATATGATATAAAATGATATTTAGGCGAATCTGCGAAGAACGGGTCTTCCAAAATACACTAATAACGTCAGTAGTGGAAGTCAGAAATCTTGAAGGACCGAGTCCGAGTAACTGGCTGTTGTGTGTCCTTCATATACGACAACAGTATTTTTCAACAATATGACGAATTTAAGGAACGACAGGAAACAGCACTTTTCTTTTATATATTCTTCACTTTTATACCACTCCCACTGACCAATCTAACAGTCATTGAGCCATATGTTATACCCACATTCGTACTGTAACATCATTAGTAGTAGGAAAAACAATACCGTAGGTAATTTATCTTTCCTACGCGTAACAGCGGAGAAGCTTTTTACGATTATGGAACGTAATTTACATATTTTCGACTTTAATACATAGAACTGACTGTAAACACGTAGGACAGAGCTTGACTTAATTTAGTTATTAGGTGAAAGCAAATTTCATTCAAGTGGGGACATTGAATTTTGTTATCATATTCACAAAGAAATTTAAACATCATTTAACAAGATAACTTATATCTACCGATCTGTTTGTTTATCAAAAAAACACCGCTCACTGTCACAAGTTATAATCAGTCAAGACGCCAATCCGAGAAAAAGCCACGAATAAAAGAAATGATCATTGGTACTTCACAAACGGTAAAATCAAAATGGCAGAACTCAGAGCATTAATAATAACAGTTATACGTTAGCCAAAAAGTGACCAATAGATTAGTTTCAATTGTTTGACGCAGAGTGCTTGTTACAAATTTGCATCGTGAAGCAATCGTGGATGACTATATAATCAAGCTATCGGTCCCAAATACAAGCAAACAAAGGCTGTGGATTCCATTAAAGCAATAAAATCCTGCTGCCTGAAATAACTTTCGTTTCTTTTCACAATAGTAGATAGCCAGAGATATTGTACAATTTGCCTCTTCGGTAGACTTTTTAAAATATTCAGCTAAGATAACTATAGCTAATACAGCTGATATGAACAACGAGGAGGATCCTAAATCTCTCAAACATATAATGCAAATTGGTTAAGTGGTTACAAAGAAACGGACAGGAAATTCGATATATCAAAGTCAATAAGTGAACGCATAACACATATAGACTTATTCCCATTCCGATTGTCACCTTCACAACAATTATGAGTAAATAATTTGTACTAGTTGTGGATACCTCAAAAACTCTAAAATAAAATCACTGACTTCACACTTTTACTCTCGTAAAGCCATAACAACATGAATATAATAATCAAGTTACTATGGTGTTGACTATTTATTTATAATTTATTCAAATTTCAATGTTATAATTAACTACGATAGCAGTTGTTGGATATTCCAACTTACGTCAAAGAGGAAATTCGAAAGAAGTAGCAAGACATTTACAAAAATGAAACTAGTATTTCCGGGAGAATTCTAGAAATGTTACAGCAGTTATTACCATTATCGTCATCACTTTGCCGATTGAGACTAAGTGAAGGTTAGAATTTTACCTTAAATTATTTTCGCTTCAGATATATGTAACTTCGCCTAAGCCAACTGATCAAATCTGGACGATCTGTAAGTACTCTTTCTCTGAGTTGAGTTGCCTGAAACATAATGGAAAAAATGCATTACGACTGAATATAACGTTAACCCTGATTGATTCAGCTAATTTCTTCACTGTGAAATCATTCTTCTAACGGTCCCCATCCTATTGGAGCACTAACATCTGCTATCCACTTTTCACTGTAGTTTAGGAGTGGAAGGATAGCATATTCTCGTATACTGTCCTCATTAGTTTATAATTATGGATTAGTAGCTTACGAAAAATGAATATAAACTGTGGAAGCTGGGAATAAGTTGTTACTCCTTTTGATTAGACTTGATCATTAAAAGGAAAAGAAAATTTGTGGACTGTGAACTAATCAGCTTGTCTGATCTCATCTCTTAAAACATAGGATCCGTAATACCCGGCTACTAAATAGAGTTGAAGAACAACAATTTTTACATGATGACACCGATCGTTGATCTAGGGCAGACAGGAAATGCTATGTTTCCTACTCGTGCAACGAACTGATGGTGTTCTTTGACGTTACAGCTCTGCACACCTTAACTGAATCAAAATTTTCTCAAGATAAAACGACTCTTTACCTTAAAAGAGATCTGCACCTCGCGAAACACACACAATCAACATGTTCAGGTTTGAAGGAATCAGTTGATTTATGCCTTACGAAATACCTTCACTTCACCGACAAAATCTAGAAACAGATGGAAGGAACACCAATGAAACCGCCTATATCAAGACGAATTGCTGAAGCAGTGATGCAGAGATTGGAAATAGTGGTATTACTGTTAATGAAAACAAAATTTAGGGTCCGATGTGTGGATGATATGTTTGTCATCATTAAATAATTGGATTTGAAAACACAAATAAACTAACAACGACGACATTACATTCCCAACTGAAGAGAAATTAAATGACTAACTTGTCTTTTTATATGCTCCGATCGCTAGAATGAATTCCGGGAAATCGGAAACTGAAGTATACAGAAAACCAACTCATACGGATCGAATCCCCAATTATAATAGCGGCAACCCAACAGCACAAAACCAGTTGTATAAAAACTATTCAAAACAGTGAAAAAAATACTGTAGTACATCAACCCTATGAAGAAAAGAAAACTTTTGATGACTCTTTTACAGAAAAACGGTTATGCACTCAACTTCATCAAAAATGTTTGCATAATTCGTCATGAACTAAAAAGCTAACCTGGAAAACTATCAAACGGATTTTTCTCCCTACATGAAGAGCGTCTCCCAGATCATGACTATATTATGGAAGCCTTTTGGAATCGCTGTATCTCACAACGACACAAAATCTCTTCACTCTCTGTTATG
Organism: Heterobilharzia americana; assembly: GCA_944470555.2. Classification (NCBI taxonomy): domain Eukaryota; kingdom Metazoa; phylum Platyhelminthes; class Trematoda; order Strigeidida; family Schistosomatidae; genus Heterobilharzia; species Heterobilharzia americana. The sequence goes on from OX104134.1 coordinate 64,969,501, forward strand.
CAGACCAAAAGATACAATAGCAAATGAAGACAAACCAAACACTACCTACAAAATAAACTAAAGAATATGTGAAAAACACTGCACCTGACAGAGTGGTCGCCCTCTTGCTTCCGTCTACATGAACATTAACTGGCAGTGAGTTGTCAAGAAACATCTCCGCTCATATCAGTGCATATAAATTACTGTGGACAAGAGTTTGTCTGGCAAAATATGAAAATTTTGGATAAACGAGACAGAAAGAAATTTTAGAAGCTTGGTATTCAGGTCAGTTAGCAGTCAACAGACACATCGACACTGACCCAGTCTATCAACCAGTGAAAAACAACAAGGTCAAATTTCGGGTCATTAGGATAACCAATCAAAATAAACACGGAGACAGCTACAAAACCTTAGCGTAACAGTCACACTCAAGACCGCCAGGATAAGGTACTAAATAAATTGCGGAGGAAACCTTATCTCTCACTTCTTTCTGAAGTTTGTGCCTATGAGGTCGACTATAATGACAACGAAAGCTCCACGATGAAATAATCCAGCTTAGAGCACACAGTCCCACCAAATTTATCCTCATGAGCTACAAATACTCTATCATCTCAATTTTAGGGATACTCTTCTCCAGCAGAATCATGGTAGTATATGGGAGTGACAACTGAAGTTGAAGGAAAATACTAATCTCAGAAGCAAGTGAACCAATGTTTTTTCCAACTTTAGTTCTCACTTCTTAATACTGAAATATAAGGATATTGGAATGCTCAAGACAAAGAAAGAAGCCGAATTTACTTCTGCACTTCTACCTCCTGAGTAGTGGATGTTAGTTTCAACTGTTAACCGGATGCAAGTGCATTCAGTTGACAGGACTTGAATCAGGTAAAGGATGCATCTTGATTTTCGTTAGTCGTCGTTTCCTGTAATGGTTTTTGATAAAAATATTGAGTATAACCGGAATTTGCAATTCGTGGTAGTTAGAACTTGTATACCTCGATTTGCATAGGCAAAACAGAAATTGTAATCGTGACATTTTATAAACAAATACTTTCGATTCCCAACAGTTGGATATATCAACTAATCCAAACCATGTGGGTCGCTGCAGCTATACCGTAACAAATACACATATGCTATTGCTTTTGAAAGTTCAGTGCTTGTCACAGAAGCGCACATGAAGAAGACCAACCAGGTTGTCATAATGCATTAAACTACCAAATGTATGTGAGCACTGGGTGTGAACTTAATTTGACGTGTAAATTAACTTCATAAGTAAGAATCAGACAATTAATACAAAAATGATTAAGTCTACTACTCATCATACCAGTACATCAACATTTGAGATAAAAAAGATCTAGAATTTAGAATGATCATGTTTTCAAGAGTATTAAGATGAGGAAAAATGAATGTACACCATTTCGATTTATTTATAAACAAGTAAGTGTTCGACTACATATATGTAGCAACTTTGAAATTCAAAACAGGCAACATACTATTTCCTGTCTGCCCTAGATCAACGATCGGTGTCATCATGTAAAAATTGTTGTTCTTCAACTCTATTTAGTAGCCGGGTATTACGGATCCTATGTTTTAAGAGATGAGATCAGACAAGCTGATTAGTTCACAGTCCACAAATTTTCTTTTCCTTTTAATGATCAAGTCTAATCAAAAGGAGTAACAACTTATTCCCAGCTTCCACAGTTTATATTCATTTTTCGTAAGCTACTAATCCATAATTATAAACTAATGAGGACAGTTTACGAGAATATGCTATCCTTCCACTCCTAAACTACAGTGAAAAGTGGATAGCAGATGTTAGTGCTCCAATAGGATGGGGACCGTTAGAAGAATGATTTCACAGTGAAGAAATTAGCTGAATCAATCAGGGTTAACGTTATATTCAGTCGTAATGCATTTTTTCCATTATGTTTCAGGCAACTCAACTCAGAGAAAGAGTACTTACAGATCGTCCAGATTTGATCAGTTGGCTTAGGCGAAGTTACATATATCTGAAGCGAAAATAATTTAAGGTAAAATTCTAACCTTCACTTAGTCTCAATCGGCAAAGTGATGACGATAATGGTAATAACTGCTGTAACATTTCTAGAATTATTATTTTTTTTCAACTGGGTTCCAGGTTGAACATAGGGCTTCAGTAGTACGTCGCTATTTCACTCTCTTCTCTACAGTTTTCTTAACCTGGCTCTACGACTGCCCGTAAGCTTTCATTTCTTCCTCACACAATCTCCTCCATGTCACCCTCGGCTCGGACGCCCAACTCGTCGTTTCCCATGCAGGTTCCACTCGAGGGCCTGGCCTAGCTCAGGATATCCCCAAACGGTCTTCTTAGTGTGTGCTCAATTCAATCCATCTCCACTTTCTTCTGCATATTTGTTGGGCGTTGGGTTCTTGATTGATTCATCGCCTGCCAGCCAGAGTCCCTTGTTGCTCATTCTTATTGTTCTGGCCATCTGATCTTCAGTATCGAGTAAGCGTAGGCAGCAGATATTAATGTATGTCTGCAGCTTGTCGGAAATGCTTTTCGTGACGCGCCAAGTCTCTCAACCATCACAAAGAAGCACTGACTTACTTGACTCAATTAGTGTTGAAAATCCGGGTCTTTTTCACGCTTTATGTTGAGTGCAGTAGATCTTCACACTGATTATTTCAGGTTAATGAAGGGCTGTCTTGGTGTCTTTCCAATCCTGGCCTCCACATTCTCATCTTTGCTGCCTGTAGTTGAGACTATCCAAATCTTCTGGGGTCTTTTCATCGGTCCAGCGTATGTCCATATTCTCACCTCTCACAGTTTGTATCATGATGCAGTCAAGTCGACCAAAATCAGGAAGATCATAGGTGATATTATACGGCAACCTTGTCTTACTCCTGTCTTCACTTCAAGGGCATCACTGAGCCTCCCACTGTGAATCACTCGGCATGTAGCATCATCATATAGCTGTTGAATGTGGTTGATAAAGGTTTGTGGCACTAAAACTGTAATGTTGAAACAGCCGCCAAATTACTTGGGGTGGACAAGAGCAAATGTTGCAAAGATTTAGGTCCCGCTTCTTTGGAAGTTTGACGAGGTAGCCCTTCTTTCAATCAATAAGCACGTACCTTTCCTTCCTCTCAGACGTTCTGCAACAGTGGTGTGAGCGTGCCCGCTATTGTCTCTGCATCAGTTTTCAGTTCTTCTGGCGGAATTCCATCTGGTCCTGCTGCTTTCCCGATTTTCAGCAGCTTTATGGCGTTCAGAACTTCGGCTTTTGTCGGAGGGTTTATGTTAACTGATAGTTCTATGACTGGGCTGCTGGTGGTATTTCTGGACGAGTTGCAGCTGGTGGTAGTCGACTGAAGAGTTTTTCGAAGTGGTCAGCCCATCGTTTCTTTTGTTTCTGCTCTCTGGTAACTGAATAAAATATAAGTAAATTACTGACACCATAGTAACTTGACTATTGTATTTATGTTTCCTTTAAAACATTTTCTTACAAGGTGTTATCAGATACCTTTTCTTTTCAGCTGTTGAGTCTAGCAATTATCTTCGCAGGATTTTTCTGGCTTACGTTTTTTAGCTGAAGTAAGCATTTTACTTTTGTCGACATTTACTTTCTGATTGTGGTGATGGTTTAGTTGTTGAATGTTGTTGCAATATATGCTAGTTGCCCATAAATGTTTTTTTTCTTGTTCTTTCTGTAAGCTGATTTTCGAGTGGTTATGGTTTGTGCTTTTTCTCAGTAGTTGATGCAAAGTGATGATTTTATATTTTGGATTGCATTTAGCCTAACTAAAAGTTCAAATATATGCTTAAATTAAGTGTTTTCATAATGGACTATCACGGGGTGAAAGGCATGATTAATTATTGCATTTTCTCACAGATTGGTAACTGTATAGGACGAATGACCTTGACCGGAATAATGTGCATCACTGGATATAGAAGCGGAAATACGTTTAACTTAAATAATGGTCCTGTCAACGAAACATACTGATCTTGATCTTTCTCACCCATGACATGTACACAGTCAGTATATGCAATAAGTATAGATGATAATTGGTAAACACCAATGTGGTTTTAGTCAAACAGCAATCCTATACTGCCATCACAGTGCATACGAATTTCAAAGACATTAAAAAATTAAAAGCATTAAGATCAATAGATGGCCCATTCGTTTGACTTTGCTACAGAATAATGCTCAATAAAAATTTCTTTCTGTCAGTAAATGTCACCAAAACTGGTAATTTTATATTGTTTAACTGTGCGAATAAATCAAAGAATTCGAATAAAGCACTCACATTTATTGAAAGAATATTTCCTGCTACAAATATAAGAAACATTCCCTATTTTATGTTGTGGATGCTTTTTGTTCGGGTCAAAATACGACGATAGAGGAAACCATTTTAGATGTTGGGATTAAATTGGTTAGGAGTATACTTCAGCCTAGATTTCATGTATCTTAACACTAATCAGCAAGGAGTACTTAAAACCGCTAGGTAACTGGTTTTCCTCCAATGTTTCGGCCAGCAATGTGCATCAGAGACTTGACAACTTCATCAATTTCCCTCGGTCTTTCGGATAGGTATTAGTAATACAAAATAGCTGAGTTGTAAGGTCTGTGACTTTGGCACTCAGCCTTAACAAGTTTAACAATTAGGTGACAATATGCTTCCCACCAATTTAATCCTTACATCTAATATGTTATGAGTTATTAGAATAACCTAATAACAGTTTAGTAGACAGATATACATTTCATTTAATAAAGAAAAATTGTTGTTCAGAGTGAGTGTGACTCAGATTTTATATTGTTTCGGCTTGAATATTTTGGCGGATATATAGTATCACTATACATCTTGACTTAATAACAATGAAAATACATTTCACTGGTCATTTAATGAGATTCAAACTGCGATTAAAAGAAACTGTAGAATGTGAGTTAATTTGAATTCCGCATATGAAAAAATGCGTTAAACACTAACTATGAGGAAAAATTTCCGTTTCAATTAATGACCAAAATTGAAAGTGATTGCCGAATTGAGCAAGACTTTTATTAATTACCGGATGCAGAATAATTGGCCTAAATAAACGACATGAAATATCGATACTGTCATGTACAACTTGCCTTCATTTTGGAAGCAAATTATTTGAAGGTACTGTCTTTCAAGAGTACGGAACCAGAATAGCTTAAATTATAAAAGCTTATGCACAGGACTTAACAGTTTTGAATAGTCTGAAACCGATTTTTTTTGATAAATATCATTTTAAGTTTTCCTTATGTATGCGTTGATGGTTATAAACTGATATTATTGAGAAGATTATCAAGCAGTTTGATACAGTGCAGTGGAACGTTTCAATTTTGCCATACTAAGAACGGCTTATGACGTCACACCCAATATCATTCAGCATAGATCTAAACACATTATTAAATGTCTAATCTGTGACTAATGTGTTCCATTCTTAGTCGGTATGAATCAAGAAATACAATAGACATTTCTAAAACGACTGACATACTTCCTCTTCAGTTACAGAACGGTAGTCAGCTTGTGTGTCACAATCTGTGGTAACGATAAATTTAGCAACACTCACTGTTTAATGAATCATTGTCACATTTTGAGAGATGTAGCCATAAATGCCATAAACTTTATATTGAGTTAGAATTTCATGTCAAAATTTGCGCTGTTACTTGAGTGATATTTTGGATCAACCCTTCGGTAGCAGAATGAAATTTGTGAGCATGATGATCAAATATGACGATGTGGATAACAGTAGACTTTATGTTAAACATTTTCTTTTCTCACTTTGGTCCTTACATATTCTTGAAGGAAAATAAGGCCTAATGAAAATCTATACAATTACTGACTCTCAGATAGCAGGTTTGTTATTCATTCCAATATATATATATATATATATATATATATATATATATATATATATATATATATATATATCATTTGACTATTTGAGATAGCTGTAGTTTGGCAGACTAGTATTTAAACTAGGTGGTGATTGGAAGTGAGGTGAAAATCCGGACCGCGGCCGCATTCAAATCAGCGACCACCGGATTACCGGCCCGGTGGTCTACCAACTGAGCTGTGAGGTCCGGCTGCCGACCAGAATTTTATTTCACTTCATATATATATATATATATATATATATATATATATATATGCAAGCACGCTGACTTGGTTACAGCCTGGTAACATTCCAACAATCAGAATCAGGTTGAAGCAAAGACTGAATAATCTTCACTCATCGCAACAAATTCATCCAGGTGAGAACGATATTCAAAGCTCATAAGGAAGCAATTAAATCACAAAACCTTAATTGTTTGCATTTCTTGACCCACTAAAAACTGATGACAGTTAATCAAATGAAACAGGGGTCATTAAACTCCGATACGTTGTATCCAGCCTTACTAACTCAAAAAGGACTACTTTACTCACTGCATATTTTATTTCACACAACAAATTGCAACCACAGCTAGGTATACTCATGGGTGAAGACTCTTCAGAAACTTACGATTCACGATTAAGGATTCTGCAGCTGTGAACTAAACTCAAGGAGGACACTTTATGACAATTGTATGCATGAATATATATATATATATATATATATATATATATATATATATATATATATATATATATATACGTCTTGTGGAAAAAATTTAACATATCCACCCGGCTTTTTGTTTGTTAGGTTTTTAATAATTTACTCAAGTATAGTATGCACTATTTACTTATTTTCGATGGTCTTTTGAGGAAGAATTTACATTATTTAAACGGTTGCCAAACAGCAATATAGCCTTCCATGGATTTGTGATTTTACACACTTTATAAATTATTTATTTTGTTAAAACTTAAACAACAAATTTTTCTTGAAGACACTACCAGTGGAACTGAGTGAAATAAATTTGACTCTTGTGTAACAAGTCAAGAAACAGGAATTCAGACGAAAAAATATGTTTGCACTAATTAACACTATGGTGAGCTGTCTACTTAGTGTACTGAGAAAAATGTCATTCAGAGATGACAGTTAAGTTTGAAAAATAACCTACAATCTCCTGGTTTTTGGTCTACCAATACAACTTGCTAGTTATATGAATTAAGTGCTAAATGCAAACAGTTTTATCTCACTTTTTAAACAACAGTTGTAGAAAATACCTTCAAACTAGAAGAAAATGAGGACTTAATCAGCGGCTATGCGCTGTTGGCAAGTTAGTAGCTTGAATGCCACTTATGTGAATTACTTCTTTAGTGGAGCACAACTAAGTCGTGAATATATTCTTGTTCCATACTTATTTACTTTCTGCTGGTTTGAAAAAATTTTCATTTTATCCCATATTTTTGCTTTCCATGCTGTTAAAACCCTTTGTAATTTGAACTAGCTATCTTTTCTTGATACGACTTTATGTTGTTCCTTCTACATATCTGCTCTGTATGAAAGTGATGTTTGATTTCAAGTTAGATGCAGCATGAAAATTTAACACGCAATTCGATACTAATAATTATCGTCAGTTGTGAAATGAAACGTGAACAGGAAATAACATGGTCTAATTTAGATTCCAAAAGTTCCGCTTGCCTACTCAAATGTGAAACAGTATTGTCTACAGCTCGAAATCAGAACAAAATAGACGGAAATTTCCCCAGCTGTACGTTGACAACTTACATAGTTTCACTCGATCACTAAATGGAAGTAAACGAATAGACACTAGACTACGTTCAAAATTGAGATAAATTAAACTTTTTGATAAACAATGTCAACAGGATATCGCAACGATTACTTGACATTTGAAAATGAGGTATATATTTTACTTTCATTGTTGAAAGTCGAGAAGGGATTAGAAGCATTCACAACATCACTTCTTGTTACATGCACTTAAATAATAACTATGTATAAATATATCTACAATGAAGCTTTCAAAAACACAATGTATTTTTCTCATTCGAATCAATAACAGACACAATTCATTTCAGCTTCTTCGCCATCAACCTGTCTCTGTAAGTTTTTACTTAGATTGAAGGAAAATTGCATACTGAATCATAAACTATAAAAAAGGCAATACGTCAAACAGATATTCTTTAATAGCCCATTAAATAAATGTTATCCACAACGAAATATAGAGATAAAAAATAAGAAATGAGAAACTCGAATTCCTTTTTCCTTATGAGTTTGAAGCGTTTCAGAAGAGTCGAATACTGTCACATACTTCTGACTGACAAATTCTGTCTGCTGATAAAACAAGTCGTTTATTTCAGTCGGATAAGTATCCTACTTTAATAACAATTTGCAGTCTAATATCGAATAACTAATGATTCGAAATCGCTGAAGAGTTTCTCTGTCTTATTTTAAGACGTATACACGATGGGTACCTCTGATTAATGTAGTACCTCATAGATCTCTCCTTCAAACTCAGTCAATTGTCTCCCATCTCAGACGTTTCTGAATTCCTGATATAAAATGACCATCGATAAGTGTCACCATTTAATTTCAACCTAGTCTCTAGATGGCGGCATTATAAATGAGTTCGGGATCTAGGATACTATGACTTTCTAGGCCTCCGTCACTGTAGAATCCCAAAAAAGAATGAAATAAGTATCCAACATCCTCTTGTTTCCAAATATTCTTCTACTGGCCTGGGTCCACAGGAAAAAATGACTTGAAATTCAACAATTTTCTTCAAGTCCACTAATTAAATACGCACACTTATTTAATTGGCGAAGCATTAAACTTAAAAGAAAAACTGGTTCAGTTTGCTTAATTTTCTCTTACCTATTTGTTCGTATCTACTCATAATGAACAGTATTAGTAGGTATTAAGGTGTAGCACTTCATATTAATTCTGTGTTTAAACTAAATTCAGCCTACCGGTTAATCACCAGGTAAAATTTGATTACCAGAACACAGAATTGTTCTACTGAAAATAATTCCTCTAGTATAGATGTTGCAAAATGAAAGTTTTATACCATATCATAAGAACAGTAGAAGTAATTACTTTTTCTATCACACAGAGTACAACTTACATTGATGAAATTTCGTATGTGAAGTTCGTACAGCTTGAAAGAGCTTCACTTATTGGTACAAACAGTTGTTCTGAGGGTGACATTAAGACGAACACACAAGATGTAAATAATGAGAAGTAAGTGTTTAAGAAGAAGATCGTTAAATTCGGTTAGATAATTAAGGTTAGAGCTTATGGAACGTTGAGCAGATAGCCAAATGATAAATACTATGGTTTTAATTTCACTAAGTTGTGGATAAAAAACAAAAATTTCTCATATAATCAATTTGACTATTCACAGATCATAAACTAAACTCTGTGGTTCGAATTACTGCACAGTAATTACAGAAATATAATCCTTGTACTAACTAATAATCCTAACTTTATAACCTATTGGTAACCACCTAATCCCCAAAACCGAAACCTTAACCATGATTTAGGAAACCTTGTTTTAAATCCTTATTCAAAAACCTTACTGATAAATCTTTTTCACCTAAAACCTAAGATTTTTCACTCTGCTGAAAGAAATCAAGATAATCCTAAAAGTTCAACTTCTTATCCCAAATAACAACTTGATAACCAGGTTCTATATGAATGTTGTTCATGACATGCATAGTTTCCAGTCGATTGAAAGTTTCTCTGAGGATTAAAAAAATGTACCTATTCATTTTACTAATAAATATATTTATGAAGCAAATTATATGCAAGTATGTAAGTGGGTCTGACAAGCAATGTAAAGAGAAATAAACAGACAAGTTAACACGAAACATTGCATAAAATGCATCAATTTAGGCTGTCATCTTCAAAACACTGCTAACGAAGAATTGAAGGAACAGAGATGAGATTAAAAATAGTAATAATTCATTTTTTTTAAGAGGTCAGTTGTGGCCTGGACTAAACAGTGGTTAGATTTCCTACTTAGGCACTGAACGACTTAGGTTAAAAGCACCAAGAAAACACCAGAAATGTTCCTAATAAAGAAGATGGAAACAGATGAAGTGTTCTAGGTTTCTTTTCCTTACATCGCACAACCCAACAATCAAAGGATTCTTGAATTGGTATCACGCTTTGTTCTCAACACTCTCAGGTCTCTTCGAAGTTAGCTATGACTCAGTCAACACTAAGCGTCGAAATACGACATTATTCAGCATATGTAACACACGCCCAAGTCATCTTGATCAGTGAAAGTTCACGATTTCATCCACTAACGTATTTTTTCCGTATCGTAATCCACGGATAACCTTAAGATTCTGAATTCTGTGAGTTTAGAACATGAGATAGGTGCAATGAAGACACCATTAGACCATAAACTTGCAATATTTTTATATCTCCCATTTTAATTCCGATTTCTTCACTTGACATTATCAAAGCAAATAAATTCATTTGTTGTTTATCTATCAACAACTAAAGAAAGGAAGTTTTTCAGTATGTTTTCGTCACCCGATGTTCATCTTGAAAAGGGTTTAGAAACAGTAGTAAGGTAAAAGAAATCAATATTTGTGTGAAATTATGAAAATGAGATTACTGGTATTATTTTGTAATAGAAAAACAATGAAATCTATGGCATTATTGTTTACCAATTGCTGTACAACCCATGAAATCGAATTTACACAATAACTGACAAAATTACAATGTACTTTGACAAATAAGTAGTGGTGAGAATAAAGGATAATATGAGTATGCATTGGTTGAAATAATCGAAGTAAATAAAAATTCTAAGAGTGTTCGAAAATTGATTGTTCATAGAATTATCACATGAATATTTTACAGAAGATAACGGAAGTTTAGATATGTATGATATGATGGTCAAAAATCAAGCGGAGATTCTCAATAAGTATTTAAAGTTTCTCCAAAGTTCATTTTTCAAATGTAGAATATTTTGAATAGAAACTCAATCTTACAGTTTGTCGGCAGAGACAGTTTTGCTAAACTGTAGATGAAGAACTATCAAATTTTCATTAGGTTTGTGGTAATTTTCGTCACCAGTTTTTAAGATAATTGTTTTGCAACCTTTATTAATCTCTATTATTTGTACAATATTTATTTCATCATTTTATAGACAGGTTACACTTGAGTAGTCATATCCATTCTATCCACCTACATTAAATGTGACCAGCTTACACCAGAGTCACCTTCTAATCCCATCATCATTTTTATCTATGTGGGTTGTACATTTCAGTGTACTTTTTTAGTGCATACTATATGGTTTATGTACCACTTTTAAGAACATATTTTAAAACTGTGTATTTTTTTATCAAAGGAAGAGAAAATTAACTCTTTTTTCATTTTATGAATGAAAATCGAATACCAAGTGAAAGTGAATAAATTACAGTTTGTTTAACATTCAGTGTGGAAACATAAACGTATTTCTTCCCAATAATCCTCTTCTGGAAAAGCTCTTCATCAAAATCCCCATTGGTTTCAAACTGTATTTTGGAAACATTGACTGTCGAATGAGATGAAAGTAAAACTCAAATACCGACAAAGAATTGTCACAGCTCTTTTTAATTGTGGCCTAAGATTATCCTTTTCTCAAGCTGGATTTACGATTAATATCAGCTGCATGAAATCTAGGCATTGCAATTTATTTTAATGGCGGCTTGGTGGAGTGTGTGCCTTCGATTCCCCAAGTCATACAACTATTCTGCTCTAATCCTGTTTGTTACAGCAGTTTAGCTAAGTAGGACATTTCTGTATGTTCAAGGAGGGAGAAGCTCTATGAATTCTTCGGATACTTCAGTAGAACCTCCGATTTCATTAAATAACTTTCTTGTTTGCTAATTTATCAGTAAATTTAAGAATATCAACAGTGCTCTCCTAGTAATAAATAACCTAAGTTATCCTCATAATAATATCAACTATTCTCTGATGTGAACTAAGGTTAACAATTTCATTTTCCTCTACATTATTTTTAACGAAAATTTGCCCTAGGTAAAAGGAAATGCTGATGGTTGGCTGACATTTCTGTTAAGTACTAGTAGTTATTATCAGTGAATCTGCACTGAAGATGCAAAACAGTTGGCTACTGATAGTTATGATATTAGAATCTGTGGGTCATAAAAAAGTCAGCTGGAATATTGACAGTCTAAATAGCAAACTCTCAAAGCCAGTTAAATGTGATTATTAATTTCACTCTTCTAAATTTAGGTCATAATATCCTCATAATGTGTGAACGTATTTATTTAGATGACGTCCATCATTATCAACATCCTTAATCTAGTACTCATCAATGTTTTATCCTGTCACTCGGTCAACCAGTCAGTTAATCCATTATTATAATAAAAAAGTGATAAAGTAAGTCTTAAACTATAACAGTGGTCTACCTATATCTTCATTCTCCCTTTCTGTCATTGATATTTACTGTATGCATTGACAAAATAAGCTTGAGAGATCATTCTTCTTCACAGGCATACAAATTGACTAAATAATTCATCTATCTTTATCAGTATTTTAAATGTTTTGTCATGATAATATTGAAATGGGTTGTCAAGATGAGCTAGTGGATACACTACGAAAAATAACTGTAGGGTAGACTCCTGATTGAAAAACTTAAAGCGTACAGACTGGAAATAATAACAATAGAAGTTTCTATACAGATAGAAAATGTGTGAAGATGAACTGGTAGAAAAATGTGAAGAGGCATAGTAAGATAATGCATAAAATATTCTATTTATACTTTAGAAGACTGGTCACTAAATAAATGTGTTATTTACATCGATTTTTAAACAACGGTAGGATAAACTTCCAAGCTATATCGTAAACAGGATTCAAGAAGTCGATAGGTCTTCATTTAAGGTAACTGAATACTCACTGTACTCAAGTATTAACGATGTATTGGTTCAACCAAGTTCAATCTTTCTCCTATCTTTGTTCACTACGGATATCTACCTAGCTTGACGTGCGAATTGTCTTGCCATGTTTATTAAATGGTAGGAATACTTTGAAAGATATAAAACCTCTGAGGATTTTTTCTTACCTACTTTGAATGCATCAAGTATTTTGAAACAGTGTAGTTGAAGAGATAATGAGTGACATGTAATAAGTTTCGTACTGGAAAACTAGAAAAACTGGTTAAGTTTGCGCAGCAAGGATCACCAAAACTGCTTACCTTGTTATTCAGGCGACTAAACTCTTTAAAAACGAATGCAGATATTATCAGCGGCTTCGCTAAAAGAGTTGACTGTTTAAAAGTATGTGCTGATTTCATTTGGAATATTCTAATCATTAAGATTATTACTTGGAATAAAATATTCAATTTATTTATGTATTTATTTGCTTGATAAGTTAATAAACACTACTAAATGTGTAAAACTAGAAGGAAGGAAATCACCCGACAAGCATACAGATTTACTACCAAATACATGTAGAAATAAAATGAAAATAAACCAAGTTATTGATGCACCATCAAAACTATGTGATTCAAACAAACCTTTATTAACCCAACAACAACTACAGTAAAATATTATAAAAAATCAGTCTTAAAATTAATCGTTTTCGTGCTACAATCTATTGATACAGAAAAACTCATTCATCACCGACAATGTCAACACCCGTAATAGCAAATGACATTCAATTAGATTTAATTTAAAATACCTCACCTTGTGAAAGTCCATTATCAGTTAAGCAAAATTTACAGTAGCGAAGTCTCTATTTCAATGTCAATCGTGCGGACACAAAAAAGAATGACAATCTATTTTTGAACTAATTGACGATATTCAACAAAAGCCTCCGGATTTAACTATCCATTTAAAAGATTCTGCATCACGTTTTAGAAATAGTTATATAATCGATAAGTCGAAACCGCTTTCTATCAATAGACAGAAAAAATTATACACAGACCTTATCCTTAAGAGCCAAGAATAACAAGTGCAGCAAACAGGTGTCAGTTATTCATTTAAACTGAAACGAATATGTTCAGTGGATCATAAACAACAAAGTGTAAATACTCATCTTTTTCCTATAATTAATCCTTTTAATAATGTTCAAGTTTTTCTGAAAAAAATTTGTTTGCCGTTCTACTTATAACTTTAAGCAAATTATATAAATAATATTTAATTTCTGTAGGTTGGTTAGGTCACGTCAATTGAAATAAAAAGTCAGTATGTTAGCCAGCAAACTTGATGAGATTATTGATCATATGAAAACAATATTGTTTTTGATTTGAATATGGACTTTTTAAAATATATTTTCACAAACAAGCATGGTTAATACTACGTGTTTGAAATCCACCGACTTAAACACCGTAAACTATTTCCATAGTTAGATGACTCAGATGTATATGTTAAGCTAGGTGAACTGCACTTATATGGCTGAATTAAGTGATGAGTAGGGTAACCAGAGCGGTTTAAATACCGATCAGCCATTTAATTCATTGAAAGTTAGTCTTAGGTATAGTGTACTGACATAACGAAACTGATATACCATAAAATGGATTACAAGTCTGAAATATTTCAAGTTATGTGCTCCACGTTGACATCTCCCAACTGCTTAGTTGTAAATTCAGGTCAGTTTCTGGTTAGAACCATTTAGTCGGATTAGCTTAGTATGATCACTGAAAGAGGGCTGAAATATGTTAGTTTCCGATCGAAATTCTGTTGATAGTACAGCTGGACAGTCAGCAGAATATTCAGTCATTAAAAACATCATTATGCATCGTTAAATGTTTTTAATAATTCGTCACCTATTCATCAATTTAAGTAAGATTTGATTGAGCTGAGAGGAGTTGTCATCATGGATCGAAATTAATCAGACAACCATTGAAAATCTGAGGGCAGTGAACAAATATGTAGCTCTAGCTTAGAGCTCCCTAGCACTGCACATCCATAACCCTATGTAGGATAGAAAGCAGAACTGTGAGGTTTCGAAGACAACATATTACCAATCGATTACTAACTCATAACCACGGCCATCCCTTTTAGGGTCAGTTTGGTCAAGTGTGAGGACAACTACTTACCGATGATATTGGATGATGGTTCCGCTATGGCCTAACTCCACAGAAGATGGAAAACGTGTTTTATGTTATATGTTAACCCCAATGAAAATGCATAATAAATATCCCTCCAGAGAAATTGATGGCTTTCTGTTCGATTCCATATAGGATTGTGAATGCACACACGAAGTCTTCAACTAGAAATAAACAGCTGTCCTTTGTTCTTACCTTCTCCAACTGAGCTCAAACCATGATTAAAATGCTTTTGAAATCAATTAACTGCTAAAACGCCTGCTAAATCCATTCATTCGTTGCTTTGTTGGCACTAGAATCTTCATTCTTCTCACCATGCTAGTCGACTGACCTTGCATTTTCATAGGAATAGTCTGTTCTCTGAAACTTCAGTCATTAGTTTCGCAAAGCTATATCATACCAGCAGGAAAAGTTGATTCTAGAGGAAACAGTGACACTGAGATTGCGAATTAGGATAACTTATGTTCCCAGACTAAAAACTTTACTACATATGTTCATGGTTTTTTGAAAAACTGGTCATTTATCTGATGGTTGTTTTAATCTGTTTTTTTACTCTGCTCCGAAATGTTTATGCTAATTAATCTGAAACTTGGTGTGTCACAAAAAGCATTTCCAACAAACTGTAGAGACTCATCAACAGCTGCCGCCTACACCCACTAGATGCTGACACTGAAGATCAGATGGTCAGAAAGAATAAACAACAAGGAACTCAGTCAACGAACCAACCAAGAACCTATCACCCAACAAATATCCAGAAGAAAGTGGAGATGGATTGGATTGGGCATACACTGAGAAGACCGATTGGGGACATCACGCAGCAGGCCAGGCCGTCGATTGGAAACCAAAGGGGAAACGACGAGTTGGGCATCCCAGCTGAGGGTGACATGGAGGGGATCATGTGAGGAAGAAATGAAAGCTTGTGGGCAGTCGAAGTGCCAGATTCAAGAGACTGCGGAGAACAGAGTGCAATGGAGGCCTGCACTATGTTTCACTAAGAACCCAAGGGAAGAATAATAATAAATATAATAATCTGAACAGGTTAATAAATCAATAAATGAAGGACAGGATTAGCTTTTTTAAGGAAATAAAGTAAAATGCCACAGAATACGCCCTTTCTACATTAATTTCAAGAATAATTATGCAGGAAAGAGAAAAAAATTATTAAGGATAAATTTTTTCGGTTAGATTAAGGCAAAATGCATTAATTCGCTTTTAGGAATAAAAGTTTACAGAGGGATTTCACATGATTTGATCGTTTTTACACAATGGATACAATTGGATACGAAAAATTTTTGAAATGAGGCACTTTATACTAATGACTTTTAATAGTAAACCGTATATTAATTATGCATTAGTTGAGTGGTCGGTAAGTTACTGTAAGCATTTAGGAGGTGATTTATCTCTTAAGGGGTGTTAATTACTTGTATATTATAACTTATTATTCTCGGATGTTGGTTTATTCGCTTCGAATTGATTAGCCAGTGTTTCAATTCGAGCGTTTGTATGGATAACTCGATATAAGCGATGAAAAAAGAAAAACTCACTAGAAGTTAGGTACATCCAATTACCACGTGTTAACTAGGACGAAACAATCATCCTGTACTTCACTGTTAACCCCCAGTTGTCCTTAATATCAAGTTTAAGTTTATATTCCTTCTTTCCATATTGATAAGGCAGTGTAATAATACTAGTAGGCTCGCTAAAGTGACGTGATCAATTTCTGAATGTAACTTTAATTAAGGTGGTCAGTCAAAAAACCTTTTACTCATGCTTACGGCACTAAAAATTACTAACACTGTTATTTACATAATCTAGGGGAAACTTTGCTGCTTCTGACGTTTCAGTGTGTATCAGACAGCCTATTGTTAGGAGACTTTATCCCTGGATTATTTCAACTAACATTGTCTTTGTATCTCCTTAACCTATTATCCAAGTTCATCATTCGACAGTAACTGTATAATATCCTTTTCTGTGTTCACTTTTGGACACACACTGTCTGATAAAATCGTCTTGACGATTAGGATATCTTCTGATTAAGTACAGATAGCACCAATACCACTGCTACCGTCACCGCGAACACCTAAGGTTCACATCCGTACATCTGTTCTGTGACCATTAAAACATGCAGAATAGTACCATTTCCTCTGAAAGTCAGGTATTCTAATGGATCAACCTTTGGGTTAATAGTATTTATTTTAAAAGAATTGTCTTCTAGCTACACAGATAAAATGTGTTTATTAGGTTGAAGTTGAACGAAGGTAAAAAGCTGTCAAATTGGGTTAGATGCTCGTTATTAAAAATCACTCTTTAGAACGAATTTCGTCAACCTATCTGCTTAGTCATTTCTACTACCTGTTTTGGTGATTTGAAATGGAACCAATTAGAAATATAACACTGAACCTTACTGTTACAGCTCCATAGTTAATGCGTTGGGCTTGAAATCTAAGGTATCCATTGATTAATTCTCAACGAGAAAATATCATTTCACCGGTTAGATAGCATTGTATGTGAGTGAAAAGTAGGTGATGAAACATTAATAATTTACTGTGAAGCCTGTTCTGTTTTATTTGTCGAGATAAGTAATAACATCAAATCATTTAGTCTTCGTGACTAGACATCACTAAATGTCTGGCAATCGACTATGTTAAATTCTGCTCGTGTTGAATACAGTTAACATGATCATAGGGCTAAACAAGTATTTTGGAGAATACTTTTCTAGACAGAAGTAGGTCATTCTGTTGATTCTACGCAAATATACAGTTTTCCAACTACAGACAACGCAATGTGAAATACATTAGGCAAAGTTTAAGACAATATTTACTTTTCAGTACCACAAGAAATATCCATTAGAATAAATAATGTGGAATAAAAACCATTTAAAAAGTGGTTGAAGCCGTTAAGCTATCAGTTATATAATGAGTTTCATTTGATGTCATCAACCTCCACTTTTTTGTGTTTTGTAAGAGAACAAAAGTTGTTTTACTTCCAACTATTCTTAGTCAGTGTAATGACGTTTATTGAATCCCCCATCTTTCAATCTTACCTTAAATCAATCATGACTTTTGTGATTAGTCAGTGTCATTTGATACACCTTGAACAAAATCTTGAGAGAATAAAGAATATAAACCTTCATCTGTCCCCGATTAACTGAATAAGTGCATTAACCGTCTATGGGCTGCTTATTCTCTTAGCTATAGCTAAAGAAGTTACTGAATACAATTATTCAATTAGATGATGATTGGAGCTGAAATAAAAATATCGTTTGTAGCCGAATCTAAACCGTCGAGGTCCAGTTCATTGAGCCGACACTATCGACTGTGGATGAGATCTACCTACTGACCAGACCTTAATTTCTCTCCAATCATCATCTCACTATGTGCGGACTAGTTTACTGGAAATGTCTACCTCTAGTGGCGTTACCAATAAATACTTTATCTAAAGAGGTTTACATCACGAATCGACATCAGTCCGAAAACTACTGAGGACCTAGTAGCACTGCACAGTTGTTTCGTCCTAATTTGGGACTTCTTAAGAATCTGCACCTATGAACCCCTGAGAAATCGAGCGCAGGATCATCACATCTTCTTAAAATCAATAAATTTCCCAAAAACATCTGTAATGAATAAATACCTTATTATTTCAAATGATGTTAATATTAATAGGACCGTGGATGATCTAAAAAATGAAGTCGAATCATGATATTTGGCTTTTGTGAATTATTCATTCGGAATTCATCAAAATGGTAAACCGGCTTACACTCTGTGTGTTAATTTTTTGCATATCCCTAATTAAATATTAGAAGGATAAGAGGTTGCCTAACGGCTACGTATACCAAAAAAGAAATGATTATGTAATAAGTACTGCCCATATTTTGCATAGTTAGATGTTAGCCTAAGTTTGATGTTAATGCACACATACAGACACATACAGCAACCTAATATTTTCCTTTTTTAATTTATATTAATCTTCTTTGAAGTCTAATTTTGCCGATGGTAAACTCACAAGTTTATTCAAACACACCGCCAGTAAAAGTTAAGCCAAAGTAAAGACGCTCAATTTACTGAATAGATAAATAGCTACGTCTAAATTACACGCAATCCACTACATTCATAATGGATGTTGAGAAAATATAGTTTGGAAAGATATCCAAATGACCTTGTAGATTCTTATAGTCATCATTTCAGTATCTTTAAAAAAGGATTTCTTTTCTTGTCCATTATGATAAAGATACTATCTTGATTTATGCCTGAGTTGTTCATCTTTCCTTTCCCTTTGTTTTAGAAATTTGCTAAATTTCCAATAAAAATCTCACTCAGAACTAAATATTATCAAGTGTGTAAGTGAACTAATGCTTTATTATGCTTCATTTATTTCTGCTTAATGTATAAGATACAGTTTGATGATTTATCACAAGATGATTGCTAGTAAAAAATTAACCCAATGAAAACTATATTGTTATATCCAGTTGTTCCATTCCAATCCATAGAAAATAATTTGTCACTGAGTAGTGAATATCTTCTGAACTCAATTTGCTTTGTAAAATATTGGTAGTCCCTCCTCCATATCTCAAAAATGGAATAACCTCAAAGTTTAAAAATCACAGTTAAAACTTCGGAAATTCTTTCGAGTACAATCACTCTTTAGTGAAAGATTGCCAAAAATTGTACGAGTATACGAGTCAGTTACCATATGCCAAAAGATATAGCTGTCAAATAGTTATTATTCATGAAAACACGTCTAATAATTTTGCATCATATCCATTTAGCTAAGTGACATAATGATATAGTTCAAGGAGTTTCACTGTTGGATTCTAGGATTTAACAGACAGTAAAAAAGTGATTATCCTAAAACGGGGAAATAACATTACTCTCATTCAACAGTTCTTAATCTTATATTATGGATTAACGTTCTTCAGATATAATAAAATCTGTCACAGCTTGAACATAATTATTTGCTTGATTGGTAGAGATTATATGCATATATTTCGCAGCAAATTATTCCCCAAAATCAATAAATTAGGCCTCTGAGAGATTCATCTGACCTTCTTAGTTTTAACGGACTCGATAACCTAGAGTAACACGGTCAAGCATTCAGGCTATTTGTCGCGTTGTGGTATTGCATTGCGCTGCTCACAGGCTATCTGATAGCCAGTTAGTCGGAACGCATTGATATTTTAGTATGAACTATCAAATATACTATTCCATCTGGCTAAATAAATATATATATATATATATATGCCGACCACTTCAAAAAGCTCTTGAATCGACCACCACCTGCACTTCGTCCAGAAATACCACCTGCAGCCCAGCCACAGAACTACAAGTGAACATAAATCCTTCAACAGAAGTGGAAGTCCTGAGCACCATAAAGCTACTGAAATATGGGGAAGCAGCAGGACCAGATGGAATCCCGCCAAAAGCACTGAGAACAGACGCAGAGACAACAGCGGACATGCTCACACCACTATTGCAGAAGGTCTGGAAGGAAGGGAAGGTATCTGCCAACTGATTGGAAGAAGGTCTACCTTGTCAAACTCCCGAAGAAGAGACACCTCAGTGTTTGCAAGAACTGGCGAGGAATCACTCTCCTGTCCACCCCAAGTAAAATATTAAGCCACATCATCCTGGAGAGGCTTAAGGATGCACTGGATTCAAAACTACGACCGGAACAGCCTGGCTGGCTTCAGGAAGTACAAATCATATGCCGACCAAATTGCATCATCATAGAACAGAGTATAGAATGACAGTCGACTCTCTGCCTCAACTTCATCCACTTTGAAAAGGCCTTTGACAGCGTCGACCGACAAGTAATTTGGAAACTGCTTCATTACTACGGAGTACCGCAAACATTTATCCGCCTCATTCAATAACTATATGAAGATGTCACATGCCAAGTAATTCACAATGGGAAGCTCAGTGATGCTTTTGAAGTGAAGACAGGAGTGAAACAAGGCTGTCTACTATCACATATGATATTCCTGATTGTAGTGGACTGGATCATGCAGCAGACAACAGTGGGGAGCTGTGAGAAGAGGGGGATACGCTGGCTGGACTGCGGAAAAGAACCTAGAAGATTTGGATTTCGCCAGTGATGACTTGTGCCTGATGTCACACAAACTTGATCTACAGGCAAAAACTAACAAGTTGATAGAAGAGGCAGCTAAGAACCTATCACGCAATAAATATGCAGGAGGAAGTGGAGATGGATTGGCCATGCACTGAGAAGGCCGACTGAGGACATCACGCGTCAGGCCCTCGAGTGGAATCCCCATGGGAAGCGACGAGTTGGACGTCCGAGGGTGACATGGAGGAGGTCGTGCGAGGAGGAAATGAGAGGTTGTGGGCTGTCGTGGGACCAGGTTCAAAAGATCTCAGAGAACAGAGGTCAGTGGAGGCGTGCTACTGAAGCCCTATGTTCCACTAGGAACCCAAGGGACTAATAAAAAAATAATAATGCATATATATATGGGCTGCAATTGTGGCACATTAAAATAATGAACTTTGTAATAGACTTTATATTGTTGTCTCGGTTTGTCAGATCAAATCTGTTTTATTACACTTTCACTAAACAATAAAAAGTATCATACTTTAAATGCCTAATTAAACTGATAACCGTGAACTGTAATGCTTTTTAAGTTTAGACTAATTCATGCAGGTATGAAACATCGAGGTTATTTGAATTTCCTCAGTTTCAGATACACCTTATTTATTGATGATAACAATGACATTTCTTCCTACCGATTAGCTTGAAACCAAAGCTTGAATGCAGCAAAGTATCATAGAAAATGACCTCGTAATAAACATTGAAAATATGAATCAAAATTGAGCTGTACGATGAATTCTCATCAAAACTCTTGCAATCAATAAATGAACTCTAAAGATCCTAGGGAAAGAAACGATGAATATTAGAAGGAAATATCGAACTAAAGCCAAGAAGCCAGTGGAAGTGAAAGATGTGTAAAACTTGAGCACTATGGTAGAATTTAATTCTATATTAGATTTGTTTATTTGATTTATAACATACAGTGATCTAGTATTATTTACTTGATGACGTTACAAGCATAAATTATTGCTCAAAGTGAAAGACAGCTAACTTGGGTATCGAACTACGGACTTTTTTTGCACAAACAGAAGTTAAAGAAAGGTTTTAGTAATTTATCAGTACTCATTGTACACCGCCTAGTTAAATATTTAATCTATCCCGATTAGTTTTGTCACGTACAGCGTTAGTATTGGCGGTAGTAAAGATGTCAGTGATAATAATGGTAATGGTACAATTACGTAGGCATAGACATTTCTAACAATTTCTAAAAAGAATAACTCAAAGAACATAAAATAAAATGCTTTCATTCAGTTAAAAATAAATTTTATTCCATCATAAAACCAATGTTCGTCTAGTGAACCATGAAATCGTCTTCTAGAATTCAGTCTGACTAACTACATAAAGAAACAACATTTGTGATATCTACTGAACAAACCAGTTGTTTGAGTTGCATTTCTACAAGTAACCTTCATATGTCCGATAGGGTGCATTGCTTTTAGTCTTAAAAACCAAGTAGCTAACGAATATGTTAACCTCAGTAGTTTTTTTTAGAATGAGTAAGTAAAACTAACGTTCTGACACTGCTTTGCATAATATAAACAAACCACAGATCATTCTAGTTTATTCTCATATTCTATAAGCCATCGTATCTGTCTGTTTGAAAAAACTTTTAACCGTTCATCATGTATTATGATTGATTAATAATGGCAGATTAAAAGGGAAACTAAGGGATATTGGGAATCCGTATATGTGTATATACCTTGAAAAAAATTCGATGTTCATTCACTAATAAGTAATAGGAAGACATACAACAGTAACCATCTATTTCTAGTAGTATTCACTTTCGAAAGTCAGTTTCATTTAGTGCGAAAATTATTTTGACTGTTTGATAACCAATGTCATGCTTTTTAGCCTTGAGTGCTGGTTGAAATATAGCCAGCAGAACAGTGTCCATGAATTTAACAAGTTAGATTATGCTTTGATAATTTACAGAGAAACATAGGTTAACAATTTCGTTTATCGAAACTCATTAGAAAGAAATATAGTAATGACTTTGAGTATACTGCTTTTCCTTAAAAGGCTAAATTCGAAGTCAAGAAGTATGCAGTAATTACTACTCAAACATTTGCACTAACTAATACTAAACAAAATGCTTTATTTTGCTTCGCAAGGGGACACGTTTCTCTTGATCTGTTCACCTACTTGGAGATTTCGTATATTGAAGATCGATAACGTACATTATTCCTTGAGGTGTTGCGAGATACCTCAAGACTGCCAATAATCAAAAATCTTAGTTTTTCAGTCTTCCACCGACTGATTTCAGTTGGTTGTTCTCGTGATAAAGTATCGCACTCATTAACTCTTTCATACGATTCATTTATGTTATTTTGAATATCATTTTCTCCAAAACAGATTATTACTTTTAAAACGTTTAAGAAAGCAGTAATGTATTGTCTGTATTGTATTGTCTGGCAGTTTAATTTTCAAATCCCAAAAGAAGGATGTATGTTGATAGTTCTCTAGTTGTTACTTCGTCTTTTAAGAAAAAAATAGTAGTAATAATAATAATAATCACTGTATTTAAAACAACTGCTACATACGAACATATGTTTTTAATGCAGCCATAAGTGGATGCTTAAATGTTTTAGACTATCGATGAGGCGTGACTACCCACGCAGAATAAACAGTGAGTCCGTTAAGAAAAATTAAACTGAGGTTACACGTTAACCATCAAGTAATTGTAAGAATAATAGTAATCAATTGAGACGAATGGAGAAAGTATCCATTTAAATGTGTAGTGTTTTTCAGATCATGAATGAATTAAAAAAACCCACTGATGTGCCCTTATGGAATCACGATTCCTTCATAGTGAAGTCACTGACTATTGCTGTAAGGCATTTACAGAATTTTCAATTATCGTGCAATAGGATTTCAAAATAATTAATTAGACACCAAACATAACTCAACCGAAACTCAAAACTAGGTGATAAGATACTATTACTCCAAGTATTATTAAAAAGTCAAATGATTTGACTTCTTTGAACATATTAACTGCCCATACTTACTTTTTTCCTGATCAGTCCATGTAATCGTTTTAAGAAGTGAAATTTTTGTAGCTGCGAAAGATGAATGTACCAATTTCCACGCTGTCTTAACTATCGGATTAGTGGGCACACAGTGCTGTTCTTGAGTAAAATATATTTTTTGCTGGCTGGATGCTCAATATGCTCCCTTTATGTGAACCATAGTGTTAAAGACTGAAAATATATAATCGTTAGTGATATTTTACCAATAAACCGATCTAACCAACCACAGTAAAAATTACCTGCTAGCTTTATTACTTCACACTTACCTGTTCAGGGAATTAGGTCTATTTTTCTGTGAACGATACAGTTATTTATCATGTAGCCAATACGTTACTTGAGACGTTTTTCGTATAATAGTTAGGATAATCAAGAGAAATTGTAATAACTAACAACTGAGGTACAATAGCTGAATATCAAGGCAAGCGAAATGTGATTGCCGACTACGACTCAATCTAGGAACAAAGAATTACGGTAATTTTATATATTCCATACACCTGAATTGATTACCAGTCAAATATTGATGAAAAAGAAGGGACAGAAAGACAATATGTCGTTGACTCTAATATTCTTTGTTCTATTTCAGCTAGTCCATCATTTTTATCACAAACACCAAATCAATCTTCATTATCACAATTCCAACAATCAGTACACAATGCTGAAGTCATGAAACAACCGTCAATAATAAACTCATCAACATTCCAGTCATTAACCACATATGCCGAAAAGCAACAGGATGATAAGAGAAACAACAGAAAAGTAGGCATTGATTTATCGACTCTACCAAAGGCGTAATACAATACCAACATTAGCGAAAGCAGCTGTAATAGTAATAGAAATACTTTATCAACAGTGGATAATTGCTTGAATGGTGCAACGCAGCAAAATAACAAAAGTGTAATAAATTAAAAATTATAACATTACACCTAGTGTCAATCAATCCATCAATTAGAACAAGAGAAACGATGAAGAGAAAACTCTTTTATGTATAATGCCTATAAGTGTTGGTGTAAAACTGAATATTGTGTTTTAGTCAATAATTAAAGAAAACACTTTTGAAAAACAGAAAAATGGATAGAAATGTAGTCTACTTTGAATAATGAACTGATGAAATCCCTTAAATACAATGATTATTATTATTATTACTACTATTTTTTTCTTAAAAGACGAAGTAACAACTAGAGAACTATCAACATACATCCTTCTTTTGGGATTTGAAAATTAAACTGCCAGACAATACAATACAGACAATACATTACTGCTTTCTTAAACGTTTTAAAAGTAATAATCTGTTTTGGAGAAAATGATATTCAAAATAACATAAATGAATCGTATGAAAGAGTTAATGAGTGCGATACTTTATCACGAGAACAACCAACTGAAATCAGTCGGTGGAAGACTGAAAAACTAAGATTTTTGATTATTGGCAGTCTTGAGGTATCTCGCAACACCTCAAGGAATAATGTACGTTATCGATCTTCAATATACGAAATCTCCAAGTAGGTGAACAGATCAAGAGAAACGTGTCCCCTTGCGAAGCAAAATAAAGCATTTTGTTTAGTATTAGTTAGTGCAAATGTTTGAGTAGTAATTACTGCATACTTCTTGACTTCGAATTTAGCCTTTTAAGGAAAAGCAGTATACTCAAAGTCATTACTATATTTCTTTCTAATGAGTTTCGATAAACGAAATTGTTAACCTATGTTTCTCTGTAAATTATCAAAGCATAATCTAACTTTGTTAAATTCATGGACACTGTTCTGCTGGCTATATTTCAACCAGCACTCAAGGCTAAAAAGCATGACATTGGTTATCAAACAGTCAAAATAATTATCATTATTATTTATCAAATGTATCTGAAAAATATGATACGTGAAAATGATTTGTTTGGAGAAAAGAATTTCACATGCACAATATGCTTAGTGTTATTTCTGCTACTATACCTCCACCATGGGTTTTAAAGTTCAGAAATTAATTATATGGTATGTATGCCTTCTTACATGTAGAATTTTTTAGCAATATTCTGTCTCACTTTTTTTTACTATGTCGCTAACTCTAGATCTGATGAGATTTTGATGCATACATACGATGGCAATGCAAATGCATATAATATCACAAAAGGTCTTTTCTTGCCTGTATGATATTCAAATTATTCAGCGAAATTTTTAAAAAAATTAGTACTCAAAAGAGATTTTCTTGTTTTTATTTGGGGTTTTAAACATGAAAGTATGAAAAAATTGTTTACAAGGTGTACGGTGTCTGATATGTCATCTAAGAGATGTTATCTAATAGTAGCCAGCTGCAAAGAAGTTCTTGAAATTGAATATAACATTTATCTGGATTTAGGAACTGAACGACCCTTCTGAGCGTCTGTTCAACTTTTTTGTGTTAAAAGAGCTCTGATCAAAAAAATGCAGATTTCAGACGATAGGTTATGAATTTGACACGATCCATCACATTGAAATGGTATCTGCCCGTTATAGGATAGTCTTCCGAATACATGTTGCCCGAGTTCCAGTTAAGTAATGCTAACAGTATATTTTTTAACTTTCAGAAATATCATTATCGTTGATTAAAGCAAAAGCATTAGAGAGCAGTGTCAATTGATGCAATGTATCTCAACAAAGAACTGAAGGCCGATTAGACAAAATTAGAAAAAAGATATAAAGCCATATTCATTTTTCTTAAAGATATTTGCTTTCCTGTGAAATCCACACTGCAAAGCACGACGAAGACCCCAAGTATTGACTTATAGCTTCTTCAAAATTGACATCATCCCTAGTCACTTGACAGCTGATTAATGAGCAATGAGCTGGCAAGATTCAATCACGCTTCAGATAAAATAGCCTATTCGCATCTACCAATGAAGCTTTTTCATGGTAATTTTGTGTCATGACAAGATATTCATGTGACAGTACTTGATGAGACAGTAGAGATTTAGAGGTAATTTTATCATTCATAGCGAATATTTAATTAGTTAAAAGTGTTTAAATTATGTGTAAATGTAGAATATCAAACATTTATCAAGAATTAACTAGATCGCTACATAAAACAGTGCTTTTATTCTAGGTTTTTTTTTCAGAACTGAGAATATAGACCGCTTAATGTGCACAAATTTCTTCAAATTATACTTTCTAGTCATAATTTGTTGACCACCCATATTCGTCTCCACTAATACACCGTAGTGTTCGTGAAGAAGGTTGGGAAATTTGAATTGGGGATTCCCATTACTCCAAAAAAAGAAGAAAAATGTATATAACAAGTAGTTAGGCAGTTTTTAGAATATTTCTGTCAAGCAGCTGCCACAAGTCAAAGCCACTTGAGTAACAATGTAATGCGATTTTACGACTAGTGGAAAGTATAAACTCACGAACCCACTTAAGGTAAAAATATTCCAATTCGTACCAACAACTGGGTGGTGCTTCAGAAGTGGACCATTCAGACAGACAGACCTAAACCAACGTAAGACCTAATACAAGTGCATTGGTGCAAGCTGCCACATATAACAGCAGTATAGAAGAACAAGAGGATAGAAAATGTGATACCAAAGTAGACAGAGTTGGGTCAGTAGATACATCTGTGTCGTTGTGACCAATTTCCAGCCATGTCACCAAATGTCCTCAACCGATGATTCTCTTTCTCTCGGGGACCATAAACAGGCAGTCTATATCTCCCCGAAATGGGTCGGACCAACAGTCAGGGACTTCATCGACTGATGCCACGTTCTGGTCTGGCTACCATGAATCCTCATCCAACCTAATCCAACTTCTGCTAGCATGGAATGTCAAGATAGGCAGTGACTCGGCAAGCGCAGTGCATGTCTAAGACATCTCAGATGATGAAGACCTTATCAATTGACTTGCCTGTGAGGGGCCTAGTACCCTTCGCCTGACCTCAAACTAGCTTATACGGTGATTGCACTACGCTGGAGCAATGCCAAGAAGACAACTGCGATCAAAACCCTGCAACTGCCTCATGTCTTCTAATTTTAATCATTATATCTTACAGACGCATAACAGGACAGGATAGAATAAAACAGGATGTAGCTCGGTATACTCGTTCCATAACAGATTTTCGCATATCCTGCCATTTGGCGACACAGATGGGGCTAGATGGGAAATCCGAAATGGGTTTTCTGTATCCGAGATGAGATTACGTCAGCAGCCAGCCCGTCCTGGCTGATACAACTTCTCAAGTAAATAAAGGAGTAGAAGCAATCAATCATTTAATTCCCCATCATCAAAATGAGAGTAGTTTTCTACCTGTTCTACGGCACCGTCTTAAATTCGACAAGTGCGAAAGATATCCCAAACGTACTCAGGTGTTTGCTCGAAGCATTCATAAGACCCTGCATTTTTTCAGCATCTTCACCTGACAAGACAATATCGTCTGCATAATCCAAGTCAAGCAGTCGCCTGTTCTCCAAGGAGTAGATCAATTCCTGTGAAGTCAGACCTACCTGAGTTTGTTTCTAATAATACATCTCTAACGAAGTTTAATGGGAACGATGGAAGTGGTCATCACTGGTAGACACTACTAGTTGTCGTCATTGCAGATGACAATTCTTTATAAGTGCTTACATGGCTGCGTGAGTTTGAGTCGACGGCTTTGACTGGAGTTATTTGTGTGGTCACTGCTGTTTTCACAACCAGACACTGCCACAACACCCCAAGGTCAGCAGAGTCAAGTGTCACCTTCAGGTCTAGAAATATGGTAAGTTTAGGCCACCGATAAGACTGCGTTCCAGGACTTGCTGGGGGGTGAAAATATGACCGATGCACCCTATTCAGGTTTGAAACCTGGCTGGTTTTCTCGAATTTGCTGTTCTATAGCTCCAGTTAGGCATAGGATACCTATGAACCCTAGGATCTTAGATACAATATTAGTCAGAATTATTCTCCTATGACTGTCACAAGAGGACTTCTCTCCCTTCTTATACACTGATGTACAGTGATCCAGGTCGGCCTGACGGCACTACTCCTGATTTCCATGCACTGCGCAGTACCTCCGTCACTTTCATTAGCGATTCCCTACCTTTATCCTCAGAAAAGTCGTTAAGCCGACTTCTTTACACTATTCATATTCAGTCTGGATGGTGGTGAACTGAAGCGCTGCTCTGGCCCATTTGAGCTACGCTTCAAAGTGTTCCGCCAAATGCTTGGGCCGTCTGTCCTAAGACGTTATCTGCGTCCGATCCCTTTGGGTGGTCGTTTCACTAACCATCATTTCCTTCTTGCCGGTATCCTTAATAAGCCAAAATAGTTACTAGGTGTTTCCTAACACTGAAGCCTCCCTCCATCTTTCGCCACCCAACACTGCTTGCGATCACTATGAAGAGACTTGGTCAATTTACGTCTAAGTTACCTTCGTTCTTCATTACGGTCACAATCAGCTGGGACGAGTTTTCTCGTAGCAATCAGTTTGAATGACGCTATCCAGTGACTTTTGCTAACCTTTAGATGAAGATTACCAACTGTCTTTCCCGCTGTTTCTCCAGCACACTTAATATCACTCCAGGTTTTTTCAGGATGAGCATTGCTGTCATGTTTAGGTGAATGCTTAGTTATCTCCTTTTCAAATACTTTCTCGTCTTTCAACCAAACACACACAAGCTTCACTACCATCCGTTTTCTACAACCATTAAGGCAGCGAAATACACATGCCTGTACTAACGACGCGTGGTCGTACACCAAGCAGGAACTCCAGAAAGAGCGGCAATCCTCTCTAACGAAAGCTCATGGCAACATGACCTGTATTTCCTATCGTTGGTTTGATGTCGGTAAACGCCAAGCGAAAGTATCTCTACTTATGCGATAAATAAAACAAATTTTCAGAACAAATCACTGAAGTTGTATGTCACTGCTCAACGTCACCGAATAGCGCGCGGTTTAGGGCCGAATTTCAAAAAATGATTAGGATTGTGCACTGATATAGCAAATTGATAAAGATATTAGTCCAGCAAAAGGAAAATAGTTCTATTGGTGGAGCAAAACAAACGTTATAAGGAGCGAACCTATTACATTCTTTAAGGAATTTGTACGCTGAAATGCGCCTTTAAATCAAACATCTACTGTTAGTGTTTGAAACCAATAGGATTAAAAGCTTAGACATTATTTCATAAATAAATTTCCAGACCATGATACCGTGACAAATAACAGTTGTATACTACTGCTACTTCACTGAACAGTCGCATAACACCGCCGTTCTGCAACAGAGAAAGGTGGTTCAGAGAATAATATGCTATATGACTACTCCTGACTGACACAGGATGCCTAGCATGTCAGCTGAAAATAACACAAGATACAGAAAATCCGATTAAACAGTCTCCAGAGTATGATGTCTATCACAAGCTGTATATCTATCTGGAACTCAAATTGTAGTGAAAAATTAGGCTATGAGACCAAAGACTAATTACATACGTCAGTTAATAGTAGTACAAGCAGCGAATAACCTACCATTCAGAAAAACTCAACCTTATGCACAATAGATCACTTTGCATCAACACATCCATTTAGCAACGAAATCCTACTCAATATCTTGCATAAACCGTAATATTAGTTTGATGAAAAGTTAGACTCAAGTTAACTTTATTTGTTTGGACTGGTAAAATCTGATCGAGTAGTGCTGCAAGGAGTACACATTCGGTATTCTAGAAGTGTTTACCGATGTAGAAGTGAATTATCCTCTTGGTTATTGCTATCTGAATAACTTGTGTCAAAAAACTGTATTCCAGTGCAATAGAGAATAAGTGACAGATAGACAACTCCCAAATCTTGTTTTGTTTAGTATAACAACTTGATCCAAGTCTTAAAGTATTTTATTCGTTGCATTATTTTAAGCCACCTTTTCTACATAAATTTGGAGAATGCTCCACCAGAATTCGGAGACTAC
This sequence comes from Heterobilharzia americana, assembly GCA_944470555.2. Lineage (NCBI taxonomy): Eukaryota > Metazoa > Platyhelminthes > Trematoda > Strigeidida > Schistosomatidae > Heterobilharzia > Heterobilharzia americana. Next base: position 65,000,450 of record OX104134.1, read on the forward strand.
AGACTTTGAAGGATTCAGTAGTTGACCAAAACGTTAATGACACTTGTTCAGAACTTCTAATTAGAACAAGCTGACGGTCAAATGTTGTTGACGCTACGTGTAAAAAGTGGATAAGCTATTAGTGGGGACCTAGTTAAGTAGTATAGCTTTATCTCTAAAACCTAGTCTAATATCATGCGCAACAAAGCCAAAGGATTTCAAGACTTACAAATATTGAAAAACCACTTTTCAAAAGTACTTTATTTGTAGCTCTTAATTGTGATCTTGAATTCAGAAACCTACGAAATAACAAATATGAATGGCAAGGAATTACATACTTTCGTCTCGATTTGCAACAGGACTCTAAGTTTCAAAGTAAAACGCCGAATGCAATAAGATAGTATGGTGGTTAATAACTGAAGGGAAATCATTGTATGGTGTGCCAGTATAATTTAGAAAGTTTTATGCTTCATGTTACCGCAATCACTTGAGAGAGATAGAGGTAAAATCAAGAAATAATACGAATCACTGGGCAGACAATTTCGGTAAGAGGATAAGTACGTAAGTCTTGTGAGTATGAAACACTACACCTGAGCTATTTGCATCAAAATGAACGCCCTACAAAAATGGATTGCATAAAATATCCAGTCACTATATGGTGATCAGTATCGTGATACTTTATCCTAAGGAGCGGACAAATTTGTAATACGATCATCCAAATATGTGACTTGAAATTGGTATATACTGTACATTACGTCAGATGGTTAGAGGTAAACGATATGAGTACATACTAATACAATTATCGAGGCCAAAGCGAAAAGAAATAGAATCACGCTAGATTAAGCTCAGTTAAGTAGAAGAAACATTCATGAGTAAACTCCGACGCCCACTATTCATTTATTGGTATAGAGTTAAGACTACACGAGTTAGGAATATGCTGAAAACCGCTCGAATAATCTCTCTATGCAAAAGTACGTGAAGTATCTTTGGTGCTATTTTGAAGTTACATAAACTTTGTCCACCGACGAGTTAATGCTGTCAACTAGAGGCTATGTTAATAAAACAAGATTTCCCAAACCAATCACGTCATTATTGACAATTATTCAGTACACCGGGTGACTATCAATTCAACCATATACATAATTGGCTAACCAGAAAATGAATTGTGTTCGTTAATAATTACTTACATCAAACGCATATACTTAGAATTATAAAGTTTACTGTCGTGGCATTCTGATTCGTCGGAAATTTGTTTAGAAATATCGCTTCCCTGTCATTTTCTCGTTTTATTCTTTGCCTACTCCCCTACCAACCCATTCCGAAAAAGTTAGCATTATTCTTTTCCCGTTTGTTTTTCACAGATCCCATTCTTGAATCTCAAGTCTCAGGCTTTGGTTTAAAAAGATTCACTTTTTCCCTTTAATAACCTTTAAACTAGGTAAGACTGAATGGCTTATTTGCTAAATATGTCATTTCCTACTCCACAAGTTGATGGTTGAAGACTTCAGAAAACATGGCTAACAGTCAACCAAGATTGTGCAGATATTTCTTCTCGCTGCACTATCTTTCAGTTCACCACACAAACACATTCATATTCTAACAATATCTTGTGTGCGACAATCGACGATACCAACAATTTGTCTCCAATACGGTGTTTGAATCAGCTTCTCAAGTCATGATTTAATGTAAGTAACTCAAAGGATTATGAGCAGCAGATCCCATTTTAGTATGAAGGCTTAAAACTCATGAAGGAAAATACACCTTTTCTTTCTCGAAATACAAATAACTGAATGAACAACCAAGCAAACCAACAAACAAAGAAACAAGTAAAAACATATTACACAATGTATCATGTCTACACACAAAAATATAAATAAGAGGCCTGTCAATATTTTCTGTTACATGTGCTTCTCGTATAAAAGAGGAGGAAGAGAATAAGCAAAAAGAATACGCATCAGAGAAAAAGAGAAAATCAAAAGCATGAAAATAGTGCACAATGTTCCTTCTGATTTGAACGAATACACAAGTAACAAGGAATGAGATTGCGACACGTACATTCATATTACATAAGCAAAGACATCAATAAACACAGAATTACACTTAAGAAAAATACACCGTGTTAAACCAGTGTCATTATTTCTGTGATTTAAAAATTGAAATGTTTTAGACGAAACAAAAAGGAAGAGGAAAAACATCGTTATATACTCTTTTCTTATTATATATGCATACAATATTTCTCCTATTGTTTGAATCCATTTCTACCTATTAACGATTTCACAGATTAAAATGATTGTGGTGAAATTTGATCTCAAGTAAAAATGTGATCGAAGTAAAAGATCACTCCTTAAACAGACACAGTTCAAACGACCAGTACTTATGATACTCACGATAGCATCGAGATTGAGATGATGATTACGATGAGAAGGTGGAAAGTGAAGAGGAGGAAGAGGATTTATCAGAGCCTCTGGACTTTATTGGATTAGGATGGAAAGGGGTGATGCAACTTCTGCTTCAGTAAGCCTCATTACATGGTGTGGAATTTGCTTTTCCCCTCTAGAATGCTCCCTTCCTGCTGGTTGAGATAACGAATGTGACGAATTATTCATCATATCATCATTAGATAATTCTATTTTTCGTTTACCTTCATTTCTACAAACAAGGTGTAAAAATGATTATGAATGAACAAAAATATCCCATTATTCAAGAGGGAAATAAACTTTAGTGCTATTGACTAAAGACATAAAAAGGGCGTTATTCAGAGAAAACTGACATGAAATAAAAAATGCTCTAGTGATGTACTGGTTATGATTACCAACTCAATTTCCAACTGTGCATCACATGACAAATCTACTAGACAACAGCCCTCTTAGTTCCACTTTTTAACGGCATTTGAACATGACTGCTAAAGGCAGGGATAACGAGGATCATCGATATTTTCAAAACACTGACCGTGTTAAACAAAACCAAAAATTGGGAAATACTAAGGTTAGGCGTAGATTAACAACTCGGTAACCTTTCGAATTTCGACTGATTTTAACTTAATCCTGTTGAAGAGAGTAATAACTTGAACCACTACACTTTTGTGCAATGTCCTGTCTTCTTTACTTTGCAGCAGGGTGGTGAATTCTTCTTCAGTGCTATATACTTTACTGAGTAATTATTTTCACTAACGAGTAACTCGAGCTTTAGAGTTACCTGTAACAATACGCCTGATCAAGTTTACTATTTGATCACTTTTCGTAAAGTTGCACTGAATAAGATGATTAGAAGTTCACTTAAGTGGCTTTAATCGAGTACAAAAAATTGAAACTGTTTTAGCAATAGGGAAAAATTAAAATAGTCAGAAAAAGGAAAATGAATACCTCGCCTCATCATATACTTGGAAGGTAATGTGAGAGACAAACGGACACAGCGGATACAAAATAAAATTGCAATGAAACCTATTGCAATAAAAACACTAGGAGTGAATGTTGTATAGCTGGATGTTAATCAGAAGAAACCTTGAATAATAGTTTTATATTTGTCTAAATTCACTATCTTCTGTGTGTATGCGCGGACTCGAAGATTAAACTTCTGCTAGAAAACAAACCAATTTTGTTATTTACTGCCACAATTTTAGACTACTTTTAAACAACTGATGTAATTCAGTGCCTATTTACTATTTTTATCGATGACAACTACTAGGAAATCGTGTTTGTCACCATGGAATAATCAATTTTGCAAGGTGTCGTTTAGTTTTCACGCTACTTGAAGTAAATCGTGCTCAGGTGTAAAAGTAGATTAAAATACATTACAATTCTGATTGTTTTCTATCACATTTTTAAGTAGTTGCTAAAAGTTAAATGCTGAAATGAAGCTCTAGAAATGCACTGGTTTTTACTAACTTATAACCACAAGTTACCGCCCTTAACATGGTTTCGATAACATACTGAACAAAATGCCAGGCTAAATCAGCATGAGCATCCCTGTTGTGCTGCTAAATATCCCTTGTTAGCTATATATGACCCCATCTTCGAATCGAATACTGGATGACTGTTCACATGAATGCTATAAGCAGTTAGCCAGACCAGGACATGCATATACTGGCCAGCGCATGATCAAATTACAAGGAAAATCTACGCTTATTGTGACCAACAGCAATCTGTTCAATGGAGATGAGTGCAAAGTTAGACAGTGTTTCTCCTTGTACTTCAAGTCCACAGTAGCCAAGAATGAGTCATGTTACAACAAAACTGTAGAATGTTAGCAAAATTGTCAACTCATCAACATAAGATAGCTACTATTATCTTCACTTGGTTCAACCTTTCTACTTTCACTGTGACTATATATATCTGGTCGTTTGACTCTCGATAACAACTTTCATAACTTTCGGCAATAAGTATAAGTAAAAACGTCCTCCACAGTTTACACAAGCTGTAACAAAGTCGTTCAGTAGGACAGTATGCAAGTAGTCGTCAGTGGTAATGAAGCAAAGAAGTTTGCTTTTTACGAGAAGACTAAGTGCCGTCTGTACACCTACAAGAAAGTAGAAACACTCAAAGAATGAATGGTACAGACTCATGAACTTGGGTGGTTGAGATCAAACGAAAATTCAAACTTAAATCTTGTGCGTCTCAAAACCACATGGCATAACCATGACCCAGGAAAACAGAAGTTTGGTAAGCATTATTGACTGTCCAATTTGACACAATGTTTATTTCGTGAGAGCTTTACTTTGTAGTCAGTAGTGTGGTTTCAGAAAACTTGAAATGTTACGAAAGATGGTTGAAGAAAGTATAGACATCATAACGAGAAAAGATAGTAACAACAAAATAAAACACAAAGATGCGATGATATTTGTGATGTTGGAGGCATACAAAGTAGTTGTACAAGCCAGACTGGAAGTTGAATTCATGAAACATCTAAAAGCGTAAGCTGACTGACCGCAGAGATATTTTGATTTCGGTAACTTTGTTCCTATTCAGTACAAACGTTCTTTGTGGTTCAGGGTGTATTCTCAAGAATTCGTGAAATATGTATCAATGATGCACTGGATGATGAAATACAACGCATACCCTTAGCCTTACATATCGAAAAGTTGATTGTACGCCAAAATAAAGACCAACTACACGCCAAGAAGTGAACTATGGTAGCAAAGAAATTAATCTTCATCAACCTACCATTTAAAGGTGACCAGAGTTTGTAGTTGACAACACACCGGTTTCCAGTGTCAACAATTAAACAGTAAAATTCAGTTAACTCTACCTCAAATTGTATGTACATGTTCATTTGCAATTGTGGAACCATATATAAATAGAACCCAATAGACTGATGCAATACCACCGAAAAAAACATGTTCTTCAGTGGCTATCAAATCATACAATTACACTAAGTGCACTTAACATGAATAGAAATCCAGCATCCTCTATAACCAGGCATTTGTTGATGACTGTTGACAAAATCAATACTAATGACCGTTCATCAAATGTTTCAGATAACTCCAATCCAAAGTTATAGAATGCGATAAAAGTACTTTGGATTAAGCATACACCCCAAATTACGTGACCTTTTGTTTACTCTGGACTACTTGATCTAGTATAATACCTGGATACTAATATTCTCCTAAAATTCATATAACTACAAGTACTGAAGAGTAATTTACTCTTGTAAACCATGTTAGCTGTCATGCCTTATTAAATATATCACAAAATTAAATATGCAAAACTTTCCGAAAGGTGAAACAGTTTAACTGAGATTACAACGCCGAACTCAATATTTTGGTCGAATCAGATGGCAGTAAAGATACTTGAATTCATCAGGAATTCAAACAAAACTTATTCAAATGACTATGCTGAATAATTTGTAAATGTAAATGTAAAGCCTGACGAAAATTAACCGAAAATACGTATTCGCCTCAAACTCTGTCTTCTAAAACTTATTCAACTTCAATGTTAGCTAAACTCTTGGGAAAAGTTAACACCAGATAAATGCTTATGCGCTTCTTTTCAAACCAAATAGGGTTAAAACTTTCTCCAAAATAACATTTCTTTGTGCCTAAACTTGGTTGATATCATCAAGCTAACACCCTGGGATTCTATGTGATTTTGGCTGAATATTCCTTCTCCTTTAATAAATATATATTGTTTCATTTGAAGTTGAAAATGATTTTGAGTAGCGTTGAGCTGTAATATTCGCATTTAAATCGCCAAAATAAACAACTTTGTATCATCATCTTTTTGAAGCCCAACTCTGCTGCATCATCTCACATGTATCTTTTCCACAAGCACAACACCGTCCAGTAACGCGACTGAAAAATTATCTGTCTACTTACTTTTGTTCAGAAACGACCCACACTGAAATCAGAGGAAAGGAAATACATAAGGTTGGTAAATACAAGCCACAAAATTTTACAGGTCGGAAAATTCTCAAATGCATTTTAGGCAAGACAACAACCAAACAAATGCAGAATGGCATTTTTAAAAATATCCTAGTATAAGAAATGCATCACCATTCTATAAGTGACATCTTCCAGAATATGAGAACGAAGGAAATTATTAGTTTATGCTAAGAAGGAAACAAACCGATGTGAACCAACTGCGAAATCCTATCACGGTGTCATTTTCAAGAAAAAATGTTCCAAATAAAAATTGTGGTTTGGCTGACACTAAGAATGGTGTTAAAAATGTGAGTGGAGAGAAAATTCGAATTTAAAATCAAACGCGCTTCATATAAGTAAACTGTTAGACTTATTGTGTAACAGATGAAGACACTGGTATATGCCAAACGGATTGGAACATATAACCTAACGGTTTCAGTTGAACTGCTCATAGCACAATCCCATAATTCGAAAACAATATGATTTGTAGGTTAAAATCAAAATAATTACAACAGAAGACGATGACAACAACAGTAAAAACACTGAATATTCCACAACAACAATTACTACATCTACTTCTAACTTGGAAGAAATTCAATTAATTTTAATGTCCGTAAATCAGCACACATAAATCAATGTTCCAGCTGTGACTGATACAACAGAGTGGACAATTAATAGCACAATAATACAGAAGATAAACAATACAAAAACAAATGGTAGACTAAAACACAAATAAATTTCTTAATAGAAAGCCATTATATCACAATGAATTAAAAGGAAATAGAGCTAATGCATTTGCATTAAACACTGATCATCCTTACTCTAAATAAATATATACTGCCTGAATCATCATTAATAATACACAAAAAACATAAATGAATAAGGCCTTTTTTTAGCCATTAATCTTATAGAGAAGCATTACAAGTAAAAGAAAGAAATAGTACACTATATATCAATGTTTTTAACCGTAAACATCATGAATATTAGGTAAATACAGTAAAAATAAAAATTAGCTTATAAAATGTTCTGTTCAGTGACATGACTAGTTAAGCCACTATAGATCGTTTTCTGTAGCTATCTAGATACCCGAAGGATATGTGTGAGTATGCAATAAATATGCCTTTAACATTTACAGGAAGAGTATGAATTCATTCGCATTATATATATATATATATATATATATATATATATATATATATATATATATATATATATATATATATATATATATATATTATACATAACGCTGCAACGCTACGCATCATCTTAGAACAAAGCATAGAATGGCAGTCAACTCTCTACCTCAACTTTATCGATTTTGAGAAGGCCTTCGACAGCGTCAACCGAGAAGTAATTTGGCAGGCAACTGCTTCAACAATAGGGTTTTACTGCCACAAACCTTTATCAACCACATTCAACAGCTATATGATGATGCTACATGCCGAGTGATTCACAGTGGGAGGCTCAGTGATGCCCTTGAAGTGAAGACAGGAGTAAGACAAGGTTGCCGTATAATATCACCTATGATCTTCCTGATTTTGGTCGACTTGACTGCATCATGATACAAACTGTGAGAGGTGAGAATATGGGCATACGCTGGACCGATGAAAAGACCCCAGAAGATTTGGATAGTCTCAACTACAGGCAGCAAAGATGAGAATGTGGAGGCCAGGATTGGAAAGACACCAAGACAGCCCTTCATTAACCTGAAATAATCAGTGTGAAGATCTACTGCACTCAACATAAAGCGTGAAAAAGACCCGGATTTTCAACACTAATTGAGTCAAGTAAGTCAGTGCTTCTTTGTGATGGTTGAGAGACTTGGCGCGTCACGAAAAGCATTTCTAACAAGCTGCAGACATACATTAATATCTGCTGCCTACGCTTACTCGATACTGAAGATCAGATGGCCAGAACAATAAGAATGAGCAACAAGGGACTCTGGCTGGCAGGCGATGAATCAATCAAGAACCCAACGCCCAACAAATATGCAGAAGAAGGCGGAGATGGATTGAATTGGGCACACACTAAGAAGACCGTTTGGGGATATCCTGAGCTAGGCCAGGCCTTCGAGCGGAACCTGCATGGGAAACGACTAGTTGGGCGTCCGAGCCGAGGGTGACATGGAGGAGATTGTGTGAGGAAGAAATGAAAGCTTACGGGCAGTCGTAGAGCCAGGTTAAGAAAACTGTAGAGAAGAGAGTGAAATAGCGACGTACTACCGAAGCCCTATGCTCCACCTGGAACCCGAGGGACGAATCATAAAAATAAAATATAAAACAAAGCCATCATCAATTTATATGTTGTGGAGCTGCGTCTCAGTGGTCTATGCATTTGACTTCCAACTAGTGGGTCACGAGTTCAAAGTTCAAGAAAGTGCCACCAGCCACCAAATAATAAGTATGGCTTATTACCTAATGCATGGAAATACACATGGTTGTTATCATATATACAAATAAATTCTCTGCCACAAATAGGTGGATGGAATGGTGGTCGCTGGTTCAAATCCGGCCGAGGTCCAAATTTTCATTTCACCTTCAATCATCACCCAGTATAAATGGAGTGAGTTTCAAAACCATGACATTCAAGTTATAAATCGAACATCTTAATCA
>OX104134.1:65009428-65075936 GCA_944470555.2 Heterobilharzia americana
ATAGAATAAACCTTATAAATAGAAGCTTTTCATGCTCAGTATGCGAAGTAGTTATTCTGTAAAGTATCCACCTCAAGCTTGTAGCGGCTAATACCTACACAAAAACTAATGCCGCATACCTAGGTGATATTAGCATTGATCCTGAGCTTAGCAGTTTCAACAGCCCTATAGGCTGTAGGCATATGGTTAGCATCGGTGTACTTCGGACACTGCTGTGTCACAACCTTGTCCAGATCCGCGTCTGTAATTTGAGGGTAGAGGCTACAAACCTATGCTAATCCTTTTGCGGCAGATGTGCGGGCACGTCTTGTCCCCTTTGGAACGAGCAGTCGGTTGCGCAGACACCGCTGCTGCAGCCGATTTCAAGAATTAATCCCCAGCTCGAAAATCAGTACTTTAAGATGACGTTTTCCTATTCTTTTGTACTACCTACTGTTTCCTCTCAGGTACACGGGTCCAAAGCGAAGTGAGGAGAGAGTGGAGTATGTTCAAAACCATTTCTTAAAATTAGGCATGTCATGATTATGTGTGATCTGTAGGATAAAAATAGTTCAGCTCCGGAAGTCGTTCTTCGCAGATCGGGCAGCTGTCCCCTAAATTCTTTCCAGAATGTCTAAGTGATCATCCGGACAAGGATTTGCTGCTAACGGTGTTGATAAGGTAGTGAACATAATGATACATAATTTAGTAAGCGTACTAAAGGATCCCTAGTATGCCTTTGGGCTCTGCGCTGCAAGCATACAACTAAGAGCTGTGGTCTTCTGATTGCTACTTTATGTGACTCCCACGTCATTGTGCTTCAATGATGAGGATAAAAGGGTTTCACCAACACCATGCCTGTTGATGCTTGCATGCCCGATGCTCGTAAACACATATCTGAGTTATTAGACACCAACAATTTTTCTTGCCAGGTTGACAGACTGAAAGGAAACGTATAGCTCATGAGAAAAATTTGATGAAGTTTTCTCTGGGCTTAAATGTCGCATGTTGTATCGTTTGATGTCAATCTGGACAGCGTCATCAAGACGAACTTCAAAAAGAAGTGAGTTACAGGGTTCTCTCCACAATTTATTTGGTAGCTTGTTCTGATCCCCATGGATGTTTTCACCAAGATGTTATCATTGTCTCCGTGTTTATTTTGGCTGGTTGTCCCAACGAACCGGAACCTGAACTTCTTGCTGTTTCTTACTGGTCAACGGGTTGAGTCAGTGCGGGGAAAATATGTCGACCACTGACTAACTTGAATACTCAGGCTCTAAAAGGTATCTGGCTTTCTTTTCACTTCCCCTCCAGGGGGAAAACCCTATAGCTCACTTCTTTCTGAAGCTTTTGCTGATGATGGTGTCTAGAATCACAACGTAAGTTCCACGGTTAAAACATCCAGCCTAGAAAACACGACTCATCAAAAAGATAGACAAATTGTTGCGGTGCATCTGGATTGAAAGCACATCGTCATCAAACCCAATTTTTTGGTCAGTGCACAGGACCACGAAAAGTTCGATAATATTCAGCGGTTAATTTGTGCACGGAATAACTGTATAGCATTCATGATCGTACCATGCGTCAATTGACTTTGCCACGTCTTCCAAGAGGGAGGCTGAGAATAGATCCTTGTCATTTACCTCCCGCTAGTAATAACCCTGTGGTGCAGACGGACAGACTTTTCTTGTTTCACGAACAGCCTAAAATGAGCCATCCTGCTGAATGCCTTACTAAAGTCCATCAGAATTGACCCAATCTTGTTCGACCGTGAAGATTATTTTCAAGCAACAGGAGCTTCGGTGAGAGCAATGTTCAGAACAGGGAAACAGAGTGATGCTACCTGGGTGGACTGTGATAGCTTTCTTGATCACTGTCTGCATGCTTTTCACCAGTATACCGCCCAGACGCCGGCCTGCAACTCAATGCGCTTCGCATCGCACCTGTATGAAGCGACCTTCCAGTCATGTGAGGGTAAATATCCACTGGGCGACAATTCGGATTTAGTACCAACTGGGCAAATAAATTTGGTTTAGCCCTCGGCAGCCGTAGCTGCTGGTCCCGGTGATTTTTCAACGTGCAGGGAACCGAATGTCCTAAGTACATAACTGCCGTTGAGTTACACTGATTTTGTTCTCTTGGGTGTCAGGGATTCTACTGTTGAACTAGTTTCATTCAAAGGTTCCAAGGGAAAGACCTCTGATAAAGATCCGGCCATATCCCCCATCCTCTTCAGTTAACTTGCCAGTTTCACTTGGCTCTATTAGGATGAGGATACTAGCAGATGTGTTTTCTCTGCACTTCCCATAAGAAAATAAACTCTTTAGGTGTCGTACCGCGGCCTGGGCGAGATGTGCTTCATAGAATATTCGAGGATGGCGCGTGGCACCGATATGTTTACCCTGAACTTCTGTACCTCGAGAGTACCAGGTGAGTGACAAAACTCCAGCACTTTTTGTCCTTGCGGATAGTTGGTCAGAATGCATCGATATCTTGGCGGAGTTCACCAGATATGCTGTCTAACCTGGTCACACCGTTGCGTTCGTTCTTGGTCTGGCACCCATGGCCCCTGTGTCTTTCAGATTTGCCTGAGGACGATTCCTTAACTTCTAAGCTCGACCCTTTCCGCACTCGCGCATTTTGGTTTTCACATTTGTAGGATTTGCTTATTCGCTTTGTGAATTTCCGTGCGAACGAAATTGCAGACCTATCCATATCAAACCGACAACACGCCCGCTGTAACTCATGATACTTGCGCTTGACAACACAGTAGTACGATCTTGGCACCCCTAAGGTGTTTTCCGAGGCACCACAGATCTTCATTTTAAAATACTTACCAACATCCGATCATTACCAGAAGAACTATGCGAGTATGTTTAGGTGGGTATGCTTGATCCTGAAGTGGACGATTTCCACACACTCTTCAAAGTAGCCGTTCTAAGAATGGCGATCTTCTAGGTAATCGGAACTTAGGTGAACTGCCCTGAAACAGTGAGCTAGACGGATAAAAGTTAAAGATTCCTGGTAGACCTGTCTCCAATATGTATCGGGTTGTTGGAAAGTCTTGGTGCCTGGATCTAGAAATGGCGGATCAACGCGGGTCCATCAGGAAGCTATTCCCGCAAGCATGAACAAACGTTATCATCAGCCCTTCTTTATTCATGGAACGCAACAACGTCCACATTTAGGTAGACTAATACCCGTTTGCTATTGCTGATAGGGAAGTTGACACTAAGCACTTGGTATAGGTAATTTATTCATACTTATAAAAATGATGTGCCTGTATATTCAGGAATAAATATTATCGTCACTATTAAAAAATATTATTACTACAGAAAGAGAAAGTAAAGTATGTGGGTTAATATCAAGAAAGTGAAATACGAGTGAAATCGTTGCATTTCCCCGGACCTCCCACTGACGACAGGCCCGTATGCTCAGTTACGCAGTAAGTTATGGCCATTCTGGACCAACCGAAGACAGTGAAGCTATGAAGCGATTTTAACGGCCTGATGGGTTATTAACGAAGGATTGTTTTCAGAGAATTCAGTCCCATGAGAATTCTCATAGCTCCCGCTTACTGTGAGCTGGCGTAAGCCATTTCAAATACAAACATTTACCTGTGTCATGGTATCAGTTATCCCCAGGGTATTACTGTAGACGCAGCTGACCTGGCTGTCAGATCCGTTCTACAAAAACTGATTGAAAACCAGTGGCAGCTATCGGCTAAAACGGAGTATGATAAATGTTGTGGGAGACTAGTAAGCATAAACCATTTCATGCACGATTTTCGATATTCCGTTGCTAGCCGTGGTTTCATCACTTTCTCAGGCTACAAGTCACTTGTTTATTGCAGTGACTACGCAAACGATAAGTACTGTTTACGTCAGTCGTGACAACTGATCAACCTATTCAAGTTCACCTTAATTTTCCGCACATGTATGGAATAAATAGTTCCGCAGGTGGTGCATTGTATTAAATTTCTTCAGTAAACTGTGATCGAAAGTTTCGATACGGCTGAACAGCTGTTTCTTGAGCAGAAGATTGTGATGGAAATTACAGGCCGTCTTTCACAACTCTCGAACTACGGCTACGATTGATAGATTAACATGAAGATACAATCTTGTACGACGTATCCATCAGTTGCCTAGGCTCGATAGGGTCCACACATTGTTGATACGACGTTTGCTACACGTTGCCAGAGATGGCCTGAGGCAATGTCTATGAAGGATCTGCGTTCCAAAACCACCAACCTCGCTTTAGTCAGAGCGCGGACAGCGAACATTAGACCTTCATATTACAAAGCAACCAACCATGGACGTCAACATTCGTCACATTCCTGATATAATTCTTCTGGCGGCAGATGCCTTGCTCGGGATCTGCATCGGCCGTTTAAGGCTCACCACTAACTTACTGAAGAAGCCTCGTATGAAAAGCCAGTGTAGACGTGGTGGGACTCATTATACATTAGGGGCCTAGCACACCAATGTCGTGAAGAATACTGTTGGTGTATTTGGTAAGCCGGGAAAGTTGCCAGATGGTAAGAAGTTAACCAGTAACCGACAAAATTCAGAGGTCGATTTGAATGCCTCCACTTTGGCAGGAAGTCTGCTCCACAACTGAGGGAATTTGACGGTGAAAAGAAATTCGCGCGCTAGCAGGCTTTAAACGGCTTCATCGTGACGCTGTAGCGTGGTTGCGCAGATCGTGCCGACTGTTATGTTCCAGCTGAAATTCACCAATAGCTGCAAAGTGAAGTTATGTAACACACTAAAGAAGATTGTCAGGTTAATTTTGAGTTATCTCATTCAAAGTGGTTATAGACTTGGGGTTCTGCATCTTGAGGTGTGGTCCTGTCTGCGACCATGTCCTAGTAATTTAGCTGTGAAATGCCTTTGGACACCCTTTGTGTTTTGCTCGTCGTTTATGCTGATGCCACTCAATATAAATGGACACTATTCTGACAGTGGACGTACACGAGTTTTATAGAGCAGTAACTTGACTTCTTTGAGATGAAAGTTACGAACTATGCAACCCATTAGGATCCTAGATTTATGAGTCTGTGGTACCACCCGTTCAGAAAATGCGAGGTCCCTTGAGTATCTTAGTCCAAGTTTAAAAACAGTTAGTTTCGTCGACCGAAGATGTAGCTGGGTGTCCACAGATGGAGTGTCGAAACATATCCAACCACACTTGCTTATATTGAACTGCAACTTCCAAGCAGCAGACCACGTGGATATTATATCAAGCTCCCTTTGTATTAATGCCTGGAATTAGGATAATGTATGTGCAACATCAGCAAACAAGAGTGGCTTGCCGTGTGTAAGGCAGCCGCAGATGTCAATGACATATAAGTAAACAGAAGTGAACTTAATACACTGCCTTAAACCACACCATAGGTGATTGGCCTGAGTTTTGAGGTGTGAATCTGCCTTCACCACTTGAGTGCGATTACTGAGGAAAGACTTAATCCATCCCAATTGCAGATGGTCAACTTCCATAGACACCAACTTACTTATTAACAGCAGGTGATCAACTGTCCAGATAGAGTGCAAGGAATAGCTGACGTCGGTCGCGCATAGTGGTTACAAGTTAAAGAAGCCAAGATGGCAAGTTGTGCAGGGTCTCGATTTTCGGAACCCATGTTGAATCGATGTAACGTTGTTGCTACTAAGCATGTGCTGAAGAACGCTTTCCTAAATAACTTTCTCCACAATTCCGGAAGCTACAGGCGTAATATTTGTTGACCTGGAATAGAATATCAGGTCCAACAAATTTACAGAACGTGATGATGCTCCGTCCGTATCAGAACTGCTGGAGCAATTCAACGTCCTAATGGTTTGGTGAATATTAGAATATTTGAATCCAACTGCGTTTGCTGTCGTCGGCGGAGGAGAAGGATGGCTTTTAATAGTGCAGACCGCATTAGTATCACACGAAAAATTTGTAGGTTCCAGACAATTATCTGCAAATAAGTAGCTGAATATTTCACACACATCCACCGGATTATTAAAAGCATTGGTGTCATGGATAAGAAGTGGAACGTTATGTCTTGTGCAATTCGATGGCTTATTAAGGAGTACTGATAGAGCACATACTCTGGACGAGCTAGCTAGTGCACGACTCTCTTCATCCTTCAGACAGAAATCATGCTTATGCGAGATAGAGCTAAGAATACCAAGAATCAGCCTCAGTGTATCGAAGTCGTGATGTCTGTAGTATCTCCTTGAGAGTTTACGTAACTTTAAACGAGTATTGGGAGGTATAAATGGCCTGTTGTTTGGTGGCAGTTTTTTGAAACCTTTGAATGGAACCATGGCATCAGGACAAGTTTTAGAGCTGTAGTAAAACATACCTGTGGCTAGTTCGGGGTCTGCAGTGGTGAAGTGTGATCCCCAGTCAATGCGCCCAATCACTGGACACATCCGCTGCCAATCTGACCTACCGTAGCCTCCATATACCATTTGGTGTGGAGTGGAAGTACCAATTGAAGTACTATTTGCAGGAAGTGGTGGTGCGCATAATACGGTTTTGCGATCACTTCCTGGGAACTCGGAGCCAACGTTTGCTAAAACAGGAACCACGTTATAGCAAAATATTAAGTCCAATACACTGTCACCTCTTGCAGGAGTTGCAACAATTTACTTACATCTAAAAATGGCCAGTGAATGGGAGAAGTCATCATGCCCAGCTAAATCAGTAAGTGAATCCCACCTAATTCCAGGTAGGCTAAAGTCACCGCATATGATCTATGATCATATGGGAGAGTGGGTGCTCGTTACAGAGCTGTAATTAGTGGAATATCGTGGTTGTTAAAGATACCGGGTGCTCTGTAAACACATCCCACCAGTGCTGTAACATTCCTGTAGTGTATTTTGACCCACAGAGAGTCACTTGTCTTATCAAGAACCATATTTTCCAACCTGAATACAGTGAGCGTTCAGGAAGTACATCAGGCAACCTCCTCCTTTCTTATTACTCCTGTCACATAGGAATTGGGCGTACACACCAATACGTAACTCTTCATCTGGTATATTTGCGTTTACACCAAGACTCCATTATATCAAACTGATGAAAAGCTGCCTTCATTTGCATCGTTCAAACTCTGAAGTTTTCCGCCATTGAACGTACTGACCTGCGAAGTTGCTTATTCTCTACGCATGAGGCTTCACGTAAACTCGACGTATTTCAGACTTACTCTGAAATTTTACACTATGACAGACATGATGAACCAGATTACCTGTCCTAACGAGCCGCCTGTCGACGAAACCTGGGACGGGAGGGAGAGTACGCCTACAAGATAGAGTGAATTTATTTTCAGCATACCGCTAAAGCAGTCATTTGTATTTGAAATTCATTTCCGTCTGACTTTTGTGCTGTAAAGAAGTACAAGGCAGGGAAAGCTAGTCAGTATACCTAAGTGCTGATTAGCGTGATTTGCTCTAATTTGTGTAAGAGCACTGTTAGTCTTTCAAAGTTCGTGGTCAAGATTCTAAGTAAATGCATTGGCTACATCAAGAGTTATTTGCAAGCCTCCGCGACATAACCTTGGTGACTCATTTCTTATGCAATCTCTTCGCATAGAATGACTGATTCTGACCGCTCAATGTAAATGTCTCTATGGTCATTCTATCTAGGCATTCCAAATGCTTCTCCATTTACTGCTCACTTACCGCGCAAAGTCGCTTCTGTGTTTGAGGCCTTTTCAACAAACCATCGAACTATCTGTACATGAATTCTCTTGAATAACAATTATTTTCCTGTTGCTTCGAAAGTTTTTGTTGTGGCCATCAGCTTGCCTACCAACACAGCTTCGATCTCACAAAATGAAAATAAACCTCTCAGATCAGTAGGATATAAAACGGTGATAGGCGGTGAATTTCAAGTCCCTCAGCAGACCTTGGACAGTATTAAGCCATTTCACTGATCTTATCGCATATAACTATAATATACTCCTCACTGAAGCGTCGAATTAACACAGTATTCCTGCTTTCTGTGTACTGTTTACTTTCTAGATTACCTTCAGTTAGCAAAAATAGAGCTGGCCACACCATCTCAAATCCAGGAGAGAAGGTTGGGCATCCTAAAGCTTTGAGAAGCCCAGCACTTTATGAGCACGCTAACGTTCATGAATAAACACAATAATGAAGACATGAATTTTATCGAACGCCGCTTCCCACTGATAAAATAGTAATGGAAGTTCGTGGTGGAACCTTCCAACTATTTGCATACTGGTTAGAGCTCTTCTCTGAAGGTCTGACATTTACCAACTGAGACTTTCTGATTCGCTTATGAAACTCTATTGCCAACAAAAGTCGAGTGTGCATTAAAAATTGGTGCATGACTCCTGCAATTACTGTTACGTGGGAAATAATTTATTATTATCGACAATAGTCCGATTCTGCTTTCATCGACAACAGTAGTGGAACCGTTTTAGATAGTTCTTTGAGCATATGCAATGAAATGGTTTACTTCACGCTTGCATGCCTCTATTGAGTGGAAGTGTTTTGGAAATGTCGAAACATCTCCGCCATAGTTTGAGGTTCACTAGAGAAGTGTAAGCGGAGAGTTTATGCCATTTACCTTTTTTTATGGGGAGATCAGATGCAAAGGAAGGGCTTTCTTTGCCCGTAGGTATGCATGGCCCGATCAGCATTATAGATACACCTCACCTGACCAGTCTTCGTCATGAAAAGGTGTTATGTCTCGCAGTTGCCTTCAAGGATTAAGGGTTAACTGTGTCTCAACAGCATCCTAGTAGAGATATGACGTGTAATATACTTAACTGAAGCTGTAACTCGTCTCTTTACGCATGTGACTTTCAACCAGTGGGCGTAAGTTCGAGTACCACCCAAACTACAGGGGTTTAGTCAGCTAGGCAGTATCAGTAGCCCTCAAACAATAGGTATGGCCCGACTTATAATGTACGAACGCGCACGAGGCTGCTGACCCCCACGATGTATACTCGACTAGAAGTAAATAAGGCACCTGCATACCAGATAAACCATGCAATTAGGCGCCAGTTAATGCTTGTGGCGCTGCAACGCTTTTTGAATCTCCGACATCTATCAAAGGACTAAAACCCCTGAGTGTCTATTTTGTGCTAACCGGCGGTTACACATTAGAGTTTGTTGACCACGTGGATAAGTTTCAGTGCTTCTCCAAAATAATTCTCTTCATCACACTAACAAACATACCGCCTTTTGAGACTTCTCGATTATCTAAACGTACTATCTTAATGATTCTTGGCATCAGCACTTGCAAGTAGGCAAGGCACTGACCATAGTGGTCTATACGCAGTTATCTGTGCGAAAATGGCCATGCTTGTTGGTAGCAGCACCAACGGTGGGCTGCAAGTTGAGTGTTAATGACGGGACCGAAAAGCTAGAATCTACATTTCAAGTAATGACGGCAACATGGCTACCAACGAAGGGCAGAAATAAGGTTTCAAAGGCGTGGTAAGTGGTAAAAGCTGAAGAATCTACGGGTAGTTTTTACGATCGTCAGCCAGTTCCACAGGGGTTGTATAGGCTTCGAGAATCTGGAAAGATCTGCCGACGGGACCTACAGCCTCGGACCTTATGATCTGACCTAAAGACTAGTGAAAAGATGCCAGAAGTGCATGCTGAAGGCTCAAAGCTGCTAAAGCTTGCCGCCAAGATATTCTTATCTTAGAAATCTAATGGTTGATAAGCAACAACCCTTTGGGACGGAGTTATTTCAACTTACAGAGGTGAGTACTTCTCGTCTACTACTTTCCAAGTGACATTCAAATGCTTTTGTTCCAGCAGTTGTATAAAAAATGGTTGAAATTCTCTGAGCAGTCAATTTTTCACCTCAGTGACTCAGGGAAGGTTTTCTATAAATATATCCCCATAAGTACAGCTAATTTTTCGTCACTAAGTCATTTCTACTCACCAAAGGTACCTTTCTTGAAGAGTGGCAAGAATCTAGGACAGAAGCAGCTCATCTCAGTCTGCAAGTTTTGAATACGAGTGTATACTTGGTCCCTTGTCTCACGTTATAGGAGAAATGTGCTTACACTATACTCTGCATCACTAAAGGAAATGGAGACGTAAAGAGACTGAAAAAGTTCACATTTCCTCTTTGTACCGCTGGAAATGGGTCTACGGCACTTCTGCAGAGAACTTATGCCCCAGAAAATGGATTCACACCGACGTTTACCCCTGACAAACTCATATCTAGCAGCGAACACAATGGATTTTCAAGGTAGATGTGAATTTCGTGTTGGCACCAATAATCATCGTTGAACAGTTTGAGCGAAACCAGGATATGCAGTTTGGAAAGAAACCCGAATAGTCACGCAAATTTTAGTTTCTTCGAGGCAAGTATAAACAGTTATTTTCCGAATAGTGTGTAAGAGGTTTCTTAAGATAACATTCCCTTGACAAATTAAGCGTAAGTTTTTGCCCACTTGCCTCGCGCCAAAAACTACGATGACTGGTGCGGATAGGGTTTAAGGGTGTGCTTTCACACAGACTTTAATTTTGAAAATCTTGGTATGGCTGTTGGTACCGAGAGCTATTTGCCCAATATGTGTCGACGAACCCTAGTTTTAAGCACGATGCTCGAAAGGATTTATACAAGCCGATGTAGCGTCATACACTTCCCCAAAATCAATAGCCTAGGGTTTGACGACTTCGACATTGATGCTGACCTTGATAGTTTAACTGGACTCGCTAAGCTGAAGGCACCCGGTCAAGCATCCTCGCCATTTGGCACGCTGTCGTGTTACGTTGCATTGCTCGTATTCGACTCTCTAGCCAGTTAGTTGGAACGCATCGGTATTTTGGCATAACCATCCAAATATACTATTCCATCCGACTACGCTATCGTGTTCTTCCTTGGTCTCGTATTCGTGGGTATATAACAAGTTCGAATAATTAGTGATTGGTCTTTGCGTCTGTCAAGTTCGCACCAGGACAAATCCTAAATTGGTGAGCCCGACGTGATCACATATCCCGACCAATAACAAATATTGAATTGGTGAGCCTGTTCCATTTTATATTTGTTTATTGTTTTCATTTCGATAACATTTATATATCCATTTACTACACTTTCTCATGTCCGACCACACTCCCAAGCTTATTCGTATTAAGCCGACTCGAACACGATCCAACTCGTGCCATATTGGCCAGACAATGCAGAAACATGGTTTCTGTATGCCGAGGCCGATTTTCGAGAACAGGGTGTCTCAGATCCTCAATCTCGATTTCTTGCTGTCATACGTTCACTACCGCGAGAATTAAACAGGTATGTTACAGCAAACATGTTTAATCCTGAAGTAAGTGACCCTTATGCACTTCTAAAGGCCGCACTCTTGAAGAAAAGCGATCTCACAGATCGCCAACGTCTAGACGAATTGCTTCGTAACATCGAGCTAGGCAGCCACTCAGCTACTGAAGTCCTCGCACGCATGCGAGAAGTAATCGGTGCACGAACATTTGACGATGGTTTCTTCCGAGAACTATTTCTCTCGAAACTACCACAACCGGTGCAAACCGTGTTGGTGACACTCCAGTCAGTCCCACTCGACGACCTGGCAGCCTCAGCAGATAAAATACTGGAGATATCCAGCAGACCCGTCTCCAACGTATATTCTATCTGTGACAAAACAGAGCGCCAGGATTCGGAGGTGACCAAGTTGTGCAACTCTGTGAAACGGTTGCTACGATCTCGAAGTCCTAGATCACGTAGCACTTCACAGAAACGCACCTTGGCGCATCGCAGCAAGTCGCGTGGTAGCCCTAAAACGAAACCCAACAGGGTGGAAAACCCTGAATGGTGCTGGTTTCATAACACTTACGGGGATGAAGCCAGAAAATGTCGTAAACCATGCCGTTTTAAGAAGGACACAAACTCGGGAAACGGTCACGCCGGCACGTGCTCACGGCAACCGTAGCCGGCGGAAAAAGCCGTTTGCTCTACGTCACCGACATTAAAACGAAAGTCCGCTACCTCGTCGACACCGGCGCAGAAGTTAGCGTTCTTCCAGCAACGACAAAGGAGCGTCATCTCGACCCATCCTTCAATCTTCAAGCAGCCAACGGCAAGGCAATCGCGACATTCGGGAGACGGTATGCCTACCTCAACTTAGGTTTACGCAAACCTATTCACTGGATTTTCCTCCTGGCAGACGTCTCTATGCCCATCATTGGCATAGATTTGCTGAACCATTACGATCTACTCGTAGATGCTCGCCGTCGACGACTGATAGATAACAACACAAAGTTATCTATTGGCGGCACCACCTATGTAGGTCCGAGTTTAGCCATCGTTAGGACTAAACAATCAGGCGACGCGTCCTACCAGGCAGTTCTGGAGAAATATCCAGAGTTACAACAACCGAAACACACTCTTCCGTGCATAACCAGCAATGTTATGCATCACGTCACAACCACAGGTCCACCTGTGGCATCCAAAGCTCGCCGTTTAGCCCCCGATAAGCTGAAACGGCGAAAAATGAATTCGACCATATGCTCGAACTGGGCATTATCAGACCGTCAAACAGTCCTTGGGCATCGCCATTGCACATGGTGCCCAAAAAGGATAGCAACGACTGGCGTCCGACCGGTGATTACCGAAGGCTTAACGCCAAAACAACTCCGGACTGCTACCCTATACCCCACGTTTACGACTTGACCGCAACCTTATGCGGCATGAACATTTTCTCGAAAATCGACTTGGTCAAAGCGTACAACCAGATACCTATGGCAGCAGAAGATATCGCGAAAACAGCCATTATTACTCCTTTTGGCCTGTTTGAATTCCTGCGCATGCCTTTTGGTCTTCGGAATGCAGCACAAACATTCCAACGCTTTATGGACGACGTCTTCCGTGGTCTGAATTTTGTTCATGTCTACATAGATGACTGTCTAATTGCGAGTCCAGATAAGGAAACACACCTTAAACATTTGGACCTCGCATTCGAAAGACTCAAAAAACATGGCATCACAGTTAACTTACAGAAGTGTGAAATAGGAGTTGAATCACTCAGCTTCCTTGGGCATACCATTGACAACAAAGGTATACGCCCATTGAGAGATAAAGTGGCGGCTATCACAAACTATCCAGAGCCGACCACTGTGAAACATCTCCGCACTTTCAATGGCCTGGTAAGTTATTACCGAAGGTTTATCCCTAACTGTGCCTCTGTCATGAGACCACTCACAGATCTACTTCGAGGAACTGCGAAGTTCGTGTCTCTGGACAACGCGGCTAGACTTGCTTTCTCCAAAGTCAAGGAAGCCATTTCGAACGCAACCATGCTTATGCATCATGACCCCAATGCTCCTCTGAGTATTGCTGTTGATGCATCTGATTCAGCAATTGGAGCAGTTTTGCAACAGTTGACTGACAACCAGTGGCAACCGTTAGCCTTTTTCTCGAGGCGGCTGCAAGACGCGGAAA
Organism: Heterobilharzia americana; assembly: GCA_944470555.2. Lineage (NCBI taxonomy): Eukaryota > Metazoa > Platyhelminthes > Trematoda > Strigeidida > Schistosomatidae > Heterobilharzia > Heterobilharzia americana. The sequence goes on from OX104134.1 coordinate 65,022,836, forward strand.
CAAGATACAGTACATTTGGTAGGGAACTCCTAGCCATGTACTGTTCTGTACGCCATTTTCGACATTCTGTGGAAGGTCGTGATTTCATTATTTTCACAGACCACAAACCGTTAACGTTTTCCCTCAGCTCGGCGTCTGACAAATACTCCCCTCGTGAGTCGCGACAGCTGGATTACATTTCCCAGTTCACGTCAGACATCCGCCACATTTCTGGAGCAAACAACTCCGCAGCCGACGCACTATCTCGAATAGCTTCGATAAACTATATCGAGGGTATTGATCTCGTTGAACTAGCTCGGCGTCAAAAGGAAGACCTTGAGCTGCATCATGAGTTGTCGTCCACAACTCTCAAACTGCGACTTTGTCCTGTTGGATCAGACAAGGATGCAATTTTGTGCGATGTCTCTGCTAGTCAACCACGCCCAATAGTTCCGAAGAGTTGTCGACGCAACGTCTTCAATACGTTGCACAAACTCTCTCATCCAGGTGTACGAGCCACCATTAGGCTTATCGCACAACGTTTCTGCTGGCCTGGGATGAACAAAGACGTTAAGGAGTGGGCCCAGTCGTGCTTAGCTTGTCAAAAGTGTAAAGTCACGCGACACACGAAAAGCCCTTTAGGCTCATTTCTAGCCCCAGACATGCGTTTCGACCACGTCCATATAGATATTGTAGGACCCCTACCAGAATCTAATGGATGTACCTACCTTTTCACTGTGTTGATCGTTTCACACGATGGCCGGAAGCAGTACCCATTAAAGATATTACTGCCGAAACAGTTGCTCGTGTTTTCGTCGAAAGATGGATCGCGAACTTCGGATGTCCATCTACGTCACAACCGACCGTGGGCGCCAATTTGAGTGCGGACTATTTCACGCTCTAACGGCACTTTTAGGTTGCACTCGGTTCCGAACGACAGCCTACCATCCACAAGCAAATGGCATGGTAGAGCGTTTCCATCGACAGCTGAAAGCTTCCCTTTCAGCTACAAACATACCTCAGTGGACCGAGGCTCTGCCTCTAGTCCTACTAGGTATTCGTAACGCGTTGAAAGTTGATGCTGGATGCACTCCTGCAGAACTCGTCTATGGGACCACTCTTCGCCTACCAGGTGAGTTTGTTTCCCCTTCAACTTTCAAACATGTTTCCGACAGGGCATCTTACGTGACTAGGCTTACAAACGCAATGCGTTCAGTTAGGCCTTCTCCGATTAGACCGCAAACGACTGATGTTTTCGTCCACCCCAGTTTACAGAAGACATCACACGTGTTTGTTCGCCACGACGCTGTTCGTCGACCACTTGAACCACCCTACGACGGGCCGTTCAAAGTGATTAAGCGACATGAGAAATTCTATGTAATTGAGCGAGACGGACGTGAAGATACTGTCAGTATCGACCGTTTGAAACCAGCTTATTTCGAAGGCAACCCCATTGTAAGTGACGTTTCAGCTCGCTACATCCGACCGACGGATGACTCAATTATCGAAATTCTCGACGATGTGCCTGGTAATGCACAGCTGCAACAACCAGCGGCGCAACAAAAAACACGATCAGGTCGAACCGTCAGGTTCCCAGAGTACCTGAAGTCATATTCAACTTAGCTGTGTGTGTGCCAACCATTTTTTTCTTTTTTTTCGAGGCACTATTTTTCTTATTTACCGGCAATGCACAAACCCTCGTACACTTTGCCTTTTTATATCAATTTTTATTACCATGTAATAAAAACTAAAAAAACGGCGAAGATAAGCGTAAATTTTTATTTTTCGACACGTTTATATATAAATAATTCCCATTTTTACGCAACGTTTTCGTGGTATTAAAGACTTTTATTTATATTCCAGGTGCAACGAGCACTGGACGGAACGTCGAAAGGAACAGATGACCGCGACCGACGTACAATTTCATTTATTGTATTTTATTTATTTAATCGCCACGACACCCTAGAATAAGGTTCAGACAACCAGGGGCCACCTCACGCAGTGAGCCCATCGGAAGAGTTTTACCAGTGGAGAAACCACTGGGTTTTTACTTCCGGCTGGTATCGTCTTAGGGTCCTCACGAACCCACTAGGGGGGGAGTGATCTGTAGCGTCATACACTTCCCCAAAATCAATAGCCTAGGGTTTGACGACTTCGACATTGATGCTGACCTTGATAGTTTAACTGGACTCGCTAAGCTGAAGGCACCCGGTCAAGCATCCTCGCCATTTGGCACGCTGTCGTGTTACGTTGCATTGCTCGTATTCGACTCTCTAGCCAGTTAGTTGGAACGCATCGGTATTTTGGCATAACCATCCAAATATACTATTCCATCCGACTACGCTATCGTGTTCTTCCTTGGTCTCGTATTCGTGGGTATATAACAAGTTCGAATAATTAGTGATTGGTCTTTGCGTCTGTCAAGTTCGCACCAGGACAAATCCTAAACCGACTCAGTTAGAGACAACACAAGCATACTGTATGGGACCATAGGCTCGAAGTGCGCTAATTTGGTAACCGTCTCAGGGCGGTGAAAGTCAGCGAAGACCAGTTATCAAGGAAATACAGATATTCCAGTGAACGAGAAAGACATTCTTCTAACTATTATTGGAGTACCACTATGACCACATAAGCTATTTGAAAACAACTCGGTTACCAAAGTTTCTGTGGGCTCCACTGCCTTAAAACCTACTCACTATCGGTAATACTACAACCCACTTAAGCCGCCGACTCAAGTCGCAAAATAAATTTTACCAGGTCGAAAAAAAAGAATATCTACTGCCAAAATTTTGAGGTTTCGGGGTGAGTTTTGTTCGATAATGCCATGCGTCGTGCTTTTGTCTAACTGGAAACTCCGAGTGTTAACCATCAGGGATTGTTTCATCTGCGAAGAAAAGGTAAGGAGCTGGAACTCCTCCCTTATGATTGACATTTTGTCATAGACTTCTGGCCCTAGACCGTAAATCTGAGTCCACATTTGAATCTGACAGATGTCAGCAATGTAAAACAAAGAACTAATACCAGACCGAGGGAAAACAACTTTTCCCCCGGTGTTTGTGTCTAATGCTGTCCTGTGCCACAGGTATTAGCCGAATTCTTCTAGTCAGAATCAGCAGAAAAGAAATTTGGGCAGATTTGACAGATCATGTGATCTACGGAGAACTTACTGAATGTACTCTTGACCTATATTATTACCTAATAAACCTTGTTAACCCTCTCACTTATGTCTTCCTTTTGCTTATTGCCTAGTGTTTGTTGGATGCCTAATTTATTTACTAACTCCTAACGTATAACTGTAATGAGCATTACTACTTCTACCCTTCAAAAATATTCAATAGGTGTTTCTGTTTGTTTACACTTTTATAAGCAACATCTTTAAAAGTGAGAACGTGTAATCGTCTTTAGTAAGTGGATTTGAACCTATGAAGTATGCTCAGTTTACAGCAATACATCTTGACGTAAAGATGAATTTCTAAACTATTTAAGTGAAAAGTTTCGATTTTTTTCAAAATATAAGAGTTCAATCATAATACTAGGTTAAACTTTATTTTCAACATACCTGAATGAATTCATTCACATTTTTGTAGTATTTCATGCCAGTTGAATTATAAACGCTCTTTTGTGTGGGTGAGATTATGCAGGCAGATTATATCTGTTGATTAACTATGTTTTTCTTGCTGCGAAATCTAGTAAATATCCCAGCCACACCATATTGTTGAAATAATGCAGGCAAATGCGTTAATAATGGTGCAAATGGCGTTGATATTGTGATAGATGGGTAAGAGGTAGGAACTATTTCCCGAAAATTTCCCTGAGATGCTGAAATAATGCGGGCGCTGATGAAATAATGCGGATGGTGCGGAAATAAGTCTGGAATTGTGCTCAATTAAAGCTGCATTTACACATGCACGCCTAAATTATTCTGCAAGTGCGTAAAGTATGCTGGTGGTCCGTAAAATCCACTTAATTGTCGCATTTCGACATTCGTGTTTGACTGGGATATCAGCCGGAAACACACTCGACACCCTAGAGAGTAAACATTTTCGCGAAATGTACAGGATTGCCTCTCAGGGACTAAAGATTTCATCTAGAAGTCTTTTAGGTCAGTTCCAAAACTTTCGCTTCAAAATCTGAGGCGAATCCAATAATTCTTAACTGTACTTAAAGTTAACAAAAATTCAGAATAACCCATTGAGTTGTACTTATAGTGTCAAGTTGAGCTTGGAGATTATTTCAGCTGGAAAATAATTTTCAGGATCTAAGTAGCAAAAACCTATGTGCTGTAGATGTTGCCTGAAGCATCGCATACTGAGAAAAATTGCATCGAATTAAAACGTGTTTTAATAACAATTTGAAAATAAAGCTATAGCCATCTGAGTCTTCTAATTATCTAGGCTTGAAAAAGTCACCTGATAAGAGGAAATGGTTCGAAGTTTTTTTGTCTTCAGAGTTGACGAAAAATAATGTAGAGAGATAACAGTAGTAGACTAAACTGTGTTATTCCCGGTAGTCCGCACCCCTATGGAGATTCAAATTTGCTTTGAATGTATTCACTAAATCTGCCGCCGCATGTTCAGATGACAGGTTTCGGCCGTTGATAACTCTGTGGAAGACTAATGCTCAACGTCAAAATGATAGGACGGTGGTTTTTGCATTTCATTACGATAGCCTTTAAGACGGTCATTGCTACAGGAAGAAATGATTAGAACAATAGCTACCTAGAGTATAATTAAAAGTATGGAGACCCAGTGTTAGACTGTTTCATCTCCCACACTAAAAAGAGATTTAATCTCTCAAACCGCTCCTCATTAATTTTGCAGCTACCGCTTGACTTGTTTCAGTATATCGATTTCTTCAAGCATACACCAGGTGGCTAAGTATATTATCTTTCACGGCCGAAACATTTTGTAGCTTAAGTTCGTTGGGATGTCTTTCGTTCTATAATCTAGGTCTAATTTTGAAGCTTTCATTGTATTTCTCGACAATAACATCAGCACCAACTCTTACTCGGTCCTACTTGGCACAGAATGCAATGCATATCTCTACTAAAAAACTTGAATGCTGCACGAAGCGAACATATTATGCCAAACGATTGGGATGCAAACTCATTACAGTTCTCAGTTATTTAATTAGTCGTAGCCAACATTTGCCTTAGAAAACCTAGTTACCTGTGCTCCGTAAAACATCTTATGGAATAAATAGACCAAAGTGATTGTGAGGTTTGATGATTATGGCAGTTCATGAATCAACATTATTAACGAAGACTACTAAGCGCTTATTAAATTTCCCTGCATGGATCAGAATTCGCTTTGTAACAAACTTGGTGCTGCTCATTCCATTTGTTTTTATATCGCTACTCTTACTTTTCGTTATTGTTTTCAAATTTATCACTGTTACTGACTAAAATCCTAATCTATGTGCGCAATTCTGGATCACTCAACAGTTACTTTCAGAAATATTTCCTCCAGTACGACGTCTTAAACAACTATTCTGGAACCGCATGCACAACTTAAAACTGCCCACATTCAAACGTTCGGATTGCGGTGCAACTCTTACAACAGACAGATTTGGCTAGAATTCCGGAAAGCTTCGATACAGGTTATGCGTTCTACTTTGTAAACAGGTATACAAAATCTCGGTAAGGTGCTTTTAATAACTGCTTCATGTGTCAGCTTAAAAAGCGTATTCGCGGTATCCCTATCCGGAAAACTGTGGCATCAGCAGCCGACCTTGCTGATACTATTGTCCCACCTAATACTAAAACCTCGGCTTTGACAGTCGACTGGATCCCGCTCAACAGTCTTGTGTATAATGCTAAGCTCGAATGTTCAATTGGACTTACACGGAAATGGCAAGGGAATTGATATTTTTTCGTTGTTTCTACCTGTGAGCCTACTGACTGCAACCCAGATGCAGTTAAAGATGAGTTCTGCCTTCAACCGAGTGATCTCATCTCTCTGGTGATATCGTCGGTCTGGCTCTGGACTTGGATGGATAGATAGAGAGTCTAGGATAGGATGAGGGGCGTTTATATGATCAGTTAGGGTTACTCAATCGCAGTTCAGATAATGGGGAACACCTTTTGAAACTTAACACAGATCACAGCCTGATTCTCACCAGCACCGAACTCCGATACGGTCATCTTTGTTGTACCATCTGATGTGTTTCGCCTGCCACTTAAGCCTGAACTCAAACAGGCTACTCCATCTGGAGCATCCGTCTGAACTATGACCACGCTTTAGTGTGTTAAGTTTATCTTGATTGTGATGGTCTTCAAAACTGTCATGTGAAAGACATCGATGTTATTAAACCAGTTGCACCTAGCAGCCCGACTAAGAAGCGAAGCAAGCCAAATTCAGGGATAGGTGTCCATCCTCTAGAAGGCACAAGTTAATATCGTTGACATTTAAGAGACGCAATGAAAACGGCCAATAAAACAGGGTTAAGATTTGAAGAGCATCTTGCTGATAAACGTTGGGTTCCTGTAAAGTCATTCAAACTACTTGATGCCCTTCTGTACATGCATACAGACAGTCAGTACAGTTGTATACGTAATTCCTTTGTGCGACAGACCAGACAGAATTCCTGTAAGAATTGTGAGGCCTAGCGACCAGAACACATGAACAAGATAGACGCAGTGGTCTAAGCACGCAATAGTTGAAATCTGCTCCAGTTCATACGAGCCATCAGCAGCAAAAAGCTTAGTGTAAAACGTTCAGTAAAGTAGATGGTATGTCGATCACTAACTTTCATGGACCCCTGGAAAGCTGAGTGCAGCAATTCGGAAAGCATTTCAAATGGCATACTGTTCCAACAACCACAACATATTGTGCTATATGGTCAGTTTACACCGATCCACCTAATGAAATGGCTGTAAGGTACCCACCCCAGAAAACCTGCCAGACTCTTTTCAATAATATATGTAAAATTGTAGTCAAGCTTGTGACTATATTGTTTGTGAAGGCATGTCCGACTGAGTATGTTCCGCGGCTCTGGAATGAAACCAGTGTTGCAGCCATCTATACGAAATGATCCACATATTGTACTTAATAATCACTAGGATTGTCTTCCACCGGTAGTATCTGAAGTGGTATCTCCTATCATAATCCACACCTGTGCAAAACGCTTGAGAATCCGATCCACAAGTAACTGGCCGGGTTTTGTTCAGGTCATGGATGAATTATGTTTATTCTCCACCGTATACCTTAACACCGTTGCACGTATTACACTTTCCTGAATGAGGGTGATAGTGCAGACTTCGTATCACGTGAAAGAGCTTGTGATCTCAAGTATGCGGACGATACTGTTTAGCTGTGCCAAAACACACAAGCAACTCAAACCAAACTTAATCACTTGGTGTAAAGTGCTTCTACAACATTGGCAGAAGCCTTTGTTTGCATTCACCCATGATAGTGGATCACTGTAAGTTACCGAAAAGTTCTTGTGCCTGGTTAGTTATGTGAGTGCTGGTGAAGGTGTGATTGGTGAGATTTCCAACCGCATATCGAAAGCTATAGTAGTAAACGCCAACCTATCATCTTTAGCGCCATCATGATGTTAACCTTACCAGAAAAGGTCGGGCATGTAATTTGCCGATGATAGCAGTTTTTCTCTACGCATGTAAAACCTAGCGTCTCCGATCTGGTGCTGGTCAACGACTTTGCATTTCTGATCACTGTCGCCTCCACAAGACTGATTGTATCTAGTAGAAGCAACGTAGAATTAGTTTTGAGGAGAGGTAGGGTGTGTCTTGGCATTATTCAGTGAGTTTGGTGATCTCAAAACACCGGCTTCAGTGACTTGGAAATGTGCTACGAATATTCTCCAGTGATCTTCATACCGTTTACTGTAAACCTGCCATAGGAACAGTTGGGAGAAATGAAGAAGTAGGTAGTGAATAATGTGGCGCCACGAGGTAGATGACAGTTATGTCAGATTAAGATCTGTAAATGCCTCATTAGTCCCTGAATGGGGTCCCAGAGATTGTGTAACTTGATGGCCTGAGTAGATAGCAGACACCATTTAAAATTAAAAATAATGGTGACCTGTTGCACTTCCCTCGTTCCTTCTATTAGTAATGATTAAAGCGAAGGTACTTTTGAAACTCATCTTCAATAGCTCAGTTCTATTTTCGTTTCCATTCTCTGTTCTGCTTTCTACGTCTTCATAATGTTGTTTTATTATTTTGTATGGTACATCTCCTGGCATTAGTAGTGTACAAAGTTTGTGTTATTTTAATAACATGACAGATGATTGAAGAATCATCCAAAACGCTTTCCAATACTAACCTATTCTTTGCAATCATGGTTTGGGAATGTGAAGAGAGTCATATGGTAATGATTCAGAATGCTATTATAGTGGAAATGTGTCAAACTCTGTATTTCGCTCTTTTACTGCTTTAGGACTCATTTGATACCGTTTTGAATGATAACAGTAGTGACTTACCATTTACGAAAATTGTATTACCTCTATTATCTTTAAGATTTACCGGTCCGAGAGGAAACATTTGAAAATATTCAAAAATGCCTTCAACCTATTCACAAACCACAACAACTAAACTGGGATGTAAACATAAAACTCATCGTATATTAGTGAAGTGTGGTCGCCCCTTGAATCAGTCAAGAAGTAAGTTTTCGTCGCTCTCATAATCAGTTTTACTGACCCTGTGTGATTAATTTAGAAAAAAAAGAAGATTAGAGGGCCATTTCATTTCTGACATTAAATATAGTTTGTATTTGTGCAAGTCATAGACGGTTTGAAATGAAGTAATTCCAGTGTTTGGTAGAACCTTGGACCAGACTTATGTGCAAATGTTTGAATAAGTTCATTTCAAACACACTGTGGCTTACACACATAAACAATATCTAACATCAGCCTTTCACTCAGTGTTCAATGTTTGCGATGGTATTCGGTCAAATCTTGACCGTAGTTCGTGCAAACATTTCATTTCCGTTAGCTGATCATGAACTAAACGCAATCTTGACGTCATTATGGGATAGGAAGAAAGGTAATTTGAAATGTCAACGAGGCTAAAACCTTTTAAGCATAACTTCCAGTTCCTAATATTAAATGACCCATTACGTCTCCAATAGATATTTCAAGAGCAGTCACTCAAAAACAAATAGTTACTTAAGGATTAACTTGTGTGAACGACCGAATAGAGCACGCATACCAGAGAGATATGAGGCGTATCAGTAAACATCTTCATCAACCCATTGTTTACAGCATTATTAGCAACAGTTTCACCATCAGCTTCAAGAACCATAGATTTCTTAGAGCACAGAAAAAACATTCGTCTAAAAGTGAGTTCGACTTCAAAATACAGAAATACGCTTATAAGCTTCCGTTAACGTAATTAAGCTCTGAAACGACTCCATTTTGTATTTTACAGAGTGTTGTGGATATTAAAGATGTTTTAAATTAACCAAGCTTTTGAAGTTCTTCTTTTATACTCATGTCTGATGCTTTTGTAATGCTAAGAAATGTGTAAATTTTCTCAGTTTTGTTAAACTGTTGCTTTTATGATTCTTGCGAGAGCTGTACTTCTACAGAAAATGTTTCATGCATCAGGGTCATACTCGTGCAACTGACGTATCGCCCTTAGTAATAACCTTGTTTGCTATCCGGGCTTCAATAACCGGTTCTTTAATTACTCATGATGAAACCTTTTATTAACTAGTAATTGTTTTGTGATTTTTATACTTCTCAGCAGTTTTTAAACTCCAGTATACTACTACTTCAACTACGCATTACAATTAATACTTCACATTTTTTCAATTTATAGAGGAGTTGTAAAATATTACGAATGACTAAAACCTTATTGATATGATTAACGAGCAGTGTGTTTTGCTGTTGTTTTGCGAGATTCGATCTGAAACTTGCAAGTCTAGGCATATCTTTACTTTTGCATATCATTTTCTGCGGGTGTACTGGTAGCATTTTGTAGTCAGCTGAAACTTCTGTCCAAGAACGTAAAATTTATAAAGTAGAATCCTAGTGTAACTGAAATTTAATGAATATCACGAATCAAATCTTATGACCTTAAAATCCTTTGTAAATGATCAGGAACATGATAAGAAGCTCTTAACATGAGAATTCTTATTACTGTAGGGACAACACTTGGTTATCCTCTCTCTAATTTATTTTTCAACTTATTTCGCACTCATCGTTAGGTTAATAGCATCAGGATAGGTGTGAAAAAGATTGCGTTTGACACAATTAAAATCAACTATATCTTCTTTTCTTTTACTTCAGTTCACTGTTCAGTTAATACAGAGAAACACCGGAACCAAATCAGTCTTCACTCAAAGAAGGAAGCAAGAATCTCCTTGCCACTAAAAATTACAGGATATAAAAGCTCGGTTCTTATACACAGGTAATTTGTCGACATGAATATACTTACTCTAGTACAAACTATGATGTGTATGGTCTACATCAGTGATCCTTACTTGAACATTATTTATTACTTTGAACTAAATCGATTTAGATACGTATAGTTTACAGTCTGGCAGAGTGTTGGAGCTCTAACTAGTCTGTATTATTAGAACACTAGACTACGTTTTACCGGTACAGTGTCCTTATAAGTCAGATCAATCATGTTCTTTAGAAAAAATCCCTATTGCAGTTGTTCTACTTTAGGCTTCAAATACCGGCTATCACCCATTAATAGTCCTGAACTTAAACTTTATTATTTGAGGAAGCTAGTTTACCTTATATGTGATTCTAACATCGTAGAAGTAATTCTACCCCTAGTAGAAATGAGTTATTTGCTGCCAAAGCACATATTTTTTATGATAAAAGTCATACCTGACAGAAATTTGTGCAGCCTTTTCAGTGTTTGCCACTTAGTGTTCACAGTAAGCATATGCTACCTGAAAGCTTTACGCTTCATCAATATTGAAATCAGGGTTAACAGTCTCATGATTACTAGATGGGTTTTAACATAATCTCAGTGTGTTTAGAAAATCAAAACAAGATTGGTTTTAATTTAACCCGCTCGCTGCTACTTTGACGTGGTTATCAGGCTTGCATGTCTCAGTGACACGAAAGGCTACACTAGCTGAAGCTCTTGTTGCTTGAGGTCCAACTATGCAAGAAACGTTCGTTGGGTAATGGAAATCACAGTCGTAGTGTAAATTGCCATGCTATGATGGGGTACGGGGTGTGAGAACAGCAAGATATGTCTCCTGGATGACCAGCAGCGCCATGTTGGTACTGTCTTACTTATGGGAATGGAGAAGTTTAAAAAGGGTCGTCCTAAAAAATAGCCCACTTCTTCCACGCAGTACTCCAGTTCAGGTGGTATGAGTTTCTCTTATCCGGTATAAGAACAATTAAATCTCGGACTAACAGTCCTAAAAGGCTGTGTGACAGGCCTCTACAGTCATACAGAATCAGTCCTTTCTTCCCTTCAAGTACCTTACAGAAACAACTTCCACGGTTTAGGAAGCAGGGAATTTCCATGCTTCCATACTCCGGTAGATACAAAATCCAGTCAAACATAATCATTCCGCCTTTGCCTTTGTCTTCTTGATACAAGTATTAAGTCTCTTATAACTTTCTCAACCTCTTATCTTGCGAACATTGCAGCTATCTAATCGAGTGAAGCACAATTCCCATTTACCTAAAACGACGCTGTTGACTTCACATTGTAGATTTAAACATCTGAAACCTATGTGAAACAGAACAATACGCGAAACATTAGATACTGAAGTTAGGGATCCATGTTGTATTTCCGAGACAAGTATATAGAGATCGAGTTTGGTCATTCACCTGGCCGAATTCATTCCACCAATGTCCAGAGATTTAGTGACTAGATCTCATGAGCTCACTGGTGTAGGTATAGCTTTAATTCCTCCAGCAGAACGCGCACTTCTTGATTGCATACCAGTCAATAGCCGTCTATGTGTTGTCCAACCGAATGGATATGTAAGAACTAGGAAGGATCGTGGGACTAGCCGATGCCTACTCACCATCTCCACCTAATCACCCACCGACTGCAGTTCGGACGGTGCAAAGAACGAATTCTATCAAGAACTGTCAGTTCTGCTACATAAAGCAGGACTTTCAGATGTAGTCATAATAACAGGTGACATTAATGCTCAAGTGGGAAAGTTGAGTTAGTCGAAAGACGTTTTGGAAGTATCTACGGTATCCCATGTCAACAAACTAACAATGGCGATCGGTTGTTGTAACTTTGTTCTGAAAATCACTTGTTTCCGGTCAACACCAACTTCAAGCATAAAGGGAGACAGTGTGTTATATGGTGTCTGCTGACTTCAATTAGACAGGTCACATAACTATAAACCACCGTTGTAGCGGACCGGTGAAGGAACACCGCCCTTTCTGGAATCTCGATTTGGACACCAACCACGAGTGAGTTCGGAAACGTGTATGTCTGCTCCTCAATGGTTGTAGAAAACAGATGGCAGTGAAGTATGATTGCTTGACTGAAAGATGATGACGTGAAGTACGTATTTGCGGATGAGATAGACAAGGACTTATATGAACATGATAGCAATGTTTATTGTGAAGAAACTTGGAGAGATATTCAGTGTGCTGTAGAAATAGAGTCAAAGACAGTTGACAACTTGCATCCAAAGGTTAACAAACATCATTGGATTTCCGCAACGTCTTTCGAACTGACTGGTGCGAGAAAACTCATTCCAGCTAGCTCTGACCTCAACGACGAACAGAAGCTGCCAAAACGTAGATAAGCTAAGAGTCTTTGCAATGATCGTGAGTAGTAGTGGGTGACAAAAGTCAGAGAGATGGTTTCAAAGTGAGGGGATTCCCGACAGTAATTTGGGCTTATTAAGGATACTGGTAAGAAGATGATGGCTAGTGAAACCATAACAGGAAAGAATGTGAAACTGATAATTTCTCACGACAGGTGGCTAGAACTTCGAGCAGAACACTTTACACCACAGATCAACTGGTATCCATCCTGAACATAAATGGGATACAGATTTCAGTCCCCCAACTCTTCTTGAAGTTTGAAGCCGAGACGATGCAAAACAGCAGGACCTGACAATTCGCTACCTGAAGTTTAACAGGATGGAGGTAAGAAATTGCTGCTTAAAGTGGTGGAGGTACTAGGCAGTGTATGAGAATCAGAGGTGATGCCATTAGACAGGTGTACTTCACTGATCATCCAGTGTATAAGAAGGAAGATACATTTCCTTGTGAAAACCATAGGGGGATAATTACGACTAATACTTCCGAGATCTTCGGTTCTATGGTTATCAAACACCTAATTGGAGCTTGCGAACAACAAACTTTCGGAAACCAGGCAGGTTGGAAACCTGAAAGCGAGGGTATAGTGGCCAGAAACCTACTATTTGTCAGGTTCTAGAACCCAGGCATAATTACTGGCGGCCAACACTTGCCATATTTTTTGACCTAAATGCGGCATTTGATACTGTCTACTGTGAGTTGTAGCAGTGTCTGACTGTAAAATACGCACTGAGCAGGTATATAGTGCTAATTAAAGCTCTCTACTCAGATGTACGTAGTCATGTAAGGGGCTACAGGGTTGCCGTTCAAAATGAGAACGCGCAATACAAGCAGCAATTGGATTGAAGACGGTAGGAACCAACGGCTGAAGACGCTTAATGACAGCTGAAAAGTGGTCCCAATGACGTATGTGTACCCACTTTTTAACGTCTTCTTGAGCTTGAAGATTTTCACTTACTTTCATTTCCAATTTTTTTCCTCCTATATACCTTTGACTGTTTTGATATCAGTCTTTTTCTACCCACTTGTTTTTTGTATGCTGCAACTTGAACCGATGCACTTCTGTGCGAGGTTCCACTTTGAAACTCTGTCTATGTGACTGACTAGCGTGTTACTGGATATCATGGAGTTCAGAAAAATCTTGCTTAATTTCTAAACACGCTGGGATTATATTAAAACTTATCCATATTATGAAACAAAATTATTACTAAAATTATCTGGATAATTTCTATAACAAGAGTTTTGCTTGTATATTATGAGCACTCAATAATTTAAGGCAGACTAATGTTAAGTAAACCTATAAGTCATTTCATGAGAACGTATATTAATACTAAAAGCACCTTTTTAACTTCATAATATCTTCCTTTCCTTTTCACTTGGATGTTATTAGGAACACTTAAGCCTATATAACCAGTCTAATCTATTGACTGAATTTCCCGACCAAATACATTATTCGGATTGGCCTATGGGAACTTCCTTCATCAGGTCATATTGATAATTAGCCACAGATTAAGTTCTTTTCGATTTACATATAGCTAGGAAGAAGAATGGTACTTTTAAAAACCGATTCAGGTATAGATACAAACAAAGTAACTCATATAACAGAAATTTCAGTCTAAAGTAATATCTTTGGGCTTTTCTATATTTAAGGACGGTCCCAGGACTTTCAACCGGTGAACCATCTGAAAATAGTTATCTTCGAACTTCAAAGTGTGAAAGATTATCGAACCAACAAGAAGCGAAAATTACAAACACTGCAGATAAATGTTGTGCAAAAGATGATTCACATAATTTCGACGGGATACCAGAATGGCTGGAAAAGTCTGTGAAACCCATTCAAAACTATTTTCTCGAGGAATGTCCGAAACTAATGGCGAGTTTTCCACGTCATGTTAGTGGAAGTGATGATTATATTTCAATGAAAACATATGAAGCTGTTAATAAAGCGCTTAAAGATGCTAAAGCTAACCTACCCAATAATCTCGAAGAAATTTTCTCAAAACTGGGTTTAGGTTCATGGATAAAAGAATACAAAGATGCTCTTGATAAGGATGAAATCTTACCAACACACAAAGACGTTAATAGTCAGCATCTACGCCAAAAACTTCAAAATTTAACTGATCTGGACGAAAACGAAAGTTCTTCGCAAGAAAGACTCAAAAAAAGATGTGAAAAGGATCATTCCCAAGTACGTTAAACAAGATCTCAATTATCCAATTATATTGTAAGCACACAGTCAAACTTGCTAACTGGATAAGATGTGCGATCGAAATAGCAGGCTACTCAGACAAATATATCACGATTAACTGTCTAAATTCACACCATTTTCCTACTGAATGATCTGGCATAAACTGAGGTATATAGATAAGCAACGATTTCTTCTGTTCCTTCCAAAATTCCCAAAGTAAGTAAAAACGACAACCTCGCCTGGTTAACTAGTTTACTAGTTACTAGCCGGTTCTAAGCCCGGGTAAAGAGGGAAGGTTGGGCATAGGGCTAGCAACCCTACCCCGTAAAACAAATCTAACCGCTAAAGAAACTTCAAAGCACAAACAAAATATAAAAAATGAAAACAAACTTATTCCCCGCTGGAATCGGAGAGGCGAAATGACGCCAGTTGGTGAAAGCCTTCGGGAAGCCAATTGGCCGATGTGTCTTCTCTCGATGAAAGCGGAAGTAAACGTGGGGACATGGAATGTCCGCACGATGTTTGAACCCAGTAAGGCAGCCCAGATTGCAAAGGAGATGAGAAGGTATAACATCGAAGTGCTTGGGATTTGCGAAAGCAGATGGAATGGGAGTGGAGTCTCCAAACTGTCAACTGGAGAATCAATAATCTACTCCGGTCACCCAGACGACAACCACGAGCACACTGAGGGAGTGGCTATCATGATGTCCTCAAGAGCATCGAAGGCTCTCATGCAGTGGGAACCAATCTCCTCCAGGATCATGACAGCAAGATTCAACTCAAAAGGAAGAAAGGTCACAATCATACAATGTTATGCACCTACAAATAATGCAGAACAAGAGAAAAAGGAGGATTTCTACAGACAACTTCAATCAACACTGGACAAGACATCAATTGGCGATATCAAAATTCTAATGGGTGACATGAATGCCAAACTGGGAGGTGACAACACAGGAAGAGAACTAACCATGGGTCGAGAGGCGCTAGGTGAAATGAATGAGAATGGAGAACTGTTTGCAGAATTCTGTGCATTCAACGATTTGGTGATTGGAGGCAGTGTGTTCAGGCACAAAGATATCCACAAAGCGACATGGACTTCACCAGATGGACACACTAAAAATCAAATCGACTTTATCTCAATCTCAAGAAAATGGAGACACAGTCTACTTAACACAAGGTCAAGAAGAGGAGCAGATGTAGGTTCAGACCACTATCTAGTGCAAGGAACCTTCCAAATCAAGTTAAAAGCCTTCAAGGAAGCTGGTGATAGACCTCAATTCAAGTACAACACTCGGAAACTGAAGGATGAAACTACAAAGGAGATCTTCACGGCAGCCATCAAGACAAAATGGGAGACATCGAGCAACATCCCTGAAGAAACCTGTGTGGAAGAACACTGGAAGTCTTTGAAAGCTATGTGGAAAGAAACCTGCACAACAGTATTAGGAAGGAAGAAGAAAGAAGACAAGGAATGGATCTCGACGGATACCTGGAAGCTGATAGAGGAGAGGAGGATGGTGAAGCAGAAGATAAACCAGTGCAAGGATGCTCAACGACAAGAGGAACTGAGCACAATGTATAAAACACTGGACAAAGAAGTGAAGAAGAGTGCACGCAAAGACAAAAGACACTTCTACGAAACACTGGCAAGTGAAGCAGAACAGGCTGCAGGTAAGAGAGACCTGACGACATTGTATCAAATAACCAGGTTGCTATCAGGGAAGAGACCAACACAGATGAAACCAATAAAAGATGAAGAAGGAAATTTAATTACAAAAGAAGAGAAACAGAGGAAACGATGGGCCGACCACTTCAAGAAGCTCTTGAATCGACCACCACCTGCACTTCGTCCAGAAATACCACCTGCAGCCGCTGAATTACAAGTGAACATTAATCCCCCAACGAAAATGGAAGTCCTGAACGCCATAAAGCTACTGAAATGCGGGAAAGCAGCAGGACCAGATGGAATACCGCCAGAAGCACTGAGAACAGATGCAGAGACAACAGCGGACATGCTCACACCACTATTGCAGAAGGTGTGGAAGGAAGAGAAGGTACCTGACGATTGGAAGAAGGGTTACCTTGTCAAACTGCCGAAGAAGGGAGACCTCAGTGCTTGCAAGAACTGGCGCGGAATCACTCTCCTGTCCACCCCAAGTAAAATATTAAGCCGCATCATCCTAGAGAGGCTTAAAGATGCACTGGATTCAAAACTACGACCGGAACAGGCTGGCCTCAGGAAGTACAAATCATATGCAGATCAAGTTGCAACGCTTCGCATCATCATAGAACAGAGCATAGAATGGCAATCAGCTCTCTACCTCAACTTCGTCGACTTTGAGAAGGCCTTTGACAGCGTTGACCGAGAAGTAATTTGGAAACTGCTTCAATACTAAGGAATACCACAAACCTTTATCCGCCTTATTCAACAACTATATGAAGATGCCACATGCCAAGTAATCCACAATGGGAAGCTCAGTGATGCCTTTGAAGTGAAGACAGGAGTGAAACAAGGTTGCCTACTATCACCCATGATATTCCTTATTGTGGTGGACTGGATCATGCAGCAAACAGTAGGCAGCGAGAAGAGGGGGATACACTGGACGACGGAAAAGAACCTAGAAGACTTGGATTTCGCCGATGACTTATGCCTAATGTCACACAAACTTGAAGATCTGCAGGCAAAAACTAACAAGTTGGTAGAAGAGGCAGCTAAGACGGGACTTCAGGTGAATATAGAGAAGACAGAAGTGATGAAGATACCGCACCACCACCAACCCAACAACAACAACAACAAACTCCAATCACCGTCAACGGGAGAAACTTGAAGGAAGTAACCTCCTTCACTTATCTAGGAAGCACTGTTTCAACTACAGGCGGGACGGACGAGGACGTCAAAGTCAGAATCGGAAAAGCAAGACAGGCGTTCATTAGCCTGAAACCAATGTGGAGATCTTCTGCACTCAGCATGTGGAACAAGATACGGATTTTCAACACCAACGTCAAATCAGTGCTCCTGTATGGTTCAGAGACTTGGCGCGTCACGAAAGGCATTTCCAATAAAGTACAGACATTCATCAACAACTGCTCACGCTCGCTACTGAAGATCAGATGGCCAGAAAGAATAAGCAACAAGGAACTCTGGTGACGAACCAACCAAGAACCTATCACCCAACAAATATGCAGGAGGAAGTGGAGATGGATTGGCCATGCACTGAGAAGGCCGACTGAGGACATCACGCGTCAGGCCCTCGAGTGGAATCCCCATGGGAAGCGACGAGTTGGACGTCCGAGGGTGACATGGAGGAGGTCGTGCGAGGAGGAAATGAGAGGTTGTGGGCTGTCGTGGGACCAGGTTCAAAAGATCTCAGAGGACAGAGGTCACTGGAGGCGTGCTACTGAAGCCCTATGTTCCACTAGGAACCCAAGGGACTAATAATAAAATAATAAGTAAAAACGACAGAATCGCCCTTTTGTCATTCCCTGTCGTATTTGTTATAAAAGCCAAGAACAAACGATGAATAAAGCAGTTGAATAAAAAGTAACTGACAAGGTTATGAAGATACTACTACTGCGAGACAATCATGAAAATGAGATTGAATTAGCTTTTTCCAAATAAAAAAACAACCTTTAATACATAAAACTAAATTGGGTAAATCGCTTCGCTGGTTTTATCAGCCGTTGACTTTGTCTGAAAGTAGTCTGGTGGAATACAAAATATGTGTAGAATGGATAAATCATCTCAACATAAATAAAGATTCATGAGACAATCCATAAGAAGTTGGTAATAAAAAAAGTAAATGGAAAACAATAAAATCATCAGTAAAATTCAGATAACACACTAAACATAACCAGCTAAACTTTCAGATAACTGCTATATTTCTACACTGGGTCATCTTGAAAGCAGTAATGATAAGATGCTGTTGATTTAAACAGCAGATAAAACCAGTAAATGAGAATTCTATCTGTGAATCAGACTTTGCCGTATCTCATTATACTTAAGTATCTCGAAGTCAAAATCCAAATATTTGACTTCAGAGTATACATTACTACCTCATGTAAGAAAAAGTAACTAGACAGAAATAGACGATATATGGTTATAATTTGCGTTCTTTTGTCTATAGTGTCTCTTTCTTTCAGTAATTTAGAATGGTTGGAGTGAAACCATTTCCTTTCAAATCTGTTTAGATGGTCTGATGTGTAGAAAGCAAACATCGTCTAATCTTCTTGAGGCTATGGGAATCAATGACTGAAAACCCTAGGAAAAATTAATCAAAATAGTATATATGTACTCACTCTTTTTTCTATTCTAAAAATCAGTTCCTATTTTGTTTTCATCAAAGCATCTTTAAATTTATTTTTTGTGGCGCTGTGAAAAGTGAAAACTTGAAATTGTATACTTTCGTGAAAAGTTCAGTATTGCTGAGTCTGTCTGAATTTTTTTTCCACCTAGCTTCTCAAAATAATTGAGTAATTGAAAACAAATATTTTGGAAATAATCAAAACGGATACCTTTTAGTACTCCGATTTCCAACAGGGGACTTTTCACTTGTGAAGTTACAGTTTTGCTGCTGTAAGTAAGGGTTTAATTCAAATAAAGCTTTCTTTTTGTTCGCTTTATTCTCCACGATACCCAGTGAATAAGCTAACTTTTAGTCCCTGATTAAACGACTATAAGGAAAAACACTGTGACCCAGGGAAACTTTCATTTTATTTGTTCTAATGGTAGCCATTAAATATTACATAAGATGAATGACCATTTTGATTCTCATAATTGGTAAACTAGTGCACTTCATTTTAAACGATCAGACAGAAACATTTAACATTTCATTTATTCTTAATAAATAGACTTTAAGCGCACAAACACATACGATATCTCAAATACTTATTTATTCGTTTTCAGTTTCTTAAATGAAATATACATTCATGTGTAATCCACTTAACAACTTTAGTGTTAATCGATGTTATCTTTTTCTTCAAACTGCAGAGGAAAGGGTTGAATCCAAATACCACTGAAAAAAACTCAATACCTTACCCATCAACTTCATTCAACTTAAGCAGAGGAGAACACACTTTCCTTTCATTCCGTAATAGATCAAATATCTTACCTCCACAATTATCTAAAGCAGAGATAGAACATACAGGTTTGGACTTATTATCACTTCGTGCTTTCGATCAACTGGCAACAGCACGAAGTTCGATGAACTCAGTGTCTTATCCGATAAATAATAAAATATACCGTCGTGTGGACATGCATTCCAAACTGATGGTACGTAAAGAAATCCTGTCTAGAAACTCATTTCCTCGATCGCCAATAAAGTCACCAAGTAAACAAAAATATCTGAATAACTTCACTTTGACTAACAAAAGGCAAAATAATTCTGTCTGGAAATTTAGTATGAACAACATTAACTTCAATCAGATGGACAGAAATATAGATAAAACTAGACATATAGTTCAAACAAAAACTCGACTTCTAGGTGAAAACCCCTGTTTTAAAAACATTTTACGTCAATCGTTACCAACAACCATCAGCGAACCAGATAGAAGAAAGAACGAAAGTGTAACGAGGTCTGATGTAGAATTTACTTACCGAATGAAAGAAATAAAGTTCAGGGATTCTCCTAAACGACTTACTTCCCCACCCATGCATCCAATATGGGATACGCCTGAAAATCTTCGAACATCAAAGTATGACTTTTTGGTCATTAAACGTTACAATCACTGAAAACTTATATGTTAGCGTTTTTGCGTTTCACCAACTTCTTGTGTGTTTGATTTCTTATCAACCATTTATAAACAAATTGTGTGACGAAAAGAACTTACATTACTTTTCCCACTTGAGCTCATTCAGGTCTACAGATCATATGTATGTCGAATAGCAGTTGGCATGCAGTTTCTTAAATAACAATTCATACTGTCGAAGCAAATATAAGAATTATCTGGATTTTAGTAATTAAGCTACAAGTGGTAGGTGAAATGTAGGACTGTGGAAACATTTCGGAGATACTTGCTACCCAAACTCGAACATCATTTTACAAAAAGTAGTAATTAAGGAAGGCAAGTTTTGGGTAGAATATGGGCCAAATTAAAAGACTATAAGGAAAAAACTGCGTTATTCCATTTTTTACGGCAACAATTACCGACCATAAGCATGTCATGCGAACAGTTTGTTAATATTTTGTTATGCAGCAGAGTTGTGCGAACGAACAGTTATAATTTAAGATTGAGAGTTCCAGATTTGAGAAGACTCAATCCGAGTGACTTCCAAAAGGAAATCAAAAGACATACTCAATTAAGTTTATATTATCTGGAACTGAAAACATGTATTAGTAAAAACGGACAAAACAGTGACCTTGGAAGACAAAAATCATAGGTGCACTAAAAGAGGTAAGAGCCGAACGGAATAATAGGGGGTTATAAGGAGTGTCATCAACAACAACAAGAGTGACTTTAAAGGGCACCCTAGTAACAATTAAAACAACCAATCAAACTTGTGTATTTTATGAAAACCTGCCTTTAAGGCTGAAATGAAGAAACCTAATTGGTTGTTTCGATCGTAGCTAGGATGGCCGTTAAATTCGCCCAACAGCAACCTAGGAACGTACATTACTGAGAAAAGGTCCGAGTTGCCATGCCTCAATCAATAAAGGTTTACAAACGCATCAACTGACTTCCCTCCCCTCCCCTCCCTTAAAATCTACATCTGGCTTCTGCATGATTGCCGTGATGACACCACAACACGCTCTATGCTACGAAGACAACAGTAGTCAAACTCTTGAAGTCTTCTCATTTCCTCTACTTCTAATGGCCATGCTTCACTGCCATACAGTAGAACAGAGCGAACTGCAGCACAGTACACTCGACCCTTAATCAACGATCAGATATCACAGTGGAGCCTCAAACGGCGTACGTTGGTGAAAGCTGATCGAACCTTTTGTTTCCGTGTAGAGATTTTGTAGGCCACTGACCCACCAGGGCTGATCCGACTTCCTAAGTATATGAAGTGCTCAGCGCAATCAACCATTATTTCACTCCCTACTGTTAGCCAAGACACCGCTGAAGACTAGTTTTGGAGCAATAATTTGCACTCAGATGGCGAGAAACGCATCTCAAATTGCTACTCAAGGTGTCTAGAAGACTGCAACTTGTCAGGACTACGTCATCTGCGTATTCTAGATCTACCAAAAATTTTCCTGCGATTAGATCAATCTCTGTGAAGTCAGATGACAAGAGGAACACCTCCATAATAACGTCTATGACAAGAGTGAACAGAAATGGAGACAGTGGACAGCCTTGATAGACACCACTCACTTTACGCAGTCAACCCCCGAGCTACACTCGAACGTCTAAGGATTGTGGAAACTAAAATCTTGGACGCTATGTTTGTCAATTTGGTCCCCTGCGGTTATCACAAGAGGACTTTCGAATTTTTCGAAGACTAGGACAATCGGTGATTAAGACCAATCAGATAGGATTATTTCTGATTTACAGGCACTATCTTACAATTCAGTTAACCTGACCAATAATCCGCGATCATTACCCTAAAATATATCCCAAACTAGTCCGTCTGGCACTGCTATCCTTTGTCGTGTCAGAATTTGACAGCTTTCTTGACTACTGAAAGTATTGGGAGTCCTATCTTAATGTTCCATTCAGGACCCAACTGGACAAGGGACAACAGAATACTAGCTTAAGGCCAATTGAGCTGTTCCTCAAACTGTTCATCCCAACGTCTTCTCTGTGAATGAGTCGTAGACCCATTCTTTTTCTCTGTGATCTCACTAACCACTGACCTTTTCGCCCTAGTCTCCTTGATCAATTTAAATGACTGTCCAATGTTACTTATCACCGTTCCCTTTTCCATAATTTTGGATTTCGCTACCAACCACTGTTCGCGATCATTGTGTAGACTATTTGTCAGTCTACTTTTTGCTCCCGATCCTGATTGTTTACAGAGCCTGAAGGGGTGCATCCGGTAGTCCAGAAGAAGCTTACCGAGATCCACGGATCCTTTCTAACCTGTTTCTTAGAGTCAGTTAGGGTTTTCAACGTCTTTTTTGACACCAGACTGGAGATGAGACCAGGCTTCTTCAGAATGAATGATACTGTCGTGTTCCAATAACTGTCGAGCCAGCTTTAAAGTTCTCATCGTTGAGCTGGGCTCAGAATAGTCTTATTTCTGTAGTTTTTCTAAGTTCACTTAGGTGTAGACATAAAATTGCTCGAACCAACGTGTGATCGCTGTCGAAACACGTGCCTTAAAAGGAGCTGCAGTCTTCCATCGATGACTGATAGTAATGTAGTCACTACTGAGTTGAGCTAGGTAAGCGCCGCGGTCGATAATGTTTCTCTTTGCGTCTGAAGTTTGTGTCGGCCATAAGAAAGTGGTTAACCAAACATATTTGTGGTAGGCGATCACTGTTGTTTGTTCGCTCAGCTGGGATGCCGAACGTGTCACCTAAGTACCTTTCTACTTAAATTAGCCTACCCCCTTGTGAACTGAAATGACCAACAACAACCACCACGTCAGAGAACTTGGATTTCAGTAGGAAGCTTTACAGTTTTCGGTACAACTCAACCTTCACTTCCCGAACTGCAGTCAGCGAGTGCCCAAGCTAAGATTACAATGAGAAAGCGTCAAGTTTCGCTATTATGCTGAGTCGTTATTGTACCGTTCAGTCGACTAGTGCACAAACGACTGTCAACTAGGGTCCAGTCGAACAGTTCACGTTCTACCTAGGCACTTAATGCGACACCTGCACCTAGAAGATTGAGAACTAGCCAACAAAATCTTAGAAACTTGAAGGGTGAGTTTTGTACCCACCGTATTGACTGTATGATGTGAAGCGAATAACCGCAATTTGGTGCTGTATGCGGAACAGGTCAATGTCCCGAGACGTTACAGTTTTGGGTGGTGAAGCTTGTTGGCCGACTTGAAGCAGCATGTAGACACTGAAAACTCTAAAACATCGTTCGGAGCGCGGTTTCAGGAGGTCAAGAATGCTAATCCGTGAGCACAGATTGCTACCAAAAGTTGAGGAGGTGAAAAAAATTAAAGATGATGCAGGGATGTTGACCAAGAGACGTGAAGGAGTGTTAGAAGTTAAGGATGTGGACAATGGTTTGAAGAGACTTGAATGCTAACAGAGTTGTGAGGGCGGTTGATACTACCTACTCCTCACACTGTGGAAAGCTGTTTTCTTGATGTACGCGAAAAGGAAGGGTCAGTGCATAACCAAGGGACATCTGCATGAGGCCAGCCACGCACTACCGTTTTTCAATTTTAAGTCTTTGCTTTATTGTATTCAATCATGATTCCATATCGCAGGCAGAGGCATACCGGGAGTGTGCTACTTTCGAGGCCCAACGCTTCTACCACCTTTCCCATAGGGAAGGCAGAACCAGCGTAGTGCGAGTCATCCCTAGGAAACACCTTACTCCCATCAAGTCAACAGTACGACTACGCCCTACCATCTCCATCACATTGTAGCAATCCACGCTACAACGGTAACTGCTTTTCGTGTTACCATTATCCTACAAACCTCTCTGGCACTTTAGGAACTTAGGGGGACAAGCATCCTGCCAGTATGTCTCATTGGGTGATTGTGATATACAAACTCGACTACCATGTCAAGGTAATAGCTAACGGTCGGGACATATATGAAATGTAACCCAAATGCGGGAAAAAGAGCGCAAACGAAAGCAGTTTAGAAAGTACAAACTTTAAGTGTGAAATATAATGAAAAGTAATTTTCAAAGATTGCAGCTACAATGTTGAATTGAATTCCAAGTTCATATAAAGGGTTTTCGTTGAGACGGTTGATAACTTTTGTGTTTGTATTTCTTCTTGGAAAAGATAACGGCTGGTGAACCATCACCAAAGAGGATAGGACGCTTGTAACGTCTCAGGACAGGCGGCTGAGACGTTGGGCAGAACACTTTCCAGCATAGACCAACTGGCCCAGAATCCAGCCTCAGCATGAATAGGACGTAGATGTCAACCTTCAACTCTGTTCGAAGTTAAAAAGGTTGTTTTGAACCTGAAACGATGCAAAGCAGCAGGAACCTATGGTTTTCCACCCAAAGTTTTCGAGGATGGAAGTGGGAAATAACTAAGATGAGTAACGGAGCGATTACGTAGTGCATTGGAATCAGAGGTAGTGTTATCATACTGGTCTGCTTCCCTGATCATCCCAGTCTACAAGAAAAGAGAGAGAGAATTCTTCCTGTGACAATCATAGAGGAATTAGTTTGACTATTATTTTGTCTAAGATTCTACGGTCCATAGTTATCTGACACCTGACTGGAGCTCAAGAAGAGAAAACTAGGCAGGTTCCAGACCTAGACGAGGGTGCGTCGATCGTATTTATACGCTCTGATAGTTTCTGGAACACAGGCATACCTACCGGCCAGTGGCTGATACTTGCCATATTCCTTGACCTGAACGCGGGGTTTGACTTGGTCAACTGTGGGGTATTTTGGCAGTGTCTGACTATGAAGGCAGTACTGAGAAAGTATATAACGCTAATCAAAGCCCTTTACTGGAACTCACGCAGCCATGTAATGGCTTATGGAAAGTTCCATGTCACCTAGTGACAGCTAGTGGTGTTTACCGGGGATGTTCACCATCACCATTCCTGTTGAACTTCATTATAGATCTACTAATAGACATAACCTTAGGCACGTATGACTTCACAGGGATTGACGTACTTCCCTTCCTGGATGTCATCTGGTTGACTTGAAGTAGGTTAACAGTATTGCCCTGCCAGGTGAAGGCTTACAAAATGCAGACTGTTCTGAAAGCATGGAGCAGAAATCTGAGTATGTTTGACATGCGTTTCACTGGCAACTGTCAAATGTAAGATGATGCACAGGGACTGATCGGGAACTACTGCCTGTTTAATGATAAGGAGTGAAGTGATGGAATGTGTCGACCACTTCACTTATTTTAGGATTTGCATTGGCACGAACTGGCTGACTGATAACGAAATATCAGCTCAGATACAGAAGGACCGTTTGGCATTGTCCAGCTTGCGTCACCTGTGGCGGCCAAACGGCGAGATATCCGACCATTAATCAAAGGACCGTTAAAATGAGAAAATATGAAGCGATTACAGAGTATCGGTCACACATGTCTTCATAGCATTGCTCACGTTTGGTGGGATCACACTATGAGTTATGCTGAGGTCAGGCGAAGGTGCTAGACAAGTCGACTGAGATGGCTTGGATATTTAATGGGCGTACCAAGTCACTGATTCCTTGACGTGCTATTCTAGGGGAAGTTGGATTAGGTTGGCAGAGAGTTCATTGTGGCTAGACCAAGACCTGGGACCAGTCGATGAAGTTTCTTACTGTTGGTGTGAGCGGTGTACTGAGATGTAGACTGCCTGATTGGAGTCCTCAAGACGAAAGTAATCAGTGGTTGAGGACTCGTGAGGGCATGACTGAAAATCGGTCACAATAGTGCAGATGTATTCACTCCTTGAAATCTTCTAAAGCTTGAATATTAGCGCCAAATTGTTTACTGTCCTACACAACTTTGATGTCACTCTTTTTCTAATCCACCTGTTCTTTATGCACTATTGTGAAGTGTGGAAACTTGACCCGATGCATCTGTGTGCTAGGTTCTACGTTGAATTAGACAGTCAGTCATTATTTTTTGGATGCTAAAGTCAATACACGTAGGTAGATATTCGTTTTCTAGTAGGGTTTTAGACTATCGTCTCTAACACTAATATATGCGATTGGTTGGTCTTTGAAAGGAAATTTTGGTAGCTGCTATATCTATGTTCTATGACAATAAAAAGATTCAAGGTATTTACACATAATCGCACTGTACAGCAGGGAGAGGGATAATCTTGAATGAGTGAGATAAAAAAACGCATAGAAGCAACTATGTGAAAAAGTTACTCGGACCAACTCGATAAACGGGTAAAATAAATGAAAGAAGTAACGAAAATTGCAGTACTGAGGAAGGTAGTGGGAAAACTTGGGAAATTCTGAAACTTTGCAAGGGTGGGATATTCCTATTAGGATTGGTATCAACCACAAGGAAGGTAGGATGTTAGTTATATCCATGACAAATTTATGGATTGTAGAGAGAATCAATTTATTATAAATGTGTTTGTACTGATTAGGATGTTAGCAACTATCGTCTTTTTCGATACATAATTGAAGTTAAAATTATCAAGTATGTGACGAGCTACTTCACCATTAAATGAAGTAGAACATGAGGTGTACGTTTTCAGTTATGAATTGGATAGTTCTAACACACATTTGCTGCTTTTCTGTTCGTGTAAACTTTCGAAGATCACTCATGATCAAAACTAGTGCCTCTTACTAATCAGGCATATATGTAACAACTTCCTATATTCTACTAATAGTACATGCATAACGAAACACCCACCAATTAATTACCACACAATTAACTGTCGAAAAACACTTCGTATACATTATGGTGACATTATAACAGTGACGTCAGTCCTCACTACAATTTATTTGGATTTACACCAGCGTTGTTAAATTTTCATAGTGATGCGACGGAGTCAAATGGCAAAATAATCAATCGGCATTATGAAACAAGTTACAGAGCGCATTTCTTACACATTCTTTTCAATTTAGAAAAAAAAAGGCGATTATCCAATCAGCGAACAATCCAACTGGCTAAACAGCGTACACTCGAATAAAATTAGCGTTCAAACAAAATACTGACGTTTTTAGTTCACATTTTATGGTGATATTCGGCCAGTCAGCATCAAAATAGGACCTGGCATCAGTGTACAACGGTCTAAGTTGTTAAAGCCAACATCCAAAAACGAAACGCGCTCAGCTATCTTGTGCTGTAGGCAATCAGCTACACTTATTGTGTGAAGGCTAATGATAATACCTGGCTGTCCAAACCTCTGAAGTTGGGGTAGAGCCTGAACCGGTGACCCAATGGTTGGTAGTTATCTATCTAAACCACAGAGTCATAGCTCCACAAACCTATGTCGATGCTAGGTTTGACATCGACATAGAACACAACGAGACAAGGAAATGAAGGTATCGTAGTTAAAAAACACGGAACGCTATTTCGTAAAACAGAGTCGTTTATCATATGATACAGAGCTAGATGTGAAATATAGAGGGAAATAAATATGAAGGAAATTAAAACGAAAACAAAGTAGAATCTTGATACTTATTTGGAATAATAATAATTCTACTGTGGAATAAGTTCACTGGCTACAGTACTGGGAACACAAATAAGTAACTAGTGACTTTCACCAGTCCCAGACATTTTCATCACTCGGAAAAACAAATAAGACGTTTCTAGTCAACTATTCGTAAACAATTTACCAGTATCCATTTCGCCACAAAACATTTGTTCGAGTTTCAAAATGACACATTCTCCCACTTGTTTCGAAACGTAAGTTTCTAAATCGAGAGTAGGAGCTTCAACTGAGTAGAAATACACCAACAACAACAAAAATGAAGGCCACTCAGCTTGAGGACAAATTTCCGCAATTTGTCAATAAATAGACGAAATTGTTACTATTTATATCTTTATAACAGACTGTTTACTATACTTTTTTAGTTGATGATCTTTCATATTATTAGTTATATGTGTGAGTAGTAATTACATCAACTCTACTCAGTATATGGATGAACAAGAACGAACCTTTTAATAGTAGAAACATTGATGCTGATGAATTATGAGAGTATATTAGAGCATAATTCTCATCTTGGTTCATTCATTAAATGCACTCAATTACTAACTGTGCCTTCCTATGTGCTATATTTAACAAATGAACTAAAAAATTGACGCTGCGAACCCTTTTTTATTTGCTTTTTAAGATATTTAATTATTCTAACGACTACAGATAACTTTTCTAAACATATCGTTTATGGTTATTTGGTTGCGACTAGCAAGAGAACCAAGAACGTACGTTTTGTCTTATTTGGGACTTATCAGTTGGATGTACTTGTACCCCAGTGAGTGACGTTGTTCCCACTGAGACTCGAGCCTCGTACGCATCGCTTCAAGAGCTAAGGCATTATCCACTATACCACGGAGGGGACCAAACAATCTGATCCAACAAAATAACGGAGAATTACAAGTATATCAATAAATAGTAATGCATATTGTTTATGATTTTAAAAAATGCTACGCACATTATCGTAAAATTATTCCTGAGGAGTTCATATAGCCACGAAGATTCAATGAAAGTAATGGTAAACACTTATTCAATTCCAAGAAAACTTTAATTTGCAAAGCTATTTTATTCCATGAAGTGTCGAGGGAATATACAAGTAAATTAATTAATTTGAATAAATTAGCAATAAAACATCTACGTATAACGAAGTAATAGCAGTCACCAAATTTTTCATGTAAAAACTGTTTTTAATCTATCAACTTTCAGAATTTATTAAAACTGAATTTACACAGTCTGATAATAAAGTATGATAGGATTCCCAATGTAAATGGGATATTTCACTATTAGTGCAATTAGTAATCATTTCTGATATAGGTAAGAGTTTAAGAAATGCATATTTATACCGTTCAAGACCATTCAAATGAGTAGAACGTATAGGTCTACCTTTTGCAGTTAAATGCACTTTGTTAAGTTCAGTAGAAAGGCACTTAGCTACCATATGAGCACAATTTAAAGCTGTTTCATTGGACTAAAAAGGAAAAGAATAAAGAATAAAAATCAATCATACTGAAAAGTTGAAAATGGAACCAGATTAATTCTTTAAATGTTTTCATAAAAATCAGATTTTATATTGAAATCTTAATATTTTTTATCGCGGTTATGAATTCTTTTATTCCTGTCTGTAGTTGACTTTCTAGAAATATGCTCTTCTAAAGTTTATCAAGTTGAATTCTTCTAATAAAAGTCAATTTCAAACTTCCATTTTAGCTTACCGCACAAACCTGTACGACAGTACCGTATTTTACTGAAGTAGTACGTTTAGTAAACATGTTAATACAAACGTATCAGGTACAAGCGAAATTCACTTGACGAATTCATATATTGCACTACTCCGTAGCTCAGATAATAAAAACCTCAAAACTGTTTTCATCACGAAATAAAATGAATTATAAAATCATTGGAAATTATAGAAAAACGAACGGATTGTTCATTCTAGCTTGGCAACTCATCCCATTTAAGCTACAAAAAATCATGGTAGACGCATCACATGACGTGAGAAACAAATGGATTTATTAACAGAGAAGTAATTAACCTCTATATGATAAGATTTTTCAACAATTAACGAATATGAAGTAAAGATTGCAAACTTTGAGGGACATATCCTATTTTTATTTGTAAACCAATGGAATTCCCTAAACAAGGAAAACAAAAGTTCTTCAAACTATTCAGTGAAAATGTCATTAGTGGCATGCAACGATTTGACTGAGTTGAAGTTGTTTTCACCGTCTTCTTATTATAGTCAAAGCAAAACATTTAACTCGGTTTGGTTGGAGTAACACATGGTCTCATTATTACAGTTAAAGTTGAGATAAGCTACCTAATAGAGAGATTCAACTATAGTATCTATTTTTTAGAGCAGTAACTTGACAACATTCAGTCGAAGAGTTTAAAGGTAAAGTTGGATGAATTCTTGTAATTTTTTAGTGCAGAATGGCTTTATTGACGATGCATTACAACACATTACAAAAAAGGCGCTAATGTCGCAGGAGAGGTGATAGTTACCCATCACAAATGCAAATCGTTAATATCACTGGTTACTACTGATTGACTATTTAATATATATATATATATATATATATATATATATATATATAGACGTTCTTTGTAAAACTAAAATAAACATAAATCTCCAATAAATTACAACCCACTATTATTGTAAAATGAAAATAAATTTATACCAGCTTACATTTAGTCTTGGGAAATAACAAACAGCTAAATTTTCATGATAGACAACAAATGGCTGAGTTGTGCTAAGTCGCAGAAATGCAAGGATAAGCTAAAAAAAAACAACAACAACAGAATGCAATAATTTCGAACCAACTACAGAATACTGATGTGATTAGTTGAATTACCTGAAAAATTGTTCAGATAAAAATGAAATCCATTATATATAGATGAAGTGTTTTAAACATGGGAGAAGACACAAAAATAAACGAAATCATTGTGAGCCATTAAACTTCATAGGAGTGGTGATAAAAATGCTCAGGATTTCAGGGACAAGAACAACTGTAAACACATATGCCGATCAGACTGGTCTCGAAAAAATATCATGAAGTACCCTTACTTTCCAGTCTCACTAACTATCGTCTTTCTCCTAACAGTTTCCTCAATCAACTTAAACAGAGGTTGAGTATTATCCAATGCTAATGTCTTTCTAATCTCTTTGGTTACCCACCACTCTTCACGGCCACTGCGCAAACTTTTAGTCAACGATATACTACTTGTGAACAAAATAAGCCGAAATATGTATTCTCGCACCAATCAATTCAGATGACTTGCGGCAGTCTACTGGCTTACACTAACTTCTGGATTAAGGTTAAGGACTGTCCTTATAGTTGTTTATGCAGCAAACTGAATATTACGCTAGGCTTCACTAGAATGTGGGTTTCTGCTATGTACATACTTATGCATAGCTACTAATCCTCTAAATAAACGCCTAAGCTTCTGCTTTTCCAACTGAACATACAAATACCTTACTGAAATCACAGAACGGGAAATCAACAAAAACTCAGTAAAAATTGCACACAATTGACTATCATATTTTTGTACACTTTCAGTTTTAAATCAAAAACACGAGGTGTAAACTGAACATAGCTAACTATATAACCTTTCTAAAAACATTCCTTCCTTCGTTTCCGTCTTGTCATTTCCTACAATTATTTACCTCTGGGGACATTATGAAGAGATTCTTCATAAAGAAGAAACACTAGAGTCACTTACGCTAATGGTAGTGTACCATCAGTCTACCTCTTTGATAAACTGGTTTCATGGAATAAAAGTAATGAAGTTTAGTGTTCTTCAATTACTAGTTTAGTAAGACACACGTCAATTCCGCTGCATGAATTCGACTGAGAATGAGAAAGATATAGACTGATATAGACCAAGGCTTTTCTGATAGTTCAACTAATGACTTCCTTTTGAACTTAACAGCTAGCTAGCTTACCAGTTTGCAAATGGAAAATGAGATAGAAAGTTGAATCAAGAAGGATTCTAGATGTAAAAACAAACAACCAAATGTATTATTACACTAATCAATGACGAAGAGACTCAGTGAATATTTTACTTTTATGGGTACAGGAAAATGCAAACTAGTGATGCGGACTTCACTTTTTAAATAGGATATCCTCCAGTGTCAAACAGAATTTACTTGAACAACAATGTAAAACTATGGAATAACGGGGATTTGTAGCTTCAGACGCCTAGAAAGTTGATGTTCTTGCCACTTTTGAAGTAAAAGCAAACTTCAAACTGGTTACATCTTTGAACCATTAAATTGATTAACACTATTTCAGTTAGTTTAATAAAGGTAGTAGATTACATAATGAAACGAAATGACTAGCTTACTTCATCTGACTTGTCAAAGTCAAGTTTTGCAATAGCAGTATGGGATGTTTCACATTTATTCCTCATCATTGTTTCCAAACTTTGAACATATAGCTGAACTCTATCTTCATCAATTGGATTATCATCTGTTTTATTTTTGATACGATAAACATAAGCTTCTAATGCCAATCGAGCATATAATGGAAGAAGTCCAGTGGAGAGTGGATCATTTAAAACTGACTCTAACCATTTAACGTGGATATTGGCCTCTTCCGGATTCTCTATAGCTTGCTTTTCTCTTAACTTACCTTCTTTTACTAAAGCATTTCCGTACTGATGAGCATTTTTTGCTGACTGACCGAAAATGCAAGTGAACTAAGACAAAATGTTAAAAAAACAACATAGGAGTGAATTAGATATAGTTTGTATTTGTGTAAGTCACAGCATGTTTGAAATGAAACAATTCAACGTTTCGCATGGAAGTCTGATCCGAGCTTCTTCAGGGAAATAATCAAATTAAAATATCAAGGATATATAAATAAATTCAAAGACGTTTCTTTAATCTCCTTGTCCAATTAGGGATGAATTGTTTGTTAAGCAAAAACAACGAAAAATTAATCCTAACTGATGATATCAGAAATGTGTTAGGTAATATCAGCAGTTATAATTATTTATGAACTAGGTAGCTATAATTACATCAAAGCTATGAGTGACTTTATAACTAACTTCAAAACACGATGCTCCTGGTCTTTCAGTAACGACAACTCACGACTAACTAGAAAAACAAACTTCCAAGGTTATCAAGATGACTTTGCTTCCCAACAATAAGAGTTATCATAGATAACTGACACTCCTGCTAGGATAAACTTTACACACTGTCAATTCATCGTGCGACCAATGAAATGAAAAGGTTCTTCAACAATTTTGAATACGATAATAGGAAGTCTCTGTTGACAAATAAAAACCTCCCCTATGTTCATTGGAAGTAGCATTTATTAAATTGGAAAGTATCAATTTTCTGCTTGAAAATATCTGCTGTAGTCAAAGAATAAGTTGGGTTTTTTGTAGTAATGATGCTTTACACAACTACACTGCGTTTACTAGAAGAATACTTTGACCAAAAAAATTAAATTGCACTATATACAGCAAATCAAACAGTACTTGTCTAACTTTGACCTACAGCTTCTATGAAACAGAAATATAAAGTTCACATATGAAAAACCTTTTGAAAGTACTAATTCTTGTTAGAAATGATGGCGTTTGAAAACTGTCGCAGCTAAATTACGACAGTGAAAACGGAAAAACATTGTTCACAAGATGAGACTGGTTTTCTTGGAATACAAATGGTCAGCCAAAAAGTAAAACTCCCTATCCCAGTTGATAACTGAAAAAAGTTCAGATGTAATGGATATGTACCATGAAAACCAAATGAATAAAAAAAAACTACAAGTTATAATAGAACAGTTCATTGGTCACAGAGGTAGTGATTTCTTATTTGTCATTTCTGTTCCTCATAACTGTATTCATTTCGATTTGTAATAAGTTTAACTGAATCCAAATTAAGACTGAATGGTTTATGAAGTAATTACCGACCTACATGTGGAGGAGTAATACAAAATACCCATTTATTATGTTTGTTGGTTTCAATATACCCGTCATGAATTACACAATTAAAAATGCCCAGTACATTGTATTTATAGCACTGTCATTTAGGTAGACTAAATTCCTTAGTGTCTTTCTCATAACTTTGGATTTTATGTACAATGAATACAATAAGATCTGACTGATCCTAGTTATTACTGGAATAAACTGATAAGAGATTGTTTCCCTTTTCAGAATACTTACCTGAACTCCTATCAACCCTTCTTTCGAGTACGTAAGTAAATGTATGTGAATGGGTGCATGAGCAGTCAGTGTTTCTAAAAGAAAGCTAACTAAGCAAACTTAGCAAAGTGACAGCAATCCTCATACTGATATAACCGGGAATTGCATTCCACCTGGTGCCAATACAATAGTAAAGATAATCAGAAGTCAACAATCAAAACTCAGAAAGCATTGCTATCAATAAGCTACTTAAAATTCACAAAAAAGAACGGTCAAAGTAAAGTTATAGTCATTGAGATTGTCGCAAAGAAGTAAAATCAGCACAACAGATATCTGCATAATAAGTACAGCAACTTGAAAAAAAGGTTCGACTGGCTTAATGTTACTAAGATTCCATTATCATTAGAACATTGATTAAACACTTCAAAATTTTCCCAAATTCATACAGATGCTGCAAACTTGAAACAGGACTAGATGGTCTACCTCATTAGGTCTATAAAGACTAGTCAAAAACCACAGGTTAGAATGAACGACTTCCCAATTTAAGAATGGCAGTCATCTTTACCTTCTCAGAAAAGAATCCTCATAT
This sequence comes from Heterobilharzia americana, assembly GCA_944470555.2. Taxonomy (NCBI): domain Eukaryota; kingdom Metazoa; phylum Platyhelminthes; class Trematoda; order Strigeidida; family Schistosomatidae; genus Heterobilharzia; species Heterobilharzia americana. The sequence continues at coordinate 65,057,670 of OX104134.1, forward strand.
AATGATCACAGAAGAACAGACTGAATTAATCCTGAGATTATTCGATTTATACGCCTTCGGTGTGTAACTAGAGCTCAGGTGCTGACCAATCCAGAAAAAATCGAGCCGATTGTAAACCTGGTTCACCAACTCATCAGATTTCAACATAGTTGTGCTCGACACATATTTGCTGAGTTGTATGCAGCACTTAAATTCTTCAAATGAGGGGTCTTGTCCCAGCATTTGAATGCAAAGAAAATAAACAATTCTGCTAAAAGTTCTGGTGGAATTTAAGATCCCTTGTAGTTAATGAAAAATGGTAGTGTGAATTAGCTTCATCATAAATATGTTAGTAGGAATGATTAAGTTCACTTCCCAGCACTCATGTCCAGCCTCTATGATCTCTGATTAACTTCCAAACAGATGGTGTAATCTTGTTAGCCGAAAAAACGATGCCAAGGTTCAAAGTAACGTGAACGCATTCAAAAAGCAGCTGAGGACGTTTGAATGTGTTTTATGTTTATCGAATGTAGAATTATGCCGCGGGGGAAGTAAGCAGTAGCATTCAGCTCAGAAATATAATGAAATGGTCGTGTGTTGACTACTTCACTTATTTGAGTTGAATTCGTTAAAATGAGTTGGGTACTGATGAAATCTCAGCGCGGATACAATAGGAATGTTTGGCATTGGTTGATTCGCGCTATCTTTAGAATTAGTGCAATATCCAAATTTAGTCAAGATTTTCATTCATCTCTAGTCCATACCTCTGTGGTGTACACAACGATGGATTGGCCAACCAAAATATCTCAGACAATTTAATTAACAGTAGACGTTATAATATGATTATCTTAAATGTGTTGAAAAGAAAACAATATGATACTTTCCCACTAGTTTCCTCGAGGTATCTTTTTTCAACAACACCCTTTTATTATTTGATGGTGTTAACAAGGGAAGCAGTTCGAATGAGTGCAAAACTGTGCAACAATTCTTCTTATGTGGTTCGTAAACCAGAGTATACTTGATAAATACTTAAAACAATATTTGATTCACTTCAACTTTTACAACAAATTTACCCTCAAAAGTTGTTATAGATGTAAGTGCGATGGTGGATTGGCTCAGTGGTAGAGTGGGTAACGCTTTCGGAGTTTGGAGCGATCGGTCCCGGGTCCGAGTCCCGATGGGAACAACACTCACTGGAAGTCAGATACATCCAGCTGAGTCCCAAATAAGACGAGATGTCCACCCAGGATTCCAATGCTAGCCACTACCTATCATTACTAGATTGATAACAATGATAAATAATACTAGTATTGGGGTTTTCTCATTTGCAGACAGAAAGATTAGCAGAGAACTTGATACAGAAATGCATTGTTTCAAGTTGCAGCACTTCAAAAAACAGTCAAAGCTAATCATAGAATAGTCAATAAATCTTGAATTCCCAAAAAGGGTATGCGTGACCGACATCGAGCGGATATCCCGGGGTTTCATGGCCAAATAGAACTATTCTAGTTTCTTTTTAAGGTACTTCATAAATTCAGGAAGTCAGGAGGTATCAACCACCGATACACTTCCATTAGTACACAAAACATAGCTAACCGTAAACTGTCTCCCTTAACCTTTTCTCTTCCTTTGCCTTCTTTATATGTGTTAGGAGCTGGATACAGATTTACTCTTGATCGAATTTGCAAAACATACATGAAAATAACTGTACATATGCTAGGAAATACTTATTCTTAATGCTGGTATCCTACGTTGATGATACACAAATTGGTTAGCATCGAACTACCGGGTACTCAGAGTTGACAGGAGTGTATCAATCGAGTCTTCAATCTCCTTACTAAAATAAGAGATGTCACTATGGCACAACGTTTTGGTGCTAGAGAGACTCCATTACAGACAGAATTGCAAGATATGCACTTCATTCTGTTTAAAAATCAACATCGTCACCAGTTAGCATCATAACTAAGATTAGGGATACCGAGGAAAAACAATAACCACATCATGTAATTGAAGCCCATACAGGTTACCAAAAAGCTAGGATTCAAACATAAAATTACATATTTAATTTTAGGGTTAACTTACTTCCTTAACAGTTTTTTGGCGACCTTTAACTGCGATTACAGCTATATCCTGCAGGTCGCATAATTTGGAGAGATGTGTACCTCCACATAATTCTGCTGATATAACAGACGTAAAATCTGCTGCTTCATTATCACCAAAAGAATGCTCAACTTTCCCGATACAAACAGCTCGTACTTTTTCACCGTATTCCTCCCAAGGGAAATATCGAATTTCTTTCATCTTATCGAGCCATAGAAAACAACGAAGAAGTTTAAATTACGTCAGAAAATAATGTATTGCTTATAAATTTTCATAAATGTGAGCTAGATAACTGTCATAAAATGTTTTGATGAAAGAAAAATTTAATTCTCTCAACTACATCCTGAATATGGAAACAAGAAGTGGTATTCCTCAAGGCCATCAGTGCTTAAAAAGAACACTGTTTTACTGAACGCTATTATTATATCATAAAGCGGTATAAATAATTGAAACCTCTAGTAAGTTATTAACTTAGACCCTGCTTGGGTCATTTGTTTCAATTACCAGTTGCTCATAATCCATTGTAATTAGGCCTGGAAAAAGAATCGGTATTCCGCGGTCACTTCGAGTTATTTTAGGTACACAGATCCTCGAAACTTACTTTCGTAGCCTTTGTTACGTCTGTATTCCAGATAGAAATAGGTATATCTTTATTGATTAGTTGCTGACATCTTTGCTCCAACTGTTGAATAAAATCAGCTAAGTCTTCTTGCATTTGATCTGATACTGGCCCAACAACAGCAGCTTTCAAAGTAAAGTGGTTCGGATGGGTAACACCACCAAAATGTTGGAAAGTTGACAACTTTGAACTATCTGACTGCATAAGTGATTCTAAAGCTGAGGTAAATAAGTGTTGGCCAGTATGTGCACACATGAGATTATATCTACGCTCCTGGAGTAAAATGTACAACAAACGGAAATAAATCATGTGTTATTAAAATATATTGATTTATTATGATAGAGACAAAGTATATCACAAATTGATAACAGATAGGTAGTCACTGAAAACTAAGTAGCAATGGAGAGATTTCTCGTTCTACTCTGAAAAGCTTTAGTAGTGTATGCTCACAATCCCATATAAATTCATGTCGATGACATTTAGATACAGCTCAGAGCATGTTAGTGTTCACCCATTGGATTTCAACGGTCTCCACGCTTCATAACTTCAACCGATTGTGATATAGTGTAATGATCTTCCAATGATATCGGTAGGCGCTTAGGCACAATTTTGACTTGATTACACTCCCTGATGAGGGCTTGTAGTAGTTCTACGGTTCCTGAGGATCTATACCTATCCAAATAGAAAAGTAGTTTACTGACTTTTATCATTTACGATAACCAACAGGAAGTATTGAAGAAGTGCCAACGGTAAAGAGAAATATTTGACAGTCTTTTCGAATACCTTGAAAGTAGACCAAATGTATACTTTAGTTGTTGAAGATGTTGGATACCTAAAAATAAACATTTTATGCCTAAATTTCATAAATTTGCTTCATACAAAATTTGAATTAACTTTTTCACACCTATTTCCGCCCCACGTGTATTGCTCATTTTTATCACTTTTAAGAACAATATTTCCCTACTACTTAATCCCGTACTTTTAATACACTTATTTGTCTGTTCGCCTCAAAGATGCTTACACTATATATAAACACAGGAGTTGCACCTCTAGATTTATACTCTTCGATTGAACTCTCTCTCTCTCGGATTAATACTGTTTTCTTTCTTGTGTTAGCTGAGGGAATTGTCAAGAGTCATATCGTTCATTGAGTATCCTAATCACGCCTTCCTAGTTAACCATATCCGGAAATCTTAACATTAAAGTCAAAGTCTGTAGTCCCCTCATCGTTGATTGGACCAAATAAATTGGCGACTATTGGTGTCTAGATTCCTGTGAGGATGTCTTGACATTACCGATATTGACAATGGAAAGTGGTTAGTAATGGAATTCAAGATACACGTTTCCTCTTATATACAGATAACAAGTGCTGAATAGGATGAAATGCGCATCCTGGATTTCACTTCTAGACATTATTTGTCAGTAATGTCAAACACATATTTTGTTTTCAAAATATTCCAAATTGTGTACCAAACTACCCTTCCCATCTAAAAATCTTGCGCTTATGCAGAAACGTCTTTACTCATCAAGTGAGGTTTATATAGCCACTAAGAGCACCCTCTGTTTGTGTTAGATGCAGAATGTTGGTCACATGTCAGTAGATAGCCGTTACATCTTTTAGCCCTCAACAACAACTAAAAGGTATATAATATTAATATTATAGTACGTTATGAACAGAAGTGCTAATAGCAATTCATAATTATATTTTTAAAGGCAGACAAAAAGGACGCTGAGTGCTCGATCAGGATATTCAATTGGTATCGAGTAGAAACAATGAATCACAATCGAAATAATTACATTATGAATAGACAAAGTAGTTCGAGAATTTGTCTCCAATTAACGAACGTATAATAGATATGAGAACAGGAAACGAACTCACTTTATCAATGCTTAGAATAAAGGGTTGATCAAACTGTATATCACTCATTGAACCGGGTGAAGTATTCAACTTTTGACACCAATGTATCACCCAACCATTAGTTGAAGAGTTTGATGTAGAATCAGGCAGAAACGTTGTTTCGTCAACTTGAAATTGAAGACCCTAATTCATTATAAATTATTAATAAATAATTAAATTATAAGCTTTCAATGAGTTGAAGATCATGAAATATGGTGAAGCAGACTAACAGGAGGAAAGTTCTGATGGGTGTGAAATTTTGAGTTACACATTCTGTGAAAATAAGACAACACATAGTATCCGAATAAGCCATGATAGCAACTGATTCAGAATGTCATCAAATAAAAAAACTGAAACATGCAATTCATGAACTTGAATATACAAAGTGAAAAAAAATGGCAGTCAGTAGGACAGCTACTTTTACTTTAACATATTTTTAATAATCATTTTTTTGTTAAATGTTTTTATGAAAAGTGGCACTAAGTGACTTTTCTGTGAAAGGGTATAGTCATGGTTAATATGTAATAGCTTATTAAATCAATAGATACATGTTTGTTCCAGATGTCTGGAATATTCGACTACCGTTAAAAAAGAATGAGTTCAGAATGCAAAAACTAGGTTCCCAGGTAAACAGCTCACCTCAGTACGAATACAGTTAGTAGGTGTATGAAATGACCGAGTGGAAGTGACCGACAGTATAATGCAAAGTACGAGAAACACTACTGAAGTAATGAGATACTTGGAGTGGATACGAATAGCAATTGTGCTTCCTTAGGACCTGATACTTCACTGAGCCACGAAAATCAGAAGACAAAGTGTTCTTCTGCATAAACGGTTCTGTGTTGTCAGAATTATAGGATAAAGATGATATCCGCATTGTATCCATATCATATTTCAGCTTGGATATTTTAAATTCCGGTCTACTATAACTTTGATAAGGCTATTAGCACTAAGTAGAGAAACGTCAGTTGAAACAAATTTATTTTGTTCGACATTCACGGGGAAATACAAATATCAAAATAATGAATATCATTTACCCAACGCCCAAATATTTTTCCAACCATCAAATCTCAATTTGGTTGGGATATCTACAAGAAGTTAACTTCATTTGGTAAAAAACATCATTTATATACACTTTTTCCTCAGGAAATAAACCCAATAGGTGAGAGGTTGGATACTTATTCTGATTGGTCAGCTGTAAGACAAAATCGTCCTAACCACACAGTAACATGAGATGAAGTTGAAATCCAAACCTCCTACCTTAGCGGCTGATGACTTTGACTGTTGATTTCCATATATGCAACTTCCAATCACTGTATCAAACCGTCTGCTAGTATTTAAATCCTATAATTATCAGATTGTCTTGAAGTATGTGCTAATCTTTTGTATACACAAGTTGGCTAGTCATATGTGAGTGGAGCTGTAGCTGATCGATCTGCGCAACCAGGTAGTATCATTAGCCTTCACATAACAAGTGTGGCTCATTGCATACGGTTGGTGAGTGTATTTTAAGAAAGTCATTGGGCGAAAAAAATTTACTCGATTAATCAGATTTTTGTAGAGTGCATTACAGTTAACACAAAATTTAAAAAAGATTATCTTACCTTAGAATGATAATAAATAAGGCCAGTATCACTATCTTGACCACCACATGAAGCAAAAAAATTAGTCTGTTCAAAAATAAGACCTATCACATCACTGGGACAAGCATTCTTCGCTTTACCAGATAGAATTCCAACTGTAGAAAACAATTTTGAATTTAGAGAGGGTTGTTTAACAATTAATTCATACTCATTTCCTTTACTTGTGAGTACCAAAACTCCCAGTAATTTAGTTTCACAATCTGGAAAATCTAAAAAAGGAAATACACATACTCAAGTGAAAAATAATAACGTTCAATCTAAAACAGTTTCAATATATAAAAAAACACATCTGGAGTCATTCTTTTCACCTCAGATGATAGCAACTATCCATTCTGCGTAAAACACCAAACAAAGATATGAAAGTAAATCATGCCAACTCCAAATGGATAATAAGAATTGCAGGTTGATATTCTATTGGATCATAAAAATCAAAGAATGACGATAGTCAGTAGAATGGTTTTGAAAAATTTTCAGTAATGTATGTTGGCACGTCCTTCTGCATATAACTATTTTCTTTTCAATTTTCGGCTAAAATTGTATACCTGTGTACCAGCTGCATGTCTATGCCGAAATTCAAAGCATGTGAGAGAAACTATAGTAGGCTAAATACATAAGTATTATCGAAAATCGTCATCTCTTAGGTGGATTTGTGTACAAAAGTCCGTCACTAAATTTAGTTGCTAATATAAATTAAGTTGATGAATTACGAACATGAGATTATGGAACGGAAATTAAATCTATAATACTTTGTTCAAAATGTTGAGCAGAATCACTGTTTTTCCATAAGTATTTATCAATAATGAACAATAGTAACCGAGCTATCGCACCATATTGTTGTTGGTGGCCTGCTTGAACTCTGGGTCACCATACACTGTCACAGAATATATTGGATCAAATTCCTACTATCTACATTGTTCTAATCGTTCAGTTATGTCAACCAATTGTATCGTATTCTCTCTCGCGTTTTTAAATTCATTACAACCTATTGCTTTACAAGTTGATAGGCAAATTAAGAAGAAACACCACGGTGGATGTCGACGGGCCCTCAAGCTTATGACTATAGATCAAATGACTATTCTGGAAATACTTAGCACAAACTGCAGGTGGTTACTGAATAAAGTTGATTACCTTCAGTCACTCTTGTCCACAAATGTTTATCAAAACACGGATGTAATAATACTACAGGAAACATAGCTTCATAACCTGTATGATGATGATTTAGTCTGCTTAAATGGTTAATATGAGTGTAAAACTTGGGCGCTATGGTAGAATGTAATTCCGTATTAGATTTGTTTATTTGATATATAGCGCACAGTGATACAGTATTATTTACTTGATTACGTTTCGAGCATAAATTATTGCTCATAATTATAACAATGTAATCACACTTCTTTCGATATCTGATTTTATAGTCCTGTCACCTGATTTTTCTTTGATTTTTGTTTTTTGATTGGTAGCAGAATTTTCCATATCTCTGGTATAGGTGTTGCATCATTCCTATTACATGTGTTGGGTGTGGGTTCGATGAACAAAGATTCAGTAATTAATCTCTCTCTCCACCTAGCTATATTAGACTTAAATACAGTGGTTTTGCCTTACCCTATTGTGTGGTTATGTTAATGAATGTAATGCAATGGCCGAGTGTTTTTCTAGATTATTGATCTTACTGGGGTCTGCCGTTCTATGTTTAGCTAAATTCCTATGTTCTGTTAATCTAACTGACCCCGACCGGCTAGTTTGACCTATGTATTTGACATCACAGTCATTACATGGAATTTGGTAGACTATATTATTATGCCTAATTGGTTCTACCGGATCTTTTAGCCGACAAGCACGTTTCACAAATCATCGTATCTTCAATATTCGTTGCATGGAAAATCAAATTATCCCTAAATATCTTCGCATACGAATGCCAATATATACTGGCAAAATCGAAAGGGCAATAGAACACGTCAGCAAACTATGTCTGAAAGAAGAAATTCACAGGATTATTAAGAAATTAAGTACCATTCAGAATAAAATTGAACAACTTAAATGTAAAATTATGAAGATAGTAAACTGCAGAGACTACGGATTTATAACAGAAACATCAGACAAAGCAAGATTAGCTACTTTCAAGAAATCTAGAAGCAATCAAATCAAAAAGTTCGACAAACTAATGCAAGAAAAATATCCTTCGGAAAACAATGAAACTACAAAGGAAACATCATCAAACATCGATAGAACAAAATGGGTGGTCAATCTCTCCTCGAAAGCCTTAAGCTCAGCTGAGATGAAAGTACTTGAAAAAGAACTAAACTTCAACATACCAGTAGATCATCTAAAACCAGAAGATGTCATACCTAGCATAGAAGTAGCATTAAGCTTGATGGATGTGACAACTGCTGAATAGGTTAGAGCGCAGTGTGCATTAGCACTAAAAAAACAAAAGACACAGCGAAACTTAACAAACTGGGAAATTCAGCTTTAAACAATCTACGAAAGGATAATAGTATAGTAACTGCTAAATCTGACAAAGGTAACTCAACAGTAGTTATGGACAAATCGGATTATCTTTAAAAAAATGGATGAACATATCCAAACAGGGCCATATGAAGAGATTAAGAAACCTATAGATACTGTCATGAATAAAATTAAGAAATCTACAACAGATCTGATACGCCGACTGAAGCCATCTCTAGGTAAGTCCGAATGGTTTACTGCAATGCCAAAAAACTAATAATCCTAGCAGAATTTACGGTACTATTTTACCTGTCGTTCGATATTGTTCCATATTAATCTTCTAAAAAAGGAATATGTAATGTTGCGTAGGGCTTTGAAAACCGTCAACAGGGTGAGTGGTGGGCTTCTGACTCAACTGATTAGCACTGTAGTTGATAGACATTTAAATTCCAGCTAGCAATTAGCTACAGCTCTCTCCATATATCTCCTCAGGAAGGACAAGAAGAAACTACAAAAGACTGTATGCTCGTACAGCTGAGTATAAGAATTCGACTGTACCTTACCTAGGACGCACGTTATGTGAGAAAAAAGGTGTTAGAACAGAAATCACATATCAACTTTGTAACAGTTAACAATCTCATTTCAATAATTTAGTAAACAGTGTAAAATTTTCTCGTTTTTAATATTCTTTACATTACTTTTTTTCATAACACAATTCGAAATGTTGTAACAAAGTATGTATATACTTATATTTTGTTGCTGTTGCAATATATTGTGCTGAGAATTCCAAAATGCACCACAAATTGTTTGGAATAAAGTGAATTATTATTATTATTATTATTATTATATTTATAGCGCCTTAAAGAAATGAAAGTCAAGTTGAGGGAATCTAGTAGTTATGCAAATGATGATAACATAATAAATCATCAACTTTACACATTAATTCAATAGGAGAGGTGACTTTTAGTATAATCCGTACAAACAAAACCTAAGACTTTCTTGACGTCATACATTGTATGTCTCCATCGTTGATTGAACTGAATTGATCGGCAACTATTATACCATATGGGATCCTGTGCGGATGCGTCAGCACTGTTGGTATTTCCAGTCTTGATACTGATGGTGTATAGTGACTAGTAGTGGGATATAAGACGCGAATTTCGCCTTATTTAACGCTCGAAGCGATCGAACCCGAGTTCCAGTCTTCTTGAGAACAATATCACTCACTAAAAAGCAGGCGTATTCAGCTGACGAATCCCAAGTAGGACGAAATACACTGCTAGCTACTATCCGTCATCAATATCAAATCTAACTTGAAATCAAAAATAAAGTAGCCGAAAAAAATCTAGGTGATATAACACATAATTAGGTGCAGTAATATTTACAATACTTACTTACTGCAGTCTTTTGATTTTGCTTTTTTTCCAGCTCACTTCAATAATTTATTTTCCCCATTGAAGTGTGGTGATACGGCCCATTTGCTAAAGCACTCAATTTCAGAACAATATGTCTTAAATCTCCCTCCATCAAAATAGGACTAGGTGACTAGGTAGTATCAACAACCCTCAAATACCAAATGTAGCTCGTAGCCTATTATATAAACACATGGACTGGGTTAAGTTGCATCACTCAGTATGTTGCTTTTTGGACTGATTACCTCCTGTTTTAGAATCACAAGTGGTTGTAAAACCATCTATACTAAGCCTCTTTTTAAATGGCTTTACTTAATATGATAACTAGTCTGCTTTTGCAAAACACGGACCTGGAACACACTATACTGATATCTAAACAATGTCATATTTATCCTGCATTATCGACTTGAAGGGCATTCTCTGCATTCCACCAATATCTCAGAATATTCAACATTGGATTGATCAGGAAACATCTAGGATTCAAGTGTTTTTATTGAGTGTAGCAGGCTTTTAGTTAAAATATCGGCATTGAGATAAGTTGTTGCCAATCTCTATGGCATCATATTATTTTTACTTACCATATAGATCAGACTGATTTTCAACGGAATCTGATTTACGATAATAATTGTATTTCAGTGAATCGTTCGTATATGGTACACGCGAGTTATGCAACTGATGTGAAATTGTATTCACATTTGATTTATAACGCTTCACAGTTGATGAATTCGTTTGATCAGATTGAGGTTTCGGTTCAACAGGTAGTGGAGGAAGGAGACCTGCCCAACGTGACTGTGCACATATCATATCCCAGCTTAAATGGCTTCCGTATTTACCATTCATTAATTTAGTCACTTGGTCGGCTAAATAAAAAGAATGGAAAAATAATGTTTAAAAACACTTGCATAAGGCTACTGAAAGTTGAAAATAAATCATCTCAAAGAAATTATTTACGAATGAATTATTAAAATAATTCGAAAATCGAAAGTAACTACAGATATTTGTAAATATTATGGAGTTAGATCCAACTATTTCTTAACATACATTAATTCACTTTATACAGTTACTAAAAGGCTGGAAGTAACCAGTTACGAACATTTTTCCTTCAGTTGGAAAATAATTTCAACAGAGTTGACACTGATATAGCATATAAGTAATTACGTATAAATGAATATATGAACACAGAAGACCTTGCCATATATGACAAGTTTTCGAAATAATAGTTGATGATTAGGTCATCAAATTCAGTGGTGATTAAATTAAGCTCAAGTATCTGAAGGGAAACGGGAGTTGTCAAGGTTTACAATAAGCCTTGATGAATGAAAGTAAGCAAGAGATGAAGACCGAGAACTTCTCGGTTTGTACTCTGAACAAGCAACACGTCATATAAACGGTGACTAGCTTCGACAGTGAGTAGCTGCATTTATAATACTCACCCTTACAGTTTTCTTACATGTGTCATTCAAGCATTATTTGATAACGTTGGAAATGGAAGAATGAAACGATCACTTTGTGAAATGGTACTGATAAGATGAAACTACTCACGTTTATATTGACATGTGTTAGTACTACAACCTGATCGCGTCCTGGCTCCATCATATCGATAATGTGGAAGTCAGGTGTAGAGTTTTGGGCAGAAGAGAAACGTCAACCAATGAAGTTGTGAACCTTCACTAACTAAGGTATCTGGCATATGCTCTACACATTCCAATCACCGTCCGCTTCTTTGCGCAATGTTAGCTAAAGCAGGTTCGCGTTGGAAAAAAGTTAGAGGCGGCCAGACCAGAGCCTGACATCAGTTTATGAATTCTTTGGCTGTTGACCTGACTCGCCTGTAAAGAAATGTAGACTCCCGATGGATGAAGAATCTAGGTGATATGGCTGAGAATCGATTTCAACGGTGCAGGTATTTCCAGACATTATCCTCAACCTAATCATCGTAACGATTTTCGTTACTGTCTAGTTCTTTCTTGTTCTCTATGACTTTTTACCACTTTTGACCATTCTCTCTCTTTTTTCACCATGTTTCATCTTTGTACCCTATCTCGCGATATGAGGTATGTCAACTTCGACTGTTTTGAAGGGATGCCAGGTTGTGTTGATATTGATTAACTAGTATATATATATATATATATATATATATATATATATATATATATATATATATATATATATATATAATCTTACCTGATAATCGTGTTTCACCAGTGCATTCTTCCAAACACCGATTGAATGATTCCTCCATTTCCATTAAACGTGGTGCAAACCAATTCACTTCCTTATTTATAACCGATTCCATCTATAAAGGTGAATTAGGTAATAAATAATTAAAAATAAAAGTAAATGAATAAAACAGCTATGAAGTGTGTTCAATGGACAATAAGGAGGAAATAAAAGCCTGCATGATAGCACATATAGTCAACTAGTTAAATTAATCTTGAGTGAAAAAAATGCTCTGACAAAACAACTTAGCCAACGAAAACCCCTAGCTTCACATCATGACATAGTTTGCCTATCATTATGATCCAACAAGCTGTGCTAACCTTAACACTTCTTCCTTCAGGCGCTGTAGAACTATACAGGTTTATTGGATAGTGAGGATACAAAACTAGTTCCCACCATAGCTTACGTAGCTTACTTTATCATCGGGTTTTGAGGAAGAAGTTATTTTTTTGGCTGAACGCGATGTGACGGAAGTAAGCGTATAATTAGCATTCACTACCGATGCTACCATTCATTATGGGAAGGATGGGTTAAAACGTAAGCTGTAAAACTTCAGATTACTCCCTGTGATGCAGTTTACTGATGTACACGATATGCAGTCTACCGAGATCAAATATGACAACTGACTCAAAACCGTGTACAAACACAAAAGTAGCATGCAACCATCTTCAAGTAGCAAAAATCCACCTCCTCGCTTAGATAACTCAGTCGAAGAAATGATATGTGATTAGTCGAGAAGTAACAACCACCTGCAGGCTTTCAGTAAGCATACAAAATCCGACTAATCACTTCGACTTGTATGGAAGTAGAGAAGTCATCGTTTCAAAACCACAAAGGAATCAGCTTGATTACGGTATGTGTAGAATCTTAAGTTCCATTGTCATTCGACATCTACCTGTAGCTTGAGAACAAAAAACTCGAGGAAAACAGGTAGGTTTCGGACCTAAATGATAACGTATCAATCAAATCTACACCCTCTGGCCGATTTTCGAATGTATCTTTACCTGGCATTTTTCTTGACAGATCTTATTGTAATAAGCCATCATTAGTGAGGATAGGATGGTTTTTGCTCTTTTTGGAGTAACTGTTTGTACTCTGATCACGCGTTAGCGCGGACATGTGGATGTTTGTGTCTTACTAGTTGCTGAAAACATCCGGCAGTAAAGCCTGTGCAAGCTCGATTGGAAGATAAACGTGAAGTGCACATTTAGGAAGGACATAACAAAGCATTTTTCTGGATGTGACAGCGATCTTCGTCCTGAGGACGTCTGGGGTGATATTTACTTTGCTGTAGAAACAGCAATAGAGACAGTTTCTTATCTACATCCAAAGGTTAACGAGCGTCAGCGGATTGTCACAACATCATCCTAACTGACTTATGCGGCAAGACTTATTCCAACCGACTCTGACCACAACAAGAAGTGATAGCAACCACCTACATAAAAACTCACCAAGAGTCTCCGTAATGATCGTGAGCAGTAGTGGGTGAGGAAGAGAAAGAGGTGGAGAAAGTATCAGATAATACTTGACAATTATTTCGATTTATTGAGGATACCGGCAAGGAGGTGATAGTAGGTGAAACCATCACCGAAAACAACTGAATGCTGATAAGCTGACAGGAAAAACGGCCACAACGTTGGGCGGAACACTTTGAAGTGCAGTCCAACTGACCACAGTAACGCTTCATTTGCCAAGCATCTAGTGTGAACCTGAATGAGACCAAGATGTCAGTCTTCCAACTCTCCTTGAAGTTGAGAAGGTCGTATCAAACCTGAAACGATGCGAAGCAGTAGGATCTGACGGCCTACCATCTTAGGTTTTTGGGGATGGAGGTAAGACATTACCAAATATAGCAACGGGAGCAGTAAGTAGTGCAGGAGAATCAGAGGTATTCCCATCAGCCTGGTCTACTTCTCTGATTATTCCAGTCTATAAGAAAGGAGATAAGTTTTCGTATGAAGACAATAGGGGGATCAGTTTAACTGTGTCCATGATTCGTGATTCCATAGTCATCCAATGCGTAAATGAAGTTCAAGAACGACAAAATCGAGGAAATCAGCGAGGTTTCAGACCTAGGTGAGAATGCACCGATCAAATCTTCGCCCTCTGACCAGTTTTCCAACCATACCTGCCGGCATTCTAAACCTGTTATATTTCTTGACCTAAAGGCAGCAGTTAACTCAGTCGAAGGGTGTTTTGGCCGTGATAACTATGAAGGAAGTACCAAGCAAGTGTCTAGTTCCAATCAAGACTACCTAATTGAACTCATGTAGATATGTTAGGGCTTGTAGAAAAGTTGTCATTTGAAGTGACAACAACCAGTAGTGGCTACCATTGATGACTGCTGTCACTCTTGTTACACATGATGGGTTGACAGATTTACCCTGATTTAAGGATGTAAAATGAAGTACTGGAAAGCGTTCACTCACTTTGGGAGTTGCATTCATTCACATGAGTTAGGTTTAAAAAAATCTCTGATTGAATTCAAAAGGCTAGTTTTATAATCGGCAAGTCACATCTTTTATGGCACGATGAAGATATCTGACTAACCATGAAACTATGAGTATTCTGTGCAATAGTTCGCTCTTTTCTACTGTATGTTTACCAGATATGACTAGCGAAAGAAGAATTTATGAGGACGTTATAGATTTTTAATTTTGTGCGCTTTCATAGCATTACTCGCGTGGTGGAATTACAATGTGATCGACATAGACATCCAGTTGACCGCCATTCTATGCTATGTTCTATGATGAGATGATGCGTAGTGAAGCGTTGCAATTTGATCCACACATGATTTGTTTTTCCTGAACCCAACCAGCCAGCCTATTCCTGTCGTCATTTTGAATCCAGCACATTATTTAGTCTCTCATGGATGATGCAGTTTAACATTTTACTTAAAGTGGACAGGAGCATGATTCTGTGCCACTTCTTGCAAAGGCTTATGTCTCCCTCCTTTGCAAGTTTGACAAGGTAGCTCTTCCTCAAATCTGCAGGTACCTTTTCTCCCTTCTTTCCTTCCTTCCAAACCTTTAGCAACAGTGGTGCGAGCATATCCATTGTTGTCTCTGTGTCCGTTTTCAGTGCTTCTAGTGGTATTCCATCCAGTCCTGCTGCTTTCCCAAATTTCAGAAACTTTATGGCGTTCAGGACTTCGACTTTTGATGGAGGGCTTGCGTTCACTGGTAGTTCTGTGGCTGGGCTGCAGGTGGTATTTCTGGACGAGTTGTTGTTGTTGTTGGTGGTCGATTCAAGAGCTTTCAGAAGTGGTCAGCCCATCGTTTTTTTGTTTCTCCTCTTTGGTAACCAGGTTTCCTTCACTATCTTCCATTTGTTTCGTCTAAGCTGATCTCTTCACTCCCACAGAGTAACCTGGTTATTTGATACAATGTTGTCAAGTCTCTGTCTCTCCTACCTACAGCCTGTTCTGCCTCACTTGTCAGTGTGTCGCAGATGTGTCTTTTGTCTTTGCGCCCACTCTTCTTCACTTCTTTGTCCAGTGTAGTGAGTGTTTTATAGGTTGTACTCAGTTCCTCTTTTCGTCGTTCATTCCGGCACTTCACTGGTTCATCTTCTGCTTCACCATTTCCCTCTCCCTGCTCTATCAGCTTCCATGTGTCCGTCGAGATCTATTCCTTATCTTCTTTCTTCTTCCTTCCTAACACGGTTATGTAGGTTTCCTTGCACACCTCTTTCAAAGAGTCCCAGCGTTCTTCCCACACAGCTTTCCTCGAGGATGTTGCCTAATGTCTCGCATTTTGTTCTGATGGGTGACTGATGTGAAGATGTCCTTTGTAGTTTAGTCCTTCAGTTCACTTTCTCTTCTGAGTGTTGAACTTGAATTGTGATCTATCTATAACCAACTTCTCTCAAGGCTTTCAACTTGATTTTCAAAGTAGGTAGGTTCCTTGCACTAGATAGTGAGTGGTGTCAACTTCCTACATCTGCTCACCTTCTTCATCTCATCTTGTGTCTAGTAGACTCTGTCTCCACTTTTTCACGTTGTGAAATGAAGTCGATGTGATTTTTGGTGTGTCCTGGTGTCTGGTGAAATCAAATCCATGTCGCTGCCTTGTGAATATCCTTGTGTTTGTACACACTGACTCGCCTCCAATCACCAAATCATTGAATGCATAGAAGTTTGCAAACAGTTATCCACTCTCGTTCATCACTTCACCGAGTGCTTCTCCATCCATGATTAGTTAGTTCTCTTCCTGTGTTGTCCGCTCCTAGTTTGGCTGGCATTCATGTCACCACACCCATTAGAATTTTGATGTCGCCAACTGGAGTCTTGTCTAGTACTGATTGAGGTTGTCTGTAGAATTCCTCCTCATTCTCTTGATCTTCACTATTCGTAGGTGTGTAGCGTACGTAGTATTGAATGATTGTAACTTTTCTTCCTTTTGAGTTGAATCTTGTTGTCATGATCCTAGGTGAGATTGATTCCCACTGTATGAGAGAGAGAGAGAGAGCCTTCGATGGTGTTGGGGACATGATGATAGCCACTCGGAAACTCAGTGTGTTCGTGGTTGTCGTCTGGGTGACAATGCCGGGGAGATTATTGACTCTCTAGTTAACAGTTTGGAGAGTCCGCTTCCATTCCATCTACTCTTGCAGATTCCTTTCACTTCTATGCTATACCTCCTCATCTCTTTTGCGATCTGAGCAGCCTTGCCAGCCAGTTTTGAACATCGTGCGGACATTCCATGTCTCCAATCTCACTTTCGCTTTCGTCGAGAGAAGAGAAGACACATCGGTCGACTGGCTTCCCGAAGGTTTTCACCAACCGGCATCATTTCGTCTCTCCGATTCTAGTGAGGAATAAGTATATTTTTATTTTTTATATTTTGTTTGTGCTTTGAAGTTTCTCTAGCGATTAGCTTGGTTTTCCGGGGTAGGGTTTATAGCCATATGCCCAACGTTCCGTCTTTATCCGGGCTTAGGACCGACTAGTAATTAGTGCACTGCTTACCTAGCTACACGATAAAGCTCCTGTCTATTTCGTAGTACGTCTTTATTCAGTTATAGTCCACTGGTCGTCTGGTATTCGTAAAAACTGTTCTTTAAAGCAATCAAAATATGAGATGGTTCATTATCAAACTTGATGAATTGTATAACTCTAATTTTGTCACCAATGTTTATATTAAGAATCCTGACTTTGTTAATATGCCAATATAAAACGGCATCAGTCTTCATATTCATCATCAATATCAACATAGAACCAGGCATTACTGCATAGAAGTCCAAGTTGCCAAACCTCATATCAGTTCATCATATAACAAAGTAGTAAGATGAAAAAAGGAAGAAAAGCCAGTCACAAGTAGTAGAAAGCAGTGAAAGATGGGAAGGAGAAACGAGAAAATGCTGACTTCAACACAGCGGTTAAGTTAAAGATAAAGTGTGGGTATATCTGTACCACTGAGATCGATTCTCAGTTATATCATCTAGTCTCCAACCACCGGCTCCTCTTGTCACGTGGACGTCTGACCACTTGATCTGCATCTCTCAACATGGCTAAAACCAACAGTCAAAGACTTCATGCACTAATGTCATGTTTTAGTTAGATCACCCCGAGCCTTTTTCCGGCCTGAACCTCCTTCATCTAACATCGTGCGACGAAGCAGACGGCGACTAGGCATGCTTCAAATATATGCTAGTCGTCTCAATCAATAAAGGTTCACAAACGCATCAACTGACTTCCCTCCCCTCCCTTAAAATCTACATCTGGCTTCTGCATGATTGCCGTGATGACACCACAACACGGTCTATGCTACGAGGACAACAGTAGTCAAACTCTTGAAGTCTTCTCATTTCCTCTACTTCTAATGACCATGTTTCACTGTCATACAGTAGAACAGAGCGAACTGCAGCACAGTACACTCGACCCTTAATCAACGATCAGATATCACAGTGGAGCCACAAACGGCGTACGTTGGTGAAAGCTGATCGAACCTTTTG
>OX104134.1:65076347-65277320 GCA_944470555.2 Heterobilharzia americana
GCTTATAGTGCGAACTAATTTTTCATTGGCTCACGGATTGATCTGCATAGTAAAATAATTTTAAAATTTTGTGTGATTAATTTTTTTCCATTCTCTCTATATATTCCAAGGCTTAGGGATAGTAAACAACATGTGAATGTGTAAGTATACAGTCACAAATAAGTACACACATACACTCTATAAACTATGATCCGCGGCAGGCAGTCAACAAACCATGATTAATTTATTCTTTTAACACATGCAAACACTAAAAAACTACTGGTTTCAATAGAATACGAAGGATAGAAAAATTGAAAACACTATTTACTCCATGTATAAGTTTATAGCGGGTGTTTAAAACCGACCAATTAGGATTCTAGTAATGCGTAACTTGTGTCAAAATAAACCATCTTCGAGTTGCAAATGGAAAAGAATAGAAAAAAGTTATTGAAGAACAAATATGAAAACAAGTGGTTCAGATGCATCAAATAAGTTTTTATGATGAATCGGTCCGAAAATATTTAAATTCTATCAGGAACGATTGTGGTCTAAATATTTAAAAGTTCACACAGCTGTCTTGTTTTTGGCCAGGGATGTAATTCTTAAAAAAATTGTTAACAGTTCCTCCTGTAATATCATCTCCGTAGCATAATTGGAACTAATTTGGAGATAATATTGTTGCTTGTATTATCCTGTCGTTCACTGGGCCGGATTGTTCAGTTGCTATTGGCTCCTGTGCAGAGGCCTTAATACTCCCTGTTTTAATTATGTAATAACGATAGATAGTGGCTAGCAGTGGAATCCAGGACGCTTCCTATTTGGGACTTGTCGGCTGGATATATTTATATACAATTAAACCACATGAAATATCTAGGCTTCCGCACCGGAGCCTATATGCCAGTACAGACCGATCAGTTCGTTCCAGTCAACGACGGGATAATACAAGCAACAACATTAAAAACTGTACCCCTCGCACACGAAGTGGCTATCGTGTCTCGGTGGTCTAGTGGATAACGCTCTGGCATTCAAAACGATCGGCTCTGAATTCAAGTCCTAGTGTGAACAGCATTCACTGTGACACTGTGAATCCAGCTGTCAAGTTCCAAATTGAACGAAACTTGCGTACTGGATTCCATTGCTAGCTACTATCCATCATTAATAATTTGGAGGTGCTTTTGGAATGAACTATTCTGAAGTCAAACCTTATTTGAATTACCGCACCACTGATATTTAACTGAAAAACTCCTTGCAAAGTATGCACATTTTTGTTTAACATATTGGGCAGAAAAAGACTGTTGACTTGAAATACTTTATAAATTTGAAGAAAGCTTCTACAATAAGCTACCATTAGTTTAGGATAAAAGGATTAGATTCTGATCCAGTATATCAATGATAACATGCCTATCATGAAACCTGACGGTCCTAGGCCTGATCCCTGGAGGTGTCGAGGGTACGCACTACTGAGTAGTCCCGTACTAGTACTCCCATGTTGTCAATGATTCTCCAACTGATTTTCCTCTACGATGAATACCAATTAGTCTCCAAGCTCCTCAAAAATGAATAAAAGGATAGAGTGACTGCATTGGTCACTTGGTTTATCATAGTCCCAGAACTCTTTCAAAGGCCTTAGGGACTTGTGACTTTACTAACCAATGTTAAAGCACTCCGTAACTAACAGTTTTCTAACAACTTACTTGTCAAGTTTAACAGTTATCAACTAGCTTCATATAAGAGTGTGCACCAGTTGCCACCTTCAACTTATTTGGAGCTAACAAACATAGTTTCTGTATGAAGCATCGAATATTCTCTTTACAGAATGAATTATGAACTAGTTTTGTGATTTTCAAAACGTAAGCAATTCAGTAATATGTCCCAGAAATGGCTGATACCTGTCTTCCGGTTACAGCCAGTTCGAAAGAGGAGTATAAAATAGGCATCACAACAAAGTGGAGAATATATGTTCAAAAAAGGCGCATGCTCAGATGTTTTGCTGTAGTGATAACTCTTGTCATCTTTTGAATGAATTACACTTTGGATGTGTTTTATTTTTGTAAACAATTAACTAGGTTCTGCTGCAATTATGCACTTGCAAATCACATACAAAACTGAAAAAGCGGTTACAGTTTCTGAATCGGTGATTTAATGACCAAGAGTTGAATAACTAGACCACCGTGTCACTTCCTTAGTATGTTTACAAATGCTGAGTCATAAACTTGTACAAGATAATTCGACTTTATGGTTTAGGAAATATGACCACCATAACACTATACTGCATTATTTCAGTACCCATTTAAAAGGGATATTCGAGATGGTTCAGTCTTCAATGTAATTAATGCTGCCATATGTTTTTAGGTAGTGTTTATAACATATCTACATTGCTTTCAGTGTTACGCAAAACTTTCTGCCTAATCAAGCCCGCATATGATCATAGTGAATATAATTCCGTGTGAACTTTGGCTGGTAGGATTACTTTATGGTCAGACGAAAACGTTTTTATCACAATCACCGTTCAGGATGTTCATTAACACAAATACACATTCAGTAACTTTGATATACATGACTATATACCACTATACTCATCTAAAAAAGTTTTCCTCCAAATTGGTGTGTAGATTAATTTACGTTATGCAGATTAGACACAAAACAGACTCATTCACAAATGGACATACACCTACAAGCAGACAAATTAATCCAAATAACATGCGAAAACTGGTTGAAATTTTAAGAATCGATTACATCATGCACGACAGGGCTGGCCTAACTACCACCTGCTTAATTTTTACTTTAAATTTTCTTCATTTTTAGTTTGTACAAAAATTTTTGTGGATAAAAAAGAGATTGGGCATTGGAAAAAGGACATGAAAACTAGCATAAACATCTGTTCAAGTCTGAACAACATTAACGACACAACAACATTAAGCATAAAAAACATCAAAAATAAAACTAATTGCACAATATATATGAAAATATATTGGGAGGGAGAGAGAGAACCACTGACATTTTTGTGAGGCAGCCATGAGATACCAAGGGAATAGTTGACCACGGGTGATTAACCACAAGCCCTTTTTTCTTTCCAAGTTGCTGGTTGTTTGATTACCAGTTAATTCAGAAATAAACGACGATCTGTTAAATAAGTTAAAACATGACTTCAGTATGAAAAAGAAGTGGCCGATACATAAACTAATTTCTACATTTACGTGATGACTGACATGTAGAAAAAAATATTTCTTATGTCAACGGAGTGAACGAAGAATGAAGTACAAAACAGATCAGGATGAGGATAGCTGCAGACTTTTCTTAACTTCATTTGCTATGAACACCTTTTGGTGAGTACATATGATGCTGCACATTTTGCTCATTGATAACAGTTGTTTGAAAAGTGATTGCTTGCTTGACCGTATTTTATTACGGATCTAGTTTCCTAAACAGTTTTACCTGTTTCTTTAGAAATGCTGAACATTTTTCATTCCCAGAAAAACATTCTCACGTATCACATCCGAAAAGTTATTTTTATCGAAAAGCCATTAGTAGTAGAATAACTACTAAGAAATATAATCCAAGTCTGATCAAGACATTGGTACAGAGGATTCATGCGGCAACAAAGAAATGTCAATTCAGTTTTGTAATTCGAAGAAGACTGAATAAAGTGATGCAATGGAGAAGAAACTAGCGACCTTGCCCAACACACTAATCGAAAATGGATATCCTGATAGATTCATAAAATAACACAAATGGCAAGAAAGGATATTCCAGTGGCTACCTGGAAACCACTATACATTTGGGTATAATTTAGAGGTGATGTGCTCAGCGAGGTATTAGTTCACAAACTAAGCCAACCAGTTCAGACAGCGTTTAATACTGATAAATTGCTAATTACGTTTTTCATACACCCAGTGGTGACATCGTGACTGAAAGATAAACTTTATAGATTTTCCACGTGCTGTTTTTTTTTTTATCTGTTTGTCTGCTTCTGAGAAGCCAGTTACGTCTGCCGCTGCTCTAGGAATTTGATTTTCCATGCTGTCAAACACCTCCTGGTGTGGTCAAGTAAATGTGTGGTAAAGACAAATACCAGCTCCATATTACCACATCCGGTTGAAAAGAACTATAAAGTGGATTTGAATGAGTCGTTTTACATTCTGTACCGCTTTCCCATCAACTTGCCAAAAGGAACCCGGATTAGAATCCTTCAAACTGCAGAAGCTGTAGCAATCAGGATCAAACAACCCGAGTTGTGTGTTGAAAGGACGTAAGTGTTACCTCTATAATTACCGTAGCTCAATTCGGGATGCATCCCTCTCTAGATAATCTAATCCTATACCCCTTCTTATCTATAATCTAAAATAATTTTAACAAATTCTCCTAACCTATTCCATCCTTCTTCTTTTATTTCATCCAGTTGTCATAAACACCTTCTTACTGTTTTAGTAAATCGTCACCTTATAGTATTACATGAGCCGGTATAATCATTTGGATGACCAATTATTTTGAACTAAATCCTAATAACAATCGACTCCATCGTAGACGTTCACACATGACTTTTCCCAACTGACTTCCTCAACTGTATAATATTATTAACAAACTGATAAACGGAATCTCTATATTGCTGACGTATCATTCTTCAATATATACATATTACTGCAGAACCTGAAGAAGAAGTTAATGGAAAGAATATTTTTTGTTCACTTAGGTGGCTTTCGAATAAAGTGATTGTTGCTGGCAGGCTATGAATTCAGTCTTGTAATATCCCGTGACGTAAGATATGCAACAACTTCAATAAATAGAAAACATTACTAAAACATTACTAAAGAATTCAAGTACATTTTCGTGAATGCGTAAATTTCCTTTATTTCTGTTGTTTTCCCATATAGTTTACAGTTTACACTTAATAATTTATTATGTATCTTGTTAGATTCAGCTGTTTTCTGGTTCTGCATCCTTGTCAATGAGTTTGTTTGGAGTTGGAATAGGGGTCACTGCCTGCGGAAACTCCATACACGTACATAGTGTCAACATAATTCAACGTGTTTTACATTTATATACAGAGAGTGGACCACGCTGATTTAGTTTTAGTTAACTTATTGCCGCTTCATTGAACGTTGTCAACCTGTGTACTGTGACCTGCACATTTTTTGTTTCCTTCATTACTGAAAACAATGATAGTCTGTGTTAACCTCAGTTTTGAAATGAAATGATTGTTTTCAAATCTAAGTGGGTTTTTTGAGCTGCAACTTTCACAATAATTAAAGGTAACATCTCAGCATTTTAATAAACGGCAGTTATGACGGTATAGTCGATTTCCCAGACTATTCTTTATGAACTGTATATCTCAGCTGAAATTTCGTTATTCATGTTAAAATCGGTAGACAGCATTGATTAATGTTCTTATGAAATTGGTTGTTCAAGAAGGATTGTTTTGTTGCATCAGCTGTTTCCAACTTGCTCATGGGGTAGATCGTGTACATAGGCAAGCAGTCCTATGAAAAGTATATATCTTAAAGAGTTTCACAAGCACTTGTAATGCTAATTTCTAAAGTTTTATCTTCAGTAAGTCTAATTTACCATTACTGAATTCTTCATGGTGATATTAAAAATTCGCATGAATCATGATCATGTGACATGCGAAGTACTTTCATCATATACTACAAAATACACAAAGCAGATGAATGATGAAGCCTAATCAATGAACATTCAACTATTGTTTACACTCATCCTATTACTTAGTAGGTTGTATAACCCTTCACTCCTTTTTCAAAGGATTTCGCTTATCACTTATTTTGAGGTGGTTAAAGTGCAAAATGTAGTAAATCAACTTTATTCTATCAATTTGAAGACTGTTTTACCTTTATTTTATGCAGGCTTTCAGAAACTTCAAAGCAAGAAGAATAGTAAACATACTAAATGAAACAGTTGAAATGAAACTTTCCCTGAAATTGATTATTCTTTTCGGTTTATTATGCAGAACTACTGCTTAAAATACAAGTTAATTTGCGTGTGAAAAACAATGCAACGAATTAGTAAGACCGAACTCAAACAGGAGATCGCTTGACAGCTAAGTTGCCCAAGCTTTCAACAATTGAGTTAATTTCGTACACTCAAATTGACATACAACAATTACTTTCTCGCTATACAGTGTTAGAAAACAACGAAGAATATGGTGGAAAAAACATATTATTGTTGAAGTGACGTAGTGATGCATGAATGTGGGAGGATACATTTTGGATAGTTCTGATTATGTCCGTTTAGAATTCAGTGATCAGTTCACTTAGTCACTTGTAGCTCTTGATATGTGGTTATGGTTTCAGTATCTCTGGGCTCCGTAGTTAAACTGTTCAGCTTGAGGAATTTAACATTAACTCAAGAATTAGTAACTCACATGCAATTTTACTCTGGAGCTAATATTATTGAGCTGGTGGTTGAATTATGTCATTCTCACCACTAAGCTTGTCAGTCCCTTGCTAGATACCTTACTGGGATGTGAGTAAACACTGTTGAGGCTTTAATCTCCCAAATGATGGAGTAACAATCGTAGGATTTAATCGTAGACATACTTTTATCACTACACATTTTCATGACATTTCTGATCTAGAAATAATGCTTAAGGAATTTAAAAGTTTCTCCTACTTCATTGAAACAGTCGAGTTCCACGCATGTCAGTTAACGTTAACAGATGCATATTTAAGGAATGCCTTCAGTTCGAAAGGTTCTGTTAACACTGACCTAACTTATCATAAACATAGCATCTTTTATTTACCATTTCCACAGTGTAAATCGTATATTCCATCACAAGTTATTACTCCTGTTTACTAAGATACATTCACTCCATTGATTCATGTTATGCTTAATATCTTAGCTGCAGTAACTGCTTATAATACAAAATAGTCATTCCATGCTATTACGCTTAGTCGGTAAACAGCAGTATCTAAAATGAAAACCACTATTTAAAATATTTTCAATCCTTAGGATGATCAACAGAATTCGGTGTAACTCAGCTGTGAGATTTCGCAGTGGCCTCCAAAGTAAACCGCTCCTAACTAATACTCTTCCCAGTTATTCCCTTTATTTCAGTGATTGCTAGTCACTTCATGCGGTTGCTCAGTTTCGGTTTGCGATAAACGATTGCATTATTTGATATAAATCGATTCGAGTA
This sequence comes from Heterobilharzia americana, assembly GCA_944470555.2. Lineage (NCBI taxonomy): Eukaryota > Metazoa > Platyhelminthes > Trematoda > Strigeidida > Schistosomatidae > Heterobilharzia > Heterobilharzia americana. The sequence goes on from OX104134.1 coordinate 65,083,477, forward strand.
CACCGCCAATGAAATCGGTCTCAAACAAGTCAAAAAGCGGTTTAGTGTTTAGACAACGTTTATGTCACCAGTGAATAGCACTGGTAACTGGTCACATTGGTTTCTAAGCACGCAAGTCACTGACTTATATATAGAGCGTAGTTCTCGTTGTAAATGTGAATAATGTTAATATGTATGGCTGATGACAGCAGCACACAAGTATTTGTTAGAAGACCAGTACTTTTGAGGAGTTAGATCCTGATGGAAAGGTTTTGTTGATAAAACAATTGGTGAGCTTGTATTGAGCATTACTTGGTTACAATGTAGGTAAACCTTTTTGCTTTCCATTGTATAAGCAAGGGAGTCTTCTAGTCATCTTTATCACAGATTAGTGAAAGCCGAAAGATACGAGACATGAAAGTCCCAATAGACGTGTAATACCACACTTAATGCTAGACGTGATTATTTAACATAAAGTACATTCAAAAAAGGTGACACCGTTTCTCGTAAAAGGTTTGTGATGATCGGTATACAGATGAACATATGTAAATCTGCTAACATAAAATTTGTCCCCATCGTAGCTGATAAAGGTAAGTGAACATATCAGTATTACGTTTGCATTACGCCCCTGAAAAGATTAAGTCTTTAAAAAGACGAATTAAAAGTTTCAAGGAAGCTTATGCTGTCGTTTTTTTCAAAACCAAACTATTAGGGAACATAACAAACGTGTAACAACAAAATAAGTTTTCTTTTTTACGATTTCATTTACTAAAGCTCTACAACAGTGTTTACTAGTATAGAAAACAAATAATAATCCATTTATGATTAGGAGGATCATGCAATTCCTATAATGTAGAATAGCTGCCAGAAAGAAATTATTACACTAGCCATAGTGAGGTCAATGAGTGTACGTAATTTTTCTCATTACAAAGATCAAGTTTAAAGTTATGAACCACCGATAATTCGGCCTGTATCGATGATGGAATAAAAGTCCTTTGGAATTGTAAACAGACACAGTAAATAACTTTGTAGGAACTACAGGTAGGAGCCAGATGTTTGGACAAGATCTGACAAGATGGTACTGTTGGTACTCCTTCTCACTCCTCTGGTTAACCAGGCTAGTATGTGTTCCAAAAACAGTCACTGACGACACCGTATACGGTCAATTTAGGTTAATCCACTGGAACAAGTAAACTGAGGAAATAAAATAATCAACAGTATTTGTAAGTGGATCGTAAGCCAATTTTTGTTTAACACGAGAAAGAAACAGTTACCAATTGTGTATACGAATATTGTTTAGTTTTTATAATCCGAAGAGATGACCATAAAATTTCGGATGGGACCCATTCCAAATGATAACTTATAGGGTTATCTCGTACAGATATGATTGGTTTCCGCAGCTAAAGGAATAGCAGTTTACAACGGAAACTTCGAGGGTACATCTAATTGTCAGTATATGATAAATAGCTGAATGAATTCCGTCTAAGTATTACATTCATAATGAATTGCACTTATAACAATGGCTAAAGTTTATATGATTGCATTCAGGTGTAGAAATAAAACGAAACAACGATATTGTTTCGTAGGCCATAAACAACAGATGCATGAGCTAAAAAAAATAATTGATGCTTGGCCATCAGACTCAAACTGAGTTCACCAGTACTGCGGAAATCATACGCCAGGTCAGGCCGTCGAGTAGAAGCCGAATGGGAAACGACGAGTTGGACGTTGGAGGTGAGGGTGACATGGAGGAGATTGTGTGAGGAAGAAATGAAAGCCTGTGGGTAGTTGTGGAGCTAGGTTGAAAAGACTGGAGAGAAGGGAGTGAAATGGCGATGTGCTACTGAAGCCTTGTGCTCCACTAGGAACCCAAAGGACAAATAATAATAAGAATAATAATAACATCTCAGTACACGCATTGTAAATCTTGGAAAAGGTTAAATCAAAAAGATAAAACAGCCATGTACCCTAAAATGACTGGCTCTTATTCTTCTCATATCCAACAGCTATAGTATACCGGATGACGTAGGAAAGAGAGTTAGATGGCTCATAAAAAGATTTTCTGAAGTTTCAGAGATATTTAAACAAGCATCAGATGCTCAGTAAAGTAGTCAAAAGTGGAAGGATTCATTGTCCAATCAAGTTCAACTTCAGCTACAAATATGCGTGCATTTCATATAGCAGGTGTGCAGGAATTCATGTAAGGACTTTTTAGGCATTTCTTGAGGCCTTACCTAGAATTTTAAACGAAAGGTAATGTATGATCTGCAAGATGGGACTTCCAAATAACTAGGGACGTTCGCATGGTTAACTTCCCACTTTAGTAAAACAATACAGATTTTCGTTAACGTTTCAACTTTCAAATAATTTTTTCATCATGAAATCTAATGAAATTTTTGAGATACAACTTAAGGTATGTAGACTTTTCATGTAATAAATTATTGTATCTGAAAATGCTGAATGGTGACGCTGTGATAAAAAGGAATAATTGTTAAATTACTTTGGGTCCATACGTTTATGGTTCAAATTTTATTATAATGTCTGACACTACTTGTGAGTAGCTCAGTAGATAGGACAAATAGCAGATAACATGTTTTTTGAGTTTCAACTTGTATTGTTATTTCTAATCAAGATATGAAGCTTCTCTTTCAAGCACATTCACCTGGTAATCTGATTGAGAGTTAATCTTTCTTTCAGATTCCCAATCATCTCCTAGAATTTGACTGCTTACATTATTCACTAAGTCACTGGCTGATCACATCGACAAATTCTCAACTTGACACAAGTATACTTGATTTTTTTATTCTAAAGTAGTATTCGTAAAAAAGTGGAATCATTGAAAATCTGAAGCAATGGATAGACATTTCCCACTAGCTTGCAACTGTTCAGCGGTACTCATCATAGTTCGTAATACATATTGCGTTAAAAATAAAAATCTCATTGACCTCAAAATACAATAAATTTTGTCCACATAGTTTGACATTCGTTAGGTTATCAGCGGAACAGTTTGAGTGGCTGGCTGACTGGTTGGGTTCAGGAAAAACAAATCATGTGCGGATCAAATTACAACGCTTCACTACGCATCATCTCATCATAGAACATAGCATAGAATGGCAGTCAACTGGATCTCCACCTCAACTTCATCGATTTGGTAAAGGCCTTCAACAGCGTCGACAGACAAGTAATTTGGCAAGCAACTGCTTCAACACTACAGTTTTCGTGCCACAAACCTTTACCAACCTCATTCAACAGCAGTTATATGCTGTTTGATGCTACATGCGGAGTGATTCACAATGGAAAACTCAGCTCAGTGATGCCTTTGAAGTGAAGACAGATTCACAGGTAAGACAAGGTTGTCGCCTACTATCACCGATGATCTTCCTGATTGTGGTCGACTGGGATGGACTGGAGTGGATCATACAGCAAACCGTGAGGAGTAAGAAGATGGGCATACGTTGACCGGGTCGATGAAAAGACCCCAGAAGAAGATTTGGATTTCGCTGATGATGATGATGATGATGATGATGATGATTTATGTCTAATGTTTAATGTCTCACAAACTCGAAGATCTACAGGCGAAAACCAACAAGTTGACAGAAGAGGTGTGGTGGGGCAGCGAAGGAAGACGGGACTTCCTTCAGGTGAACGTAGATAAAACAGTGGTGCTGAGGATACCGAACCAACAACAACAACAACAACAATAACAACATCAACAGACACCAATCACCATCGACAGGAGAAACATAAAGGAAGTAGTCTCTTTCACCTACCTGCTAAGGCAGCATCCTCTCAACTACAAGCGGACGTCGAAGCCAGAGTCGGAAAGACAACAAGACAGGCCTTCATCAACCTGAAATAATCAGTGTGGAGATCTACTGCACTGCACTGCACTACACGCGCTGTACTGTACTGCATTCAGCATAAAGTGTGAACGTAATTCGAATTTTTGACAGTAATTCAGTCAAGTAAGTCAGTGCTTCTATGTGTTGGTTGAGAGACTTGGCACGTTGCGTAAAGCACTTCCAACTAACTACTGTCATTCATCAACAGCTGCCTACACTCGATGTTGAAGATTTATCAGATGGCCAGAATAACGAGAATGAGCAACAACTAAGTCTGGATGGCTGGCTGGCTGGCTGGCTGGCTGGCAACGAACCAACCAACCAAGAACACATCACCCAACAAATATACAGAAGAAGGCGGAGATGGATTGGATCGGGCATGCACTGAGAAGACCGACTGGGGACATCACATGTTAGGCCAGGTCGTCGAGTGGAAGCCGAGTAGGAAACGACGAGTTGGACGTTGGAGGTGAGGGTGACATGGAGGAGATTGTGTGAGGAAGAAATGAAAGCCTGTGGGTAGTTGTGGAGCTAGGTTGAAAAGACTGGAGAGAAGGGAGTGAAATGGCGATGTGCTACTGAAGCCTTGTGCTCCACTAGGAACCCAAGGGATGAATATTAATACTAATGCTAATAATAATAATGATAATATGTCCTACAACAACTGCACTTTTAGACTGTCATGCAGTTGAAGTGAATTTGTGCAATAACATGATATCATTTTATTCTGTAAATTTTCACCTTCTTGCTTTATCCAAATTTATCAAGGAATCTAAATGCTTTATATATATATATATATATATATATATATATATATATATATATATATATATATATATGGATTGATAATTGGTATATATATTGACACTCTGAAGAATGAAATAACATTCAAGCTTCTTCAAACATTTCAAACTGTACTGACTTCTTCCGCATTTAAAGTTAACCAGTTTTTGAGATTTGTAATTTAGAAAGTACCCTAAGTGATGTAGAAATTATCTCAGATTCATAAGTGTTCACAGTAAATAACTACAATAAACAGAGCCACTATGGGTACATTACACCAGTACGTCGTGTGACAGCATAACGTACCTGATATTATAGTGATCACCACATTATTATGAATGTCAGCTATAAGAATCCATGTCAATTTTAGAAAGAGCAACATCCAAAACACAATTAGTTTCAGCCATCAACTGGTAAGAATTACAGAGGGAAGAAGGTGTAATATCCAGTAGAAATAAAAGGGGAAGAACAATCACTGCTCACAGGTATGCTGAAAAGGAGAATGTACACTGTGGTTACTTTACTATAGGTTATATCAATTTTGTCCATACCGGCGTCCGCCGATATCAAACCAACGATAGACACAGATAGATCACATTGCTATAAACCATCATTGGAGAGGATCGGTGGAGGACTGCCGCTGTTTTTGGAATACCAGTATAGGATGTGATCACGTGTTAGCACGAGTTCATGTATATCTGCACTGTACTGGTCGGAGGAAACAGACCGCAGAAACGCCTGTCTACAGTCGACTGAAAGAAGAAAACGTCAAGTCTCTATTTAAGTAAGAGGTAGCCAAACATTTGTCTGAACATGACATCAATGCTCATCCTGAGGAAACCTACCGTGACATTACGTCTGCCTTAGAAACGGCAGTAAAGACGATTGTTAACCTACACTTGAAGGTTAACGAAGGTCATTGGATTGCCATGACTCCATCCGAACTGACTGATGCCAAAAGACTGGTTTCAGATGGCTCTGATCATGATGAAGAGCAAAATCAAATTAAGGTTAAGTTGACCAGGAGTCTTCGCGTCGATCACAAGCAGTGGTAAGTTGACAAACAGAAAGATGGAGATGGGTAACAATCACAAATTATTGAGGCTTATTAAGGATACCGGCAAGAGAAATATGATGCTGAGTTAAATCTTCACGGAGGAGGATGAGACGCTGGTAACCTCTCAGGACAGGCTACTAGAATGTTGTCAGTAAACATCCTTACTAGTTATAGTTTTCTAAAAAGCAGTCTCAACTTCTCCATTGGGCTTTGTATTGTTAATTAACCTTGGATTTCATAGACATCCTTAAGACATCTTGGATGCGAAAATGACTTTGATACAGAAAACCATACGGATAATATTAGAGGCAAATTAATACAAACTAATTTGAAAGCCAAAGAGTTTCTCTACTGAAAAGTACATTGTCAGCTTTTTGAACCACAGTTTTCGCTTCCAAAATGAGTCTGTAGTTTGTCCTGCCATAAAATGACATGATAGACGTAACAACATGATTACGTCTATAAATAGTCAGTAGTCTTAGACATATGTTCTCGTTTCCAGTAATTAACTTATCTCCGTAATCCTTTTGTACTTTGAAGGGACTGCATTTATAAACTTCAAAAAATGAATAATGTTAGGAAGATGTTTTTTTCAAATGATGAAACAAATGGGAAATCGTAGAGAATCCAGTAGTCGAGAAACTGTGAATTACCGATTACTTGCATATTGTTGTAGTTTCTGCGAACACTGCATAGACCTAAGTTACGATGACTTTTCTTACATAATGAAAATAACCGAAAGAGATTTTTCATCCAGTTTTTCAATGTAGATAGAAGCACCTCATGGAAACGTTTAGTTATTTTGTAAACAGCGTAAAACACTTCAGATTCCCAAAATTATTATTATTATTCATCCCTTGGGTTCCTAGTGGAGCACAAGGCTTCAGTAGCACATCGCCATTTCACTCCCTTCTCTCCAGTCTTTTCAACCTAGCTCCACAACTACCCACAGGCTTTCATTTCTTCCTCACACAATCTCCTCCATGTCACCCTCACCTCCAACGTCCAACTCGTCGTTTCCTACTCGGCTTCCACTCGACGACCTGGCCTAACATGTGATGTCCCCAGTCGGTCTTCTCAGTGCATGCCCGATCCAATCCATCTCCGCCTTCTTCTGTATATTTGTTGGGTGATGTGTTCTTGGTTGGTTGGTTCGTTGCCAGCCAGCCAGCCAGCCAGCCAGCCAGCCAGCCAGCCAGCCAGCCAGCCAGCCAGCCAGCCAGCCAGCCAGCCAGCCAGCCAGCCAGCCAGCCAGCCAGCCAGCCAGCCAGCCAGCCAGCCAGCCAGCCAGCCAGCCAGCCAGCCAGCCAGCCAGCCAGCCAGCCAGCCAGCCAGCCAGCCAGCCAGCCAGCCAGCCAGCCAGCCAGCCAGCCAGCCAGCCAGCCAGCCAGCCAGCCAGCCAGCCAGCCAGCCAGCCAGCCAGACTTCCTTGTTGCTCATTCTCGTTATTCTGGCCATCTGATAAATCTTCAACATCGAGTGTAGGCAGCTGTTGATGAATGACAGTAGTTAGTTGGAAGTGCTTTACGCAACGTGCCAAGTCTCTCAACCAACACATAGAAGCACTGACTTACTTGACTGAATTACTGTCGAAAATGCGGATCTTGTTCTTTGTGCTGAGTGTAGTGGATATACACACTGATTTCAGATTAGTCAAAGCCTGTCTTGCTTTTCCGATCCTGGCTTTGACATCCTCGTCTGTGCCGCCGCCTGTACTTGAGAGGATGCTGCATGAGCAAGTAGATGAAAGAGACTTTATAGGATAGGAGATATTTCAAAATAAGGAAGGAAATCAATATTCTCAAGTCGTGCAACAAAATGGTTGATAATCCACATAACGTGTTAGCGACTTAATTAAGAAGAGGCAAGAAATTAATAAAATGTCGACAATTTTCATAATCTGGTAAAATTTCATCTAGATGGTAATTTTTTAAAAATGCTGTATTAACATCTGAAAACAAAGTAAATAAACATTCTAGATATCTTCTTGAGAAGGAGTTGATTGACAGTGCAACATATAATGAGCTGAACCCAAAAGTTCCCATCTTCCGAACATGTATGATTTACCCAAAATTCATAAATCTAATATGCCTTTGAGGCCTATAATTTCAATGATTTATTTGCCGTATCACAATCTGATTAACGACATTTTCAGAACCAGTTGGGAATAAATTGGTGATCTACAGTTGAGAAGCTACGTTTGAATTTTTTCATGAAATAGATTATGTTGACGTTTCAGACAAGCTCATGGTATCATATGATGTAACTTACCTGCAAGTATACCAGTGAGTGAAACGAAAAACAAACTGATCTGCTACCTTTGCCCGGATTTGAAATGAAACAGCTATTACTCCTTCGTACAAACGTGTCCAGTTCCAGTTCAATAACCAGTTTTATAAATATATTAATGGAGTGGCAATGAGTTCTATTCTAGGACCTGTTCTAGCAGATACCTTCAGGAGTTATCTTAAACAGACGCGCCTGAGTTCAGTCATCAGAGGAACAATCTATTAACCCAGGTACCTTGATGACACCTACGTTGTTTGTAATCATGCGAAACGTGCAAGTGAGCTGTTTAACAGACTCAACAAGGCTCATTCAAACATTTAATTTACAATGGAATATGAGCATGAAAACGAGTTCGGCTTTTTGACCTCAACGTGAGAAGAAGGATTGGTAGTAAGAATGAGAACACAATCCACAGAAAAGACACATGGACCGAAAAATACCTTAACTATAAGAGTTTCAGTCTTACCAACTATAAGCGTAGCCTAGCCGAAACACTTGACAACAGAGCTATGAAACTGTGTTCTGCGAACAAGTTAGAGGAAGAACTAAACTTTATTGAGAAGTGTCTCTGAAAGAGTGTATATCCTAAGAGATTTATGATAGAATATGGAAAAGAAGAGATCGACAAAAATAAAAACTCTACTATGGGGAGAAGATTTTTATACACCTTACATTCAAGGGGGATGCATTATCCAGGCGAATAGACACAAAAATAGAAGGATCACTGAGAAGGTACTCTCTTGTACCAGTATACAATACTACATGCTCGCTACACCAGTCAAAATAAGATAATTATCCTGCTTACGCCACTTCCAACTATATTTATGAATTCACGCTTACTTGAAGTAGCGAATACATTGAAAGGACTGAGAGGGGGCGTTCATTGGGATCGTTGGGCATAACCTCAAGAATCTCTACTTGAAAAGAAGACAACATGGGTGCATTAAGAACAAACCAAGATGGAAGCCGAAGAGGAAATGAATCACATTATGCAAATGACTGTCTTAGTGGAAGGTGTACAGTATTTGATGACTACTATACAAGATGTCAATGGTAAACATTTCTTCTTTCGTCTCCTTCTTGTCGCTTTTTACACTTGGCGTCACTGCTTCTGGATGTGGTGAAGATCCCTTGGCCTGTAGTGTTCGAGGATGGCGACATCAAGGTCTTCCTCAGAGACTTCGAGTTGGTGGCGGGGCTGGTGAGTGTCCAAGATCCAGGAGCGAAGGTCATGGTGTTTAGCACGTTCCTGAATGGTAGAGAAAGCGACATATGACCGCATGGAACGTGTGGATGGGAAGGAGACTTGGCAGACAATGGTTGAACGCATGGATACGGAGTTTGGTAGCCCAGCGAACAGGGAGCTGGTGATGCATCTGTTCCGGAGTACGAAACTTGGAATAAACGAAGACCCACTAGTATTGGCCGTGAATTTGACAAAACTACTTCGATGAGCACCTCTCACTTTGGATGAGGACTCCGAGGAGCAGTTACTGGCTGCTTAGTTCACTGAAATTGTCCCGAATGCCATGGCCCAGGAGCTACGACTAGTGGACGCAGCCCAACCTATGGATATTAGTGAGCTGACCAAGGTCACCAGACAGCTAATGGGTGCAGCAGTAGCTGCGGTGGAGTCCCTAGAGGTAAATAACTGTAGAAAATGACAAGACGGAGACAAAGGAAGGAATGTTTTAAAAAGGTTATGTAGTTAGTTATGTTCAATTTACACCTCATGTTTTTGATTTAAAACCGAAAGTGTAAAAAGACATGATAGTCAACTCTGTGAAATTTTTACTTGGTTTTAGTTGATTTCCAGTTCTGTGATTTCAGGATAGACTTTTCCGTGTCAAGTAGGTGATTCGTATTCTGAACTGTCCAGCAAATTAAATCACTCAAGCTGAAAATGATATCAAGGTAGTTCTTATCGCGGATGATATAAAAATGATATGTATGTTATCATTCAACCAATACCTAGTTGGTCATGTGTCTTTATTTTTAATTCGCCTGCTTAGTTACTGTTTTTATCAGGATTCACCCTTTGTACATATTTCTCAAAACCAAACTAGCATATTTCATATTGTTGCATTATGCTGTGGTTGGATTCGTGTATCTTACTGAACTAGCAGCTAAAGAACACTAAACCTCATTACTTCCATCTCATAAAACCAGTTTATCAAAGAGTTAGACTGATGGTACATTGCCATTAGCGTAAGTGACTCTAGTGTTTCTTCTTTATAAGGAATCTCTTCATGAAGTTAGAAGTGAGTAACCGAGACCGAGAGCAACTGTGGAAGAATTTTCTGAGGTCATTATAGCATGGAAGGTCCAAAAAGTATCAGCTTAGGGGCAAAACAAGGTAGAACTACTTGATGAACTCTTTGATACATAACCGACAGTAAAACGGGAGTCATAGTGTAGGAAACGACAAGACTGAGACGCAGAAAGGAACCTTTATTATTGACATCTTGTACAGTAGTGACGACATTTTGTATACTTTCCACTAAGGCGGTTACCTGAACAGTATGCTTCATTTTCTCTCCTACTTCTATCTCGATTTGTTTTTAGTACGCCTACATTGTCTCTTTCGTTTCTCAGAGCAGAACATTTACCCATTGATGGTAATTGTCTATGATTTCTGCTGCCCTCCCAACATCTACTACTTAAATCCATTCTGGTCAGCAACGCCCACTACAGTATCACTTTATTCTGCAAATTTCCGCCTCCTTGCTTTTGAAACACTGAAACCTAAGTCACTTCAAATAAGTTTGAGATGCGCCAGTCCTAATAGATATTATTGACTGTTTATGTGTCAGCTATCTCCTTCAGGCTGTCGTTAACTAAGTCGAGAAAAGTTTAGTCTACGAAGACCTATACTTTTAAATTACACTTGCAGATTATCTAAAAACGTGAGGGGTAATTCACTTCTTCAGATCACACTTTAGTTCCATTCCATGCCTCGTCAAAGTAAAAAGTGGTTAATAAGTAACAAGGAGTGGTGCTATATTCTGCGCTATATCAAATATGAAGTAAGTGGATGCTATCAAAGAATTTAGATACAGTTTTAATTTTCGAATGACATTTTGGAAATTCTATTGTCAAAGATAAATTTCAGAAGCCACCGTAGTCTGAAGATAAACAGAAAGTGGATAAACCGTAGTTTGGCAGTTTTTTGTTGATGCATTTTGTTCACCCATCAAGGATTCAAACTAGGGACCCATACGTATCGTGTTCAAACAGCTAATTTATTCATAAGTGCTTGTCACATTTCAACTATGTTTTATTTAACATGTTGGACACTAAAATGTCTATGATAAACACAAAAATTGAAAACTAAAATAAAAATTTTTAAGTAGTAGGAATTTTCGGACAGTAGAATGCGACAAATTATTATTATTAATCATTTTTAATAAGTTTTATATAACATTCTATTTATCTTAAAAATATGTAAAAAGTTTTATCAAGGCATATATTTGTGCACTGAAACTACTTATGCATGCATACGAGTTAAAATCTCAAAACGTTCTACTAAATAACACATTCTAGACATTACTGCCCGATGTAAACACAAAGTATTATTATTATTACTGTTGGTACTACTAATACTACTACTTAAAGTAAGCTGGACTATATTCGACTTCTTAACTTGTCCACTGTAAGGTGACATTTTTAGTAAATGCTGATAGTTTCGCAAATACTTCACGCAAACATGCAATACATTATATATATACATATATGCAGGAAGTGAAATCTGTACTAAAAAAAAGTTGCAGGGTGAGAGGGAGATTGAACGTTGGCACTACTTAGCATGGTATTATTCGTGCTAATGCTTGGAATGCATATCAGTCAGTAATAGTAAAAGTTAGAAATTGAGAGACAGAGAGGTCACATTAGGTACGCACACACAACAGTTAGTAATAGTCATTTTTGCACATTTCACTATTCTTCATGACTAATTTACAATAACAAGAATAATATCTAGATAAAAACTCCACCGTTCGAATAAACTTACTCATACTTATCAGTCGTGACAAATATACTAAGAATATATGCATGTTTATATTTCGTAATACTTAACGATCATATGCATTATAAAGTTATATTTTTATGAAAAACAGTATTTATTTATTTGCTTACTTATTTTATTTGTTTATCTATAGCAAAATGTGCGCATTACGAAAACGAGGTCGAATTTTAAAACAATAAGAACTTGTCAGTCATAAACTTGAAGTCTATTACAGAATAAAGTAAAAAAATTTTCTTGATATTACTACATTATTTTTTTCCATCCATGAATTTGAATATAAAATAAGTTAGTTTCGAAAAAGCAATCGGGTACAGAATATTTATTTTATTTACTTGTAGGTTTGATTTTGTTCCTTTTCTCCATGAGTTTGAAATACGATTTGTTTATATTTGAACAAAAGTTGTTTCAATGATCCAGAGAATAGTTTCAGTTCAATGTTTCAGCTTATCCGCTGCAAACCAACCTTCACTTATACACTCAGTTCTCTATTCTTAACTTATTAGTGCACTACTAAATGCTTACTTTTCAGTTTTGTTGACATATACTACAAAAATTTCCCAGCTGTCATGTTATTTAATATGAGTCTTTATTTAGGTTTTTGAAAGATTAGTGATATATACACCAGTATAGTTATAATCAATCGCAACACTTAGAAACAGCATGAATATATTATTACAGCTGAGCATATAAAAAGTTGGAGTCAGGATATGTTGAAGCAGGAGTTTATATTAGCAGAAAAAAGCGCTGAAAGCAAAGTGCATTATTGAAGGCTGCCAAAGTAGCACAAACGGCTGTCCGTTTCTGCATGATTTTCACTAGTTATTTGAAGTCTGTCAAACCTTGAAGAAAACTGTATTATCATCAACGTGTTTTCAACTAACCGTGTATTTTAAAGTTGGAATATTGTCTAGGTAACTCGGTATGTTCCTCGATCAAGCTAAATTTTTAATTCAAAGAAATTAGAATAGGTCAATATTTCATTTGCTTTGCGATGACCAATTTATATTTTGACTCCTATTACTATAATCCTGACCATATTAAGTTTCGGTTTTACGAGTTAAGCCTTCCTGCCATTCCACAATAAGTGGCAGATTTCTCAGTATTTTATTGAGTTAATAGCCTATATTAACTTGTACGAGTTTGTAAAGAAAGCATTAAATGAAGTGAATTCATAGTATTATGTAACTCTACTCTCCCTCTGTTTAGTTCATCACTAGAAGATGAATGACTGGAAATTAACGCTATATTCTGGCACATTGCTCCGTGATTATATCACAAAGCATAACTAGAAACAAAAATTCATTCCCACTTTACACATATAGTCATTGATTGCGCTACATTACCAAAATTTCAACAGCAGCATTTCATACAGAAGTCTTATCCCGGTAGAAAAAAATAACTGAGTTTTGCATTTAATAGCATCTCAAATCAGTATGAAGGTAAGTTCACTTGAATATATGTTGAAAGAGAATAGCATAACTGCGGTTAGAAGAAATATGATTGAATCGGACTCCTTCTTTAGCAATGTATGCACCCAGCAAATTGATTTACTGCTCCTTATAATGGTGTTACATTCTTTAACATTTCAGTTTACGACTTAGTCGAACCTCTCCATCAACTCTGCTCTTTTCTACCCCTGTCATCAGTGTAACCGAAGGTTGAGCTGTAACATCAGTGAACAGTACTTCTGTACACATCGATTTTGGTTGACACTAATTTACTGGCTCGATGACTGAACATTTCACAGTAATTCGTTTGGTTGGCTATCTTGTTTTCAGAACTCTAGGAATTAGGTGTAGCCTTTGTTATACTACTTTGTAACCTGATAATCATGTGAAATGTTTTCTTGGGACTCAACGTTATTAAGAAGCCCATGACTATTTGCACAATCAAGATCACCAGATATGGTTTGTGCAGCTGAGTGAAATTTTGTAAACATAATTACTGACTAATTAGACAGGTTGAAAAATCCAAATAATGAAGGACAACAGTTTGTGCACTCAGATTTTTAGCTGAAAAGTTTAGGATTGTTTATGCTAAATGGTATTCTGATATACTTAGGTTCACAGTAACTTTTGAGAAGAACAGTGACTTGCGAATGCATCAAATCAATTTATATGATCACTGTACTATGTGTGGAAATATTAAGCAGACATTTGGTTACTTTCCTTCATTGAAACGTTTAGGAATACTTGTGTCAATTGTGAAGTGAATATTTTGTTTGTTATTTTTGAGGAAGAAAATATTTGTCAAGTTCCTTCTAATTTGGTCACAAACTTAATTCTATCACGAAATGCTCAACGTGCTCCTTGTTTGGTAGAAGGATCACACACATTTTGTTATTAAACTGCTATTTATACACTTGTTTTAGTAACCCGTCATGGACGTTGGTTTTAAAAGTGAAAGATCTCCACCAGTCTAAACTACTACCGTTGTCGATATCTTCAAAACCAGTCAATTCAGCGGTATCGAAATTAATCGCGTATCAATCTTATCATAACTTAGAGGAAAAAGTAATGAAGTCTGCTGGTGATTTTTAATACTTTTCAGAACTGAACAGGGTTTAAAACAGATTTGATATTATCATCATATTTTAATAACTTTATCAGGTGGGGATTGAAGCTTCTGGAGAAAAAAAATACTCACTTGATACCCAAATAAGAAATCAGAATTACTTCACCGAAAGATGTGCACTTTGAATGAGATTTCTGAGACTTTTCATAACCTTACAGTTGTGTAGAATACCAGCTAGGGATAGGTGGCTCGTCTCTGAAGTGAAGCTTGGTCAATGTTCAATATGCCTTTTCTTTCAGTGCACGTTAGTAACCAGAACAGTTGATTGAACTTGAGGTCACTGGAACCATTTGTGTTTAATGTACCCACTAAAGTAATGAAACTCCTTCTAGACGTCAATCAAGTAGTTTTCATGACTGGAAATCAGTACAACATTTAAATCACAAAAGCTAATCAAAGGACAGTATCTGAAACAGCTACAATGATTAACATTCAGTTTTGAGCAAATTTGGGGAAAATATCCCGAATTTAATGAAGAAAAGATCCGTAATCTGAATCTATAGAAGGAAAACTGATATAGTTAACAATATATTGTTCATCCCCAGGTATGCATCTGTCAACACAACCACAAGAATTATGATGCAGTTTTGAATCTGTACTTAAAGCAATTGATAATTCAGATTATTGTGTACACCACATTCTGGCTTCGTTCGTTACTAGCATATACGCACGGTAAAATAACTTCAAAAAGAAATAAAAGCTAACAAATATATGAGGTTAAAAGCGAACTATTAAATCACAACAGTAAGTGTATGTACTAAAACATTATTTATTTCCTGACTAATCACAGAAACTCCACAGTATAACGAAAGTTGAACATATTTCTAAAGGCTATATGAAGAGGCTGATTTGCTCATAAGCATTACAAAAGAAATGATATTTATTCTTGTTAAATAACCTACTTGTACAACTGATTTTCTTGCCGGAATGTATTTTAATTGCTGAATGGTAATGAAAAATTCCTTTCAGCATAATACTATTCAGTTTCTCGTAGTTCCATCTTAACAAGACATTTTTTGATCATACAGATGAATTTCAGCAATTCAGAAAAGTGAGACAACTACAGCTGTAGCAGGATAATAAGAGCACATTTCCGTTGCTTGAAGGTTCTTCCTAACTGCTGATTACCTACAGTTATAATAATTATTATTATTATTGGTTCGGTATCCTCAGCACCACTGTTTTATCTACGTTCACCTGAAGGAAGTCCCGTCTTCCTTCGCTGCCCCACCACACCTCTTCTGTCAACTTGTTGGTTTTCGCCTGTAGATCTTCGAGTTTGTGAGACATTAAACATTAGACATAAATCATCATCATCATCATCATCATCAGCGAAATCCAAATCTTCTTCTGGGGTCTTTTCATCGACCCGGTCAACGTATGCCCATCTTCTTACTCCTCACGGTTTGCTGTATGATCCACTCCAGTCCATCCCAGTCGACCACAATCAGGAAGATCATCGGTGATAGTAGGCGACAACCTTGTCTTACCTGTGAATCTGTCTTCACTTCAAAGGCATCACTGAGCTGAGTTTTCCATTGTGAATCACTCCGCATGTAGCATCAAACAGCATATAACTGCTGTTGAATGAGGTTGGTGAAGGTTTGTGGTACGAAAACCGTAGTGTTGAAGCAGTTGCTTGCCAAATTACTTGTCTGTCGACGCTGTTGAAGGCCTTTACCAAATCGATGAAGTTGAGGTGGAGATCCAGTTGACTGCCATTCTATGCTATGTTCTATGATGAGATGATGCATAGTGAAGCGTTGCAATTTGATCCACACATGATTTGTTTTTCCTGAACCCAACCAGCCAGCCTATTCCTGTCGTCATTTTGAATCCAGCACATTATTTAGTCTCTCATGGATGATGCAGTTTAACATTTTACTTAAAGTGGACAGGAGCATGATTCTGTGCCACTTCTTGCAAAGGCTTATGTCTCCCTCCTTTGCAAGTTTGACAAGGTAGCTCTTCCCCAAATCTGCAGGTACCTTTACTTCCTTCTTTCCTTCCTTCCAAACCTTCAGCAACAGTGGTGCGAGCATATCCATTGTTCTCTCTGTGTCCGTTTTCAGTGCTTCTAGTGGTATTCCATCCAGTCCTGCTGCTTTCCCAAATTTCAGAAACTTTATGGCGTTCAGGACTTCGACTTTTGATGGAGGGCTTGCGTTCACTGGTAGTTCTGTGGCCGGGCTGTAGGTGGTATTTCTGGACGATTTGTTGTTGTTGTTGTTGTTGGTGGTGGTGGTGGTCGATTCAAGAGCTTTCAGAAGTGGTCAGCCCATCGTTTTTTTGTTTCTCCTCTTTGGTAACCAGGTTTCCTTCACTATCTTCCATTTGTTTCGTCTAAGCTGATCTCTTCACTCCCACAGAGTAACCTGGTTATTTGATACAATGTTGTCAAGTCTCTGTCTCTCCTACCTACAGCCCGTTCCGCCTCACTTGTCAGTGTGTCGCAGATGTGTCTTTTGTCTTTGCGCCCACTCTTCTTCACTTCTTTGTCCAGTGTAGTGAGTGTTTTATAGGTTGTACTCAGTTCCTCTTTTCGTCGTTCATTCCTGCACTTCACTGGTTCATCTTCTGCTTCACCATCTTCCTCTCCCTGCTCTGTCAGCTCCATGTGTCCGTCAAGATCCATTCCTTATCTTCTTTCTTCTTCCTTCCTAACACGGTTATGTAAATTTCCTTGCACACCGCATTCAAAGAGTCCCAGCGTTCTTCCCACACAGCTTTCCTCGAGGAAGTTGACTAATGTCTCCCATTTTGTTCTGATGGCTGACTGATGTGAAGATATCCTTTGTAGTTTAGTCATTAAGTTCACTTTCTCTTCTGAGTGTTGAACTTGAATTGTGATCTATCTATTACCAAATTCTCCCAAGGCTTTCAACTTGATTTTAAGGTAGGTAGCTTCCTTGCACTAGATAGTGAGTGGTATGAACCACCTACATCTGCTCATTTTCTAGATCTCATCTTGCGTCCAGTATATGAACCTAAAAGGAACTGTATTGATATTATAATTTTATGCTAGTCTTTTACAACTACAAGTCAGTATGCAACTCAACTTGACATTCTGAAGCTGCAATAATTCAGTCACTTCCGAATAATTGTTCTGTAGATCTCCAGGACAAATATTTGCTTCTGCAAATTTATTTTTATCACTTAACTTTCACTTCTGATCTTCACTTCGTAAAAATTCCGTGAACGCTATTTGATTTTCTGCTCACTGTCAGCAACCATATTAAGACATTTCAACAAATGTAAATCAAAGATCTCAGACCATATGAAGCTTATTCATATGCACCATATCTGAACAAGAAGAAGAACACACATTTTCAAAGAAAAGAATCCGAAAGATGCCTTCCATCTTATTCGGGTTTTATTCCTTAGATATAACCACACATAGGTTGGGGATCTCACTAAAACCTGGTCCTTGCATCTATCGCTTCAAATACCAGAATGTGAATTACAAGGAAACTGGTTTACTGCTAAAATTTAGAATCCCACTGCTGGCGCGATATAACTGTCACCCTTAAACACTAGCATGAGAAGCCGATTTGTCAATCCGGAATGGTAAACGAAACAGTTCATATTAACCGCGATAAAATTCTGGCCCCAAATAAAACAAGAGGTCACTGTTGCAGATCAATAAGTCAGTGGTTACCAAGGGTAAATCCTTATAACAAGGACAACTCAAATTCTGCAACATCTAATCTACCAGAAGACAAATACGACAGAGTCACCGTCGTCAACTAATATCAGAGCAACTAGTTACTGGTAGGTTTATTAATAAGGTTATGCAACCGAAATATATAAAACTTTCGGTATACCTCTCTAGTGCCAGGTAGCCATAACAGTTTGATGGATGCGAATACATCGACAATCAAAATACTACTATACGGAAATAACCAAAACCAGTATGAATTACCATTATATTATTTTTCCCTTGGGTACCTAGTGAAACATAGGGCTTCAGCAGCACATCGCAATTTCACTCCCTTCTCTCCAGTCTTTTCAACCTCGCTTCACGACTACCCACAAGCTTTAATTTCTTCCTCACACAATCTCCTCCATGTCACCCTCGCCTCCGATGCCCAACTCGTCGTTTCCCAACTGGATTCCACTAGACGGCCTGACCTGGCACGTGTTGTCCCCAGTCGGCCTTCTCAGGAAGGTTCCTTGCACTAGATAGTGAGTGGTGTCAACTTCCTACATCTGCTCACCTTCTTGATCTCATCTTGTGTCCAGTAGACTGTGTCTCCACTTTCTTCACGTTGTGAAATGAAGTCGATGTGATTTTTGGTGTGTCCTGGTGTCTGGTGAAATCAAATCCATGTCGCTGCCTTGTGAATATCCTTGTGTTTGTACACACTGACTCGCCTCCAATCACCAAATCATTGAATGCATAGAAGTTTGCAAACAGTTATCCACTCTCGTTCATCACTTCACCGAGTACTTCTCCATCCATGATTAGTTAGTTCTCTTCCTGTGTTGTCTGCTCCTAGTTTGGCTGGCATTCATGTCACCACACCCATTAGAATTTTGATGTCGCCAACTGGAGTCTTGTCTAGTACTGATTGAGGTTGTCTGTAGAATTCCTCCTCATTCTCTTGATCTTCACTATTCGTAGGTGTGTAGCGTACGTAGTATTGAATGATTGTGACTTTTCTTCCTTTTGAGTTGAATCTTGTTGTCATGATCCTAGGTGAGATTGATTCCCACTGTATGAGAGAGAGAGAGAGCCTTCGATGGTGTTGGGGACATGATGATAGCCACTCGGAAACTCAGTGTGTTCGTGGTTGTCGTCTGGGTGACAATGCCGGGGAGATTATTGACTCTCTAGTTAACAGTTTGGAGAGTCCGCTTCCATTCCATCTACTCTTGCAGATTCCTTTCACTTCTATGCTATACCTCCTCATCTCTTTTGCGATCTGAGCAGCCTTGCCAGCCAGTTTTGAACATCGTGCGGACATTCCATGTCTCCAATCTCACTTTCGCTTTCGTCGAGAGAAGAGAAGACACATCGGTCGACTGGCTTCCCGAAGGTTTTCACCAACCGGCATCATTTCGTCTCTCCGATTCTAGTGAGGAATAAGTATATTTTTATTTTTTATATTTTGTTTGTGCTTTGAAGTTTCTTTAGCGGTTAGCTTGGTTTTCCGGGATAGGGTTGCTAGGCAAATGCCCAACGTTCCGTCTTTATCCGAGCTTAGGACCGACTAGTAATTATTGAACTGGTTAACTAGGCGAGGTTCAATTGCCAAAATAATGAGGGAAAGTTCTGTAGGAATATTTTTAATACATAAATTTATTCATGCTTATTAAATTGTTGTGGTTCTCTATGAGATATGTGTCAATTTTCTCACATTTCATCCGATAGCATACGAGTTTACACAGAAAAGTAGGTTTTTATTTATTTTCGAGGTGCGTTTTTTGAATAAGTCAGCAATTGAAAATTTGCCTAGTTTTGTACTATGAATTTATTGTTTATCACAACGAAACCCGAACTGATTTCTCTTGCAGCCTGTCAACTTTCCTCAACAAATCATACCTGCAACCTTTAAAAAAATTATATCTATCCGAAGATCCGAACTGAAGTTAGTCAGTATTAAAGTTAGACAACTTTTCGCTAAGCGATTCAGAACACAACGACACCCCTTGAGGCTGAATTATGTAGACGTACTAGTGACTGAATGTTCTATATGTATTCATCTCTTTTGGATACTATTTTAAGTATACCACTTATGATTTCACAGTATCAAATTTGAACATTTTAGTTAAACATTGTTTAAAAACTGCCACCATTCAAAGCGAATATTCCGAAAAAGTTTTTTGATATAAACTTCTCAGCCAATATGTATTTCCTTAGTCAATAAAAGTATAAAGTTGTTGTCATATCTATAGTTAAAATCATTTCTCCGCCTGAATTCTCCTTACAAGAAGCATTCATTGAAACGAGACGTCAAGTAAAAACACGAGGTGGCTGTCGTAAATCATTAGCTTGGTGGATAACGCTTTAGCGTTTGAACCGATGAGTGCTGGGTTAAGGTCCCAGTGGAATGGCTACCACTCACTGGGGTACAAGTACATCCAGCAAACGAGTACTAAGTAGGATGAGACCGGCTTTCTGGATTATACTACTACCCACCACCAAGTAGATTCCAGCATAATGGGTCTTCATTTAATATTGAGACATTTACACAGGAGTACATACGCCAACAGAGATCTGTTGATTAGACTCAGTGTGGCAGTGAGATATTATAATGGTCAACAGATATCTAAGATGATCCTTTTATGAGTTGCCTGATTCATGGAAAACTTCTCACTCAATATACGATAACAATATAATCTGCACATGAAAATGCCAAATATGCTTCATTCAATTTAATATTTGAGAATCTTAATTAAGATACTCTTTACTGATTCCTAGTGGATCATAATGCATGTATTTCAGGTTGAGGGGATGTCGTTCATTGGTCCATGCATTCAATTTCCAACCAGTGGATCATGGGTTCGAACCTGGCTCAACCTACGGGACTTTGGATAACCAGTTAGTGGCAATGACCTTCAAAGAGCAGGTGTGACTCACTGGTTACGTCACGAAGATGCATTCCTTTTTTATTTTATTTTAGGCTTATGATGATAATACACCATTCATAATTTGTGTCGGAGAAGTGCTTATAGAATGGGGTTTTGTTAACTTCACTAAGACAGCAAAGTAAGAGATCGGAAGATCCTATCATTTCTGTACTTATAATTACTTATTTTGCGTTTATCATTTTGTCATCTTGACATGTTGTTGCAATTGCTGTTTGGTCTGTCTACATTCGACTGAATATAGGGTTTTAAAAAGTTGTTGGCCTTATATTTAACTGAAGACTTCGAAAAGATGTAAGGAAGATTTTATACTCAAATTTATTAGATCAGATATAACAAAAAAATGAGCTCTGAAACCTAAGTAACTGTCATTATCACAGGTAGGAATCTTAATTGCCCAAGTAGTCCACAGAATTCCTTAACCAACTAACTAAAAACCCAGTTTTTATTATTTTTTTAACACACAACATATGACTGAAGTCTTTGTTTATACTTGTAATTCTGTTGTTATGCTGGATCGGAATAACATCACTTACTGGGCTTTAGGTACATCTGGCTGACAAGTCCTAATCAGGATGAAACGCGCGCTCTTGATTCCATTGCTAGCCACAACCAAGTCAGTTATAAAACTGATGTTTGAAACTTTTTAACAGTTGTAATACAAGTCTACACATTGATATCAGTATATCCTGCTACTTTTAATACCGTTAGTGTATCCATGTTCACTTGCATTTCTTACGGAGCGATACAATAAAATAAACTACTTTTTAGTGTTAATTATATGTGTATTCACATATATGTTGAGTCATTTGAATCCAGACCACTGTTTTGTTGCACTGGCAACGTATTCATTATTCCCTTGTAGAGTAGATATGAAGCCTAACATAAGTTGCATGTTCTGTAACTTATGGAATTTCAAAAAGGCTTTGAGATTTAAAGCTTTGATATTTAATTTTCATTGGCCTCATTGCCAGCAGATTTTGAATGATCATTACAATTTTGTATAAAAGAATTTTTAAGTGTAAAAAGATTTCCATTGTCTCTTCTTTTATTTGTTACCTTAGGTGTACTATTTAAAATTTCTACGCCTAAAAATATCACTATTATTCTTTACTGAATATTATGCGCTTCAGTTAACTTGGAGGTTCGTCAGTTTTCTCTAGAGATTTAAGTAAGTGAAAAGTTGGTGGTTTTATATCTAAATATATTTATATTTATTTGAAGATATTAGTGTATTTTAGCTGCTTTATTTATGGCTATAGCTCTTTGTGTACTCCTATTTCTGCTTTCATCTTTTCGGCAGTTAAATGTTAAGTTATCTGGAGACAGTGGAAATAAACTGCTTACTTAATTAACCATCAACTGAATTTAAAAGTAGGAATTTAATATTCATATGGTTTGGCTATCGACGAAACAGGCCAAACAGTTACAGGAAGTCCTAGAATGTTATCGATATTCATCCTTAATTACATCAACATTGTCATTTTTAAAAGTTAGCATCAAGAAAATAAAATGAAAAAGTTTTTACCGCCAGTTTTGCTTTTCATTTTACACTATGAAATTACTCAAGACGACAGCTATTGATCCATATGGTTAGTGAAGCATACTTTTTGTGACTTAAAGTAGCGTAGACACCATTAAGGGAGATACTATTATTGTTATTATTAGTACTAGGATAAAAACCTCGTAAAACGTGATCATCAAGGGATACACCACACAAAATAATCAATTAAGAGTGTGCAGACACGGAAAACAGGACAGGGAACGGAAACAAGAAGAGAAGTGGGTTATTAAAGATCAGTATCAAAAATACTTTCATAGGAGCACTAACACTTCCGTTTTACTTTTCAGAAGGAACAAGAGGGTTGCAGCATGATCGACACTGGTTTTGATTCTGAGGTGTCTGTTATCGTCTCAGACTACTAAGTAACATGATGTTTCAGACCCAGACCAGGGATTCATTATGCTATTACATATTCTAATTCGACAGAACTGTCCTCCATCCCACTGCGTCACGTTATACACTAGCTACCTCTTCATTTCTCCCAACTGGTCCCAAGGGAGGTGAACGGTAAACGGCATGGTTACTGGAGAATATTCGTATACATGCAAGGCAACGAAGTCGGTAGTGTGAGATCACCACATTCAGTGAATGATGCCAGAACACACACCACATCACTTCAGAATGAATTACATGTTCCCTCGACCGAATGAGAGCAGTCCTGGGGAGACGATAGTGATCAAAAACGCAGTCATCGAACATCAACAGCTGGCAGACATCAGATTTCACAGGGGTACAACAAAACTTCCTATACCGACGCATTGTATATAAGACGTTTCACTACATGGTTAACGTTCTGATGGCTTCAAAGGTGAAATAGATTGGTTTATACCACTCTGACTCTACATGAGGTTGGAAATTCCACCAGTCAGACCTCCACCAGCATGTACACAGTTACATAGGTATACAAACTTTTCAACAACTTCCAGCGACTCACCACAAAAAATGAGTCCGTATTTGGGATCCTGTCAGTCTTAAAAAAGCGATTCGCCGTCCAATGATGTAAGACACATGCAGTATTTATGCATACATTAGAAACAGTGTTCTCCTGGAGCTATAGGTGGGTAGTTTATTACATAGTAGGATCTTGAATTTAACTATCAGAAGATATGCATAATCATAACTGGGTATTTTAGCATCATAGTGAAACATTCTGTTCATTTGTAGTATAGACTGTAACGCCACTTCAGAATAAGTGAGTTGAATATCACAGTATATAATAGATAGAATAAAATAGCCATTCATCGAATAGAGGTTTGTAAAGAGATGACAGTTTTCACTAACAGAGATTAATTAAATACATGAGAAATAAAATTAATGAATACGAGGTACGCAAGTATGGGGCGAAAAAGCGCTAACCTCTAAAACAAATTCCAACAGCAAATTCGCCTTTACAGCAGACGAAAAAGATGACTATTCATTAGTATCTACTTTCGTTAACAATCGGTATTCAGTCTTCCATATCAAGCAAAATATTAAACAGGCGAAAAGGATTGTTTCCTAAGGTCACCAAGCTTTCGACAGAAGCCTTGTATATGAACGTAAAAGGAACTGTATTGATATTATAATTTTATGCTAGTCTTTTACAACTACAAGTCAGTATGCAACTCAACTTGACATTCTGAAGCTGCAATAATTCAGTCACTTCCGAATAATTGTTCTGTAGATCTCCAGGACAAATATTTGCTTCTGCAAATTTATTTTTATCACTTAACTTTCACTTCTGATCTTCACTTCGTAAAAATTCCGTGAACGCTATTTGATTTTCTGCTCACTGTCAGCAACCATATTAAGACATTTCAACAAATGTAAATCAAAGATCTCAGACCATATGAAGCTTATTCATATGCACCATATCTGAACAAGAAGAAGAACACACATTTTCAAAGAAAAGAATCCGAAAGATGCCTTCCATCTTATTCGGGTTTTATTCCTTAGATATAACCACACATAGGTTGGGGATCTCACTAAAACCTGGTCCTTGCATCTATCGCTTCAAATACCAGAATGTGAATTACAAGGAAACTGGTTTACTGCTAAAATTTAGAATCCCACTGCTGGCGCGATATAACTGTCACCCTTAAACACTAGCATGAGAAGCCGATTTGTCAATCCGGAATGGTAAACGAAACAGTTCATATTAACCGCGATAAAATTCTGGCCCCAAATAAAACAAGAGGTCACTGTTGCAGATCAATAAGTCAGTGGTTACCAAGGGTAAATCCTTATAACAAGGACAACTCAAATTCTGCAACATCTAATCTACCAGAAGACAAATACGACAGAGTCACCGTCGTCAACTAATATCAGAGCAACTAGTTACTGGTAGGTTTATTAATAAGGTTATGCAACCGAAATATATAAAACTTTCGGTATACCTCTCTAGTGCCAGGTAGCCATAACAGTTTGATGGATGCGAATACATCGACAATCAAAATACTACTATACGGAAATAACCAAAACCAGTATGAATTACCATTATATTATTTTTCCCTTGGGTACCTAGTGAAACATAGGGCTTCAGCAGCACATCGCAATTTCACTCCCTTCTCTCCAGTCTTTTCAACCTCGCTTCACGACTACCCACAAGCTTTAATTTCTTCCTCACACAATCTCCTCCATGTCACCCTCGCCTCCGATGCCCAACTCGTCGTTTCCCAACTGGATTCCACTAGACGGCCTGACCTGGCACGTGTTGTCCCCAGTCGGCCTTCTCAGGAAGGTTCCTTGCACTAGATAGTGAGTGGTGTCAACTTCCTACATCTGCTCACCTTCTTGATCTCATCTTGTGTCCAGTAGACTGTGTCTCCACTTTCTTCACGTTGTGAAATGAAGTCGATGTGATTTTTGGTGTGTCCTGGTGTCTGGTGAAATCAAATCCATGTCGCTGCCTTGTGAATATCCTTGTGTTTGTACACACTGACTCGCCTCCAATCACCAAATCATTGAATGCATAGAAGTTTGCAAACAGTTATCCACTCTCGTTCATCACTTCACCGAGTACTTCTCCATCCATGATTAGTTAGTTCTCTTCCTGTGTTGTCTGCTCCTAGTTTGGCTGGCATTCATGTCACCACACCCATTAGAATTTTGATGTCGCCAACTGGAGTCTTGTCTAGTACTGATTGAGGTTGTCTGTAGAATTCCTCCTCATTCTCTTGATCTTCACTATTCGTAGGTGTGTAGCGTACGTAGTATTGAATGATTGTGACTTTTCTTCCTTTTGAGTTGAATCTTGTTGTCATGATCCTAGGTGAGATTGATTCCCACTGTATGAGAGAGAGAGAGAGAGCCTTCGATGGTGTTGGGGACATGATGATAGCCACTCGGAAACTCAGTGTGTTCGTGGTTGTCGTCTGGGTGACAATGCCGGGGAGATTATTGACTCTCTAGTTAACAGTTTGGAGAGTCCGCTTCCATTCCATCTACTCTTGCAGATTCCTTTCACTTCTATGCTATACCTCCTCATCTCTTTTGCGATCTGAGCAGCCTTGCCAGCCAGTTTTGAACATCGTGCGGACATTCCATGTCTCCAATCTCACTTTCGCTTTCGTCGAGAGAAGAGAAGACACATCGGTCGACTGGCTTCCCGAAGGTTTTCACCAACCGGCATCATTTCGTCTCTCCGATTCTAGTGAGGAATAAGTATATTTTTATTTTTTATATTTTGTTTGTGCTTTGAAGTTTCTTTAGCGGTTAGCTTGGTTTTCCGGGATAGGGTTGCTAGGCAAATGCCCAACGTTCCGTCTTTATCCGAGCTTAGGACCGACTAGTAATTATTGAACTGGTTAACCATGCAAAGTTACACTCGTTTGAATAGTATGAATTAATTAATATCATGAAGGTATGCAGCAGCATTATTCGGTTTCGCATAGGGTTGTATACGAGACAAAATTCATATGGTCAGAAAGAGCATAGAAACAGAAATAAACGAAAATTACGTAAAAAGTGGACAGAATAAAATGAAGGAGTTTCTGCATAAAGAGTTGTAATTGAAACCATGAGAAAAGATTGGGCTGGAATTGTTCATATTGTGTATGGCTCAGGACTTTCATGCTAATCAGTAGGACTTCAGTGATACAAGGAATGCAAAGATATGTGACGTTCAAAAGTGTTCTTGTACTTTATCAATTTAATTCGAATGGGAATTCCTTCGAAATCGAATGTCGGTCACTGACATTGTGACCAGTAATGATACTCCTAACTGACTTGTAACTCTTCGAATTCACTTCAACCACCGTTCTTCGGCACTTTAAGATAAGAATTCTTAAGCAAACCTACGAATAAGGTGACTTGGGGGCAGGTAAACTGACATATCAAACAGAATTGGTCAAATGAGATAGTTTTCTCTTCAGTCATTTAGTAAGCAGTGGGTGATAAGGGAATACTGATAGTAATATTCATGCGAAGTAAGTACTCTTAAAGGAGTTGGATATCCTTTTATTCACAGTATCAACCGCTGGACTACATGCTAGGTATATGTTCATAGTTCTGTTTTCTACTACAAAGGTTAACATCTCTCTGTAAGGCCCTGCTTTCTATGTTTTTGTCTATAAAATGTAGACAATTAAGATTTTTCTCAGAATAGGAATATCCTTTTCTGATACATGTGAGCTGCAGACTTGTTGAATGTGGGTGACAGCTATGAATTTTTGCAGCTTCAGAATGCCAAGTCGAGTTGCATACGGACTTGTAGTTGTCAAAGACTAGCATAAAATTGTAATATCAATACAGTTCCTTTTACGTTCATATACAAGGCTTCTCAAACAGTTTTACTGAAAGTCACAAATGATAATTGTTTGACTACTTGTAAGTAGCCAAAGTTAAATGCGAAAATGTTAAAATGCCAGCAGTCAACATTTTATGCAAAAACGCATCGATATGCTGTTATACAGTCCTTATGTTACTTAAAATTCTTCCCGACCATGAAAATAAATGGCAATTTTCAATGCTTCTAATGACTAATGGATTATCCAATTTGGAAATGACAGGTTTAATGTTTGAACAGCTTCAGTTTACCCAAAAGTCTCTTATTTTTTGAAAATGCTAGAATTCTTTTACAAAGATATGGACTTCACAATACGCCATCATTGTAAAACTAAAGATGCTCAAATAACAGATAGAAGTTATTAATCAGAGGTCTTGAAGGTTTCTACATGAGGCTTCTTTAGTTTCCCAACCTTCGGGATCAACACAAAGAAGTAATCGATAATGGCGTTAATGAGTGTTTTATAAAGCTCTGTAGAGAACAAGAAATACATTGAAAGTAACACATGCCTGATCGTCTACCCTTTAATACACACAGTTCCCTAGAGATTTTGAAAATTTTAGCTTTCTTTGATGCATAAAGGCCAATCACTAGACACTCTTATTTTTGATGATCAGTACTTCTCAGTCTAAACTGCAGAAATAGAAGAGAAGATGGAAGTAAGTGTATTCAGTGGAAATTGTTTTATGCCCTTTGAATGGTTTTAGGTGTTTGGAGGCACTTGTCAGGAACCCTGAACCTAAGTTTCGTGCTTGTTGGGAATCATCAACAAAACGTATATGTGAATTCGAGGAAATTTATATCCCCTCTGTTATTTCAACTTAAGTCATCCAGTGCTGTAGTCAGGGATTTTACCAGTGAGCTATATAGGCTATGAACTCATGTAAGACTATATTGGTTACTTCTACTGATCATTAGACAGCAAAAAATTTCATGTCGTCTGGTCCGAAATTCTGAACAAATTCCTTCGGTGGGAATGGGATCTGAAAGATACACTAACGTACAATCGTTTGTAACAACCTTGTTTCATGCAGTGCTACACCTAAAATCCACTTTCTTTTGTTTATCTGATATGATATAGATGGTTGTCGGGTTTTACTCTGGCGACTGAAATAACCACAAAGTTTATATCCGCTATTTGTTATATTTTAATTTGACCTGATATTATGATAACCTTACAGATATTAACACCTATAGAATGATATCAGCCTAGAACACCCAGCTATAAAACAGAGAATCTGCTCAGTGGATAGACTGTCGGTTGAATGTCTGCTATAATCAAAGTATACGTAAATCATGAGATTTTCGGATTTAAATCGCATGAAGCAAGTCATCTAGTTATTTACATGTGAGTGCTTAAAATACTTCCTTACTGGTTTAATTTTTTGAGACTTGTTACACCATTTTCACGGTTTGCAAAGACATTAATTCAGGAAATAGTACGAAAATTCACTGGCTAAAAGGTAAATCCTAATGCTGGAAGGATGAATGAGTTTTCTTTTCCCCAACATGCTAACTCTTCATTCTACTTCCTGTAAAGCGTGAAATGACCACTAATCTAAATACATTTATTATTTGACTCTTGAATTTGGGTATAAAACCGCTATCCATATCCATTTCTCTTTGGGAAAAGATATAGATATTCAGTGAGTAACGAAAAATCAAGGATCAATTCTCAGAGGATATCTTGGACTTTAAGATCGCAACATCATTGTTTCCATGCTGGATGTATGAATGTTCGTAAGGATTCAAGAAGAAGTGAGTTATCCCATGAGTAATGTAAATTTAGAGACAGATTTTACGAAGGACTTATTATAAACATTAAAGATCAGTAAGGAACACAGATTTAGCGGTAAACAGAGTAGCTACAACTAGTGAGAAGACTAAGACGAATAGGGGGTGGTATGAATGATCAGAACATAGCATTAGCAATAATGAACTACATTCATTTTCCCTGAAAGATGCATACAGCAGATGGCTTGAGTGCGAAGATCAAAAACCAGTTTCCATCAAAATTAGTTGCTGTAGTCTTCATACTCCCTTTGACTTATACTCAGGTAAGTAAACCGTGCGAACATTCACAACAGTTTTATCTCAACTTGTCAAAACATCTGCAGACAGGTCACCGCCAAGGAGATAAAGAAACACGAAAATTTGAAATGTTCATGACTAGATCCATTCAGAGGAACACAGAGATAATTTCCACGACTTCCCACCGACAACCTAAAAAAAATAACCATCATGTATCAAGATTTACAGTTATGATAAGCAGATATAAATTGATAGCCTCTGAAAGAAATTTGTAGGCAGATGGATGTTGAAAAATGTCAGAATTACGAATTGGAAGTCGACAACCAGTCTTAAACATGTACGGTTATCCCGTCACGAAACACATAGTCAGAAATAACATCATAGTGGACTACTTAGAAGGGTAGCAAGCACTGGTATGTGAGGAACAGATTTAGTAGACGAACGACGGCAGTGTTAAATGTAAGGTGAATGAATGATAGTGGTATATGGTGTCGACAAAGAAATCCATGTCACTTTCAACAGATGACGGTGTCAAACACAGCTGGACTTGCATTTTATGGAAAGTATGCTTTCAGGTGGATGAATATAGACCGATCTAAAAGATTATGCTTGGTGAAACAAACCCACACACGATCTCATTGATTTTTAAAATTACCTCCAATATTTTTGGGACATAATCTGTGAAGAACTACCGAGGATGGATATGGAGATACCAGTTATCATTGGTCAATCATCATAAGAACTTATTTAAAAAGTTAGCCAGCGTTATCAAAGTAGTGTTAAGTTCAATGATTGCAAGGGTAGAATATAAATAACAAAGCCCTTGGGATCCATTCAGCTGAAGCAGAAAGGATTACGAATTAAAAACTCCTGAAACAATTAAGACGTATGAGACAGATGTGAACACCCTAACTGAGAATCAGTTCATGGAGTTGTAGCGTCACACGCTTCCTTAAAATAAATAGTCTGTAGCGTCAAACACTTCCCCAAAATCAATAGCCTAGGGTTTGACGACTTTCGACATTGATGCTAACCTCGATAGTTTAAATGGACTCGCTAAGCTGAAGGCACCCGGTCAAGCATCCTCGCCATCTGGCACGCTGTCGTGTTGCGTCGCACTGCTCGTATTCGACTCCCTAGCCAGTTAGTTGGAACGCATCGGTATCTTGGCACAACCATCCAAATGTACTATTCCATCCGACTACGCTCTTGTACTCTTCCTTGGTCTCGTACTCGTGGGTATATAACAAGTCCGAATAATTAGTGATTGGTCTTTGCGTCTGTCAAGTTCTCACCAGGACAAATGCTAAAGAGCAAAGCACATCTTCACATATTTCATGCCAATACCAACATCCGTCAGATGTAAACAAGCATTATGTATGGGAAGCATGTTTGGAAGGACATGCAATGAAGCTACGAATCGGACAAATCCAAAATAGGTGGTCAGCTGTTAGATGGGGTTGGAAATAGGTGTTTAGGAGAGGACACATTTGTATGATTTGTAGAAGTCCTAAACAGGGAAAACAGCACTAGTGAAAGATGACTGAAGATTATCCTGACTATAAACGTATGGTTAATTTCACAACCTATGTAATTTTCAGCTTACATCAGGATAATGTACATGGTTAACTAGGATAAGCGAAATATTCCAAGGACAAAACTGACTTCTTTGAAAAGGTAAAGACTCCGGGAAGAATGGATACAACATCATGAATATCCGATAATACTGAGGCATGCGCATAAGAGTCCAACAGAAGTTGAGGAACACAACCCAGTATAGAAACTGGAAGTATCAAACGACAACAAATGACACCCGCGGCACAAGTGGTGGCTGTCGTGTCCCAGCGGTCTAGTGGATGACGCTTTGGCGTTTGAAGTGATGGGTACTGGGTTCGAGTCTCAGTGGTACGTGCAGAAACGGGACCCTATGTATATATGATTGGCTTCCAATGCATCTATTCAGGAATCTGCGGAAGAGACCGTGAGCAACGTAGCCCTGTAGCTTGGATGATTGTATGTATTAGTCGTGTGTGATGCTCAGTTCACGTGTGCTATAGGCTAGAAATTCGTAGTTTAGCTATTCGAACATGCTACCAGAGTAGGAATGTGATAAGTATTTTCTTGATGTGCTTGCATCCTTAATATATGAGGGTACAACTCGGGCACTGTGGTAGAATGCAATTCCATCTTAGCTGATTTATTAGGTACATTGCAGAGCAAAACAGTGTTAATTACCGGATAATGTTTCTGACACAATTTACTGTCCTCGCTCATATCAAAATAACTTCACAACTTTGAGACATGGTTTTTATAGTTGTCATTCTCTCGCCTTCTTGGCTGATAAGTATCTTAATGGCCCAAACGGGAGACAGTTAGATTACAGATGCCGGCCTACCACATGAATGTCTGTTACTACCTTAAATACAGAGACAGAAAATCCTTACCTGAAATATTTTTTCTAATCCGATTGCAATACTAGTCACATCAAACTGATCGCGATTACAGTTTTTCTCAGTCCCCAATTAGATAAGTCAATGATTCTAGGTTGTAAGGTTTCTAGTTTCATGCTTCACATCCGGATTATGTAAATTCACGGACGGCGTATCACTGTTTCAGAAATAAACTTCTGTGTCAAACAGCATACTTAAAACACAGTTTATGAAAGCTTTAATAACAGAAATTGAAAATTCAAGCAGATGACACAAAGAACAAAGAAGAAAATAATAGGTAAGGATCGGAACTGTGCACTAGAAGCAACCTGCCATCCATAATTCCCAGGGAGTCGGTAGCACATATCTTATATTGCATTCTATAATATATTCAACGTCAACCCATAATTTAACATTTGCTTGATTCCATTGCTTTAGAACACTCTCTGCTTCCTCCTGATTTCAAACTTCCTGGTTCAGTTCCAAAACGGCTTTCCAGTTTGCGTTTTGGGTCATGGACTGTTTTCATATCGTATGATGCTAGCGGATCCGCAGTGTTTGGGATATTAAAAAGAGAGATAGTATTTCTAGAGCATTACGTGGAAGCTGGACTGAAATGCAGCCATTGCAAGTCTGCATAATATCCCTTGGAAATTCTGTACACTGGAAACAAAAAATCTCTTAATACATTTACCCAGGATAATATTTCCACAACTATCTTCCGCTTTAGTATGTGCTAACTCCCGTACGGCAGTGATCTCTTTAGGGGAGGGAAGAATCTTTCAAGTATATCACAACTTCCACCTAAGTAGGCTGAAAGACTGCCGCGCAAAATGTTTGGCCCCAGCAGCGCAGTTATAAACCCTAAGATATGCATGCACGGACACCCTTGTAACAGACATTCAATGACCATAAGATATCGATATATTGCCAAACGATCTAGATATAAATAGTTTTAAGCAGCCTAGCAAAGATGCCGGCTAAGATTCTTTACCGAGCAGATCAAAAGCAACTAGGGATATTGTTCTTCCCCTGAGTTACTCTTCATGTCCGTCTTACGACCCTATGAGGATGATAATCAACCTGCTTGCCTGCATTAGTTAAACTTCAATCTGAGAGTCATCGAATCTTGTACTCTTTGCATCTATCTAAAGCTCTATTGAGGACAATCTTATTCTTATGACTGTATCTTAAAAGTGAACTGCTATTGTTCCTGCCTCTCTTACAACCATCGCACATGGCACTTTGCGAGAAATTCATCCATTAAGCTTTGATTATGCAGCCCAAAACCAGGTCAACTGAAACAGGTGTTGGAACATACCAGTTTCTATACACCTTTTCAGCTCCGCACTGTAGTTCCTCGAACCCTTAAGTTTCTGTTGACTAGAGGGCTCCACTGCCTTTCGAAATAACTTGACAGCTTTCAGATGTTTTCTACCCGCTAATGGGAACTTAGGATAAGCAGAAATGAATTTTAAATAATTCTATATTTTCAACTTTATCCTCACACCTGCAAACACTTTTGGCCAGGATAAAATAAATGGTATCGCAGTAGGTTGCAGTGTTTCCTACCTACATCTACGTTTATCAGACTAGACTTACTCTTTATGTTTCAGTGCTCTCACAAACCATACTCTTGCTATCGACACTCCATACTAGGTTATTCATATTGCAAACCATGGGCGGTCAACAAAATTCTTGCCGACAACAATCAAAGAAGTTAACTATACGGGTTTCTATGCGTAGGTTGCACTGTGAACACCTGTGGCTTAGTCCCAAGGTCTATTCATAAAGGCTGCTTTAGATTATTCTATTTTATATGGTCTTATCCACTAGTCGACGTTTTTAGAAAAGCTTGTAACTCATAGTCATATCACGTTCATGAAGCTCTTATCACGTCACTGCAGGCGTCTCAAATCGTAAAACCGTTCCGACCCACTTCCGTTTTTGACATAACACCAGAATCCCCTCCCTTGACTCCACGTTAGATGAACCTACTCCGTGGTGTGATGACAAACCAGTTTTAACCCGCCATCACTTGGTGGGTGAAATAACAGATACCTTAACCTGACGTATTTCGACATTTTGGCTACGAAACGCGAAATTCAGAAAAAGGAAAATCAGCCCCACTGTCATGTCTTCAGAAAACTAATTACTCAAGATGAACGCATTTCAGATGCGTGACAACCCCTGCCATTGCAGCAGGCATAGATTCTTTGGATCAAAAGATACCCCGCCGTGGTAGCAAGTGAGTTACATGTATCGGATAGCATTTTAATGCTGTCTGGTACAACGGATCAGATCTCACACGCAAGTGTTGAAGTTCGGGTCGCCGCGAATGTTTTGGTGTTGTCTCACATGAACTAAACCGACACAGAAGCTGATCACTTGCTCTCTACGCTTGTTGGATATCCACAAGCACAAGATGAGGGAAGAACGCGGTAGGGTAGTCTACTTGATTCGCCAAAAAAGTATACCGAGATGGGCAGACTATCTAACGGCACGTGGACCAGCGACGCGACTCAACAAAATGACATGTGGAGCGTTATGCATAATCAGCCGTGTACATCCATTCTAGTGAGTTTCTTTAAACCGCTCAGGTCATCATCAGTGTAGAATATCGTTGAAAGTCGGGCTATTGGTTTTGGGTTTGGGGAACCAAGTAGACTGAGGAACAACTCAGACCCAGGCTCCCGGTAGACGAGCACCTAGGGGCTGATCACTTGAAATATGAATAACAGTTAGACTCTGCCATCTTCTAAAACTAAGAATCTCCGAGGTATGCAGTTTTAACACAAAAAGGCTTGAATATTTAACCAGCATGTATGAGATTAGTATTACGGTTAAGTAGTTAGTGCTTGTTCGGTAAGCCAGGTTACTTAGATCTAAGATAATATTATCATTATCTCTATCTATTTGCCATTATCTACAAAAGCATTGGGAACGGTTGGTTAAATTATCAAAACAATACTGTGTGCAAAATTTTAAAAAAAAGTTAGTGTGCAAATTTATCTATAATACGTTGATTCATTCCACATTACACAAGCTCGTCATGGATTTTATAAGTGTGTGGCTTAGATCAAATAATAAGATAACAGTGCCTTTTTTGTAGGTATTTACAGGCTATCAGAACCATAAACCACTTTTTACATCAGCACCTATCGATAAAAGTATTAACAAAGATCTCGACTGCAACAGGATTCGATCTACCCAGTGGTCGCTGCTTTGGTTTCTGCGGCTGCCCCTGATTTTTATTTCAACTTCAACCATCACCCAGTACTATTACAAGTCTGCAAAAACCATGTTTATCTCGGACAGTCAAACGCTTCTTTTGTCTTATACAAGTAGATTGGGATTGCGATGAGAAGTCCTGACCGGACAGCTAATGCGCATTTCATCAAGCGATAGTAACTCGCAATAAATTCACATGAGAGATGGGCAAAGTCCTTGGTGATTGAAGTAAAATAAAAGCCTGGTCAGCAGTCGGGTGTTGTAGATCATTTGGTAGAACATCTGTCAGGAAACCCGGTGGTCGATGTTTTACATCCTACTGCGACCCCAATTTTCATTCCATATTTATTAATCACTCAGTATCTATTACGAAATAATTTTTTCATTTAGAAGCAGATAATCTTAATAAAGTTGTAGCTAAGCAACTCATGGACAGTTTTAACAAACCAATGAATGGTGATCGAAAATTGTGCTCATGTGAGAGTAGAATTCGGACAAAAATATGTAGCAGATTGTAGGCCGTGCTGATCCAAATGTCCTTATTGTGTGATATTCATCAATGAATATCTCCACAGTGTATTGATATCGTGGAAACATAACTTTTTTCATAGAGTGCTTGCATAAGTTTAAGAAAATTATTTATCTCACGTCACATTCTGTGGATTAATCCGCCATGACAGGAATATTCATAAACATGGAGGAATATAATTGACGGCATACAGTAGCTGATTACTGTATAGTACAATAGCTGTTGTCCGCTTTACCGATGAAGTTGTTAACCTATTTAAACTGACACAAGCATTCGTTTAAGTTTGACAGCAGTTAAACAAACAAGTAAAAGGGAATGGCTGAAGGATGGAGAATGTCGCCTGAATCTATTTTATAGTCATAACATGTGATAATATAGTCCAAAACGTGAGTTGCACTTTATTTAGAATGTAAGGAT
Organism: Heterobilharzia americana; assembly: GCA_944470555.2. Taxonomy (NCBI): domain Eukaryota; kingdom Metazoa; phylum Platyhelminthes; class Trematoda; order Strigeidida; family Schistosomatidae; genus Heterobilharzia; species Heterobilharzia americana. Next base: position 65,119,582 of record OX104134.1, read on the forward strand.
GCTCATGATTGTGTTTTAGCTGGGACTTCAGCACAATTGCAGTCAGTAGTAATTAGGCTACTTAGTAATAATGGATACTTTCTGTGCGTTACACCTTAAACAGAAGTAGATATTAAATGTCAGTTGACGTGACTGTTGAATTTCAAATGCTTGAGAATTTTATCTCCATTAACCAGGTTTGTATTCATCATGTTCTGACGTTACTTAAAGAAAAAATGGAAACCTGGAAGCACTGGACATCTGTATGGGACCCCTTAGCAGTGTGCACCCATGAACTTACCAGAGGTCGAACCCGAAGCCTTCAGGTGACTGTTGAGCCACCGGCCAGGAAACCGATGGTTCACGACCTGAAATCAATTAATAGATCGCCACAAACCTTCAAATTGATATATCTTTATTAGGCATTAGTCAATAATTATCATCACTGACAGCACCCAGACATACGTTCTTAATGCTCATGGGACAACATTTGATCAAGTAGATACATTAAGATAACAAGGAGTAATCACATGTCTATAAAAATGCTACCATGATACAAGCACGAATTATACTTTTGGAAAATGATCATGCAGCTTTCATCTACCAAACCTCACTGGACATTTCAGAATCAGTTGATCAGAATGACTGAATTTATTTTCGACTCTACCAAATGACCATTGTCAATGAGCAGATAGTTTATTGTTCCGTAGGTTGCAGACAATTCAGCCACGATAAATGTTATTTTTGGTAGGTAGATATCTTCTCGTATTCTACAGTAGATAAACCTTAAATAATGATTGCCAGCGAAGGTTATTTTCTTAAAATCAAAAATGAACAAATAACGCAGTCATTTGATATAAGAAAACTTCATAAAACAGTCTAACTTTACATTGGCACTTTAACTAACAAAATCTCAGTACATCAAATAAAATATATTAGAAGTTCCTGGGATTTTAATTGTTGCAACCGATTCCTATCAGTCACGTTCTCGGTCGTCACAACCAAGAATGGGGCGTTCATCTCTTAAACAAAAGTGGTGTTTAGTGATAGCTAATCAGAATATCAAACATTTTATCTTCATGCATAGTTATTAATGGTTAATTCATACTTTTACTTAGAAGGTTGTCCTGTTTGCACTAATTGCTAACTATTAACTAAAATAATACATGCTGAAGACCATAACTACCTTCTCTAGACAATCAGGTTCATCTTTTATTTGTGTAGGAAAAAAGTTGTAACTGGTTCACGTTTATTTTTCAAACAGAAAGAAGGATGCGGCGTATACATAATAAAGCTTGCGCAAAATTTAGTTGCCTACCTTAAAATCAGGGTGGAACATTTTTATGGTTGAACAAACAAAGAGATAGTGGTGTGAGAATTTGCATATATGCGCTTGGAGGCTAGGATTGATGGACGAAATAAGATCGAGTAAACCTGGCAACAAACTGTCAGATAACCGTCTCTCTTACCATTTTTTCTTTAAAAAAATCATGATCTCTATATTTGACATATGCAAATGGCATCAGTTTACATGAAATATTCATGCAATAATTTTTAGGCTGTTTCGTAAGAAATTTAATCCGTTTAAAGATGTTTTCATTTTACCCAAGTGTATTCTTGAAGTTTGATATGATGCAAGGAATCGTGTTATGGAGTTCATCTTGCAAGTTGTTGTTATGTAATTGAATATTCTAGTAACAAAACGAAACCACGTTTAACTCTATATTGGAATGGTTTCATCAATCGACAGGTTATTGAAACAGAACCGTTTCTTATTATCTTTTATGTTATGAACTTGATGAATAATGATTCGTAAACGTTGCTAGTAATGGATGACAGGATATTGTCTTGTACCATTTTTGACTAAAATTCCATAAACACGTTTTGCACTTAAGACTGATGAAACAGTCATCAGTTCAGTCGTCAGAATACTGACACCAGAAACACTGGTTTATGATAAACACCTTTTGTTTATTTGTTATTTCTAGAACAGTAAGACCTGTCATAGTCTTGTTTCTGGTGTGGTATGGAGAATTGTTCTACCAGTGAAAACTCCAAAACAACTCATATGCTGACGGAAGCATATCAGATCAGTAAGTGAAAGATTTCATAACAAGTCATACTGATGGTTTGTAAATAATGGACTGATGATTCCACACTGATCCGCTGTACCCAAGACAGATATCGAATACATATGAAACATTATCTAGACTTATGGCTCAGTTGTTAGAGCATCGGGCCGGAAACCCTGTGGTCTTTGGTCCGAATCCAGCTGCAGTCTAAATTTCCATTTCACCGTCAACCGTCACCCAGTATTAGTGCATTAAGCTTTTTCTTAGTATTGTAAGCCTAACTCGGTCGCCGCTATATGGTTTTCAGAAAAAACAGCAGGAAGTTTTCAGTTACCAATAAAGACAAGTAATCATTTTAATGTTATTGTTTGCAGTGACGGGAAATTAAAAACAACAATATACAAACTATGCTTGTAGCACAAGCAGTCATTATCGTGACTCAATGGCTTAGCAGATAATGTTGTATTTTAAGCGAGTGGTTCTGAAGTTGGGCCTTTGTGGGAACAATATCATTCACTGAGAGGCAGGTACATCCAGCTGATGAGTCTCAAACAGGAAGAAGCGTGAGTCCTGGATCCCACTGCTAGCCACTACTGAACACTACTAACAATTTCAGTACGCTATGAAGTCAGTATACGGAAGATTTTGCTTGTATGTCCTGACGACAGGGAAAATGATTGTATCTTAAGTGTATCAGTATGCTTTAGAAGCAATTTCAGGAATGAATGCATCGTCACTGACTAGATTACAGTTTTTCATTCTCATTAATCGGTAAACCTAACTTAAAACTAGACAATTACTTATTATGACCACTGTTGGTAGATGGACTCCTATGCGGATGCCCCCATACTGCCTGGATACTTGCCATGGTGTATTTTACTTGGTGACTAACAGCGGAACCCAGGATGCACATTTCGCCCTAACTAGGACTCGTCAGCTGGATGCACCTGTACCCCAATGAGTGATGGTGTTATCACTAATACTGCAACCCAGTACCTATTACTTCAAATGTCAAAGCGTTATCCACCAACGCAGGTCGGGCAATTTCACTCAGTATAGGAAAATTGCATGTATCAATAAGAAACAACTGATACCCGTTGAATAAGAGGTGGCTGTCGTGCCTAAGAGACCTAGTGGATAGCGCTTTAGCATTTGAAGCGATGAGTGCTGGGTCTAAGTCTCAGTAGGAACACCATCAATGACTGCGATGCAGCTACATCCAGCTGAGGTGTGCCAAATAGCAAGAAATGCACCTCCCGCATTCCACTGCTAGCTACCAAGTAAACTACAACATTTATAAGGCCATTTACCTTCTAAGTTTGTTGAAATGTATATTCATCGATTAAACATCACCAGAATAATGCACCTAGGGATCTTCAGGAAAGTTAAGTTTCATATTTTTAATTATAGGTTATTGATGATATTCACAACCATTCTCTACACATTTTAGTTGTATCTCGCAGATATTCATAAACTGTCCTTTTGACAAACATCGGCAGAGAAGATAAGTTTAAGGAACAGCATACTCATTGATCATAAACAATAAAATGTTCAGACACCTACGATGACGATGAATTCGTTTGTTCATTCAGCATGAAATATTCAAAATGGATTGCTGTAAAAGGAGTAGGCTTCCTAAAACCTAAGGTTAAGGTTGATGTGGTCTATTAATTCAGTTAGTCATGTCAGCTGAAAGGATTATTCATTGTCTGTTGAATGGTGGTAAGACCAAAAGCAATTATCATTATAGTATCTCCCACAAGTGTTAAAATCTCAAGGTGATACTGTTTTCCGTTATCCGAAAGATGGGTTAGAAAGTATCAGTGCTAAAAGCAAATAGCATTTCCTCACCACACAGACTACCAGTACCGGAAACACCACACCGGTAATGTAAAGGTCAGGCGTAAAGTCATTGATAAAAGAGGTTAGTAACTTGATGCGATCAAAAACTATTATTCCACCGAGATGGCTAGGACAAGTAAGTATGCTTAGTCAATGTGGGCTGCTGGTATCCGGCATGTTGGTGTTTAAACTAAGTATAGCCTGACTGACAACAGTGGTTATTATTTCTTTCGAATAAGTATAAAACTACTACGATAACTGAGAAAATTAATTAAATTTGCGCTCAAAATTATTCATTCCATACGCTGTTTGGACGAAATAATGACCACTTATGTTAGCCACGTCGCATAAAGCTTACATGGGAGCATATCGAATACCGGCAGTCATGGTTGAACGATAACGTGGCTTCGGTCCATGAAGTCTTTGGCTATTGGTGTGTGAACGTTCATGTTAATGTGCGTATGACAAATGAAATCGATAATCCAGAATTTATTAGAGTGGTATAGATGCATCTACACGCTAACCTCATCTTGACGATATTTGTTTTACTTACTCCTCTCTTGTTACGACCATCCAGGACTTTGATTTTATCTTTCCCTTTATCTTGATGCATTGATATGGAATTTGGAAATGTGAACAGTTAAGCAGTGATTCCAGTTCCTGTGTTGATACTGATTGAGCGATTCAAAAACAGAGACCGCACTAATTAAATCCTCTGTTGCAATGATTCTACTGTTTTTCAAGCACAATTTTCTCTAAAGTACCCAACACAACTTTGAGTAACTTCTCCAATATCATCTTTTGAGAGGGCCTTCTTTACGGACAATCTAAAATAAAACACCACGATGAAAAGCATATCGAACTGTTGAATACGATAATTTACAACTGAACCCATTCATTGCTGGAATATATATATATATATATATATATATATATATATATATATATATATATATATATATAAGTCAACAAGTGTGTTAAGAATACATGTTTTCGCACAAGTGGTTCCGGGCAAGACCTTTGAAAAAAATGCCCGTTTCGTTTGTGCGTATATATCAATGTGTTAGTTCTTTTCAAACTCTTATTTCATCTTCCCTTTATTACTGTGATTAGGATGACAGCGAAAATGAAACACTCTGTAAGTATCAGTGACACTGGAAACGAAATATTTTAAACAATTCAGTTATTTTACTTACTGATAGTGGTGTCCCGTGTAATTCAAATCATAGTAAGACATTTTTTCATCATAAGTTGTTTATTTCAAATAGGTTCAAAAAAGAATATGAATTATGGTTTAATATACCTGTCTTAAATCTGTTTATATATGTACTACCAATAAATGTAAACAGTTTTTCCTAAGTGAATAATTTTATTTCAAATTTTTCATGATAGTCATCATCACTGAATTCTGTTTCTAGGTTAGTCAGTTAGTTTGTGATATTTTTTATATCAATATAAACATTTTGATATAAATATATATTTAATCGTATATCCAATGCCTACTCAAGCTTTTCCCGCAGAGGAAATTTTATAGACTCATTTTTATTGTCTCAAATATTTTTCGGAAAGAAAAAGTAAAACTAAGAAAAGGAGGCGTATGAACAGTGTATAAATTTGTTTAAATTAATCACATATTCGAAACATTTTGTTACCGTAGAACAAAACGAGAAAGATATTCACCTGCGCGTATACGCGTGATAATAGATTTTTAGCGTTTCTATTCAGTTTATAAAACCTTTCAACAGAATGAAAATTGTACATATGTTTCCATGTCTATTACTATCAAAGTATCATCAGTGAATATAACTAATTCCAGTTAATACAACGGATAAATAAGAATGGTAACTAGTCATATTACGGATTGTTTCTTTTTCCTAAATGTGTATGAAATTATGTCGGATAAACCGTTGAAGTATACACGTGAATGGCGACTTTTTTAACAGGTATACTTAAAATTGTGCATAAATGTACAATGTGCACTTTTGTAAACAAACAACCATGTATAATTTGAAAATAATTTATTTACAAAGTCATATGAATCTGTTTCACTATGGTAACAACTATATCAAACTCAAGCAAAATTTTCAGCTAATAACAAACCATTTCACATTTTTACAGCTTTGTTAATGCAGGCTAGGCATGACACATTATTAAGTGGTGTCAGACAAAACAATCCCTGATGTTTATGACCTTAATATAGTGTTGAGTTTAATTTTTTACAAACATGATTGTAGTCATCGTTTTTTCAAATGGAGAAATCACTGTTGTGCTTGGTTTTTTTTACTTATTGTGATTACCGTGCATCTGTTAACTGTTTTAAAAAAATATTATTTAGATCAACGGTATAGTTTAACTGGAAATCTGGCGGAATAATGTCCAGATTTAAATTCTCTTAGTTATAAATGGATTTATATAACTGAGATACAAGTATATAAGAGTGGATATCATAAATACCAGATACTCCTTGCGTGCAGGTTCAAATCGAACGAAGGACACTTTAACTTCAAAATCATGTCACGTAATCTAAGTGACAATCAAAAGTCAACTAGTTGAGATTATGTTTCATTAGCCCTTCCAATGCTGAAATTGCTTTGCAATTTCACTTACAAAGGGTAGCTGTGATCTAATTTCCATTCATTGCGTAACGCTAAAAAACTAAAACTGTAATTCTCTCATGTTCATTTGACTGCGAATGTGCTTTGGTTTCCGGGTTTTGTGACTTGTTTAAACTGATACTTTCTAATAACTATAGCCATAATGACACCTAACGTTTTTTAACCAGTCATTCTAACCGACACCAACCTATTGCAAACCCTTGACATGATTATGAGCAATAAATTGTGTTTGCAGCTTCATATGGTCAGTTATATTGTGGGTCATATCAAACAGACTAATCTAATATGGAATTAAACTCTACCATAGTACCTGATTTCTATACTTACAAAATCACAAGAATGCCATAATATGTCATCATGAAGATAATTCTTCATACATACTAGTGAGTAGCTTTTAGTTATAATGAGCACTCTCAGGATCTCTTTTGATAGAAAATCTTTTTATATTGGTATATTGATGGTGGTGGTTATGAATCATCCTGCTTGGATCAAAAGTTTGAAGAAACCAAGTCTGTTAGGGTCAAGGATCCTGACGATATTCAGTCTAAGCATTTTCACTTATTTTTTTCTCATCATTTCACGAGGCTTTATTTTAAAATTCATTTCTTTGTTCCACCACAAAATAACTGAAGATAGAGAATTCCAACTAAATAAATCTTTTCAAAGTTTTCATCTGAAAGGAATAATTAATAAAGGCGGTTACAATACAGTCTACAGAAAGTTAAATCCACCGTGAAAAGAAATGGTTAAGTTACGGTTACATTATTTACTGCACGCAATCTACACAAATTAGCCAAGAAAATAACAGTTATAAAAGGAATATAACGAAAATATCTTGTTCCTCCCACTATAAGGGAATAATTTTACCCCTAGGCTGACAAATATTAATATGAGATTGTTTAATTTCATTTATTAACCCCTTCCACGTATTTTATATTGGATGAGGGTGAAAGGTCAACATTAGTGAAAAAATGAACCCATGTAGTGAATAAGCACAGCCCAGACAATAAGACTTTATGCAGTTATGTTTTATGTTACCCTGACCTGATCAAAAATTCACTCACCCTCGTGAGCCTGTGTAATAATCGGTGACGCAATCTTTTGTGTACATGCAATCATGTCATCTTGTGTATAGGTAGAAAAGCGACAAGTTCACCCTGTTTGTTTTTTAATCCATTTTTGCATATATGCTTAAAAGAAGTGGAGGAGACCACGTGTTGTGAATTTACTTTGCTTAAAAGCACTACACCCTCCCTCCTACAGAGTTGAACATCTGCCGCACCTGTTTTGTTAAGTGAAGCATAGTTTAGAAAGTTTAGCCATACTTTTTAACGTTTACGAATTGTTATTCGTTCTTTTTGAAACGTGAACAAAAAATAAGGCATGTATTACGTCATCATGACAGCAGGGTATAAAAATGTTGGGAATAACGAGGTAATGCGAAGGTTTATTTCCTCCTTTTGTTTTAAAATTACCCCAACAAGCGACAGTTGAGTAAATGTATCAGGAAAATTCACAAAGCGTACTTTCATGAAGTTCGTTTCGATTGGCTTTTATAGGTAGAAGCAGTTTTTACTATATATGACAACAGCTAGAGAGTCGATAAATGCCTGGGATAATTGTTTCATCCTAGTTGAGGAAATCTCAACAGTGCATTGAAGTCACTCACTTGGAGACCAGTTTCAGAAACATCAACTTTAGCGGTGAGCAAGTTATCATTCAGCCACTGTACTAGAATCTATCTGTTCATATGTTCCTACATCTGACAATTTGCAGCACAGTACGACCATCATTAAGTGTTATTAGAAAGTGTCTGCCTTTACATGCAGTTCTTTTGAATCCATGAATAACAGCTAACACTAGAACTTCGATAGTTTCTTGTCGAAACCATTTACTCACAACTGAAGAGTTTTTATCTTACTACTTGATCAAATTTACTTACTAACTTTAAGCTCAACTGAGTTTACTACTCTAAAATTAAGGAATTATGTATAAAAGTCCCATCGTGTTGTAGGAATTCTTAGTTGTATGCCTATGAACACGTTCCTACAAACACATTCATACTCTTTAGTATGTGCGGGTTAACATAAGTTTTTGACTGGGTGGGTTTGATTACCGTGGATAATAGGTCACAATCCTGTCAGCTTTAAAGCTAGCACGATTCATCCTTTCTCATTATAAGTTGCGCCTTGTGATTCATTGTTTCACGGATAAATTTCCTGTTAGATATATCAGTCATAACGCATAAGTACTATATGATAAAGTGTGATGTACAGTATAGTCCAAATAATAATCATTCATAGAAGCAAGAGGAACAAGATCCCAGGAACACATTCATCAGCTCAGATTTCTTATAGTAATTATCTTATTATCATCATTACTGTGACAGTGACTATTTTATTATTGTTACTAGTACTTAAACTACTACTAAAACTCGCTGATCTCTGTTGGAATTACCTATAAATAAGCAAACTTTATCACTATTACTCACATTGTTAACACTTTTCAAATGAACTTTTACATGTTGTATCCATAATTCTAGGTTTACATAGTTACTATGTTTTAACACAAAAGTATATTTCTCACCTTATCCCATGCTGGTTCTGCATTCATTCCAGCTTGTTTGTAGCTGAAGAGAAAAAGTGAAACAAATATGAGCTGATTTTATTCTGCAAACCTTTTTCTTCTTGCTTTGATAAAAATCATAAGAATTACTGCAAAACTAAGCGAATATCTAGGAAATTCAAGGAATTACCTTAAGCTAGATAAGTACAATCCACTGTTCTAGAAAGAGCGAGCTACACAAAATATGAACTGAAATTGTAACCCATAACAACCATATCGAATTGCATATTATGCAAGTAAATCTACTTTATTTTAAAATCTGATAACAAAGATTTACTCAAACTTCCAGTGGAAAATCTCTGAGAATACACATTAAATCTCATTAAAGAAATAAACTTATCCTTTTTATTATAAAAAAGAACTTTCGTTGATAGATGAAAGAGGTCCCAATAATTAGATGGTTTATGATATGAAACTGACGTTTCCAATACATATTTGAGTTGTATAGCTGAATGTTGAAGACATTCCTGTTTTGTAAAATGGCATATAATCGTCTGTGAAGGAATGGGTCGTGACATGGTGCATCTGTGGTTCAAAATTTCCGTGATTATAAGTGTAAGAATTTAATTTCATAACTATATGCTACTGAACATTGTACTTTTTGACCTGATTCTGTTCTACAAGTAGGAAATACAGGTAACAATCTGGAAGGCATCACTATCCACAGAAAACTACTACCAACTATGGGGGTTATTCATTTATGAATACTGCCTATTGACGAATAAGCTTCGTGCTATGAAGCCTTTCTTATTTTTATGCTACTATTATTAGTAATATTTAGTCATTATTTTTTATGTCAAAGCATTTCCACTGTACTTTTTTATCATTCAGCACTGAAGAGATGTTTCAAGCAGCTTGTCCTTCTGCTCAAAGTTCTTATCATGAGGAACCAATTGAACACACCATGTGCCCTTCAGGATTTCATATTTCTAATTTGGACATTATACATAATTCTAAGATTGCAAATACAGGAAATACAAACGATGAAACTGTAAGTTACACCGAAATAAGCAATGATAACCCGTCTAAGCATAATACAGATTGTCCCAACGAAAGCAGAGGTAATCTTAGTCAATATACATGCTGTCAGTCAGAATTAAATCTTGGCTCTTCTTATCTACTTCCCTCTATTCCGAATACTGCGGAAGAACATGTCTCATTAGAGATAAGCTCGGAAACACAAAGAGCGATGGAATCATCTAACAGCACTCCACCGTCTGCCGAAAAATTCGATTTGACTGTCAAAAACAAAATGCATTATTACTTTCTCCATCTCAGCACTCACCGAACACAAAAAGTGCGATGAACAATCCAATCATCACATCAGACTGGACGCAACACGGTCAACTAACTGACAATTATAAACAGTCTAACCAAACAGAAGAACATAAAACTTCGTGTTCCTTGAAAGAAAATATCAACGACCAAGCATTCTTGGAATACACGGCTGCAAATTCAACTATTATGCAATCACCCATCACTTTTACAGACGATCATATGGGTAAGGGTATGAAAGCTTCTAGACTATATTTGTGGTTGTTACATTTTAATGAAATTTTCTTGATAGAATACAGTGTTCTGTTTCTATTCTAGATATTAAAACAATTCCTCTTTCCAATCATCAAGAGTGACCTTGTATTAAAATTAAGAGAATAAATTGTCTAAATTCCTATACATAAGTTACGCTGATGTAAATCTAAACATTTTTGACTTATAATAATTCCAACATTTTACCTGGAGGTCTGTTGGGAGATTCTTTAGACAAACGATGAAAAATGGACTGTTAAAAAAATGTAGGAAATACCTAGATTGCACAAGAAATAACTTTTCGTAGAATGTTCTTCTTATAGAAGAAGCTGATTTCTGTAGGTTTCATCAGTACATTAGACCTATATATGCTGCTTTAGTCCTGGAGATTGCGAAGCTCATTCCTACAGAAAGAGATATTTATTAGTCAAAAGAAATTATGAATACTTAGGTAACTAGTAAAATTGTCTGCACTGTAACACCTAAGGGCATAAATGTAAATCATCAAAAGGTTGAAATACAGGATCTCAATATCTGCGTCAGCGTTTGAAGCACCTTGAAATTCGACCGATGGACTATTTTTCCTACTTAAATATCTTTCAGATTACATTTATACCCAGTGAATATTATTGCATTTAAGAACTTTTCAGGAAAAGTAAAAAGGTGGGATTAAATTTACAGAAGGAGGATGCATTCTTAAATAATTTGTTTTGTAGAAAATCTGAAACCGTTTAAAGTTTAATGTGAAAACAAGCGTTGTATCAATAGGATTTAGAAAATGATTCATATTTATCCTGTCGCTTAAACGCAAAAAGTACAGCTTCACAAAATTGTAATAGACTTGTCTTTTGAATTTCTATTATATTATCTGACAGATCGTCAATTCGAGATGAATATAGACATGTGCATTAGATATCAAGAAATATAATAACCAATTTGTAATCGATTTACAAACTACACACTCCACCTTAACATTTCTCACAGCTCAGTAGTTTTTCAACTGCCTAACTGCGGTGTCGATTGGGTTTCGGCTTGAAACCATCCAGCCAAGATTACTAGGAGTAATCTCTGTCACAAAAGTGTCATGAATTAGTGGAACATATTACAAAGCAACAAGTTCAGTAATGGTACAAATGCAATAAACTTTAGATATATATACTTATTTATAATTTATTGAAGTGGCACAATAGGTTTTGGGGTAAACGTACATCTAAGTTATTCCGCAGGGATAGTTTTTATGAATAAATATAGATACTTATTTTAACGAACAAACTGCAGCTGTTATACTTTGACAGGGTAGAGATTCGATAGTAACTGGATGAATATCGTCAATCAATAGTACCTGTTTTATATAAGAGACTTCCGTCCAGTATGGGACAATCTTGAAACCTACTTTCATCTGTTAACGTCCAGGAAAGTAATCATTATGACTTCGCTTTCATACATTAGTTATGGCCTACTTATTGCCTCAAATACGAGACTTTACTGGACTGATATTATGCTTCCATATATACTAGTAATTCTAGAGTGCCCTTTCAGAATTAGAATGCTATACACAGATGAGTGTACAATTACTAAATATCAAGATTACACTAGAACTTGACCTGGAAATTTAAATCGGAAATCCAGTGGTCAACCGTGGATAAGTGCATTTGATAATTATAGGTATTTGTTAAGAATAAAACATTCTGTATTACTGCGTTAATTTTTGAAACCTGAAAAACTGGAGAAAAATATTACTTCCATAAAATATTACATTCTTTATTTTTTATATATTCTACTTTTAAATTCTACACAGATCATTCTATGGCTAGTAGTGACGGTCAGTCATCTGTTGACGAATCGGATGAAGGAATGAGTTTAGCCAATTTCGAACACTATACAAATTCAATGCAACCAAATCATGCTGGGGTGTTTTTCTGCCATCTATGTGACTTTGCAGGTGAGCTTAAACTTTTTACTGATTTATGTTTGACATCGGTGGTAAATGTATAGCGTATTAAATTTCCAATATGCTAAACACTCCCTATAAAAATAACTTTTATCCACTCAAAAGCTACTTATAAATAAATTTAAGCATTTGACATTGTGTGACTAGGAATAATTCTTGCCACAATGCATGGATGTAATTTATAGTTTCATTGGAGTATCGAAAAAGCAATAACCCCATAACTTTTTGAAAATTAGCCTCGTGATCATCTTTATGTCGATTCATCTGCATGAAAGTGATTTATCCTAACTGGGAATCACTCAAAGGTTTTGAATTGGAACTAGAAAGCTATTTGATACATACAATCCCCCATTGGTTCCCCAATTGATAGCTGGTAGTTTTGTTTAAGCAGGTAAATGCTGAATCTCGAGAATTGTTGTCACATTCATTTTCACACAGAATATAAATGTGATGTTGCTAAATATCAACATCATTCAGATGCATCTAGAGTTCTGCATAATGTCATATGTGTGACTACATTCCTGACACAACCGAAGGAAATAGACCCCGTCGATGACTCGACGGTGTTATGTTTTGCTGTTTATTTAAACATTAGAATAGAAAACTTGTGCTGATAACACTGGCTTTTTCATCTGGGCTGAATGACAATTCTTCATTGAAACAATCAGAAGGCCCTCAAGAAATTAGGATAAATGAACACAGAAAAATAGAGATCTAGCAGATCACTTAGATCAATCGGCTTCATAAACTAATAAGCAATAATTGACATGTAAGAATATGAGTACATGAGTCAACTTAAAATCATACAACGGGCTTTATCACTTTAGTCAGTCATACATTTTATGGTTACCATATGATGAGAATAGTGAATAGCAGCAAGTTGTGGATATGATAAATGATCAACACGGAGGTGAAAAGGCCTACTTATGCCGGAAAGAAAGGAGATACATCTTGGCACTTTAAGATGGTGTTTTAAAGTTGCCCAGTGGTGGAAGGCTGTGAGCTTTTATGCACAATCATGAAAATGTCTTAAATATAAGAGGGCCATAAGATTACAGATTGTAGTGAAAATGCAGCTTCTCTTAATCTAACTATATAAAACTAACCAGTGCTATGAGTACTCTTACGAAACTATTAGCTTTTGATATTCTCAGCTGTTTCTTATCAAAATTGTGATGTCAAAACGTTATGAATTGTGTTGTTTAAAGAAAAATAGGTATTTTAAATTACTATATCTAATCCCTTTCAACTGAAAGGACATCATTCAGTATTTTTAGTTTAGGTCAAGCATAATTTTACATTCTGAGTTTTTCAAAAGAGAAATATCACACCGAGTGAATTATATGAAAACGAAGATTTGCTACGCAACATGCGGGCTTGATGGAAAAATATAGAAATGTAATTTCACCTGAAATCTATCTTATCTTTACATTGAACTGAAATAACCTTAAGGTAATCTAACGAAAAAGAGATATTTAATTAACCTAAGTAGGTTTTTATGCATTTATCATCCACCTACTGAAAAAAATAATTGAACCTGTTATTATATGAAAATATGACTGAGTGAAAACTGAACCAGGTTGTTGATTTTAAGGATTTGGTTGTCAGGGTCAGATCAAGGGTATTTAGATTTCACGTTGAGCACAGATTATTGTCGAGTAGCTAAGATGGTGTCCAAAGAATGACAGTCCACTAAGTGGTACGCTACCACTGGTTTGTTGTTTTTCAATAGACTTTGACTTCTTATTGAAATTTTGACAAGTATCTACCCATACAGAATAACTAACAACCGTTTGAAAGTTATAAATGATGACTTCATGGATTATAACAGTACAGAAGTCTCACAGTAGAGAATATTTCCAGTATTCTACTAAGTAAATTTGATTATTTCTTCTTCAAACTACATCAATTTGACACAATGTAAAACAAATTTTTGAAAATTCATTGGAATTAGTGGGCTGTCAATCTGATGACTAACAAGTGAGGTGTTTCAAATTGTATTGTTTAGAAAATTGTTAAATTTCCTTCAAGTTTTGAATTATTCGTTGCGAAATATTGATACGAGATATAAGTCTAACAACTTGTATGTAAACTGTTGTACCGAGATTTGTATAGTTCTAAAGTTTTGCCGAAGCAAAATGCTTTATGCTTTACACCAGACACTCCTTAGTTCATATTGTTGAAAAAACTATATCTCATGTTAATTGAATGTCACACACTGGACGACGTTTTGGATAAACTTTATCGTTCGTAGCTTCACAACTTTAAGGCTTCGTATTTGTAGTTATGATATTTTCCCTTCATCTCTATTTAGTAGTCAACAATCTTTTGGATATTTGGAATAAGTACTAAATGATTCCTGTTATATTTGTTTGTCAGTAACCAATTAGAGGTATATCAACTGAGTCTGAAGTTAGTGTAGTTATACAGAGAAAATTCAGCAAGCGTCATGCTTAATATGATAAATCTCAACTAAAAGAGAGTCATTTCTAAAATCAGTCATTTTTTCAAAATGTTAGAAATACGCGTTATTTAACTACAGGCTTAAAAACTGAGTGAAACGCCAGCTAATTGGTACGCAGAAACCTATAGTGGACATGAGTTCATTGGAGTGTTAAAAAACAGGCAATCAGCTTATTATGACTAAAGACAAGTATTTTTCTAAAAAGTTTCCTCTACACTCAATAAGTTGAGCACTTATTTCAGTTCAATCAAGTGAAGTCAGCTGACATTTTACTTACTCAAGTTTGCTTAATATTTAAAGCTTTCTTGTCCGTCTTTCCAGAAACTTATAAGCACTAGTATAGGCTGTGTTGGTGAAAGCGAACAATTCAAATTATCATGGCTATATGTCAATCATTGTAACTGATAAACTCAAGCAATGAAATCATATTTTTTAGAACTATGCTCAACCGAGTTAGATTATCATAGCAATAGAGAGTAGTTAAACTCCACTGAATAACATAATAAGGGTAAAAAAACTTTACTTCAACTCTGTATGACTACAAAGATTTCATTTATCGTCAAAATTTCTTCTATGATCTCCATGATGGTTTACAGCAGTGGTTTCATCTAAAGACGTAAGTCAGATGGAATAATAGGTCATGACCAGTTATGAACTACCATCTATTTGAATACTTTCCTCCATCTTTAGTAGAAAAGCTTCAACCAAACCTCAGTTAGACTGAAACAAACCAATACTTTTCCATAAATCTTATTTCGCACAAGATACTAAATTAAGCATTCTTGTCAACAAATCCGGCCAGATGTGAAACTAGTAACTCATAGCCCATAGCTTTTACTCCAAAAGCCGCTTGAACTGCTATCTAAGTCCAATCAGTATCACTAAATAGATTAATTATGAAAGTTAACCATCTAACTACGTAAATATTTGCACTTTCTGGTAGGATATTTAACTTTTTAAGTAGTGAATACCTTCTCTTTTTCAGTTATAATTTTCCTTTTCGATTATTTACTAGTTTGCTACAATATTTACTTTAAACTAATTACAATAAGAATTAAAATTTCCTTTCTCTTTAAAAGTTATTTTTAAAACTATCTCTCATTCTAAATCACCTAAGTATTCATTCACTATATGAAACAACAGCTCACGCTTAACATAGAAAAAAGAGAAACAAGAAAAATGAAAACGCAAATGACATAAAGAGTGAACTAGGAGGATATTTTCTGTTTCCTGAGATTTTAATTTCTTTTATATCCCTTGTTTTTTTCTAATAGTTTAATCTGAAAAATTGGGAGTTTCTTTTTTCTTCGTTCATCTTGATTGAAATTTCATTATTCCACATTGAGATTACAAACACAGCTCATAAAATAATTTAGACAAAAACTATTCGTAAAAGACATTTAAAAATTGAACGAGGTCGAAATAAAAGCATATTTCCTGAATACATAATTACTCATTAAAAAAACGCACAACACAAATAGATAAATAAAATAACAGGATTTCAAACATTGTGGTCATTCCACTTTTTATTCTTCAGGACTATTTACACGGACCTAGATGTTCAGGTGTATTGAAATACTAAGGTCTATGAAAGCAAATACTTTGTATAATGTAGTATTAGCAGTAAATAATTACGTGCTGCGTTGCAAATTCTACTCTGCAGCTTGAAACAATTCTCTACTGTCCGTCTTTTATTATCGCTTTTACTTACAACTTTCAAAGGGAGAATGCATTGATGTCGGTAACGGTTAAAGTTGTAAAAAGAATTTGGAATAAATAAGTTTTATTTGGAGGTTTCTGGGGATTTATTTATTGATTGCAGGTTGGTATTCATCATGAAATGACATCATTTGGGGAACTATTACAAACCTGAAAACACTAAAAAGCAGTTTCGTTTTAGTATGGGACTCCTTAGCATGCGTACCCATGACCCCACCAGCAGTCAACAACGGAATTGTGTCGCGCCATATCATGAAGTGAAAGGAGTGGAAATTGTAGATAATTAGATCTCCACTCAGAGGCTCAGTGGTGACGTGCTGGCCTCGGAACCTCGGTTAGACCTCTGTTACGATTATAGATGCGCACTGTTGAGAGGTTTCATACTAGGACTAAACAGCTATTCAGTGCTCCTAAGTTTTCTATGATTCCCCAATTGATGCCAGTCCATGATAAATGGGTTTAGTTTGGCTAAATAATAGTTCACACTGATGGTTATTGACTGAACTGAATGAAGAGCTTTTAGGATATATAGCGAACATAATACCTGTGAAATTTAATGTATGTATCAGAATGGTAGACATTATTTACTATGTATTGGCCTAATTCACCAAATTTAAATTGATTCGCAGAGTTATGTTAGGAGGTGACTTCGCGTAATGACTTCAGTACACAGATAACTAGAAAATAAATCACACGGTGACTAAAGCTATTTACCGTCTGAAATAATGAACACTGAGTTCGATTCCAGTTGTTCCTGGGTAATATATTTTCCGAGCTCTTAAACTGACGCGTTTGTTTTGAAGACTAGTCATGGCAGCTTCCTCTCATAGAGCATAAAAAAGTCAAGTTTGACGGGCACTGGTTATTTTCTAAGCCATACTGAACTGTAATTACAAATTCTCTTTAAGTATACAATATAAGTTTAATTCATTTACGGATAATGAAATTAGTGTAAAAAGACATTTCTGCAATATAATCTTCTAGAGTGTACACAGTAGTTAGTGAGATCCATTCAGTAATGTAACTTTGAAATGATACCACTTTTCACTTTTTTGCTTTACTTTATTTATGACTTGACAATCTTACAACCTGGATTATTCTCAGCTCAGTTTATAATCAACTGAAAATACAATTAGAACTATGTACCAACTTTTATTTCAAACTAATACAAATAAAACATGTGTAGTATCAACTTTCCACTTGGTATCCAATATTCAACAAACTATCCAGTCAAATCTTTGTCAATATTCGTATAAATTATATGTACTCTTTTGTTACACTTTTCTTATTAGCAGACTTAAGATGGGTCAGATGTTATGTGGTCATAGTTACCGGATTTTCTACTGAAGTATTCCACCTCTTCATTGCGCACTACTGACAACCGATAAAGTTTGCATGAATAGCAGAAAATATGATCGAGCTTATCATCATCCTGGATAAATGCCCTGGCTTGAACATAAAAACAAGTTAACTTAGTACGACAGAAAATAGTTCGAAAATCCTAGTGATGAATTTATTTCTTGTCAAATATGTTATTTCTAGAAACTGAAGTTTAATACTTCTATAAAAAATATTTATAACTGTAATCTCCACGTAATTATTTACTTGAACCCAATTGTTCCGCATCTGTTAGCATCTGACAGTGATGGGGTTGAATCTCGGTAAGAAGTGCATAACACAACCGCAGAGAAGTCCACCTGTTGAGTGCATGGAAATATGAAACACACATCCAAAATAACACTGCTAGCCACCATCAAGCAGATCATATCAGCATGCAACTCCAAGCAGTAGTGTGGCGTTCATTATAACAGCTATATGCTAAGAGGTACTAATCGATTCAGTTCATTATCAACCATATGAGCAGTGTTCTGGTGTTCAAAGAATTGAGTTCCCGAATCAAGTTTTCCAAACCATGACTTAATGACATGCAAACACATTTAGATGAAAAGTGTCTGATAAGTTGAAGTGTGCCTATCGGATTCTAACATTTAGATTCTTAAGAATTTCTCTTTCTCTGATCCTATGCTAATTAAAATATAAGTTAGGTTAAGAAAGTAGTTTCCATGTGTAAAAACATTCTAGATTTATCAATGAACTCTAAAACGATTTGTGTAATATGTTAGCTCAAATATATCCTCACTCCATTTTTCACTTAACATTGTTTTCTGTTTACCTTCTCAATAATCTGATAATAGTAAAGATAAAATAACAGAGATTGTGTATGTAGTTAGTTGTAAAAATACAAGAAAAAGATATCTCTGTTTGTAACTGAAGTTAACTGAGAAATCAGAAGAAGGGATAAAAAATCGTTCTCAAACAAGTCATGTGTATCTTTATGCATCTAAGTTTGTGTGGGAGATATTTGTAAACAAAGGTTACACGCAGTGTCTTTCAAAAGCATCAGGTGTGCAGGTGATAAAACAATTTGTTTTTCAAGACAAAAGCTATTTATATATACCCCTACTTAAAAAGAAAGTGAAAAGACATAGGAAAGATTTTTAGAGAAAAGGTGAAATGGTAAAAAGTTTTATTTTTAATATGAAAAGGAATAAGCATGAAATTATTTATATCAGAGAAGAAAATGAGTAATTTATTTTAGAGACAAGCCAAAAAGAGCGAGAGAACGAGTGAAAGAGTGAGCGGGTATGAAAAAAGGATGCCTAAAAAGAGAATTAAATAGATGGATAAATCAACTTACCAAAACATGCTAAGTGAGTAGGCAGGTCAGTGATGTTTCTGAATGGCTTACAGATGGAAAAAAATTATTATGAATACATGAATGAAGATAGGGAAATTTAATTGGAATATCATGAAACTACAGGGAGGATGTTGTTTATATATTTTTGGTACATGCATATAGACTCTGTATTATTAACTTCTGTATTTTAGTTTAATGTAAATAATTTCTTATTTGATGAATTCATCAGGACTGTTATAAGCTGGGAAACCGTTGAAAGGAGGAGAGCACTAAACAGTTATTTGTCTAGTCATCTGAACTTCTTAGCAGGGTATATTCTCACATTCATGAAGGATCAAATCAAAAGTCATTACGAATCACAGTGAGCACTTCACCTTTCATCCATTGGGCCTATGTCTTGTAGTTTATATTTCAAAACTCCTGTCTGTTCGTGAAATAGTATAACTGTCATTCATTAAAAAAGGTAGGTGCGTGTCATGCTCTTAATTTAACTCAAATGCATGAATCTATTTAGAAATACTTATCTTGGGATTCGCTTCTATGATTGAAGGATCACCATTATTTCACCCTCTTAAGGGTGCAGAAACTGGAGGACTTTACTTCTGGAACACGTACTGTACAATGTTCGTTTTAACTGAATCAAAACTTCGATGGGAAATAAAATTCATTTGAGGACTTTGTTCAGGCTACGAGATTATACACCTAGCTTGTTCATAATATGATGAAAACTGTAAAACAGGAAAACACAACCAAATACACAGGACAAATTGTGAATAGACTTCAGCGAGAATAAAGTGACACTACTGCTAGTGGGTTTATTGTTTGTGACTGAATACTACTTACAAACCGATAGAAGCCTCAGGGGTATGAAGTATTACTACGTAGCCACATAACCTGAGTATGTTTAAACAGAGTTGATACCATCCATTGACTTCTTATGCTCATTAATCTCTATTATAGCTATTATATTTCTAGAGATGCTTTCAGATTCTTGTCTAGGTAGTGTTCCCTATATTCATTACTACTGCATGATGCCAACACTGTTTGCATGATTGTTCTTATCATCTAAAAATAGGGGAAGTACAGTTGATGAAAATTTTAGTTGATAGGGATTTCTAGAAATCATTCCATGCTCTGAAATTCTCATTCCTAAAAATCGAAACTTTAATTCTCCTATACAACTAAAAGAATATATAAATTTTAGCCAGTAACATAGGATCATACTTCCTTGATGAATTTTACAAGGAACTCGTTGTGAAACATTGGAATTTTACGAAGTTAATCACTTACTATAAGTTTGTTAAGGTTACTGCCTATGTTCAGTTGAATTTCGTGTAGGTCAGTTGTTGTTTTAAAAAAGCTGCGGAGCCGATGAAAAAGAAAAATCCCATCAAAAAGTAAACCCTAACATTGATATTCTTCTTCATTGAGCCCAAACTTGTTTAACATTAACTATAAGTAATCATATTTTCATGTTCACCAGGCTTCTGTTATGCACACCGGACACTTGTCTGTTTGAAAGCATTGCGTAACATAAACAAGCAGTGAAATAAGACAACAATCAGATAAACAAACAAAATAATGTTTCACCAATAGACTAAAACTGTCGAGTTTACAAACATATACCAGTATTATTATGTAATCGGTTGATAAAAAACCCTTTAATTGTTAGACAGAATTTATCAGTTAATCAAATTCAAACATGTGAGGATAAGTATTTTGTAAAAGTGAAAGACGCTTTTTGATCAGGCCTTATTTGGAACAGTAAAACATGTTTTCATTTCATTCATATGAAAAACAGGCAAGTTTAACAGTGCATTAGGCAACTTAAAATGATGATTTTATAAGAATTTGACGAGTTCTACTGACATATGTTGGATCTATTTGTCAATATACTAGTAGTTGTTACTGCTCATCAGAGGCTACAAGCCAGCCTTCAATTGACAGGCAAATATTTGTGTAAGAAAATTATTACTTAGGTTGAAATGTGAAGGCCACTACAGAGTTGAGATTAAGCCTTTCCAGATCCTCAGCCTGATATTTTATTCAATAATGCTCATTATGATTCAGTTTGGTTTCACTTTACACACGGGAATCAGCAGTCAGTACAATTGTGATAAACTGAATTTGGAACATCCTAACATGACTACTCAAGAGTGTGCACCCATACAGTGGTCGAAACAAAGCCTTCAGGTTTCATGGTGAGCACGCTACCATTGAGACACTCTGTGAGAATCTTACGATTCACATTTTCCTACTTTTGTCAATTTGCGATATAGTGCGACCTTTATCCAATGTCATCATATGTGACTTCGCCTCACCGGTCAAGACTTCTCATTATAACTTCAGGATGTCTCACTTCGCAGTATGTCACTAATGAACACTTGACAGTAATTCAGTTTCAATGTCTCGGGGTATTTCTTATTTATTTATTGGTGTTGGATGAAGGTGGCTCTACATCGCGAATCGAATGAAGTAAGAAAATGTAGATTATCGGATTCCAATGGTAATGTGCTCACTCTAAGACCTGAATGCTCTCTGTACGAGTCCGGTTGGAGTCATGGCAGTCCACTGTTGGCGGGTTCTATATTAGGACTAAACAGCTGTCCACTACTCCCGCGCTTTCAATGATTCTTCAGCTGATGTCAGTCCTTGATGAACACCACCTTGGAATTTAGTAAGGTTACACAACCCTTGTAGTTCATTTATTTTTAGATATACCGTTTCTTTTTGCAGAAAATTATTGTCATATACTGAAGCTAAACTAATAAATAATGTAAAGTAGATAGCATCTCAACACTGTTTTGATCTATTTTGAAACCCAGCGATGCCCACCATAACTTGCATCCTAGCTGGAATCGAATAAACTTAGATGTCAAAAGCATTGAGTTACTACTAAGCACTAAAATTCCCAGTTAGTCAGTGGCTGGATTCAAACAGAAAGTGTTCGCAAACTGAATGATTTATGATAGTGTTTAGCAAAGGTCAAATAAAAGGCAAGAAGATATAGTTGTGTGACAGCAGAAGATAATAATGTTATAACATGAATTGTCTGACTTTATGAAACGTTAATTGCCCGGAATCAGTTAACCTGTTAAACAGAAACATACTTACTGGTAGGCTTAAAAACTAGGGTCTGACAGTCAAAAAGAGGAGAAAGAGACCATCTTTGTTATATAAATAAGAAAAGATGCTTTACGGTTTTCTTATTTTCACTTATCCTTTATCTGGTTTCATTTTGTGATTTAAATTATATGCCATTTGATTTATGACCGGAAAATAAGGTTTCACATTTTTGTGTTTAAAATTTCAGGAAGCTGCAGACAAGAATTTCAAGATCATTTACGATCACATTATGATTACAAGTGTCTGAAGTGTGATTATACTTCTCGCACTGAAGGTCGTTTGAAACGTCACTTAAAAGACTTTCATTCAGATGTACCACCTGAAAATTTCTCTGGTAAAACGATCCGATCTGTACGCCCTAAGTTGCAACGATGTAAACAGTGCGACTTCGTAACTGATACAAAGGTACAGTTTATTTATATAATCTTGATTCTTTGCTTCCAGTTAATGGCTTAGATACTTAAACTATAACCCAGTGGAATCATTTAACACCATATATATGTAGATATAATTTCGGCAGTGCCCACTGCTGAAGAATCCCATAGTAGGATGAAACAGCTGTCTAGTGCTCCCTGGTCTCCATTGTTCCTCCAAGTGATGTCAGTTTACTATGAATATCAACTTGAAATATCTCTAAATTCCCACAAACCCCTCAAAATTCAAGCATCTAATTACGTTATAACACCTTTTCATAAACTCTCTAATTATGTCTAAGTGCTTCATAATTAAACGCCGTGTGTATTTTTGTTATTGTGATCAGAATGGAACCCCAAAGTCTTCCACCATAGGTTTCGATCACTTCGCGGGCCCCGTGCGGGAAACCTAAAGTTCCTTATACGACGTGGATCATCAGTTAGGAACTTCGGGGATTGGTATCAGTTTGTGATCTTTCCATCTTCACACACTTTCACTCTAATCTCGTTTTAGCTAGTAAGTTAGTGGTGGCTCATCATGCGTAACAAATGTCCTGACCACATTAGCTGATAAAGGTTCACAACCTTATAGAACATATTTATTTCAGTCACAGTTAAACTGTATTTTTGAGTTTTTGAATATCAGACAAGAATCTTATAACTACGTAGTGGAGAAATATAGGATTCTGAAATAATGGAGAATATTTGTAGCTCAGGTGGATGGCCTTGGTTGTATTGTGTTCTCTGAGCTGGGTTGCTTAATTCCGATTAAACAACCCAGCCCAGAGAATATAGGATTATGTTGTGATTTATTTCAGAAGACAAACTCCTTCTTTCTTCACCTGGGAATATCCTCTGGAGACAAAATGAAGTTGAATCAGCTCCAATGTTTTACATGTGCGGTAACAAGTACTCGACAATTACAGGTTTTCTATAATCTATTCTCTTTATTACCACACTAACTTTAGAAAATTATTTATATTCAATTCACAAAAATGTGGATATGGAATTTTCAGTCTGGGTGACGTTGTTTAAGATACGTAAATTTTATAATGTTTACAGGACTGAAAATTTAGTTTTTAGCTCATATTTAAATTTTCCGAATAGCTGATAATATAAATATTTACAAATGTTTCTGTACAAAGATTGGTGTATTAATTAGTTTTTGATATTTTTATGATTATGTGCTGTTTAAATTCCAGTACTTATACTTACAGTTTGTGCTAAAATAAACGAACACATAAGAACACGTCCTAGAAGAGACTGTCAACTAATACTATGTTCAGCTATCATTAAAACTAATGAATTTGGTTCGTAGGCTCAATATTTGACTCTAAACCAATGAAAGAGTTGTATGTAACACCGTCTTGATTGGTTTTTTTGTTTGTCGCTAACATCTGTTGACAAAGCATTAGCGCTATCTAACTGAAGTGTATTCCTGTATCTTACGCTTCTTCTATAATAATTACAACTGGTTAGTGACACTAAGAAAACTACTTATTTACTCTTTCATCCCTCCAGTGACGCTGGTAACTACCAAGTCTCACTTAATAATATTAGTATTAAATTCATAAAAAGCTTACCTCTCTCATTATGAACCTTTGACAAACTAAATGACTACCGTGCACGTTATACCTGCAAAGTAAGATATATATAACAATATATTAAATCAAATTAAATGCAGATGTCTATTTTTTACTGAAAAAAACTTTGAGAGGATGCAAAAAGACATATCTTCATACTTCAAAATACTACTTGTACAGTTAACTGAATTCCCCTCTGTTGAAAATGGAGAAAATTAGATACAAAGAGTAAGAGTCCGATGTTTCATAAGATTATCCATGACGGTTTCAAATTATAGCATTTGGTAAAAGACAAGAAGCAAGAGCACAAATTTTCCTGCATTTCTTTTATAGTACTAGTAAATAGTAATAAATCATGGACTAGAGTTTTCAGCAGTTAGGGAATCAGTCTACAAGTAAATGAAGAGAAACTACTTATAATTATACTATAAAGAGCTTCTCAAAATTTCTGCTATTACTGAATCAGAAAACGAAGTTTCGAGTGCATTATCCAATATTCCAGTAATTTAAATTCTACTAGAAATGAAGAGACTTAGGAAGGTACATACAAATTACACACATGCATTTCTTGGTTACCTTTGATTATAATGCTTAGTAGTTATTTGTAAATTAAAAAAAACGTAAATAGACAGAAAATGCCTAGAAATTTAGGGCTATTACTTGTTTCTTGGAATCACCTCAATAGAAAAAAACTGTTGTGTCCCTATTAAAGTTTGATTTTTTTGATCATTCTTCAAAGTATCTGTTTACTACTTCACAGTGGTTTAACAAGTGTGGAATGGACTGTTTATGTGTCAGTCTAACTCACTAGTTTCAATTTTTCAAAACATTTCCAGCTTACCTAGTTTTCTAAAGTCCTGGATCTGAAAATAATATGTGAAGCTACCTACCATGGTTCATACTTCCACGGAACTCTTCTGAGTACCACCGCTGAGTGCATCACAAAATCGGTTTTAAATTTCACTTCCATTGCCTATTCAAAGATAGCTGGTTGGAATCCGGGTGCCGTCCAGATTTTCATCTTACCTTCATTCATCACCCAGTACAAATACTAGTCTGCCAAACTACGGCTATCTCAGATAGTCAAATTATATTCAATTGTCATAAGTTTAATCTACTACCATTTTCCATTCTAAAACACATACTACCTCATATTAAAAAGTAATATCATGGTACATAATTCATTTTGTTGGAAAGAGGGTTTTAGCAATGGTGATGACCCATCGCTAAATGAAAACCTGAGTCACTGAAAAATTTGGACTAAATACTTCCGGATTACCGGCCTGAAGGTCTACATACTCAGCTAGAAAACCAGCAGATCTTAACTTCACTTGAGTCATGGAGGGTTTTGGGCGGTTGTCTTGTGAAACTGGGATCTCACTGAGAATATACCGGTTGTCCAACCAGGTCTTATCATCTCAATGGAAATCCAGCGGAATTAGAGAAAAGGAACACCATATTGAGCACCGGGGCGGTTATTTGGTGGCGAATAATTCAAATTTTGTCGTGACTTAGGTCATCGTTTCACCACCAATCACCCAAGTATCGATAACTTCAGTCTGGAAAACTACAGCTATTTAAGATAGTTTCATGAAGAAAACTTTTTGTCAGATTGCATAGACTTGCTAAGACTACACGATTTTTCAGACAATTTTGTTTTAAATTATCAGCTTTAATTTCGTTCCAACAGTACTGCTATGCCTTCCGTTAATTTAATATGCTGGCCATTTGTTTTTAAACTGATTTTATCTTGTATCGTTTAAACTGTTTCATGCGTTGGTGCACTTACTAAGTTAACTGTAACTAAGTACTAAGTTATAAGCTGTTTGTTTGTATTTAGACGCATTTCGTCGACTGTGCTTTAAGATTAGGATTAAAACTCAGGTTTGTGTTTTTTGACCAATTTTCTTTATAATGTCTTTTTATAACAACACCGTAACTCAAAACTTTTGTCATCTTGATATCACTCAGGATTGCATGTTAAATCAGGCATTTGGTTTTGAACTTCCCAGACAAAATTTACATAGTTGGAGTAGCTTTTCATAGTTTTCTTCGTTGATTTCGATATTTTTCACTTACGATGTATTTATTCACTCTTAGGATGAATTTTGGCGCCACCTGCGTCTCCACATCAAAGAAGATAAACGGTTAGAATGCCATTTATGCTGTTTTATAACGGAATACAAGCACCATTTAGAATATCATATGCGCAATCATATGGGATCTAAACCTTATAAGTGTCCAAAGTGTAATTATGAATGCGTCAATAAGTCAATGCTCAATAGTCACATGAAATCACATTCTAATGTTTATCCGTACCGCTGTGCGAATTGTCACTACGCAACAAAATATTGTCATAGTTTAAAACTACATCTTACAAAACACGAACATAAACCAGCCGTAGTTTTAAATGCTGATGGTAGTTTGCCACCTTATGATAACACAGTGGAGCTGATGAATGTGAGACGTGGACCAAACATTAGACACAGTAATTCAAAATAAACTACAGATATCGTAATTCATCAGGATCAACAAAAAACAAGGTGAAAGAGTCATCATCTTTCAGAAGCGTATCCGAAAACAACCCCGTGGTAGATACCACAATGAAGTTCTCACCTACTAAAGAGATATCACCAGACAAGAGATTTCCGGACCAAGGTGTGGAAAACACCAACTTAGTGATTACTTCGATGCCTGTAAATTGCACGTCATCTTTTAATGTAAACCAATCTGTGCCTGTATTTCAAACGCTTGCGACAACAGGATCAAATAATATTCCATTCCCTAATCCAAGTTTTACTTCACCTCCTCTGTTTCCTACTTATGCTGTGCCAGGTGACGTTTCAACTAGTTTTATGGAACCACTTGCATCAGCAGTTCCACAAACAATATCCCTAAGCAGTTCTCTAAATATTTTGAGTTCCAGTGGTAATCTGATTACAGACTGCATTTCTAACACAAGCAACATTGCTTCACATGGAACAGCAGGACAATCCATATCTGTGAATCCAGACCCAGTTTTGAACTACTCAGTCTCTGCATACTCTTCGATGGTAGCGTTTATGGCTGCAATGCAGTGTGGTGATTTTAATCGGGCTCGATTGATTTCATCTGCTTCAAAAAGTTTATCAGATTTACCTGACTTAAATTTTATTCCGCCGAATTCAGTAAGTTCGTCAGATATTCCCAACTCATTTTCAAATGAATTTAATTTAAGCATGTCATCCACACCACTGGCATCATCAAACTGTAAAGGATATGCAAAATTGAATGAATTTCACAGTAACTCTACTCAACTTTCTGGAAATGATTTTCCAAAATTTTCTAATTCCTTAAATGACCAAAGGAATTCACTAGTATTCGCATTGTCCTCTACTTCTCCTACCGGCATTACTACGCCAAATAAAAGCAGAATACCGATAGAAAAAGAATCGATGAAAAAGGAGTCATTAGAAATCGGTGAAACAAGCAGAATATCCTGCAGTAATTCAGATAAAATAAAAGGTGTTCAGTTGAATAAACATATACGTAATGACTTTGAATCAGCTTTAGATTTGTCCTCTGCATCACGCAATAAAAAGAATATAGGCTGTGATAAATTTCATAAGCCATCTGAATTTCACTTCATAGTGAACACTGCTGAGTCCAATGAACAAATTCTTCAAGGTAACAGACATGGGTTAATTAATTCTTATAGGCTTCACAGTGAATTTCCAAATAGTAAGTCTTCAGCAGTGTCTTTATCAATATCTTCAACGGATACTTTTCTGAATAATAATAATAATAATAATAATAATAATAATAATTCACAAGATTTCACATATGAATGTCGATTTGTGAAATACGTTTTCGTCAACGTACTTTATATGACATACATATGGGATTTCATAGTCATTCTGATCCTTACTTGTGCAATCGTTGCGGTCATCAGAGTAGTGATTCTGTTGAATTTTTCACACATCTTGGTGAAGAAGCCCACTATTCATGAACTTCCGAGCTATGCTTCGCTTTTTTCGAAACAAACAGATCACCTCTTACTCAAGCAATTTGTAGCTGGCTCACATTCACAAACAACTGAAAAGCATTCCTTTCAAAATTACTTCTGGTTCTGTTATAAACCTTAATATTTTGTACAGCTCATAAATACATAATCAAACTCTTTTATAGTAATAAAAAATGCACACTATTTTTTGTTGCACTCATTCTTATACGGGTACTTCAAAAGACAACGCTTATAAATATGCGAAATTCAGCATCAAATTTGTAAAAGATTTAAAGTATTCATTTAGTACCTATTCAAAGTATTTTCTTGAAAGCACGAACACACTTGGCATGAATTGAAGGAAGTAAAATAAGTTCATTCTTGCCAGTGATTTTCCTTCTTCTTGGTTCTTAACATATGATGTATTTACATTTTGTTTTTATTTCACCCGCCAATATTTTATGATTTTTATTTAAAATGAATCATGTAAAAGAATCTGGATCACCATTCAATAAATCTAGTGTCTTTCTAAAAGATATGCATTCAGTAACCTTCACACCAAATTTTGTCCTATAATATTAACGGGATTCTGTCAGAAAAACACTTCTTAAGTTTGGGCAATAGCAAGCAGCAAGAAACACGGAACAAGTTGTCTGACTAATGATATTCATAACAGCTTTGCACACTGGTATTCGCAAAAATAATGGACAGCAACTTTATGAATTTAAGTGGGAAGTTAGAGTAAACACGAGTTTCAGATATAATTAGTTAGAACATATGCCATACAGCAGTAATATCCCAAGTATTCTATTCACGAAAGATATCAAAATGTTCTAATTGTGTTAAATGACTCGCTATCAAAATAAACAGTCAATCCTATTCGTTTTTGCACAGATAAGTAAAGTGTAGTGTTACTTTCTTTCAGTGAAACGCAAGCAAATTCGGAATTCTTTTGGAAGTACTCTTGAAGCCAAGTGACGTATTCTATTGGGTTGGACATTTGAAAATACTTTGACAAATCCCTGCTTAAATAAATAACTGGAGCTTAATATGTACAAGTAAACTGAAACGACCTTCCATTTGGAACGGAGCTGTGGCTCTGGTTTATGGAGATAACTGTCAACTACTGGGTCACGCGTTCTATCTCTGCCTCTCCTACCGAGGTTTATGCAGCCGGCGGGTATCACTAGGCCTCACACAATAGGTGTAGTTCATTGCCTGCTGCATGGATGTGTACAAGGTGGCGTTTCGTTTGTTTCCATTTGGGGAAAAGACAATGTTGGGGTACATTAGAGTGATATATCACCTTGACAACCAATAAAAGTTGTTACTGGGGCAATAAAACATCAGAGATACTGTGTTTAAAATTATGACTCATACATTTTTCTTTCAAAAGGAACTGATTGTACATCTTTGTCTTAACCTGGTTAATAGATGTATATAAGATCTGAATAATATCAAATGGTTCTTTAATCATGATTTCTCTTTTCTCCATTATTTCATCTACATTCTCGATGCATCTTGATAAACAGTTGCTTAATCAGTGAAAACCAGCATAAAACTAGATAAATAGCATAATTAACTTCAGCATATATTTCCTGCAGCTATTTATACAGCATACATGGGCTAATATAGAGACCAACTGACTGACACACTGGTAGTAAAATCACAATTCTGAAAATTTTGCTCTCAAATTTAAGCTACATCCTACCAGTACGTAGAAGCTGAGACTTTTGGAGAAGGCAGAGAGACTTAGTAAATAATCATATCACCAAGAGAAAAGTCAGATGCTTATAGCTTATTTACTGTTATACAGAAAAACATGCAAAAAATAGTCTACAATGTGTATGATCCGACATCTGAGAGTGGCTGTCAGTGTCTTGTTTATGACCGATCACTTAGTATCACCATTAGATAAATCTATGCTATCAATCTCTAATTATCGCATCAAGGTAATAAGAGTTTTAGTTGATCAAGAAATGACTGCAATTCAACAGTATTTTATCAGGATAACTTACACAGGATTACATTTATTTACTTTTGAAAAACAGAATTACAAGGTGAAGGGAATAAGTCTTTTTCAAATAAATCTATTACAACTGTCAAACAAACAACTAACAATAAAGAGACAGCTAGTTACGTCTTACAAAATACTCATCTTCAAAAAACACTGTCTAGATTTTTTCATTGTGACAAGGTGAAAAATACTTCAGAGAGTAAGCTTAGTGATAAATTCTACTAGTGTTGAAGTGATCAAATAGAAGAAAGATACGGGAAGACGAAACGGGGCTTTCATTCACTCTAAACTATTAATACTAGTTCATGCG
Organism: Heterobilharzia americana; assembly: GCA_944470555.2. Taxonomy (NCBI): domain Eukaryota; kingdom Metazoa; phylum Platyhelminthes; class Trematoda; order Strigeidida; family Schistosomatidae; genus Heterobilharzia; species Heterobilharzia americana. The sequence goes on from OX104134.1 coordinate 65,150,505, forward strand.
CCCAATAATACTTAGCAACTCATCTATTTCAAACACGTTTATGAACTTGCATAGAGAAATGACAAGAATTGAAGTTGTGTGTTCAAGAAGAAGCAGTGATAAGTCTTTCTTTGCCCTGACAATTTAAAATCTCGCTGCTCCCCCTATTTGATGACACCATCCTTTTGCTGAACTTTTCATTTTGTGCATAATTTCAATGATGTTTCTACTAAATAAGTTCAGCTCACTGTATCACTACGTAATTTGTCTGTTATTTGTCATCAACTAAGCGATTTTTTGATCTCAAGTAATCTTTTATAACTATTCATATTCTGTTGAATAACATATATAGCTGGAACTTCTCGGCATATCTCGTTAACTGCATCTGGACTTTTGTATTCTTTGTTAAATTACGCCATTTCTTGTTAACCAAGTCGACTTAACTGCAACAAAAGTATGCTAAAATTCTTTTGTGATACATTTAAATGTCTCAGGTTGCAGGCAGCTGACGAGAAACCGGCGAAATAACATGCGTGTTATCTTGTTCCAGTCGCTGTTCTTTCTCTGTTCAAAATCTTTTTCTCATAAAAATTATTTCAGCAGTGATATTTCGTGAGTATGGGTGTCAAATGGTTTCTGGAATATCCAGTAGATTGAGATATTCGTATATTATGCAGAGTTTCGAAATGTATTTTCACCATGCTGTCCAGAGAATGAAATGAGCTTGCAGAAACTAACTCTTGTAAATCCCCACTTTGAAAGACATAACATTCAAATACGAGGGGAACCTAGAAATGCAGGAGAAAAATATTGAAATAATCGACAAGGGCTCCGATATAAAGCAACAAAATAATATAACTATTCCTATGCCAAGTTTGATCTACTTATCATGCTGACGGTTTTGATGCAGACAAGTTTCTTGAAGCTTGTATTCAATATGCAAACTTATGTGGGAATAATTGGTTGTAACAATAACCAAGAAGCTGAGGAAATGTGTATACTGTGTCATTTGCGTACTTTTATTGAACAATTTCCACTCATCAGCTCTTCTTGAGAGAGAAGGATATTTCACCTTCCATCTCTCTCACGTAAATTTTATTACCTGTCAACTGTCTTCAACCTTTCCGCACAGAATGGACCTATTTACCTTATGTACATGTAAAAAGTGCTACCACTATCCAGCACATGGAATTTGGAGAAGTCACTTTCCTATTAACCATCGAAATTTGGGTTGATACACATCTCTCATTTATACCACTGGAGCAGGATGCATGCCGGTAAATATCATCTAGTCCATTGGATGTTTGTACGCTATACTATATTTATTAAAAATTGTCACCAGTTTTTCCCCAGACTATAATTTCATATCATTTCTCTCAGTCAACTATATTATGCAATCTTTTGCAACCTAATAATAAACCGTCAATATCAAACGTCGATAAGTATATCCTATGCAGTCAGTCACATCTCAGTTCAGGTTCGTCATAAAAGTCTGTGTTGTTAGGATGAGTATCAATCCAGCTCAAAGATATCCATTATGCATGTAACATTCGACAGCTTTCAGGGTGTTGACTTAGCCTGAAAACCTGAAAAAGTGTCAATTCAGCAAGCGCATTTCACGTATATACTACAATAAAAACCAGTGATTTTAAATGTCACCCTAACAACTACTTAGATAACCAGTTAAGTCTCTTTATTTCATGAAAAACTAGCTCTCCGCCCGAAATACCAAAATCTGACTGGTTATTTCACTAGCTGCCAGGGTGGTCTTCAGAGTCACTTAAAAACTCTTAACAGAGGTTGGAAATGCTACTGAAAACGAAGCTTGATTCAGAAAAAAGGTGTGTGAGACTGTAAATCAGTCACATATGTAAGATTTACCCAGGTTCGTTTGTTGATATTTGGCCAAAGGTGAACGACTATAATCTCCGACAGATGAACACAATCTGGAAGATAGAAAACATGAGAAACCACCATTTGAGCCGCAGCTGAATAAGTACATCAGGACGCACTTAAACCCAAATGGCTTTTACATTTGAAAGTGACCTTTTGCCCTGAGAGTTAGATCTTACACACAAGCTGTTCACAAATACTGTTCCAACAGCACAGGTGATCATATGTTCCACATCTGTGTAAATAACATATGGTGTTCATATGCCTTCCTCTAGCTTATATACCGTTTACCTTAATGTCAAATAGCGGAAAGACAAAATCTAAATTAAACATGATGTGATACGCCTAATGGTTTGAAATTAAAAGAATAATACAGTGAACGATTTCATGTTGTTGCCAACGGATGTATACATCACAGTAAATGACTATATTCTTGTCCCAAGAAGTAGTACTATGACTAAAAAAGTCACTCAATGATTGACTGTTCACTTTTGGTCAGTCTAATGATTTCCTTTTAGTTCGCAAAAATGTTACATATAATAATTTTCTGACTATTCTCGATTTAATGGTCAGTTGGAATTTATTACACTAGGTGTTTATTAGCTCCTTTCGACTTTCGACAGTGAATATTTTTTAGGCTGAGATTAATCATACTAGCTATCGTGTATTCTTTGAGCTAATTGGTTTGATCTTGAGGCTTTAGATGCTTTTCTGGACAGTATCATCAGGAGTACCTCCAATATTAAGCGACATATCAAGAACTCCCATGAGTGATGTAGTAAACCATCCTGTCAAAAAGATACATGACTGGTAGTTCACTTCAGTTGCTGAGTAAATGACTGCACAGATTTTTCAATAAGCCAATTCCCTCTGTCAGACTTCTGACTCTGCAGTTCCTTAACATCTCTTTTCTCGGTTGGTATATTGTGTGTATGTCAATACACCCGTAGATTATTGACTGACATGAGTCCAAAACTTTCCAGGTATTCCCTGATATACTTAGTGTCAATATCGAACTCATATGCACAATCTTCCACATGCAATGACATAATGGTTGGAACATCATTACTTTGAATTGCCAACTGATGTTCATGTAAACGAAAAGTGGGTAGCAACATTGTTCAGCTAAGTATTTATAGCAATTGTTGAGCTTGGTTTTGTGAACGTGATATCAGTTTTATCTCCTTTAGCTGTTGCGTTTTTCTTTGAAGCAAAAATGCCTATTAGGAGTTTGTTAGCTTATGGGCTACACCGATTTCAAACAGCCCTACTAGTCTTATCGTGATCCCTTATATTCTTTTTATTTATAAGGAGGATTAGCTCGCAGGAGTCAGTTGATGATGAAATCAGCATAAAAATAAAACTTTAGCACTATGGTAGGTTGTAATTCTATTTTAGTCTGTTTATTAGATGTGTCTAAAAGTGAAGCAGTATTAGTTACTGATTAAGGTTTCGAACATAATATGCTGTCCATATAAATATCATGTTTCACTGTGTGCGATACATATAATAAAGAAACTAAAATACAGTTGGCAGTGAAATTTTATAGACATCTTTTTATGAAGTTGCGTTACAAACCGTTCTTTCTTAGAGCTGTCCTCAAGTAATTTTCTTTATTTCTATGTAAAATTGTTGCACTATAGTATGTGTTTGCTCTTTTCAAAGAAGTTTGTACTTGACTTATTTTATCTGTTGCTGCCATCACAGTCAGAGATTTGATCAGTGCATGATGGCTTCCTGTGCACCTGAATTTCAAATTTTCTGTGTTGTTTCTATTGACTAAACATCCGGGAATGGGAGTCTGTTTTCCATTCTCTCTTATATTATGAATTTGAAAATGTGGATAAATTGGTCCCCTTCTTCATCATCGTTTACATGAACATCAGTTGGCAATTCAAAGTAATGATGTTCCAACCATTATGTCATTGCATGTGGAAGATTGTGCATATGAGTTCGATATTGACACTAAGTATATCAGGGAATACCTGGAAAGTTTTGGACTCATGTCAGTCAATAATCTACGGGTGTATTGACATACACACAATATACCAACCGAGAAAAGAGATGTTAAGGAACTGCAGAGTCAGAAGTCTGACAGAGGGAATTGGCTTATTGAAAAATCTGTGCAGTCATTTACTCAGCTTCTGAAGTGAACTACCAGTCATGTATCTTTTTGACAGGATGGTTTACTACATCACTCATGGGGAGTTCTTGATATGTCGCTTAATATTGGAGGTACCCCTCATGATGCTCTCCTTAAAGATAACAGAAGCGTCATAAATAATAGACAGTTATTATTTTGGCCTGATCAGTTTAAAAGTTTGAAAGACTCAGTTTAATGTTAGATGTGAAGTGTTCAACTGCACATTACAGTCTATGGGAATTACTCTGGTCAATAATATTGATCCGAATTTAAAAAATGAAGTCAGCGGCAAGCATATTCTACGGATTCTCACTTTTAAGAAAGACTTCGGATATCTCTTTATAGTGACCTGATATAGCCTGATTTATGTATATGTGAACACTTGTACAAATACCTTCAGGTTCCACCCTTATTGTTCTCTCAGTTTCTTGAGAAATGAAAAAGGTGCTAACATAACAGATGGTGTATTTACAATGGCAACGTCCATAATATACAGAAAACACAAGGTATATATATGGCCTTGGCTATTTCCAGGCCTACTAGAGTTGAATTCCGTCGATTTCCCATCTCTTCAACCAACCTGATACTTACAAGTTGGTTCACATGCTTTTTCCCGAAATTTCGAGCCAAAGTGATTGGTTGAAAAAGGCTTTAACGGTTGATGGCCACCTATCAAGATTTTGGTAATCTTATTCCACATTATGGCAGCTATTAACATCAGGCTATGTGAAACTATCTGATCCAATCATGTATAATTTTCAGAAATCTATGAGTGCTGATAATCGTATCTGACTGCCACTGTGCATCAGTTTGCTGACTGGAAATAACTGTTACAGGAAACTGATATTGTCGTTCGCTGAGTGAGTGTGGTTTCAAAATTTCAAATACAGATCAAAATACCTGCTGATCAGTAGGACATGAAATGAGAAATCACAGAGTACCAACTAATTAACTTTCCATCTGTTTGACGCTTTTATTCCCTGTTTTGTGATACTCTACTAAAAGCAGCTATCGCTTTACCGATAATGATTGTCGATAAAACTTTTAAATAGATGACTACGTCATTGCACTGTTACAGCATCTTGGGAAACGAGGTTTTCCTCTGCTAAAGTGAGTTAGGATAAGGAAATTAGTATAAATTTATGCAATTATATTTCATCATTTTTTCGTCAGTGTTATCCAACCTTAATAAATAAAGTTAGCTTACTTAACATCAAGTCATAATGTCTTTCGCTGATGCGCACTGAATTCGTTCCATTTCTGTTTAGTAGCCTTTTACACTAACAGTTTGATGAACCAGCTGTAATAAATTAACTTAGGCCTAGAAAATATCTAAATAATAAGCAATGCATACAGGCACGTTTCATCTACTGCAATTTGACGGCAAGTTCATTTTCTTGAATGAGACCAAAGTTATGATGACGCTACAGAATTTCAACAAAGAACAGTATGACATAAGTTTTGTAATGAAAGGAAAGGAGTGTCAGATAAATCTTATCGGTGGGTCCACATAACTTAAAAGGGAACACTGCAACTTTTTTTAATGAATGTATTCTGCAGGAAACAATTTTAAACCAGCCACTGATAATCGGACACAAAATAGTGGTAAACAAAGCACGTCATAAGCTCATCGTCATGCCATATAACGAATAATGAAATTTATCGAGATAAATATATACTCTAAAGAAGTTTTAATCATCGATTGTGTGAACAATGTAATATTATCAGGAATCGAAGGTGCAAAGGAAATATGGTGCAATAGAGCGTTTGAAGAGATATTGTTCACTTGAAACAGTTATGACAATAGTGGATAAGAAATACACTGTTTTGTTGGTGATGAAAGAAGACATTTCAGCGAATGAATTTCATTCTCGGTAATACGACTTATCAAAGTGGTGCAACTGCATTTATAAGTATTAACAATAAGTTATGTTTTATTATTAGTAAGTAATCTTATGTGAATACCGCAATTTTAAGAGTAGAATGAAAAGTTGCTTCTAAAGATGGAGAGAAATTATAGGACAGTACATGAAAAGTAAGGTCATGGTAAAAGGAGAGATCAAGCATACATTTCCTACCTGCAAAGCTCGATTCTCAATCAGCGAATCGTCTGGTCTTTCGACTGGAACAGATTATGAAATTGAGCCCTTTCCGACCTCTTTAGTTTGACTTTATACACAGTCATAAAGGATAACTCTGGTACAGCTCTGAAACCTGAAACAAATAGGTGTTTAAGTATGAATTTATTTATCCGACTGGAGCTTAACTCTTGACAACTAAACAGAATATTTCTCTGAAATGTACTTTGAAAGAGGATACTGGATACATCCACTGCAGCTAACTCCACAGCAGCAAGTAAACTTCTAGATGTATAGTATGTTACATTCTTCCGGTTTCTTCAACACAATAAAGAATATGAATTTATCTGGTAAATGGATGATTGTTTTAAATGTTACCTCACTTCTTACCAATGTACTACCTACAGAAACTACTTGCTTCCTAGTCAAAGGTAGCATTCCTCGGAAATGAGGTTTTACATAGGAAATGTTTCTGTGTCACACCGGAGATTGTCATCAGTGCATCAGGGCTTCACACGGAAAATAAGTAAGTGCTGATGTGTACATACTGATTATATACCATTTCGGCAAAGTATAATCTGATTGGCTTCTTAGTGAGTATGTTGGCGTATATTGAACCTGATCGGTTGACTTCTTGTCCACAGTCTCCTCAAAACAGTGTTTGACCATGTGATTAACTGAGTTTATACCGCTGGCTTGCAACACATTGAGGTCTCTTCATTTTGATTAGCTGGTCTTTTTCTTTGACTGAAGTGATGAAAACTATCTTTCTGATCTGATTGGTTGACTTTTGTACACTTGAAGGGACATACTTTGCACTGATTGGTTGATTTGCTCGAATGACCCTTGCAGTTGCTTGGCAGATAGTCTCTATTGCTAAGGATGGATCCCTTTGTAATAACTGACGAAATGCAGGTGTTTGTTTCGGTGTCAGTGATTTATCTTGGTCAAATTGATTGACAGTGTCATCTTCGGTCCCCCTAACAGATGTTTTACACTTGAACCGTTTAATTTATGTCGTTGGTTTGCTTCAAACTGCCTCACATATGCATCTAGGTTGATGTGATGATTTACTACAGTTTGTTCAAATTCTATCCCTTCGAAAGTTTTTCTGCTGCTTCGGAGTTTCCATCTCTAAATATTTCGAGGCCATACCAGATGAACATGTGGCTGTAGTTGTCACAGAGTATTAAGATGTGAAACTTCATCATATAATGTTTGACATCTAGCTTTTATTCACCTACGTGTCTTAATACTGGTCTACCTGACTGTTCTGTGTACCAATGTCCCGAAGTAGTGCAGTTTACTTTGTAGGTCACATAGGTTATTTCTTTTTTGTTGATTGGGTCTTTTGACTTGCATGGCAAATGTCGTACAGATTCTGTTGGTTCACGTGATACTGAAATTCCAAGTGGACGTAGCAGTCTTGCTGCCATTCTCAAGCTATTCTTGTTGTTTCATAAGTTTAGTTACTTTGAAAACATTGTCAATCGGTTTTGCTTAAATTTAACATTGCTTTTTTAGCTGAAGTTGAGTGCATCATCCACGTACCACACCCATGGTTTCGGCTTCATGACTTGTAGGATTAGCGATTCATATAATCACACTACTGTACCTGCCTTGATCCCTGAGATTTGTGATCTCATAGTAGTTATTATCACTTATTTATATGTCTTTTCGTTGGGTTACAGGTAGGATTATAAAGAAAAACCCAATAGATATAATCATTTCAATACTTTGCACCTTGCAAGAGCTTGCAGACTGTCGTCATTCTGAAGCATACCTGGAATAGTTTCTCTTGCAAGCTTGCAATATATCGATACAGAACTAGTTTTGATATTGAAAGTTATCATTGCTTTCTCTTCAGATATTTCAATATCTTTTACGCTGTTTAGGTACTAAGTTGCTTATTTGACTGAATTAGCTGGTTTGTATAAGATGGCCAGGTTTTTCTGCCAACAACTTTGATAAGTTGCATGGTGAAGTTTCTGAGAGCGAAAAATTGGTCAAGGACGTTATTCTTGTTTGTGGATGTTCTGTCTTCCGAAGTTAAAGAGGATGACTATGTTGCTGTCACCTGACACTTGATCGGTCTTACATAAGTCGGTACGAATTGGCAGTGAACTAATGAGTTCCCTACCTACATGTAAGGAGTGGAAACAACAGATAAACCAAAGCATAGTTTAGGGATTATCCACACGCCATCCGACCACATGCACTGGCCAACCAGTAATTCTGCGTACTTTTCAAATTCTGAAAGCTGCAAGGTCGAAAAAGAAGATAATAAGGTAACTGGCAGGAATCAAACATTCAGTGGATCATGTCAACAAACCAAGATTGAGTGAACTAGCTGACCAGGGGATTATGAACGTAAAAAGACGATGGGTCTAGTGGTGTGGATCACTGATCACGTACCTTCAGTGTAGTGATTCCATTGAAAATATGATGCTCAGCATGTATGCTAAGTATCCTCTAACCTTAGGTTATTGATTTCAAGGAACTTATTGCCTCCACCACACGTTAATAATGAAGAGATTTGGAAAGTGGTGTGTTCACTTGTATGCTGTCAAGAGATTATTTCGGCGAAAGATTAAAACTTATCTAGTTATTAGTGGCTAAACTATCGGCTCTTGGGATGCAGCTGCTAATCAGTACAGGGTGGGTGCAAGTAATAGTTTTCTGTGGGCAGATAACGACATAGAGAAGCAAACCTTAAGGGACTAAATACAATGACTAACTTTTAAGCAGGTTATTTAACCAATATTCATAAATATTTAGTGGTTACTTAATTTAAACCGAATAGTTATTGGTACTGCTAAGAAATCGTACGACCGTAGCATTAAAGGGACATGTAATCTTATTTTCCACTCATCTTCCTTTTGAATTTGTCCTTCGTTGAAAAGTTTGTCCGACTTATTCCTTTTTTGTTGTCCGGCACTTAAAGTGAAGCGGATTCTAATTTGCTTTGTGTAGTTTTGTGGCTTTCTTGATATGTTACGTTTTGTCCAGCACAGTAGTTATCCATCGGGTGTCTGCTTGTGAAGTTACAATACGTTGTAGCCTCACACACTTCGCCAAAATCAATAACCCAGGGTTTGACGACTTTCGACATTGATGCTAACCTCGATAGTTTATCTGGACTCGCTAAGCTGAAGGCACCGGTCAAGCATCCTCGCCATTTGGCACGCTGTCGTGTTACGTTGCACTGCTCGTATTCGACTATCTAGCCAGTTAGTTGGAACGCATCGGTATTTTGGCACAACCATCCAAATATACTACACCATCCAACTACGCTATTGCGTTCTTCCTTGGTCTCGTGCTCGTGGGTATAAACCAAGTCCGAATAATTAGTGATTGGTCTTTGCGTCTGTCAAGTTCGCACCAGGACAAATCTTAAAACGCTTTTCATCCGTATGCTTTTCAACCCCTATTTAGACCTTGCGACTTCACTGGTAATTCCAAAGTTTGCGCCTTATTCGGAGAATTGCTGTCTGGTGAACACCTTTTTCACTCTTCAGAAGATCTATAGTCCTTAAAGATTATTATAGAATTGCAAGTAATTATAAATCAGTCACATCGGCTGCGTTAGAATTCCCCCTTTTTCTGAAGCTTGTGGCAGTATCGAAGAGAAGCTCATTAAAGTACCATCGAAGGCTTTATTATTTAATATTGCTGATAGCTTTTCTGTTTTTTAGGTAGTGGTATTAGCGGCTGTGAAAAATATTCTCCTCTTAAACTGGTCGCAGATATTCATTTTCAATATATATCTAGTACATTTCTTCCTGGATGAGGCCATCAGCATCTAATTACAACATCACATTCCAAACTGATCATAAAACTTGGGAAAAAATCTAAGGAATAGCAATTGTTCCACCAAATGAAAACTTATTGGCATGAGAAGACAAGATGAGTGCCTTCAAAGGTCCGACTGTTGGAAAACACGGTCGTATTCGATCTAAGAGTTCCCACACAATATTCATTTAAAGTAATTGCTCTTGCGGATTCGCCTAGAAAATCTTGGGGTAAAAACAACGGTAGTAATAACGCCAATAGTTCCAAGGAATATGATACTTATGGATGTAGACTTCAAAAATGAGATGGCGGCTGAAACTCCAAAGAACCATCTCTCCTGATTTTCAAGAAAGACACCTATTCTGCCAAGGATGGACTTGTCTTCCGTAGTCGAAAAATGATGGGTGGATGAGATAAGGATTGAGTACAGTGTGTAAAACACTGGACAAAGAAGTGAAGGAGAGTGCGCGCTAAGATAAAAAAACACATCTATGACACATTGGCGAGTGAAGCAAAACAGACTGCTGGTAGGAGAGACCTGATAACATTGTATGAAATAACCAGGTTACTCTCTGGGAGTGAAGAGATCAATCCAGATGGAACCAATGAAGGATAGTGAAGGAAAGCAAGTTACGATAGGGCGAAACAAAGGGAGCAATGAGTTGACCACTTGAAAAAACCCTTGAATTGACCACCACGACCAGCAACTCGTCCAGAAATACCACCAGCAGCCCAGCCACAAAACTAACAGTGAACACAAGCCCTCTGACAAAAGCCGAAGTGAAGTCCCGAACTCCATAAAGTTGCTGAAATTTGGGAAAGCAGCAGGATCAAATGGAATCCCACCAGAAGTAATGAAAACAGACTCAGAGAAAACAGCAGCCAACATGCTCCCACCACTACTGAAGAAGGTTTGGAAGGAAGGAAGGAAAGGTAACTGCACGTTGATTTGAAGAAGGACTGCCTTGTCAAACTCCCAAAGAAGGGAGTTGCAAGCCTCTGCAAGAACTGGCACGAATCATGCCCCTTTCCATGTCCACCCAAAGCAAAATATTAGGCTGCATTATCCTGCATAGATTAAAAAATGCGCTGGATTCAAAAGCACTACAGGAACAGGCTGGCTGGTTGGCTTCAGGAAAAACAAATCATGTGCGGATCAAATTACAACGCTTCACTACGCATCATCTCATCATAGAACAGAGCATAGAATGGCAGTCAACTGGATCTCCACCTCAACTTCATCGATTTGGAAAAGGCCTTCGACAGCGTCGACAGACAAGTAATTTGGCAAGCAACTGCTTCAACACTACGGTTTTCGTGCCACAAACCTTCACCAACCTCATTCAACAGCAGTTATATGCTGTATGATGCTACATGCGGAGTGATTCACAATGGAAAACTCAGCTCAGTGATGCCTTTGAAGTGAAGACAGATTCACAGGTAGGACAAGGTTGTCGCCTACTATCACCGATGATCTTCCTGATTGTGGTCGACTGGGATGGACTGGAGTGGATCACACAGCAAACCGTGAGGAGTAAGAAGATGGGCATACGCTGACCGGGTAGATGAAAGACCCCAGAAGAAGATTTGGATTTCGCTGATGATGATGATGATGATTTATGTCTAATGTTTAATGTCTCACAAACTCAAAGATCTACAGGCGAAAACCAACAAGTTGACAGAAGAGGTGTGGTGGGGCAGCGAAGGAAGACGGGACTTCCTTCAGGTGAACGTAGATAAAACAGTGGTGCTGAGGATACCGAACCAACAACAATAACGACATCAACAGACACCAATCACCATCGACTGGAGAAACCCAAAGGACGTAGTCTCTTCCACTCGTCTACCTAGGCAGCATCATTCCAACCACAGGTGGCACAGACGAGGATGTCAAAACCGGGATCGGAAAAGCAAGACAGGAGTTCCTTAATCTGAAACCAGTGTGGATATCTACTGCACTACACTCAGCACGTGGAACAAGACCAGGATTTTCAACACCAGTGTAAAGTCAGTGCCGCTTTACGGTTCAGAGACTTGACGCGTTACAAAAGGCATTTACAACAAACTGCAGACATTCATCAACAGCTGCCTACACTCGTTGCTGAAGATCAGATGGCCAGAAAGAATATGCAGCGAGGAATTCTGTGAACGAACCAACCAAGAGCTTATCACCCAACGAATATCCAGAAGAAAGTGGAGGTGGATTTGATTGGCGTTCACTGAAAGGGCCGACTGAAGACACCACGCGCCAGGCCCTCGAATGGAATCCGAACGGGAAACGAGGAGTTAGGTGTCCGAGGCGAGGGTGACGTAGAGGAGATGATGTGAGGAAGAAACGAAAGCTTGTGGGTGGTCGTGGAGTCAGGTTGTAAAACCTGAAGAGGAGAGAGTGTGATGGAGAAGTGCTACTGAGGCCCAAAAGAAAAAATAATATGGCTTCGAGCCACGAAACTGCTTACTCGTTCCGCTGGAACTAGTTGTACTGGGTTTAAAGCGTATCCTTGTTCAAGGTACATTTCAGAGAAACACTGTGTCTAGTTGTCAAAAGTTGAGTGCCAGTCGGATAAATAAATTCTTACATAAACTCCCATTCATTTCAGGTTTCAGAGCTCTTCCAGAGCCATCCTTATTGACTTCGAAAAGTCAAACCAAGGGCTGGTCGCGTAGGTTAGCCTCGAAGAAACGTGACCACCTTTTTCTCCTTAGCCCCGACTGACCACACTGAAATTGTGTCTTTCAAAATTAATTTTGCCTAGGTGCGGAGCGACTTTAAAGACCGCGCTGGCTGCCGGCGGAATAGCCGACCGGCTTCCGCCATTACGACTTGGAAGATGTTATTTAGAAATGAAAAGAGGACGGTTATCTCAGCAGTGGCAACGATGACACTTTAAAGTCACTCCAGGTGGGTAGGTAGACAATGAGCACCAGTGTCCGTGATGTGGCGTGATGGTTGGAAACTATCGTTGTCCTAGGTCATGATAATCACCACAAGTCTGCTGGATTCAATTAATTGGTGCTTTTCCTTCATAAGTATTAGTTTGAATGATAATCGCTGCCAACCCGCTGGATGATATCTCTCGATAAAACGGGTTGAGCTATGTAACATTAGTGTGCATCTTAGAATCTTAATTTTGTTGTCTCATGCTTGCTACTGAATTTCACTGATGTTATCATTTACCGATCGATCAATCTTTTTAAGTAGTACGTCCCAAGGCTTCAGCCGCACCGCAGTCTCAGCAGACATAGTTGTGTCTTTTGAGGTACTGGTGCTGGCTAAGTCATTCTTCAGCCGGAAAGAAATAGGGAATTTGGTGAGTGAGCTGCGGAATAAATATGAAGGATGTGCATTGCGATTAAAACGGTTAAATACACTCATTATATCCGCATGAAAGCAAGGAATTAGGAGAAAATGTTCCAGAGTATATATCTGTGGTATCTAGGTGCATTTTTCGAGTGACCCGTGGACCCCAGGAATACAGAATGTACAATAGCTAAGACAACATTTTACAAATATGACCACCGTAGACACTTAATTCTTTGGCCTGGATACCTGACATTTTAACGGCCTGGGAAGTTTTAGATTTCAGACGACGGACAAAGGCTTATATTTGGTATGAAATGTGCTGTTTCCTTGGTGGACAATCCCCACAAAGTTGGAATAGATCTTCAGTCATGTAAATACGCTTGCTGAAGATTCACGAGGTGTCGTTGCTCGTGCAGACATCCGCTCCTGATACACCTGAAAAAGCCAGTTTCTCACAGGCATATCGTATTTCGTAATTACCCATCTAGAGTTTATGGCCACAGAATTAAGTACCATCAGTGTTGAACTCTGTTGGGCATTCCTGACACACCACTTATACAAAACCCTGCAGACACTGCATCCATGAAGTGCGTAATGTGACGCTAAACTGCCATCAAAACCTTGAATTCACGGTGTGCGCCGCAGATAAGTTTGATGAATCTTGCAGAAGAGTCCTTGATAGGTAAATTAAGCGCTTCATTGCCCTTATGTTCTTCCTTAATATGTCTATATTTCGGTTGCTGCCTCATGCTGGTATATCTTCAAAGACTGGTGGTCAGAACCTGTCAGTTGAAGGTACGGTTGATGCGTGTTCACTTGATCAGTCCCGTTAATTCAAACTTTGTTCTTGGTGCTTTGGTGGAGATATGTCCATACGAAGAGTAATGTGTACTAAACTTTCTTAAGCACGGCGTTGAAATATATTTATCTGTCTTCAGCTCATCACGCATGGTAAAGGATTCAGTATTTGCCACTACATTACGTGTAAAATGCCCATCAACAATATTCGCTAGCATCCCGTCACTGAGTACTTTTTAGCATCCATCTGTCTGAGTGCTGTTCCTAAGGGTGTCTACTGCACTAGGGATAATTCGCTAAACGATGTCAAAGGACGGTCTAGAAATCGTGTATGACTTGTGTTTATGCCAATTCATAGGAAAAAATTAGCAAAGGCGAAAGTAAACACTGATAAAAATGAAGTCAATGCATGTATATTTTCCGGCCATACGGAACTCGATTTATCAATGGGCCCACAGGCTACTGAATACTGAGTTCAGGAATATGGGCAGAAGTTGTGAAATGCCACACGATCACCATCTTATTTTTTGGCTCCCACCGCAAACTTTTCATGACAGATACTAGAAACTGGGGTATAGAGTATCGACTAGTGGCCAGTTTATGTCCAAACATGACAAATATGACGGGCAACAGTTCGTAAATTGGTTATGACACCCTTCAATGTTCATCACAGAATCTATAAGTAGAGGATGATGAAGTGTTGAAAGGTGAGGGTTCAGTTTTTCGCTGGTCACAATAGGTCAGCTGTCGCAATAAAGCTGGACGAACGAACGGTAATAGGAATGGTTAAAGAGTGAAAAGCTAATTGGGGGAAATTCAGGTTTGGCTTAGCAGTCCCTACAGTACATTTTCAATGCGCGCAAGTGCTGTCACCCCTAGTTTATGGATAGAAAGACGCGATATGCGTTGCAGTGTGCATCACTTAGTTTTTCACGGGAGCAACTGGTGATTAAGGAAGCAGCATACGACCATACGGAAGCATCAAAGTAATAACGATAGGAAGGGTAGCATGGGAAATATCGATGGAGCTGTAACCAACTGCCGATCAGTGCAGAAAATTTAGTTCATATTATAACTGCATATTTGATCCCCCACACAGCAGTGTTACTGACGACCAGTTACCCACGTGTTAAATTTATCAAAGGACGAAAGGCATGGAAAGCCGCCCCATATTTCTGCACCCTTCATCACTTCACGCCTATGGTGTGTTCACGAGTGCAGGTTAACGTCACTACAGCTGCACCACAACCTATCATCCCCATTCTGGAGAGTAGTTGTGCGTCAAATGACTCAGGAAGTTAGGGAGAAGAAGATGGATATTTGAAGCCACATATCTTACGCTGTTGTGGTTGATGGGTTGAATTAAAATGGGCAGCAGGGCTCAAATTTACTTCCGGCATAGGCACAGTAACCGGAAGGTAAAACGACTTGAAGAAGGGTAGGTAAGTTGGAAACATAAGGCAAATGAGGGATAAGCTGTCACTAATATCCAAGATACTCGGGACAAAAAAGTAACCAATTACGTCGTAGGCGTGGAATACCAAGGTAAGTGGTCCTTGAAAATGTAAGCTTAACGCTGCAAGAAAAAAGAGGAACTTAACTGAGAGTGAAGGAAGCGGAGGACCTGAAGTATGGTATCACACGTAAGCCCCATTCGTAGATTAATGCATTCTACTCTTATGCTCCACTTGTATTTTACAACTGGGATCCTGACCAGGCATCTGTTTATGTAAGTGTTCACGAAACAATCTCGCGTGGCTCTCCGTTTGCAAAATGGTTTATTGCATCTAATATCACTTGACCCCCTTGACCATACTTTAATCGGAAGACACGAGTGGTAACACAACGCGCACAAAGATGTTTATCATGCATACGCGAAATCAGCGACCTCGGTAGAAGTGTCCGATTTAAATCGTTATGGGCTTCATCCGTCTTCAATCACGTTACTAGACTCACCTTAATGATCAATTCCTTTTGACTCTAGATGAGACCAGAATCTACCTTTTGTTTCACACCAGTTCACGCTTGAATCCTAAAGAAGATGGTGGGTGTTATACTCAAAACAAACCTTAAATACCTCCGTTTTCTGTCTCCAACAATTCGTGATATTTCTGTAAGTTCCACAGTACGGTTTTCACACCTATGTCTTAGTTGTCACTGGAGTTCCACGAAAGTCATTTGCTACCTGATGAAAAGTGACTGTTCCTGCTTACTAACAGGGTGCTGTGACATTGGTCAAGACTTTACAGTCACAAATATGAATACCCTCAATGCCCATCGATTTCATTTGAGGGCCAACTGCAACGGGAGTCGTGGTGTAAACTGACATCTTTAAGTTTGTTTCCTGTAGATTGAAACCTAGCTTAAATGGCTTTGCTTTGTGCTCGGCACACTAAGTAAATAACCCGACTGAGTTACCACTCAAGAAATAAAAGTGCAGCCAATTGTTCGCACTTCAGTACATGGTATCCAAATATGATCCGCTGATGAACTGCCTTTAAAGGAACAATAAGGAACGGGTTAAGCATGGTTTCAAAGCACGGAGAATACTCATTCCCACGCAGAACATGACAATGTATAAAGAGCGCAAAACACCTAGATTTCACTAGATGCGGTTATAAAGGGCCCAAATGAAAATCTATGCAAGCGCAATCTCCGGCCGTTCCTACGTTGTTTATCACACCAAAGGTTATTTTGAGAGAGATGAGAGTTTGTATGAACGTAAGTGACCGAACTGTGAGCCATCAGTACGTAGCTAATTAGCACAAAGGAGAGGCAGAATGGTGGCTGTTCAAGGGCAATTTCTCGAGCATATGACTCAAAGAAACCACTGAGGTTAATGCAGGTTACCCAACAAGTGGTTGAATATTTCGGGTACTCATTACCTTTAAATTAACAGTACTCCAGTGCCGAGGCGAAACACGGGTTATTCCGCTCCCGCAAGGTTGTTAGGACACTAACCACTTTTGACCCTAGGACTCAACTGCGAAGTGAACATGCCTCACTTTTACACACTGGGGATGTTTTAAGTAATGTATTGGTCCCAGAAGCTACGATGACTGTGCACACCTACTGCAAGGACAAAATTTAGCGTCTGGGCGCAGCCCTTCCTGCAGTGATGGCAAAAGACCTAAAACCTCTGCGTGACTTTCCTCGGTGAACCTGCAGCCATGGGGACGGCGCATAAGAAGGACCACTCAAAGAAACGAAAGAAAAATGCTATGGGTATAGCCTGTATCCAGCGTGCATCCAACATTCTGTTTGTCTTTGTTGGTTTGGGATGGAAAACAATGTCGCAAAATGAATGACGGCAAAATTGTGGAAAGGGGAAAAAAGGGGAGCTAACTGAAAAACCGAGCGGGCAAACAATCGGTACTGAACAGTAACTTCTTTGTTTTTCGCCTTTCTTTTACGTTTTGCTCTTAGATTGAAAATTCAGGATACCTTGGGAGGTCAGTTCCAGTGGTCCGCGAGCACACTCTTCTGATTTCCAGCCTCTACAGTATGAGCAGAAAACTATCTATCATAATAAACGTAGAGTCAGCCCGGATTTTTCAGATTCAGCAGACGGGCTTGTCTACCAGTGGGCTGTTTTTCGGATAGCCCATGCACCTAAATGTCATCATGTTTTGCTAGTTGCAGCCGCGAATCTCGGAAATAAGGAATGCTGAATAACTTACTCTTCAATATCGCTATTTGTCGTCCTCATCTATAACCAGTAGGAGCTTCGGCGGGGTAACAGCCCATTCAGGGATATATTCATTTACCCCAGGCTTATTCTTCTGTTTGCCTCGGATATCCGAGCTAATGGCACGCTTCATCAGGCGAAATCACCAGTGCCTCTGTATTACACCCACAAAAGCAGCATTCATTCCGCATTCACCCAAAGTTTTGAAGAAGGCATGCAAACAAGCTGTGTGGTCGGTAATTGATCAGCCTATTAGTGAATTCTGTAATCATCAAATGGGGTACAAGCCTTCGTTGATATGCACTCCAATACATCCTGTACATTTCATGGGAACAATTTCTGACGTACATCAGTGCCTGAATTTCTACGACGGATCGCGAGACCGCCAGATTTTGAACTTTAATTCAAATATATACTGCTATCAATCGTTCGAAGTCTATCACCCTTTTTGGTTGCGTAAGTATAGACAGTCTTGTGAGAGCTCAAACGCTTACCCTGCCGCACAACTCTGGGCCCATGTGGACTAAAGTGTAGTTTTTTATCCTCAATTTCAACACATGATCTACGTATTCCATATAGACGACTGCGTAACCTCCCGTCAAAAACGTAGTTAATTTTGCAGGCTCCCAACCCTTGTTTTTCACATTATCCATAGTTAGAACACCACTGCCGGAAGCAGTGGACGATAAACGTTTGCATGCCAGTTAAGCCATTTGTATGTCCGGAAACTTTTCACCAATTCTCCTCAATTATGCCGTTACACCTGTAAAATCCCTTCTGGGGTTTATTGAGTTGTAAGTGGATTATCTAGAGGTAGGGTCCTCGTGAACCGTTTAGCATAGATACTGCTTCAGAAGTGGATTCACCATCTGCATATAAGACGCGCATTTCGATTTATCATACGTATCCGTGCCTTAGCACGCTGCTCCACAAACGTGAAGAGCGTACAACACGTTGTCGGCATCCGCAAAAGGATTCCTATGACTGACTTCAACATTGGAGAAATCCTCCATTAGCGTGCATATTCACCGCGAGTTTTTCCTCCGCTTATGGTTTTATTTGACATTTGTCATCGTTTCTACGGCATACCATGTAACGTGATGCTGCTAAGGCCCTGCAATAAACACGGGAATCAACGCTTTCAATTTCTCCTCCTCCAAACTTTTCTTAAATGGATCTTTCATGAGATATTTTTGGTCATATGAGTGGTCATGCATTGCTCTCGCACCAAGGGGGACGAGTGGAATATTTTCAAACTGAATCCAGATTTCTTATCGGCGTCCGCCGTACTCATATGTAAAGCGACATGTGCATAAGGATTCTTAAATTACCACCCCGGATGTTGGTCAGTACTTTCAGACTTCTTACTACCGAGTGTACGTACAATAAATGCGTAGCGGTGATTTATTGTCTGGTCTTCCTCATTTGGGTGACTTCCGTCGACCATGTAACGCGCTCTTGCCGCATACACATAAAGTCTCACAATTTCCAGGCATGTTTTCTGAGACGTAATCATTACTTCCTCCGCCCAGGCCGCACAAAGCAGTCAAAAACCGGCGACATACTATACCTGTGAGGCTACCTGGGCTGAAATCTCTGAAGTCAGCAACATCAGGAACTGCCGGCATCTTCAGCCCCTGAGCAACTCAGTGTAGCTCGTTGACGTCAATGTAAATGAGAGTAGCAGTGGCGCAGTCAACAAAGACATTATTTTATTGTACAACCGGTGGGACAAATAATACGGCACTTATATAAAATTATGCGAACCCTATTGTATGGCATGAGTGGGCACATTTTCTCCAAAAAGTGGGTGAAAGTCACAAAAAATGTAACTGGGCTGTGCGCAGGAATAATGGATGCAACATTAACGGTGAAGTAAAGAGGTGGCCAAATCATCCAGCATGATCAGCAGCAATACTTCAAAAGTGAAAAGCGGCGGTAAAATAGACAAATAAATTACAAAATAGCGAGCATGAAAAAGTAACTCAGCAAGCCTTAATAAGATGGACGAAAATAACCTGAAAATGGAGAGCCAGTTTTCCGATTTTTAATTTCGCCATGAGGCGTATTTCAAGCCAAACGTGCCGTACATGCGCTGAGATACAGATGGTGCACCACTTGTCAGGGCAGGAGGATATGTTATATTCAAAAGCATCTTTCAACTAATCTTGACTAACTACTTTGACGGTAGTACCTTATATTGGGATTACTTCAGATCCTGAACCAGGTGGCACATGTAAGGGTACAGGAGTAATCACCGAAGGGTGGAAATGAACATGGCGCAACTTCGGAATCAGCTTGGCAAAGTCCCACGTGGCGTTCCCCTATATCAGTTTACTTAGGAAAGGTAAATGATACAAAATCGATAACGGGAATGTGCCACAATGTTGACTCCACCGAAAACATGTGATACACATCCAACGCGAGTTCAGAAATGTGCTCAAAATGATGTACTCCACGGTAGTGGTTAGACGTACGTGAGACATTCGTGGTTGGGAAATGCGATGGACTAATTACCCCATTCAAAGTGACTTAAAAGTGTGATGGAGACAAGCGCTTGATGATCGTGGACGTTGTACCGGATTTCATATGTGGTTATCTCACAGTGGTAGAAGGCCGCGATAGCCCTTGTGCTTTCGTAAGGCTTTGTATTAACGCTTCAATAGATACGTTGGTGGCATCAATATAAGTACTTGGGAAAAAGAAGTCTTCATGGACCATCGTTGTACGCTGCCTTTGCGCTCGCGGAGTCGTGAAGTGCTTCCGATGCCTCTGGCGTCATGCTCAAGCTTTAGTTCCAGTCTCTAAACGGATTAGTCAACGCAGTTGGGATGTGCTGACATCTGGAAAAAAGTATCACCGACAACCTGTCACCCAGAAGTAAACACAAGGCGCTCTAGATAAAATCCATGTCTGAAACCCTCGGTCGTTAGTATCTTTTCAGCTGGCTTGGAGACCCCATGCCCATCAACAACTTGGCCAATCAAGGCCAGGAAAGTGACACCAGGTTAGAACTTGTCAAAACGACAGTGGTAGAGTGCTTGGAAGCTTTCTCAAAGCTTTTGAAAAGTGACCGCACCGACCACACTCCCCACTAGTCGCTACAAGGATACCATCCAAGAGGATGGGGTGAGGAATACGCCACATGATGTATTTCGTGAAACCCTAAGAGGCTCGTGTAACGTTCCGCTGCTCGAAAAGATACTGTCGGTCAGGATCCGGATCACGCAACCTCTTCTACTCTTTCTTCATGTTCGCTTAACTCCACCAACGAAGGGTGATGAAGGAGTGCGAGGGTGGTAAGAACCGGCTGTGGAAGAGGCTAGGATCACACCAGCTCCGGGGATATATCGTCAATCTTGAAATTTGGGACGGGCTGTATCTGCCGATGCGGTGCGCTTACAAAGGCCTAGATCATGGTCTGAAAAATTCCCATGCATTCCTCTGGCTTTTTGGGTGGATATTTTGAATTAAAGACTGCTAAAAGCAACGTACGAATTCGAGGTAGGGCCAACAGGCAAGTTAGAAACCTCTAGGTTGATATCCTCCGAGAGATGGGCAGCAACCTCACTGGGCTTCCCCCCTTGTGAGTTAATCCGGCTGTAGAGGACCGAGTTTCAACCTAGTTGAAACGGGGTGATGGTTTGTGTGCCTAGAAGGTATGAAGATATACAGTAGTGGCGACCCGCTTCATGGATTTCTGATTTTTAGCCACTTTCAAATGGTAGGGTAATACACAAGCCAAAACACCTTAAAATGCGAAAGTATAATGGTAGACAAAAAGTCGAGAAGACCGTCGTTCGGTCAAGGCTCCAAAAAATAACCAAGGCCAAAACGAAACAACAATGGACACATACAAATAAAGTGGTACTCGAGCTCACCAACTGTGACAGGCTGGTCAATGTGTTATTAATTAACACGTCACTGTTACTACATGGATCGATGTGCACCGATAAAAACCAGTCGTACCCTACCTGCATCTAAGTACTAAAAACAAGCTGCAAATAACTTCGTTATGCAAGTACAAGTGAACATGACCCTAGGTAACTGTGGCCTCACAAGGATTAATATCCTACCTGTAGGGCATCTTGTCGGCTCAGCGTATGCAGGCAATATTGTCTTGCTGGGTGGAGATGCTGAAAAAATGCAGGGCCTTCTAAATGCGTTTAACAGAAATCCGAGTGCTATTTGCATACTTTTCGAACCTGTTAAGTGTAAAACGACGCTTCAGGACCGGTCTGCAGCTGCTCCCGGTTCGAAGATAGGGAGTTAACTGGTAGACTGCATTGGCCTACCTGTCTACTCGGGGAGGTGCATCATCCCGAATGAACTGATTGTTGACGAAATCCCAGCTCTAGATACAAGAGGTCCGTTCGACACTTGGCAACTGGTGTCATATCCGATGCCTATCTGCAAGATACCCGACCACGTATTCAGGGAAGATTATACCGCACCGAAGCCCGTTCTATCCCCTCATATGTCTATGAGAGGTGGTCACTGAAAGTAGGGGAGGTGAAGAGATAACGTGTTTTCGACCACAGGTGTCACCGCCACCTCGCTCACTTAATGTAGAACCACCGCGTGGAAGATTTTGAGGTTAGGCGAAGGGTATCAGGCACAACGGATGATTCTGTCGGCGAGGCAGTGAAGCTTCGGAGACCCGGGGGCTTGGAAACGTGTCGTACTAGCCAGTCCCCACCTACCTCGTTGTGCAATGCTAAAAACGTTTGAGTCATGTTAGAAGAGGCCTCACTTAGGCCGGACTGACATGGCAACGGTCCATGAAGTCTGTTTGTCGATCTGAGAAGATTATCCAGGTCTGGGCTGCCTGACTAGAGCCCTCGTTGTAACACTAACCGGGGGCTGCAGACGCCCGATGATATCGCTGAAAGAGGATCGCAGTGGTGCCCGTATCCTCACTCATTGAGATCTTCTGAAGCGTGGACATTTTCGACAACGGCTGCCCTTGTAACTGGTTTTTCTATACCTCACTGTCCACCCTAATATTAGCCTTTTTCTATCCGCTTGTTCACTGAATGTTTTCGTGAAGTTTTGCAACTTGAGATGATGCAGTCGTACACGAGGTTCTACTTTGATTTCACCTGCCTCGGTGTCTACCTTTGTCTAGATCGCATTTGACAGCAGTGTATTCAGAGACTTTGCGCAGCTACACATTTTTGGCAGTCAGCAGCTGAACAAAAGATGAATGAGTGAAATTTCATCATGGAAAACCTCTTCTGGTCTTTGGAGATTGCTGATCCCAACGGTCCTTGTTGGTGTGACTGGTTCTGTGGTGAAAAGACCTGCCTGTATATCAGTAACTTTCTTCAGATTCAGAAGGGCCTTATCTACCTCTGACCTCCGTGACAGAAAGTGCTTTAGTTTGAGGGATATCACCATATTTGTAAAGGCTTACTGAAGACAGCTTTTGATAAAACACAGAATTGTAAATGAAATTTCAGCGATTTACATAAAGAATTATAATTTTTAGTACAAAATAGGAACGCTATTTTTCTGTGCTTCTTCTTTGATCTTTAGCACTCCATGAAGCCAATTTTCAGGGAAAGGTATCCGGAAAACAAAATGACACCATAGTGAAATACATAAAATCTCAACTGAAGCATACTGTACAGGTTTAGAAATAACATATGAGAAGTTAATATAGGCTCTTAGCAGGATGTGCTGGTTCATTAAAATGATGGGAGCAAAAACACAAACCAATTGTTTAGATTATACAGTCAAGCGTTGTCCTCACAATTTTAATTTTAACTAGTATCGGTGGTATTTTACCAGTGATATTCAATGCCGGTAGGTTTTAAATGCACGAAACATGCGTGTTGGTATGTTGTTGATTTTGTGGGTTGCAACTGAATGCTTTGTGCGTGCATTTTACGAAAAATGGTTTTGCGGCCAATTTTAGGTTACCCGCAGAATTTATGCTTCTGTTGTACGAGTTACATCAACTAAAACTTGAACTTGGATAAATCACCAGCTGGAAGATCAGATGGCCAGAAATAATGAGCCACAAGGGACTCTGGTCAACTGACCGACCAAGAAGCTATCGCTGAACAAATGTGCAGAAGGAAATGGAGATGGATTGGGCATACACTGAGAAGGCTTAATGGGGACATCACTCGCCGGGCCAGTTGCTCGGGTGGAACCCAGATGGAAAGTGACGAGTTGGGCGTACTAACTGAAGGAGACATGGAGGAGATCACGTGAGGAGGAAATGAGAGCTTGTGGACAGTCGTGGAACCAGGTTCAAAAGATTTCGGAGGACAAAGTGAACCGGAGACATGCTACTGGAGCCCTATATTCCATTAGGAACCCAAGGGACAAGTAGTAAAAATAATAGTATCATACCAGCTGGTTACACGTTTCATCGTTTCTACTAGGGGGAAATAAAGACAGGTTTCAATGTATGGGCGAAGGTTTATGAGGAAAATAAGAGACGTACGAGTGTTTAAATTTTTCTGAAACGGTTGTTTGCAGAGGCAAAGAAATTCTTGTGTTGGTCTGCACCTCCACCAATTTAAAGATAAGAGCGGCTGACCTTCCGAAAAGTGTACTGGCTGCTACTCCTTCGATTCTTACACGCTACCATTGCTTGCCGTTTTCTACACACAAAGTACCTTCTTATGCAATAGCCAGAGGTGAAATAGTGGAGAAAATTATGAGGTATAATTGTTCATAAACAATCCATCCACCTTAGATCAGGAAAAAATATACTCTGAACTATTGCACGGACAAGTAAATCTTTAAAATCAATGGGCTAAAGCCCCATTAATTTCAAAATCAACAACGACTTAAAAAGGCCCAGAAAACGTTTTTAACTCGATACATAAGCCTTAACAGCCCTTCGCCTAGCACGTTATATGTTTACTACCCCCAACCGTTTAGACAGTACATCTCCCTTTCGGCTGCCAGTCGGCGGACACGATTCTCACCCGCGAAATGCAATATCAAATTTCGCGCGAGTGAGGTAAACCGTTAACTGTCGTTGTTCTGATCGGCCAATATTATATGGTCCTCAGAAAAGCTAAGGCTCTAGTTTCTAACCTTGCTAGCCTGTAGCATTAGTTCCCAAGACACAATACACATTCATGTGACAACCGGCACTGGTAAAAAAGCATCGAAATGTCCCTTAGATCGACTGTTGTATCAGTAGATCTCGCAGCCGAGTTCGGATAACTTACGAGAAATGGAAGCTAACGAACACGGCTGGAGTGGAAAGAGTGCATCTGACGATTCCGAGAGTTGAATTGTTTACTAAATGGGGTGGTCATGATATGCAGAGAAGACTAACGGATTGTAAAAGATTTGTCATACTCTCACAAACAGAGAAGAGAGCAACAACACCAACTAGGAATACTAGTACGAGTGCACTGTTTTTCTTTGTCATCCAGAACGCCTAATGAATGTGGAGAGTGTGTTGCATAAAAGCTTTCCTCTGTGATTGAGCTTGTAGGAAATGTGGGAATGCTCCATAGAACCATATCGCTGGAATGCCAATGAAGGAAATCTCGGCTAGCAACGCTACATGCAGTTTGGTGTAAGTCCACATAACCTCTGCTATACAGCATTCTGTAACTATGCTGGCACATGTAAATATGCAGGCGGTTAAATCTGCGAAGGCCGGCGTGGTCTCTCTGGCAGGGCACGAATACAACGTGGCCAATAAATATGGCTGCAGATGCCACTGTTACGCCAGCGCGGCAACGTCAATGCCCTGTCATCATTTGATTCATGTGCATAGATTTGTCTTTTGATTTCACTGAGCCTTTTGAGACATTACTTCACTTCTTTGCAGACGTATTTCAACACTGTGCATGATGGTTACGAGGCTGTAACCAGGTGCATGTTGGAGGTGACCAGGTGACTGCAGACATTTGAGAAATGCCAATGTGTACTTCTGCAATAATTTATGGGATGCAGTAATTGGCTTGGGTAAACTAGGAAAGGGCACGTAGACCTCTTAGAGACGAACGCCATGGTTGATGAGAAGCACCACCTTCAGGATTGAGCTTCGGTAAGTTCACAGTCTGCTGAAAAGCTATTAACTACCTTTGTACACATTGCCCCATTCCTTAAATGAATTAGCAATAGATTTTTCACGTGTTCCTTCTTTGTTGTTAACTGCAGCGGAAAGTAGAAGGGGTCAAAGTGGTGGAGCAGAAATGAGAGGATTTTCGACGGCTTATGGCCAACGGCTATGGGTATTTAACTAAAAACCAGCGCGTCATACCTCCGAAGCACGCTCCGTCAACGGAAGTCTAGTTAGTCAGGTAACATAGCTGACCCTCCTACAGCGGGTGTGGTTTCGTAGCTGAGCAACTACGTCACCTACCTACCTACTACTTGTAAGGCCTCGGCATTTGCTTTTCTTGTGCGACATCTGTCCTTACGCGCCGTAACATTTCCCCCCAAGTCTTCCTTACTGTCGCGCTACTTCGAAATCGCCAGGATAGGCGGAGGATCGATTACCCATCATTTATGCTTGTCGCACCTCACCTACGCAGCCTGATAACACTCAAAAAGCATTAGCAGGGTACTTAGAAATTTATTTTCATGAAAGCAACATTCTTTACAAATACATGCAATAATATATATATATATATATATATATATATATAGATGGGGCTAATTCCAGGCCCGAACGTCTATTGCTAGGCAATGGAATGGTCACCAGCTCTCAGTAATCCGCTCCTCAAAGATAGGCTTCACGTCCATGCGTTGTATTAAAACCTACGGCTACCTATTTAGTTATTAATAAAAAAAGGATTTATAGCAACAATAACAATTTACTTCGAATGGGGAATTGTATGAAAACATGCCACTTTCACAGGCGATATCTGAATGATACTGTTCTCAGTGAAGCTGGGGAAACTCCAAAACAAAACGTCACGCCATATGGAGTCTCCTACAGTAGGCAATTCTATGTGCAGTAGTCCTCATTTAATATCAGCGTCCATTCTGCTATGCTATGCTTGCCGCCACTGACAGCTCTTCAGAACAGATATCAGAACAGATATCAACATCATGATGGCGATCTCATTTGCCATCAAAATGTCAAGGTCAGCAAAAAACTCTAGCACGTTAACATAGTTATCTCAAAGACGATAACATATAATATGGGGAAAGCAGTTTTCATATTGGTCCTGGGACACCCAGGAGTCAGCATGGAAAAGAACTTATGAAGTTAACCTATTGTGTTTCGAAAGACTGCCTCCCAGTGTTTATTGGCGATTAAGTATTGGAAAAGTAGTATAACTCAAACTAAATGTCTGTCTAGCCTAAACAACTTAACATTTCCCGCTAAAATACATGACGTTTACCCAAAACCAAAAATTGCATCCTTTACGTCCGGAGTGCAAGCGGTTTATACTGCTTTTCACCACAGCAGTTCACATCTGCCAAAAGGAAAAAGTTATACGCAGAGCAAAAGTCAAAACTATTCGTTTCGACAAATCTTCAACCTGTTTCTAATACTATAGCATCAGCTGATCGAACAATCACTGGCGGCCTGTGGCAGTGCACTGCCAGCCATTCTTTTTGCGTAGTGATTCTTTAAAAATATCACCTCAAGCCTCAGACTACCTTCACTCCCCCTTCTTCCTGTTCCGGTGAATCTTAAGATAATGCGTTGATTTGATGGTTGACATCCTTTTATTCACACCACATCTTCAGCCCCTCATGAGCCCAGTCCATTCTGTGCCTGTTCATTAGTTTTGTAGTTCCAAAACCTAACCTTATTTCGGTTTTGGTGCATGGACATCGGGTGGGCTCGTACGCGTCCTCGTTTCAGTTCTCGGCTAGAGGTCTCGCATCGAATCTCTCTCAGTGCGTATTTTACTACAGAGGCTAGCAGGTCTGAATTGAGAACAATTTTCACCCCTGCTGAGAAATATCCGGCATTTCGATAGCGCTATTAGAAGACGAAGATTATCTAAAAAATGTGATATGTTTGCATGGTACATTTCGAACAATCTTATCACACGTTTACTTGTCAAGTCAATTTATACATGAAAAGGAAAGGTCTAATATAATGAATATGAAAAGGATGCGACACTAGTCTTTGTGTTATGATCAGGTAGGAATTACCGAGGTAAATTAGACGAAATAACAAATTGTTTTTGCACACACACAGCGGCGGCTTAAGTTTGCGAATGGCTAACGCTTCGGCAGACTTCAGTATGTGCCCCTGATTATTCTTGCACGACATCCTAGAGGCCGTTTTCTTATTACCTTGTGATTTATTTCAGTGATGTGTTTTGCCACAGATGACGATGGATGTCGGTCAGTACTAATGTGTTAGATTGCTTCCCGAGCAGCTTAGATATGTGTTCACACACCCTAGTCCGCATTAAGCGATTACTCCTCCCCATGTATGTGTGCCCACAGGCATGTAGATCGGTGAACACAGCGGGATGTGAGATGTGGTATCTCAAAGCCCTCATATGCAACCAAGGCATGTTAACCACTTGCCCAGTCTTACTGGTTGCATTAGTATGCCTAGCGAACGGCTGATCTGCGTTGTGGTGAGTTTACCGAGTAGTGATGGGCACAGACTGTCTACAGCCAGGGGACACAAGAGCGTGGAAAGTAGTTTTTCAAAGGTATCGATCTGCGGATCAAAACATGCGCAACTGATTTTAGTCCCGATTGGGTCGAAACACTCAGCTTCAGTTCATATCATTTTCAGACAAGTGCCTCAGGTTAAAATTACCAAAGCTGCTGACCACTGCCACCGGATTACATGGCCATAACTTACTCAAAAATTTATCCCAACTCAACACCTTGAAGGGTTTCACAGAATACCGGAGGTAACGGACGACGCTTTTGAAATGACTACAGTCACTTATTTTGAATCCTTCGGCAAACGGGATAGCTCTACCAGGATTCCACGTTAACTCAAACTGTGTGCAGCCTACCCTTGAAAATGACTAGTACTGCCTTGAAATATTATACGTTCACCAGCCTCTGTAACACCGTACTATTGCCGTCCTAAACACAGCTGGTAGTAAAGACGGTGTTGGTGTTTGGGGGATTTCAACGAAACTTATTGTCCACATATGGCGGCCACAAAGGAACTGATATGGAGGGTACTCCGACTGAATTTTAGAGGTAAAATCTTTCAGTTCCTCCAACTTTCACCCTCTACGCTAGCTCTGGTTGCTCGGGTGGAACTTATGAGGACTATTCATTGCCGATTTTCCCATTAATCGTTCCCCAGATGTCACTGCATTAGAACCAGCGTAGCCACATTCAGAAGTTATCAAACCCAGGAGAAGGGCCACACCTAAAAAGAGCGTCAATATCCACGACGATTTCTGGCACATTCTGGTCTAATCAAAATAACGCCCTTACGCCTCGATTTCTCAGTGAGTCTTAGCAGCCAAGGAAAGTGGAATATTGTGTTTGATTTATGTAATAGCTACAATATATGACACGTGCTATTGGTAAGGGATGCGTGAATCACACAAACTATAAAGCATAGAAGGGGATAATCTGTAAGGATGAGCTACCCGGAAGTGTGGCGTAGTGCTTCCTTGTCGGATGACCTAAGAGGTGGTTTGTTAACCAATTCTATGTTGAGTGTGTTGGATGAGCGTATCCTTAAGACGTATTTTGCACCTCCATCCGCCATTTGTTATCAGTCAGGAAAGCGTTTACCATCGAGTGCAACACAACTTCCGATTAGAAAACGAGAGGCGAACATATTACGTTTGGATTTAGAATGCTGTTATATGATGCTCGAATCCAAGAGACCTTTGCGTATTTCTACGGCGGAAGTTGCGAACAAGAAGCCGAAGGAATCATGCATACATGGGTCTTAAGTAAAAGTCCTCTTCTGCCCTTTTAAGCTGTGAAAACGAGGGTCATATTGATGGCTGACACCACTTGCCCAGGCGTGGAAAGCATCCGCCTCAAAACTCTCAGCCCCCGTTAGTGGAGTGAAGGCACGTTTTCGTTTTCTATTTGAAGATATCTAGGCATAAGTTTATCCACGGATCTTCAAGTAAACAATCTCACAGCCTACAGACTCAGACACCAGAATATATGATATCCCTTTACTTCCTTAAGATAAAGAAAATGACAGCCGTAGCTCGCCCACTTTCAATCGGGAGCCCTGAAATTACGAGTGAAATATTATGACGCACTAATGTTCAGCCTTATCGATCAATTTTTTCATGCGCGAAAGGTCTTCCCAGTGTCTTGGTAGGAAAGAAATCACTTATGGTTAATGGAGACACAACAATTTCAGTCAAGCTTGTTGGGACTTTTCCCAAAATAGTGGTTAGTTCCCTAAGTATGGCAAATACTTATCAGCATTGTCTTCTTATGAGGTAATTTGTAAAGGCTGGAAACTATTCGTAAAAGGCTGATGATAAAGATTGATCGAGTATTCAACGGGACATAGATGAGTGACAGATAGTACAGTAAGATCAAGGTTTTCAATAAGAAATACTAGCTTACAATTATCAGAATAAAGGATGAGGATAGAGCTCCCGCTTTGAAATAGCGTTTTTCCCTGGTGCTGTCACGCGTTTTAACCATTTAGCATGGTAAGCTGAAGAGAATTTCAGCGTTCATAATGTGGTGACACAGTCTGACCAAATTTTCTTCGGAAGAAGCTAAAATCAATGAGTTCGCAAATACCTCCCTGAATCTGCATGCAGTCCTGAAACAGCAGTGTAAGAGAGTCTGATAAACTCGCTAGCCATCAGCAAAAGTCTCAAACAAAAAGATACTACAGTATTGAACTCTGGCAAATATCTTTACGACTTGTATTCCAGGGGACATGAATCGAATGCAACGGTTGGTCCTCTATATGTTGTGAGCTTGACTTCCTAAGCGAATTTGTTCCACCTCCTCTGTATGCACCCTGAACGTATCGTCCTTCTTATTGATGTAGGAAGACTACAGCCGTTAATTCTAGGTGAGGTCGTTTGCGGGCATTTCAAAATCAGGTGGGGACATCCACGTTACAACTGCTCGAGATTTCGTCTAGAAATTACCACTGAGAAGTGAGGATGAGATGCAATTACAAAAGTTTATTGGTTAGTAGGAGCCAGCAAATCGAAACCTTTCTGCATCGGTAGCGCTTCTCTCACTGCGCCACCGAGACCAGGTGCATTGGGTGCATCCAATCCGGGGTTTACCGCCTTGATCTGATCACAAATATACGGAAACCCACTGCTGTTAGCCTAGTGAGGGGCTGGGTTGAATCTTCCTTCGGGAAAACCCTTAGTCCCTGGCGTTCTGTTTCGCTTTCTAGTTTAACACCGTTGGCGAAATTAGGATAACAGCAGGAGCCTGCCAAGGCGGATCGTATATATATATACATGTAAGAAGATGAAGAGGTTTAAGTGCTAAGCCATGTTGAATGTCAGCTGCACATTCGATGTCTACACAGTGAAAAATATTATAGACATCTATATAGACTGCCACATAAATATAGTGAACAGTCGGTTGAAGGTGGATCTCGGCCAGCTTTGATTCGCTAGTAGAGGATTCGTTATAGCCATGGTTGAATGTATTCGGAACGTCGGCGTAAATCAGATCAGTTCTACCTTGAAAACCAACAATAAAAGATCATTCGTTTGCTGTGGAAGGCAGTTTGGTCATGCAGTATTGCTCGATTTTAATTCATGCCACTGGGATCGAAGGGAACTTTGAGAATTGTCCTCGCGAAAGCTCGACGGACGCAGAGGCCAATCATTAGTTATTAGCACTTGTTACAGAGACCATGGAATAACACAATCGGGCGGAATAGTATATTTGCTAGGTCGGGCCAAGATACCGGTGCGTTCCAACTTACTGGCTAAACGGTCGATTACCAGCAGTGAAACGTACCACGGCAGCGTGCTAAATGGCGTGGACGCCTGACCGTGTGCCTTCGGCCTAGTGGTAAAACTACGAAGGTCAGCATCAATGTTGAATCTCGTCAAACACTGGGCAACTGATTCTCGAGAAGTATGTGACGCTGCGGAATTTTCCTATATTTGAACTCAAAAATCCACGTTTCTAGGTACTGTTCCTAAGCTTTACACTATGTTCCTTGAAGTGTGACGAAAACTTCCATTCAACTTCCACTAAAATGCCATTGACTTTCCCCACGCTATCCACTACCACAAATCCAAGTAGAAACAACTGTTACACTGTGACTGGGCGCACTAATTTGGGTATGCTCAGCTTGTGTCAGATTCGCGCAAGCGTTATGAAATCAGCCGTCAAAGACACAGCTAAACTGCTAACCTGTACAGTTCGATGCCAACTTTTTCTTTTATGCATATTCTGTCCACCAACCTTTATCGTGGAAATCTCTTGTTCGATTAGCATCTGAACATCCTCTGAAAAGTTGGAAACAACAACTTTGCATCAATCGTCTTGCCAAGGGGGGCCCAAGTATCCCAGGAATAAGGTGACGATAAAGTTAACTATAGAACACGAGGATTGGGAATATTATGGTTTGAAGAGTAGGGGACTGATTTCAATTCCATTCCCTTAGCCAGATAGATTCTAGACCCAATTCATACGGATAACCTAAGCTGAGGATCCTGATCATAATATGAAACGCACCCAACTGACCTCTTTTTCACTCATATTTTAGATCACGCAGTCACCAGTCGCATGTGCTTAACGTGGAGTTTGACATTCCGAAAACACAGGCTTGTGTCCCCATGAAAGCCCAGTTGACATCTTGACATCCTCATCTGTTACCTTTCAAATATCTCGAAATGACAGAAATTCTGACATGCCTACGGCCACTGAAGAAACACTTTTATAAATAGGCCGGCAGCCCGAAAAGTCTTTCATAATCAACCTCAAAGATTCAGGAGCTTTCGGCGAAAAAACAGACTTTACTTGTGAACACGAAAGAAAAATCTCAGAAATTAGTATCTCATTCGGTCAGCACACAAGCTAGGTTTTTCCTCAAATACAAGCATGACCCCCGATCTTGAAAAACCACATCTTTTGATAAGGGCCTTGTCAGGGTGAGGGAATGGTTCTGCTATATGAAGATCAATGTATCGGAAAATGGAAAGGCTTTTTACTATGTCTGTTACAAGTACACTATAAACCATTTATGTGAAACCATGGCACTCCATTAATCTTTCTTTGTCTAATGTCATGCAGAGGCATTTTTATAGAACTGGAATGCGGAATTATTTATTTGTACATCAATATTTTGCATCCAATGTTATTGCCATCTAGTTTTAATGCACCACGTTACCACGTATTGTGATAAACGTCACGTCAATAATTTGAAATGTCTTCTGAAACTCCGAAAGAAATTACGGTCAACAAATGGGACGTTGGTTCACTAAAGTTGGCTCTTGATGATGCAGCCAAAGAGGTACATATCAACTATAAGTCTTATCTTTCAGTTGTTCATGAAAAAGCTTGGCTTAGTTGAAACTCACCAACTTTTTGATGGACGATTAGTTTTATGCACAATATCTGTCTTAATAGCAGGCTTCGGAGTATTGTTTGATTATTTGTACCCACATCCTCGCTCTCGAACGGTGCTGATAGTCTGTATCGTGCTTTACTTCCTGATGTCAGCTATGATTACCTTATATGTTATGTACGTGGAAAAGAATGTTTTCTTCACTGGGGTCAAAGAAGATAAGACGGGAGTCGACCCTGCGGATGCCTGGACAGCATCTTCATACATGAACAAGTAACCATAATATTGACTTCGATGCATTAATTTCAGGTATGACCCAACGTACCATTTTAGCTTAAGAGTGTGTGATGGCATTACTAAGAAAGTCAAATTGTCTGCTGTAGAAAAGTCTGCTGCAGAGTTTTTCAATGTTAAAGGAGAGCTCCAGAGAGAAAGGTACGATGAGTTCTTGAGGAATTTGGTGGCAGATCTTTATTGTGATAAGAAAACTCGTTAAAATTCATGATTTTAGTAGTTTGTATATTGTCTGTATTTTTCGCATGAATATATTGTTTGAAATTTGTAAATTTATTCTCATAATAATATTTTCGCTATCTCTGTTAGCACAAAAACTGAGCTTTGTTTTTGTACGTCAATAAACATAAGATCCGTATACTTAAGGTTCCACGTAATCGTCTGAGGAAAACTGTTCTCAAGATAACTATAGCGAGGAATCCTTGTGTTGATTCACGAATTACGTATATCAGTTTAGACTATGTACATCATATTTTTGTGGTTGTGATGTATACGGACTTGGTAAACAATTGTTATGTTCACTTGATTAATGGTATATTACCGTATGATCTGTGAACACTTCATTCATCCAATGGGAAATTCTGTCTGAAATATTTCTGGTAAGAATTTGTCGTAGTGAACCTGTTTGGACAACTAACCAACGCTGTCAGAATAAAAAACAAAAAAGCAGCAAGTAATGTTTCATAAGGCTAAATTACATCACTCCAGTTTTTCGAATTGAATGGATGTGGCACTGTTAGTGTCAGTTTGAACCACTGGGGTATCCGTTGTATTTTCGTTTTCGTGAGACCTCTTGAATCAATACTGGTATCATTCTGAGGTCAAACTTGTAGTCAGTCTCTAAAGCCGTTGAAGATTGCTTGAAGTATTTCTCCAAGGCTATGTGAAATAATCTCAAAACTCATCATTGAGGTCTTAAAAAAAACTTCCAGTTTCAAAATAAATTTTTGTAAAAGATCTGGGTTTACATGAAAAGAAAAACGTGGTCTTCATCGGTATAAGAATCAGTGCTGACTGGTATTCGGACGAACTGAATCTTTTAAATTTGCTGTGTTGTCAACTTGAGGTGCGTGTATGTGAGTTTGAAAATAGCCAAAACCTGTGACGGACGACAACAAGTGATAACTTTGAGCTTGTAGATGAAAAATATCAATCTTAGATGTGTATTTTAGTCAAAAAAGGTCTAAAGACAATTGATGGTGGCTTGGATGGGTTCTTGAAAATATACCGTGTTAAAGTATGATTCATAACTTTCCCAGTCAACTTACTGTCGGACGTGTTTCCTCAGCCCATATGACACTTTTGATCAGTATTGGTTAAATCTAGTTTGCTCTCCAAGTTTAGGGCGACTATCACCATAGGTTTAAGTACTCAGTTGTCTTGAAGTCATCCTACAATGCAATCTGTTCGAACTCGTAAAACAGCTTACTGGTTTCATTCGGCTTTCTCAGCTATTGTCAAAAAAAACCATGAATGTATCCTAATGTGAATATATTGCAGTTCTTCTCCGACGTCTGAGACGTAAACCTAACCGGATAGCAGTGCTTTATGCAGTGATGTTGCTAACCACAACCAGCATTTGTACTTCAACAAGCCTTAGCAGCCATCCGACAATTTTGGCCACATATGAAACCACCAGTCCTTTAAGTATTTAGAGATGTAGTTTCAATATCTAACTCTAATACATCTGAGGCTGAAATCGTCTCTTCCCGTGCATTGATGGAAAAGTCAACAAAAAGGAGAAAAACCAAAAACAATGATATTAACAGATAAACTATACAATAATACTACTCCCGAAATTCAGAAAACGCATCCTCTGTCTCACCATTGAGTGTCCTCTTTCACAAAACCCTCGGTTATTTCACGGTGAGACAAGCAGTCAGCGGTTTCATGAGTTATTGCCGCCCTAATCTCTTCAAGAGTGATTTTAATCCGGCACAAATCTAATTGCGCGCAACTTAGATACCTGAGTCAACGAACGCTACTAACCAAATTATTTGGTTTGTCTCCTTCGCTTAGTACCTCACACATTTCTGCATCGTAAACAAAATGTTTCACCAAGTGATCAATCTCGGCCGAAAGCTGGTACCTAGACGGTGGTCGGGCTTCCGTATTACAATCAGCTATACTGTCTGAAACGCTTGTTCCCTCGACGTCTTAGCATGTCAGAAAGGTCAGTTGGATAGTGGTAAGACAAAGCAGTTGGTGTCGCAGTGTAAAGTACTACGATGTGATTGGGACCCGATGATAGCAGTAGGGTGTTTCCTGCGGATGACCAGCAGTGCCATGTTGATGCTGTCTTCTCAATAGGTAAGGATCGGGGCTCAGAAAAGAAAGACTAAAAACAATATGCTTCGCATCCTCTTGGTCTTCCGGTGTCCGTGATATGGGCTTTTCCCATCCGGCGTTAGAACTACCAAATCTCAAACAAACAGTCCTCAAAAGGCTTTGTGTAACAAGTCTTATTCAGATGAATCATTGGCTCCGTGATCAGAAGTATTTTCCTCTTTCAGGTACCCTAGTGAAACAGCTTCCATGATGCGGACAGATGGGAAGTACCAACCGCTTGCACGCTTCCATTAGCGTATAAAGCCCAGTCAAACATAACTTACCCACTTACCCATGTTTCCTTCTTTGCTTTCACTTTCTGATACGAATATTTACCCACTTACAATTTCCTCGACCTCATTCTACGACCACTGTTAACAATCTAAGCCAGCGAAATACTATTCCTATTCACTTAAAACGCCAATGTCCGCTTCAGATTGAAGCTTTCAACGTCTGAACCTTATGCCAGATCGAACAACAGGCAAATCTCTGGAGTCTCGAGTCATGGATTTGGTACAGGTACACAATACTTGAGTGTGGATTTTCACTTGACCTCACATGACCATTGCGCTGAATCTTCTAAGCCCATTTTACCAAGGCCCAGAGATTCTATGGCTAGACCTCGTGAGCTTACACTAGTGTAAGAACAGCATTAATTTCCCCAGCGAAAAACACACTTCTTGGCTGGTTACCAGTCAACAGCCGTCTATGTGGTATCCGACTACATGGATCTGTAAGAACTAGTAAGAATCGTGAGGGTATACAAAGTCTGTTCGTAATCTCAACCGCCTGAAGTCCGGATTATGCAGAGGATGAAATCTATGAGCTACCAAGTACGCTACACAAAAACAACTTTTACATATCATCATCATACCAGGTGACTTTAAAACCTAAGTAGGAAAGCTGAGGCACAAGTAAAGGTACCTAGGAGGTATCTACGGAATCCCATACCGAAGACGATGATCGTATCTTCCAATTAAGTTTCGACAACCACTTGTTTCTGGCCAGCACTGACCTTAGGCATAAGGAGAGACACTGCCTCATATGGGATCCGCCAACTTCAAACCAACGACGGACACAGACAGATCATTTTGCTATTAGTCATAGTTGGGAGATCATCCCTCTTCCTGAAATACCAAGTTTGCACTCCGATTACGCGCTAATATGGATGCTTGCAGTCACCGTTCCTGTTCAATTTAGTTACAGATGCACTATTGGACATAAACTTACATACGTCTGGTTTCACAGGGATCAATCTAATCCCTGGAGGCCACATGGTTGATTTGGAGTATGCAGACGATATTGTCCTGTTGGATGAAGATGCTGACAACGATAAGTAGTGAAGTCGTGGAATGTGCCGACCACTTCACTTCCCTGGGAGTTACATCTGCCCGAACGGTTCGGTTGCTGACGAAATATCAGCTCGCATACAGAAGGCCTGTTCGGCATTTGCCAGCTTGTGGCGACGGCGAGATATTCGACTATTTGTCAAAGGACAAGTATATTGCACTGGAGTTGGTTCTGTCCTGTTATCTCGTGTGAGACATGGCCGTTAAAGGTAGAAGACATGAAGTGTTTGTAGGGTTTTCATCATTGGTGTCTTAGTAGCACTGCTCGCGTTTGGTGGAATCACCGTGTGAGCATTGTTGAGAACGGGCGAAGAGTACCAGGTAAGATGGGCATGTCAATTGATGGGGTTATTAACCTTCATCATCTGAGATAGTTTGGACATTTGTTGCGCTTCGGAGCCGCCACTTACCTCGATGTCAAAAGCTAGAAAAATTTGAGTAAAGTTGAAGGAAGGCTGATGATTACCAGACTGACGTTACGCCAATTCACTAGGTGTTTATGTGTTAGTGAGAGACGGATAGTGACGTTTTGGCTGAGGAGATGGGGTCCTTGGTGAGAGAGGAATCAGTCGTTGGAGGCGCGGGGTAACATCGCTGGAAACTGATCATGATCATCATCGATGAACATAAGACCAGGCTTTACTGCATAACGGTCCGAGTTGCCACAGCTCATATGAGTGCATCAAGTAAAAAGGCAGTGAGGCACAAGATGAAGATAAGAAAATTCAGTCAAAAGAAATCGAAAGTACTAAAAGAGAGAAAGGAAGAATGAGAAAATGGTGGGATTCGGTAGAGCGTCGTAAAGATGAGGATAATGTGTGTGTATACATCTGCACCACTGACATCGGTTCTGAGCCACATCACCTAGAGTCTCTAACCACTGGTTTCTCTTGTCCCGCGGACCCCAACCGGCTAGTCTGCACTGTGGTCAGTTCTGAAAACTTATCACAATGGTACAGATGTATTCATTGTTTGACGTTCACTAAAGTTGGACATCTTCACTTTTTTATTGTTTACAGTCTTTCTGCTTTCATATACTTATGCCGAGTTATTACTTGTTCTATGTATTCGTTCGTTACATGCTGGCGTGGAGTTTGGCGAATGAAACTGATACATTTTAGAGTGAAGGTCAATATTTACTTTTATCGTCTATCTTATAAATATGCACATAGGCATTGTTCCTTTATATATATATATATATATATATATATATATATATATATATATATATATATTCACAGTTGACATTTTCAAAGTACATAACCTATTTCGATAAGTGGCTCTTGTGATGTGCCTCCGTCTTATCCCTGATAATGAAGTTGATAGGAAGCTGTCTAAATTGAAATCAGCATCTGAGTTATCAGCAGTTTTGGATTTCTACTTTGTTTCATGTTACTGTGTAGGCAGAGAAAACCTTATTGAACAACTTTGTCCCTCCCTTCCAAATTTCATGTAACCGTGCAGTCTTTGGAGAGCTATTATTCGGATTGACTTGAACTGCTGTTGTGCAACAAGGATGCTCGCAGTCACCGTTCCTGTTCACTTTAGTTACAGATGCACTATTGGACATAAACTTACATACGTCTGGTTTCACAGGGATCAATCTAATCCCTGGAGGCCACATGGTTGATTTGGAGTATGCAGACGATATTGTCCTGTTGGATGAAGATGCTGACAACGATAAGTAGTGAAGTCGTGGAATGTGCCGACCACTTCACTTCCCTGGGGAGTTACATCTGCCCGAACGGTTCGGTTGCTGACGAAATATCAGCTCGCATACAGAAGGCCTGTTCGGCATTTGCCAGCTTGTGGCGACGGCGAGATATTCGACTATTTGTCAAAGGACAAGTATATTGCACTGGAGTTGGTTCTGTCCTGTTATCTCGTGTGAGACATGGCCGTTAAAGGTAGAAGACATGAAGTGTTTGTAGGGTTTTCATCATTGGTGTCTTAGTAGCACTGCTCGCGTTTGGTGGAATCACCGTGTGAGCATTGTTGAGAACGGGCGAAGAGTACCAGGTAAGATGGGCATGTCAATTGATGGGGTTATTAACCTTCATCATCTGAGATAGTTTGGACATTTGTTGCGCATGCTGAGCCACTATCTACCTTTATGTGCCATGCTAGGTGACTTTGGATTAGTTTGGAAGTGTTTAGGGTGGTCAGAGTGAAACGTAGCACTAGTCGATGAAGTCCCTGACTATTGGTCTGAGACGTGTAATGATGTTTAGGCTGCCTGGCTGGGATCTCGAGGTTATGCGAACTAGTGGTTGATGACAGGGCTGAGAACTGATCACAATGGTGCAACTGTATTCACTTTTTCACTAACTTTTATTCCTCCATCTCTTAGTGCTCGTATTATACTTACAACAAGTTGAATATCACCCTTTTTCTATCCACTTGTTCTTTACATCCTATTGTAATGTAACAACTCGTTCTTTTTCGTCTATATGAAAAACTGTGAGATCCAGTGTGTACTGATGAACCACGTAAGATGAGCAAGAATATCAAGTGGAACTGTAACTGTATATATGGTCACTGTTTCAGGCAGTGATCCACATGTGCAAAGATGTGCTACGCTCTTGCTGAGTTTACTGAGAGAATAGAAGCTATTAAGACGATTTCCTTAAAATAGCTTTGCATAGAGTGATTGCAAAGAATTTGTACTGAGCCCGTCTTTAAAGCCAGTGTACCAGAAACAGTGATGTGGATCATATAGCGGTGTAAAGTACAAGCTTCAGAACAAGACATTCAATAGACCGAAAAAGCTAAAACAGAACGGTAGGCTAAAACTTCAGTCCCCTGCCAGTGTTATCTTAAGCAAAAAGGGAAATAATTCCACTATTATGCAACTATGCTAACAGTTCAGTCGTCCATTTTCACGCAATAAGACAAGACTGATCACTTGTTCAGAAAATCAAGTGTACCCAATCAGTAATGCAACGTATTTAAATAAACAAAAGACCTCTGTACTCAAGAGGTATTTTACAGTCTTAACGGAAACAGCCTTATTAATGGAGAAGTCATTTAGGAGAGAAAGATTAAATTCATTCTTTAAGATCGAAAGTACACTTCGGTAGAAAATATGTATCAAAATACCAGTATCTTTTAGAAACATCCTTCCATATTTCTTGGTCTGCAACGTCAACAGCAATGGGGTCGAATACACAACTAATTCCAAGTCTAAAAACAAGAAAAATAATTTGTTAAATCATGAGGAAGTGTTAGGGAACAGGTCATAGGGATTTTGTTAAATAGACATCATACGCTTTTAGAACTAAGTGGGTTCGCAATACGACTGCAACAATTTAAGCTAGATGATTCGCCTGACTTCACGGCAATAAATTCTGCTCGAAACGTCATCTTGCAAATAAAATTACATCACTGTACGCTATATCAAGTAAGCAATCTAATATATAATTATGCTCTAAAAGTGTCCAATTTTTACTCCCACATCATTTATTACTTTACAATTTACTAAAACCATCTAATTATATGTGTAGAGCTCTGGCTCATTGGTTTAGGAAAATGACTATCAAGAATTGGGCCACCTACCGAGGTTCGGGTAGCCAAGTAGTATTGCTAGCCTTCACACAACAGGTATAGCTCATTGTCTACTACACGAATGTGTGCACAAGGTTGCTGAATGCATTTCGTTTTGTTCCCACCTAACTATAAGTATATTATTCATTGTACAGGCGAAGTGACTTTTTTGAATATTTTTAAATATTTTTGGCTGTGGTTATGATAACCACATGTATGTACGAATGAGTTGTAACTGTTCAGGTGACAATAATGAGATTAAAAGTTGCAAGTACTAGTCCTACTGTTTATTTAGGGAATAACACATTGGTGTGGGATCCAACTGAGTATAGAGGTTTGTATTTGGCGCGTTTGTTACATCGTAACACTTAATAAACCGTGTGATCAATTCCAAATAGATCACGAGACAGTGGGAAAACGATATGTTCAGCTTTGACAGTTAATAATCTGGCGTCACGGTAGTGCACTTGTTGAAAGGCTTGGTACCCCGTTAACAGAATCAGCTGGAAAAAAGGGATTGTGATAAATGAACACGAGTGGCACACAAAAATGAAAAGATTTTAGTCAATAAGATTAGTTACTATTCTAGCGGTCTGCTTACGCAAACTGCTTTGTTGTATAACCTTCAAAACATCAAGTTCCCTTCATTTGGTAGGGGTTAGAGATCATTTGAACTCAACACTGCATAACTTCCTAGGCTTTTTCTTACAGTACATGAACTTACGACAAGCAACCGATGTAGTAAGAATATTTTCTTCGAGAACTCGTTTCTAATAAGTATTTCCTGAAACTGACAACTAGAAATTTCAACACATCAAAACGAGCAGCTAAGTTATAGAGAAATGAAGTTGTTCTGGAGTAACCTTGTGTTCAGAATCCAGGAATATTTCGCTAATTGTCATTGGCAAACGAAATAGGCAGTCAGTGACAACAATTTACTTTAATGTACATTAGGTGACACTAAAGTGATTAGAAAATCAAGCTCCGAAAAAACTGCACGAGTAATAGATTTCTAATAAGTAAGTATTCAACATCATATTATTCTTCTTCCCTTATACATAAAACAAACTTTCCAGACAGTCATCCAATCAACGTGCTTCTTCAGTGATGAAATAAATTCACATATGCAGATAATATCCATGCAGCAGAATCTTAAATACAAGATGTCATACGAGAGAACTGGCAAGTTTAAACCATATGAAAAGTCGTTGTAAATAGCTTTTCATAGTTACCTGTTCAGGTGCAACCTCATAGTCTCACATGCGACCCCATGGAAAAACACATTGTCAGGACACAAGCCATTATAGTAGGAGTATCTTCCAGGAAAACACAGACTTTTAGTACCTTCTGGATCTTGATGATTAGGAAGGGAAAGGAGTTTGGGTAACCAGGTATGAAATTCCCTCAAATCGTTATCATCCTCAGCATATGTGTCAAAAAATATCCCATCAAATCTTGGTAGTTTCTTTTCATCGATTTCTTTCGTCAGTAAAACAACTGCATCTTGCCATCTACTCGATATGATTCTAACGCCAGGTCGTAAAAACCACCCTTCTGACTTCATTTTCTGCAAAACCTATAAATAACCACATAGAAAAACCTGTGATGAGTGTAAAGTCCACTTCAGAATGAAAACCATTAAACAAATCCTGATATGAAAACAACATAGAGACACTGTCATCACATGTATTGCCAGACAACAGGGTTTTAGAAACGCGATCCAGTTACAAGATATGCCACAAGAAACAGCTTCACTTATAATTACTCGTTATTCCAATCAATGGTAAGTCTGTAAGCCTTATATAGGAAACGAAACGCATTCAGCAACCTTGTGCATATCCGTGCAGTAGACAATGAACCACACCTACTGTGTAAGGCCTAATAATACTACTTGACTGCTTAGACCTCGATAAGTGGAGCGGGGTTTGAACCTGTGACCCTATGGTTGACAGTCATCTCCGTAAACCAACGAAAGATCCGCAAAGCCTAATGTGGACCAGTATGTCATCCAATGAAAAAGGACTCAACAGTGAACGGATACTTCAGCAATTACATGGACTCAGACTTACTAGGGATACTGGAAGAAAAAAGACGATAGTTAATGCGGACGTAACAAGAAAGTGTGGGTCCCGATAATTTTCCAACACAACCAGATACAACGTTGGGCAAAACATTGTGTCCAAATATCTATTGAAAATATACCTATAATAAACCCGAAGAACAGTTGAAAGACCTTACAATCACGCTCCAGTTGCCCAACATTCATCCTGAATGTGAATGTTGGTGATTCCATATTTTCTTGGATTTCGAATTTTATCGTGATACCAGTTCTACATACATAGATAAGTTGAGTATTCCGTTTCTAATCTGAAAATATAGCAAAGCTGATGGTTGTCCACCAGATATTCATGCGAATGGAAGGAAGATATTCTATGGACTAATAGAGAAACCAGCTAGTGCATGTAAATCACATATAGTCCCATCAGACAAGTCTACATCGTTGATAATCACAGTTTACGAAGATGGAGGCAAAGAAACACAGTAGTCTTCTTGAGAAAACCATAACAGTTTCGGTTATTTCATGGTGAGACAAGCAGTCAGCGGTTTCATGAGTTATTGCCGCCCTAATCTCTTCAAGAGTGATTTTAATCCGGCACAAATCCAATTGCGCGCAACTTAGATACCTGAGTCAACGAACGCTACTAACCAAATTATTTGGTTTGTCTCCTTCGCTTAGTACCTCACACATTTCTGCATCGTAAACAAAATGTTTCACCAAGTGATCAATCTCGGCCGAAAGCTGGTACCTAGACGGTGGTCGGGCTTCCGTATTACAATCAGCTATACTGTCTGA
Organism: Heterobilharzia americana; assembly: GCA_944470555.2. Lineage (NCBI taxonomy): Eukaryota > Metazoa > Platyhelminthes > Trematoda > Strigeidida > Schistosomatidae > Heterobilharzia > Heterobilharzia americana. Next base: position 65,193,963 of record OX104134.1, read on the forward strand.
AACGCTTGTTCCCTCGACGTCTTAGCATGTCAGAAAGGTCAGTTGGATAGTGGTAAGACAAAGCAGTTGGTGTCGCAGTGTAAAGTACTACGATGTGATTGGGACCCGATGATAGCAGTAGGGTGTTTCCTGCGGATGACCAGCAGTGCCATGTTGATGCTGTCTTCTCAATAGGTAAGGATCGGGGCTCAGAAAAGAAAGACTAAAAACAATATGCTTCGCATCCTCTTGGTCTTCCGGTGTCCGTGATATGGGCTTTTCCCATCCGGCGTTAGAACTACCAAATCTCAAACAAACAGTCCTCAAAAGGCTTTGTGTAACAAGTCTTATTCAGATGAATCATTGGCTCCGTGATCAGAAGTATTTTCCTCTTTCAGGTACCCTAGTGAAACAGCTTCCATGATGCGGACAGATGGGAAGTACCAACCGCTTGCACGCTTCCATTAGCGTATAAAGCCCAGTCAAACATAACTTACCCACTTACCCATGTTTCCTTCTTTGCTTTCACTTTCTGATACGAATATTTACCCACTTACAATTTCCTCGACCTCATTCTACGACCACTGTTAACAATCTAAGCCAGCGAAATACTATTCCTATTCACTTAAAACGCCAATGTCCGCTTCAGATTGAAGCTTTCAACGTCTGAACCTTATGCCAGATCGAACAACAGGCAAATCTCTGGAGTCTCGAGTCATGGATTTGGTACAGGTACACAATACTTGAGTGTGGATTTTCACTTGACCTCACATGACCATTGCGCTGAATCTTCTAAGCCCATTTTACCAAGGCCCAGAGATTCTATGGCTAGACCTCGTGAGCTTACACTAGTGTAAGAACAGCATTAATTTCCCCAGCGAAAAACACACTTCTTGGCTGGTTACCAGTCAACAGCCGTCTATGTGGTATCCGACTACATGGATCTGTAAGAACTAGTAAGAATCGTGAGGGTATACAAAGTCTGTTCGTAATCTCAACCGCCTGAAGTCCGGATTATGCAGAGGATGAAATCTATGAGCTACCAAGTACGCTACACAAAAACAACTTTTACATATCATCATCATACCAGGTGACTTTAAAACCTAAGTAGGAAAGCTGAGGCACAAGTAAAGGTACCTAGGAGGTATCTACGGAATCCCATACCGAAGACGATGATCGTATCTTCCAATTAAGTTTCGACAACCACTTGTTTCTGGCCAGCACTGACCTTAGGCATAAGGAGAGACACTGCCTCATATGGGATCCGCCAACTTCAAACCAACGACGGACACAGACAGATCATTTTGCTATTAGTCATAGTTGGGAGATCATCCCTCTTCCTGAAATACCAAGTTTGCACTCCGATTACGCGCTAATATGGATGCTTGCAGTCACCGTTCCTGTTCAATTTAGTTACAGATGCACTATTGGACATAAACTTACATACGTCTGGTTTCACAGGGATCAATCTAATCCCTGGAGGCCACATGGTTGATTTGGAGTATGCAGACGATATTGTCCTGTTGGATGAAGATGCTGACAACGATAAGTAGTGAAGTCGTGGAATGTGCCGACCACTTCACTTCCCTGGGGAGTTACATCTGCCCGAACGGTTCGATTGCTGACGAAATATCAGCTCGCATACAGAAGGCCTGTTCGGCATTTGCCAGCTTGTGGCGACGGCGAGATATTCGACTATTTGTCAAAGGACAAGTATATTGCACTGGAGTTGGTTCTGTCCTGTTATCTCGTGTGAGACATGGCCGTTAAAGGTAGAAGACATGAAGTGTTTGTAGGGTTTTCATCATTGGTGTCTTAGTAGCACTGCTCGCGTTTGGTGGAATCACCGTGTGAGCATTGTTGAGAACGGGCGAAGAGTACCAGGTAAGATGGGCATGTCAATTGATGGGGTTATTAACCTTCATCATCTGAGATAGTTTGGACATTTGTTGCGCTTCGGAGCCGCCACTTACCTCGATGTCAAAAGCTAGAAAAATTTGAGTAAAGTTGAAGGAAGGCTGATGATTACCAGACTGACGTTACGCCAATTCACTAGGTGTTTATGTGTTAGTGAGAGACGGATAGTGACGTTTTGGCTGAGGAGATGGGGTCCTTGGTGAGAGAGGAATCAGTCGTTGGAGGCGCGGGGTAACATCGCTGGAAACTGATCATGATCATCATCGATGAACATAAGACCAGGCTTTACTGCATAACGGTCCGAGTTGCCACAGCTCATATGAGTGCATCAAGTAAAAAGGCAGTGAGGCACAAGATGAAGATAAGAAAATTCAGTCAAAAGAAATCGAAAGTACTAAAAGAGAGAAAGGAAGAATGAGAAAATGGTGGGATTCGGTAGAGCGTCGTAAAGATGAGGATAATGTGTGTGTATACATCTGCACCACTGACATCGGTTCTGAGCCACATCACTAGAGTCTCTAACCACTGGTTTCTCTTGTCCCGCGGACCCCAACCGGCTAGTCTGCACTGTGGTCAGTTCTGAAAACTTATCACAATGGTACAGATGTATTCATTGTTTGACGTTCACTAAAGTTGGACATCTTCACTTTTTTATTGTTTACAGTCTTTCTGCTTTCATATACTTATGCCGAGTTATTACTTGTTCTATGTATTCGTTCGTTACATGCTGGCGTGGAGTTTGGCGAATGAAACTGATACATTTTAGAGTGAAGGTCAATATTTACTTTTATCGTCTATCTTATAAATATGCACATAGGCATTGTTCCTTTATATATATATATATATATATATATATATATATATATATATATATATATATATATATATATATATATATTCACAGTTGACATTTTCAAAGTACATAACCTATTTCGATAAGTGGCTCTTGTGATGTGCCTCCGTCTTATCCCTGATAATGAAGTTGATAGGAAGCTGTCTAAATTGAAATCAGCATCTGAGTTATCAGCAGTTTTGGATTTCTACTTTGTTTCATGTTACTGTGTAGGCAGAGAAAACCTTATTGAACAACTTTGTCCCTCAGGTGACGAATGAAAATAAGTATCCCAGATTCTGACCTAGTGGCTCTACTTCCCGTTTGTATCCAGCCCATGTGTCTCATTGAGTTAGTACTGTTCTCGTATCTCGTATTATTATGCCAGTCACTTCCACTCGGTCACTTCAGAAGTGCTAGTACATAATAACTCTCTAGTAGGATAAAAAAATGCAGTCTATGAAAAACTGTAGAGTTTATCACAATGGTGAACACTTGGCAAAGTAACAAAGTAAAATTTTAAAAATATTTAAAAAGGTCAATTGAACAAAGGAAAATCGCAATGGAGAAAAAGGAAGTGCTGTAAAAGTTGGAATAAATTTTGGCAATAGTAAGTAAAACAAGGATAGCAAAGAAAAGGTAAATGAAAAAACATAAAAACATCATCTGTACATCAAACGTACCTCAGGATGAGCTTCTATTATGACGTGTGAATCTGGTGAATACTTTTGTATAGCATTGTCAACAATCCCCATACCGAAACCAACATTCAAAACGCGAGGAGGTGGTCTATCAGCAACATCTGTTTGACAAATCCATGCCGCATGCTTCTCCATTATGGGAGTTTCCCAATCCATCATTACAGCCAAATGTGTATTAGTATCAATAAGACATTTGCCGTCATTAGAGTACTCCAGTCGACTAGTAAGGTAGGAAGCATTAAGAAGCTCTGATTTGCCATCCATACTAGTATTGACGGTAGTTGTAAAACTCATGGAATCGACGTTTTGTACAACTTCTGGATCCGATTTACCCATTGCCATTGACAAGAGGAGTTCAGACATTACAGCATGGCTCATCAAGACGTCAATACATTCCTGTTGTCCATTTTTGGCAGCATAATCACCTGCGCATAAATAATTCCGATCAACTGCATTCCATGGAGCACCTTCTGATAGTAAATATTTTACAATATCCGTATGGCCAGCACCCGAAGCAACCATTAAAACGCTCATTCCAGTTTTAAAATCCTGGGTAAAATAGTGAAGAGAAATTATGATTAACTAGACCGAAGGATCATATGTTTGGAATATGAATCGTCAGAAGGAAATGATTAAAACTACAAGTCTAACTACAACTAAGTTGAAGAATGTTTCTGTTATAAGCAGATATGATTTGTACACTGGTGTTTCAATTATTTGCATAAGTATGTGAAAAATATCCCATCCTACGATGGAAAATGTTTTTAACTCGGTGCAGATGATCGAGGTGTTCCCTAGGCCAGATTATTTTGTTCTGGAGGTTTCGTTAACCGACTTGGTGAATCCTCAGCACTAATTTCACCAGACTGGTGATGAAACGTACTCAAAAAAATTATTAAAGTTTAGAGAACACCAAACCATGATCTCATCCTACTCTTTAATTGAACTGCGTGCGCTTGCTCGCATGTCCAAGTAAACGACTAGATAGAACGCTTCTTTTCACAATGACTTGGCTGCATATTATTGAAAAACAAACCATTTTTTTCAAATGCCAAAGGTAATTTTGTGCATACTTCCTGGAGCCCAGATTTCATAACATATCTCTTTGGGAAAACAAAAATACACAGTTCTCTAGTTGAATAATACGATTTATGACAGTATACATCCGTATTTCCTATTCGAGCCAATTAACCTCACCTCAGTTGCGATTGACCGACCGATGGCAGCTACCTCATTGTCGCGGTCGGCCTTGCATATCGCAGTGAACCAACGAACTATGCGGTGGAAGGCTTTTTCCCTCACGTCCAACTATACCAGGAAGGTCTGTTGAGTGGTGACAAAACAAAAGTAGTTACCGTTAAATCGCAAATTGTTACGCTATGAAGAGGGTCCGAGGGTGAAGTCGTACTGCATGATGCACAGCGTTGTAACATCACTAGGGTGCTTCCGCAGATAACGTTGACTTCCCGATGGGAAGGCGAGGAGTTAGAAAAGGTAGGTCCTAAAAATAGCATACTCCCTACTACGCCATGGCATACTGATCCCAGTGATATAAGTTTATGGCGGGAATCAAAACTAACAAACCTAAATCTCAAACTTTTAAAAAGGTCGTGCATGATCGTGTTCTTCGGGCTCTGAGGTCATGCACTAAACCTTTTTCACGTACACCAAAAAGAGTGAACTTTTCATAGTGACAGCAGCCAGTCACGAAGTGTCAACACCTCTCACAACTTAGTCAGCACTTAAGTTCCCTCAAGTCACTGTTCATCTTATACATCCTTTACTACTGGCGTTTCTTCACGTCTTTTAGCTAATATCTCAACATAATCTTTAATCCCTTCCAGTTCTGCAGCTCTTGATAACGATACGGGTTCAGAGAACAATACCTCTGGTCTCCCGAAACCTCACTCCATACCATATCAGTAAAGTTTTCAATATCCACACTATCCATCAAATCGAATAAATTTTGTAATTCATAACTCTGGCATGTTGGCCCATGCATGAGTGAAGACAGACAGACAGACAAAGTCAACGTGTAACCTAGCATTAAAGTGCTTCGGTTCCATTTGCAGCACTTCAAAGTATACAGAGAACAGGTCGATAGAACAAGTCATATCAAGTAGACAAAGTAGTGTGTTTCAATACACAATATGAAGACATCGGTTAGTGCAAATATTAGAGCTATATTTGTCAGAAAGTGAATACAGCCATGTCACAGAAGGTCCTCGACAACTCATTCCTATCAACTCAAGGACCCCAAATGGCCAGTCCACATCTGCCCACACGACTAAGACTGATAATCAGAGACTTGGTGGATTGGTGTGACGTCAGTCTGGTAATCATCAGCCTTCCTTCAACTTTACTCAAATTTTTCTAGCTTTTGACATCGAGGTAAGTGGCGGCTCCGAAGCGCAACAAATGTCCAAACTATCTCAGATGATGAAGGTTAATAACCCCATCAATTGACATGCCCATCTTACCTGGTACTCTTCGCCCGTTCTCAACAATGCTCACACGGTGATTCCACCAAACGCGAGCAGTGCTACTAAGACACCAATGATGAAAACCCTACAAACACTTCATGTCTTCTACCTTTAACGGCCATGTCTCACACGAGATAACAGGACAGAACCAACTCCAGTGCAATATACTTGTCCTTTGACAAATAGTCGAATATCTCGCCGTCGCCACAAGCTGGCAAATGCCGAACAGGCCTTCTGTATGCGAGCTGATATTTCGTCAGCAATCGAACCGTTCGGGCAGATGTAACTCCCCAGGGAAGTGAAGTGGTCGGCACATTCCACGACTTCACTACTTATCGTTGTCAGCATCTTCATCCAACAGGACAATATCGTCTGCATACTCCAAATCAACCATGTGGCCTCCAGGGATTAGATTGATCCCTGTGAAACCAGACGTATGTAAGTTTATGTCCAATAGTGCATCTGTAACTAAAGTGAACAGGAACGGTGACTGCGAGCATCCTTGTTGCACAACAGCAGTTCAAGTCAATCCGAATAATAGCTCTCCCAAAGACTGCACGGTTACATGAAATTTGGAAGGGAGCTTTGTTTGGCTTTCGACTGATAGCTGCTACCTCGACGTGGTGGTCGGACTTGCATATCACAATGACTCTACGAGTTAAACTGGTGAAACACTTGTTCCCCCGAAGTCTTACCATAGCAGAAAGGTCTGCTGAATAGTGGTAAGACGAAAAGCAGTTACCGTTATAGCGTAAATTACTACACTATAATAGGGTACTGAGGGCGAAGTCGTATCGGTGCTAGCGGGATGGGGTGTGGCAGCAGTAAGGTATTCCCGAATAATGACCAGCAGTGCCTTGCTGATGCTGCCTCCTCAGTGTAGGGAGGGTAAGTTAGAAAAGGACGGCTCCAAAAATAATACACTCCACTATATCCCAGGGTCTGCCAGGCTGGTGGTGTTGGTTTATTTGTCATTTCTTTTTCAACCATCCGGCCCCAAAACAATAAAAACTCAAAACAACTATACACAAAAGTCTGCCTATGACAGGCCTCAATCAGATGCCCAATGGGCTCTGCGGTCACATAAATCTCTTTTAGGTACCTTAAGAAGAAACAACCTCCCACGATGTGCGCAGCCAGGAAGTGTCAACCGCCCTCCCAACTCGATCAGCACTCAAGTTTTTTTCAGACTGCTATCCACCTTCTAATCTCCCTTCACGTCTCTCAATTAACGATACTACATCATCTTCAATTTCTCCTAGCTCTGAAGCCTTTGACAACGATCTGAATCCACAGAACAGCATCACTGGTCTCCTTAAACTACGCCCCATATTACACATCACGACCTTCAATGTCCGCACCCCCCGTCAAATTGGTCAACAGGCTTCGTTGGCAAAGACTCTAGAAACTCAGGCCATGGATGTGTGCTGTGTGTTGTGAGACTCGTATACAGGACCCAAGTGCGGTTATTCACCTAACCTCTCCTGGCCGATCTGGTGAATCCGCAAAATTCACCCTTCGAGCTTCTGGAGATTCGATGGCTAGATCTCGGGGTCTTCCACGTGTAGGTATAGCACTAAGCACTGGGACAGAGAGCTTGCTACTAGACTGGATCCCAGTTGATAGTCGCCTCTGCACTTTTCGGGTGAACGGCACCATTAAATTAGCCGCTGTCTTTTTGTAATCTCTGCTTACGCACCCACTGACTGTAGTTCAGATGAAGTGAAGGACGAGTTCTATCGTAAACTGTCTAGCCTCCTCTCGAAAGCCAAAAGTTCGGACGTGGTGGTTGTTGCAGGTGACTTCAATGCACAGGTGGGTAGACCGAGTGAGGCAGAAAGGTACTTAGGTGGCACTTTCGAAATCCCAGCTGAACCTACAGATAACGGTGATCGCCTATTACAACTATGCTCAGATAACCACTTATTTTTAGCCAGCACCAATTTCAGACATAAAGAAAGGCACTGTCTGACCTGGCGTCCACCGAGCTCAACTCAGCGATGGACACAGATAGACCACATTGCTATTAGTCATCTCTGGAGAGGATCGGTGGAAGACTGCCGCTCCTTCTGGAGTACGTGTTTGGACAGCGATCATGCGCTGGTCCGAGCACGTATATGCCTGCGTCTCAATGAACGTAGAAAAAATTTGGCCACAAAACCACTACGAGTGCTGCTGGAAAACGAAAACACCAAAGCCGTGTTCAGTGAGAAGTTGGCTAGGTAGTTATCGGGACCGAAGACTATCACTCATCCAGAAGAAGCTTGGTGCTATCTCCAGTCTGCTGTAAAAGCAGCGCTGAAGACTGTAACCGACCCCGAAAGAGTGGCTAAAAAGAGCCAGTGGATATCAGCAGCTTCTTCCGAACTAATGGGTGCACGTGAACGCATCCAATCAGGCTCTGAGTACAATGAAGAGCGAGCACAACTTTAAAGTAGATTGAGAAAAAGTCTACGCAACGACTGCGAACAGTGGTGGGCAGTGAAGGCTAAAGAGATGGAAAACGCAGCGGTGATTCGTAACAGTAACCAGCTATTTAGACTTATTAAGGAAACTGGGGGAAAAGGTTAATAACGGTTAGTGAGACCATAACGGAAAAGGATGGGTCTGCGATTTACTCGCAGGGGAGACGACTGGAATGATGGGCAGAACACTTCGAGGATCAGTTTAACTGACCTCCAGCTCCCATTGCGTTGCCTGTTACCCAGTAGGATCCTGAATGGGACATAGAAATAGGTCCCCCAACACTTGAAGAAGTTGAGAAAGCGGTAGGTAACTTGAAACTAGGAAGGGCAGCAGAACCAGACGGACTAACTCCAGAGGTATACAAGGATGGTGATAAGGTGCTCAAGGTCAGGTTAATTGTAGAGTTAGCCAGTATGTGGAATCAAATACGATCTCGCCTGACTGGTCTAAATCACTGATTATTCTTCAAGAAAGGCGAGAAGTTCTCTTCTGATAACCACAGGAATCAGCCTGACAAACATAGTGTCTAAGATCCTAGGTTCTATTATTTCTTGACGTCTGAGTGGAGCTCGGAAACAGCAAGCTCGAGAAAACTAGGCAGGCTTTAGACCCGGTCGCGGGTGTAGTTACCAAATATTCACACTGCACCAGGTCCTAGAACATAAACACGCTTACCGACGCCCGACAATAGCTGTATTTCTCGACCTGAAGGCGGCATTCGACTCCGTTTACTGAGAAACCTTATGGCAATGTCTCTCACTAAAAGGCATGCCGAGTAAGTGCATCACCTTATTGAAGGCTCTCTACTCGAACACTTGTGGGTGTGTTATAACCTATGGTGCGATGCCCACTCTCTCCATTCTTATTCAATTTTATCATAGATATTCTCAAGGAGGTCCCCCTCTCGTCACCTGATTACACAGACGTTGACCTAATCACAGGAGAATTTTCATTAGACCTAGAATATGCAGATGACATAGTCCTGTTAGGTGAAGACGCTGACAAGATGCAGAGTCTTCTGAACACTTTGAGTGGAAATTTGAGAATGTTTGGGATGAGTCTCTCACCACCTAAATGCAAACTGTTGCTCCAGAACTGGTCTTCAACGGTGCCTCGACTAACAATAGAGAGTGTAGTGGCTGAGTGTGTTGACCACTTCACTTACCTGGGAAGTAGGATTAGCCCTAGTGGCTCATTGGCTGATGAAATCTCTGCACGAATACAAAAGGCTCGACTGGCTTTTGCCAACTTATGCCACCTATGGCGCCGCCATGATATTCGTTTGTCTATTAAGGGTCGCGTGTACTGCACAACAGTCCGCTCTGTTCTACTGTATGACTGTGAAACATGGCCATTGAAAGTGGAGGACATGAGAAGGCTTCAAGTGTTTGACCACCGTTACCTTCGTAGTGTAGGCCGTATTCCGTGGTGTCACCATGTGAGTAACGCAGGTGTCAGGTGCAGAGTTTTAGGGAGAAGAGGTAAGTCAGTTGGCACGGTTGTGAACCTTCATCGACTGAGATGGATGGGACATGTGTTACGTATCCCTAGTCGCCGTCTGCCTCGTCACACAATGTTGGCTGAAGTAGGTTCAGGCTAGAAAAAGGCTAGAGGTGGCCACACTAAAACATGGCACCAATTTGTGAAGTCTCTGACTGTTGCAGGACGATGAAGACTAGGTGGTTGGGGTCCGCGGGACAAGAGAAACCAGTGGTTAGAGACTCTAGGTGATGTGGCTCAGAACCGATGTCAGTGGTGCAGATGTATACACACACATTATCCTCATCTTTACGACGCTCTACCGAATCCCACCATTTTCTCATTCTTCCTTTCTCTCTTTTAGTACTTTCGATTTCTTTTGACTGAATTTTCTTATCTTCATCTTGTGCCTCACTGCCTTTTTACTTGATGCACTCATATGAGCTGTGGCAACTCAGACCGTTATGCAGTAATGCCTGGTCCTGCATTGATTGGGATGGATGGTTTGGACCACCGTTCCAGAAGATCAGGGACGCTGCCACATGAACTCAATCTGTCATCGAGAGCTTCAGAGCTAAGAGAAATTAAAGACAATGCACGAATATTAACCTAGATTAAAAGGCAAAGATGTATAGGCTTTATGATCTGAGGGAACTTGTTTGCTGACAAAATTGATGGTGGTTGACACTTCCTAGCTGCTAGCACCGTGGAAGGTCACTTCTTGATGGACCAGAAACATAAATTAGATCAGTAGTAAGTAGTAGGGCGTAACCACAGACATCTGTTTGAATCAATCCCGTACAGTTTTTTGAGGAAATAGTATTTCAGATTTGATTGTTTTCCATGTGGCTACGGAAAATACCGCCGACACTAGAAAACCTCAAAACAGTGTGCGTTTTAGCGGGAGCCTTTCGTAATCCTCTTCTTGCTAGAGGAAAAGCAGCAGCATCAGCATGGTGGGAAACATATTACTGATGTCACAGCTGTATCGGGCAAGGAATACGATTACGTCCTGGATCCCTATTATGACGTAGCAATTTACACAACTAAGGCAACTGCTTTTTGTCTTATCATCATCCAATAGATCTTTCTGGCACGATAGGAACTCAAACGAAAGGCGTTCCAACCAGAATAGCCCATCGGGTCATTATGTCATGTAATTAAACTAGCACGTCAATTTAGCACCTATTGGTCGGGATTAACATACGTACCACCGGAGCAAAGACTGTTTCAAGAAGTTATAGTCAGCGTATTTCATTGCTCCGAGAAGTAATTTGGAAACTGCTTCACTACTACGGAATACCGCAAACCTTTATCAGCCTCATTCACAACTACATGAAGATGCCACATGCCAAGTAATTCACAATGAGAAGCTCAGTGATGATTTTGAAGTGAAGACAGGAGTGAAACAAGGCTGTCTACTATCCCCCATGATATTCCTTATTGTGGTGGACTGGATCATGCAACAAACAGTGAGGAGTGAGAAGAGGGGGATACGCTGGCTGGACTGCGGAAAAGAACCTAGAAGACTTGGATTTCGCCGATGACTTGTGTCTGATGTCGCACAAACTTGAAGATCTGCAGGCAAAAACTAACAAGTTAATAGAAGAGGAAGCGAAGACGGGATTTCAGGTGAATATAGAGAAGACAGAGGTGATGAAGACATCCAACCAACAACAAACTCCAATCACCATCAGCGGGAGAAACTTAAAGGAAGTAACCTCCTTCACTTATCTAGGAAGCACTGTTTCAACTACAGGCGGCACAGGCACAGACGAGGATGTCAAAGTCAGAATCGGAAAAGCAAGACAGGCGTTCATTAGCCTGAAACCAGTGTGGAGATCTTCTGCACTCAGCATGTGGAACAAGATACGGATTTTCAACACCAACTTCAGTCAAGTCAGTGCTTCTGTGTGGTTCAGAGACATGGCGCGTTACGAAGGGATTTCCAATAAACTACAGACATTCATCAACAACTGCTTACGCTCGCTACTGAAGATCAGATGGCCAGAGTAATAAGAATAAGCAACAGGGAGCTCTGGGAACGAACCAACCAAGAAGCTATCGCTCAACAAATATGCAGTGGAAGGAGGCGGAGATGGATTGGGCATACACTGAGAAGGCCGACTGGGGACATCATGCGTCAGGCCCTCGAGTGGAATCCCCATGGGAAGCGACGAGTTGGACGTCCGAGGGTGACATGGAGGAGGTCGTGCGAGGAGGAAATGAGAGCTTCTGGGCTGTCATGGAGCCAGGTTCAAAAGATCTCAGAGAACAGAGTTCACTGGGGACGTGCTACTGAAGCCCTATGTTCCACTAGGAACCCAAGGGACTAATAATAAATAATAATAATAATAATAATATTTCATTGCTCAAAATCAGATAATTCATTATGGTTGGTAAAACACATGGTTAGATAGCACACGCATTGTTTGGCAGTTTTATGTTCTCACTTGCTCTAGGAAAGGATGATGCACTACTTAACAACGGCTCACTTCTCAACTTGACCCATTTGTCTTATTTTCTAAGTCCTTTAATTATGTTTCTGTCAAGGATGATGTAAAGGTAGCTACACGACAAATTGATAGAAAAAGGCGTTTCACATACAAGCTGTTATGTGCAATATTACAAATTTACCATTGGCAGGTAAGTGCACCTGTTTTGAATTTGTGATCCTAAATGAGTTTGACAATTACCATGGAGAGAAACTTTTATGATCCATCTTTTACCACAGTGGCTGCCACAACCTGGGATTTCAATGAGTTCACATAACTATGGGTGGTAATCACTTATCAGCTTTCGATGAACTTACAATAAGCTCAAAATGAAGTTGAGAGCATGGATTTTGCAGATGAAAAGTTAAAGTAGCCCCTTCTTTTTTACCAAGATGCATGCTAACTTATAAAAGTATTAAGATGAAACTACAGCAAAAGAAAAATGGCTATTTATCTTAGGCCGAATGCCAAACTGGATTAAAAACTAACCTGGTAGCATATATCTGCATTTTTTTCTTCAACCAACCTTTTGACTTCGTCGAAATTACCATCATGGCAAGCAAGAACAAGAGCAATATCTGTTTGTTGTGGTTGGACTTCACACATGCTTACAAATATAGAGCTTTAAGAAAGGGAAGGATCAAAATTAGTTCTAGTATTAAAGATGGGATGTCTTTACAGCCGGAAACTCGTGAGTTCCACTACATAAATTAAGACTGGTTTAACAGAGTGACAAACAGTAAACTATTACTTACTACCTAAAATGAAATGCAGTTTTGATAACGTGGACAAAAATCAAACAATTTCATTAGCGTAAGAACTTGTACGCCAATCTCAATTGAAGCTGTAGGTCAACAGCTTGGGTAAATAACCTTAAATCAGCGATTAGCAGGTGTGAGAGCACCATTCCATCTAACCAGGGTTGAATAACCAGGTATTATCAAACTACGTATCGTTCGCAGACTAATGCAAACATGAATGTAGACAATCAATTAAAGTTGCGAAGTAATCATAAACAGAGTTCTGCTAGTTTTCATTGAGGTAGCAGGGTAGCTTAGTTATCTGTCATGTTATGGCCATGACTAATAAGGGATAAATAAAACAAGTTCCGAATCAAAAGACTATAATCTAGTATTGTTTGAGACATTACTGAATTTTTCAAATTTTTTCAGTTCAGGTACGACATATTGAGCAGAACACTTGATTTACAAGGCCCTACTTCCATAGACGACCAATTTTCGATGTTTTCCGGTCAAAGATAAGACCTTTCTAGATACGAAGTAGATTGCTTGATAGAATAGTGTGGCTTTTTAGTAGCAAACCTTGATTGGATAGCAATGATTTATTTCGTCTAGAACAAACCCACCGGACAACTGTAACTGATTCTGATTCCTATAAATTGTTTTCAGTTGCCGTCTAACCGTTTGGTAAACCTTAGTCACTAAAACCATAGTCGCTACACGGACCAAACTACCAAACTAACGATCCTCGCAGCAATATGTCATAATTATACTTTAGTATGCACGACACGGTGAGGTTGGTGGTAGTCCGTATATGAAACTTTTTACGATAATTACCACATTTTACGCAGGTTTATGCTGTTGGCTAATTTACTTTCTTGGACTAAGTGTTCATTACCAGTATCGTTTACTTAGTGTATCAAAATGAAACTAAGCGTTTAATGAAGTCAGCGACAAGACACCTTTGCTTTTCAAAATCTTGTCTCCGATTACTGTAGGTGAGTGTGTCCTGAAGCAGAAACTCCACCAGACCTTTGTCCGAGATTCAAGTCTACAGAAAACTAACTTTTAGAGACTGCACATCGGTGAGACGCAAAATTGTATGCACCTTATTTTCAAGTGATACAAAGACCCAAATAAGGCTGTCCATTTTATGTAACGCTACTTGATAGCCATTTACTCACTTTTCAAGTCTGTATTTCGTTAGTAACCAGAAGGCTTACCACGACCTTTATTACTTTCAATCGCCTGAGCACTCAATAATGATAGCGTGGATGACACGAAAAAGGACATCGACTGTAAGCCTCCTACAGAGAGCAAAAAAATTAGTACAGAAATTAATTTTGATATCGACATACAGAAGGATATCTATGCGATATCACCACAACCTTTGATTAGTGAAACCACCTTTTTATAGCAACTGGTCGGGAAAACAGTCATTTGCCAAAAGAGAAGAAAAACGAAATCGTGCAAATATATTATTATTTGTCCCTTGGGTTCCTAATGGAACATAAGGCTTCAGTAGCACGTCCCCAGTGCACTCTCTTCTCTGAAATCTTTTGAACCTGGCTCCATGACAGCCCAGAAGCTCTCATTTCCTCCTCGCACGACCTCCTCCATGTCACCCTCGGACGTCCAACTCGTCGCTTCCCATGGGGATTCCACTCGAGGGCCTGACGCATGATGTCCCCAGTCGGCCTTCTCAGTGTATGCCCAATCCATCTCGCCTCCTTCCACTGCATATTTGTTGAGCGATAGCTTCTTGGTTGGTTCGTTCCCAGAGCTCCCTGTTGCTTATTCTTATTACTCTGGCCATCTGATCTTCAGTAGCGAGCGTAAGCAGTTGTTGATGAATGTCTGTAGTTTATTGGAAATCCCTTTCGTAACGCGCCATGTCTCTGACCACACAGAAGCACTGACTTGACTGAAGTTGGTGTTGAAAATCCGTATCTTGTTCCACATGCTGAGTGCAGAAGATCTCCACACTGGTTTCAGGCTAATGAACGCCTGTCTTGCTTTTCCGATTCTGACTTTGACATCCTCGTCTGTGCCTGTGCCGCCTGTAGTTGAAACAGTGCTTCCTAGATAAGTGAAGGAGGTTTACTTCCTTTAAGTTTCTCCCGCTGATGGTGATTGGAGTTTGTTGTTGGTTGGATGTCTTCATCACCTCTGTCTTCTCTATATTCACCTGAAATCCCGTCTTCGCTTCCTCTTCTATTAACTTGTTAGTTTTTGCCTGCAGATCTTCAAGTTTGTGCGACATCAGACACAAGTCATCGGCGAAATCCAAGTCTTCTAGGTTCTTTTCCGCAGTCCAGCCAGCGTATCCCCTCTTCTCACTCCTCACTGTTTGTTGCATGATCCAGTCCACCACAATAAGGAATATCATGGGGATAGTAGACAGCCTTGTTTCACTCCTGTCTTCACTTCAAAATCATCACTGAGCTTCTCATTGTGAATTACTTGGCATGTGGCATCTTCATGTAGTTGTTGAATGAGGCTGATAAAGGTTTGCGGTATTCCGTAGTATTGAAGCAGCTGCCTGCCAAATTACTTCTCGGTCGACGCTATCGAAGACCTCAAAGTCGATGAAGTTGAGGTAGAGAGTCGACTGCCATTCTATACTCTGTCATATGATGATGCGAAGCTTTGCAATTTGGTCCGCACATGATTTGTACTTCCTGAAGCCTGCCTGTTCCGGTCGTAGTTTTGAATCCAGTGCATCCTTTAGCCTCTCCAGGATGATGCGGCTTAATATTTTGCTTGCTCTGGGTGGATAGGAAAGTGATTTCACGCCAGTTTTTGCAAATACTGAGGTCTCCCTTTTTCGGGAGTTTGACAAGGTAACCCTTCTTCCAATCGCCAGGTACTTTCCATTCCTTCCAGAAATGGTGCAAATAAAGAACTAAAATTGAGTCTCGTTTTACGTACTGTAGTCAGTTACAATACTGCTTTCAGAAGATAGAATGGTTAGATGGAATGCCAATGTAATTTAGCGACAAGAATGTTGAAGATAATAAATTGAAGGTTGCGAAATAACATCCACTGGTGAGTGGTTTAATACACTTTTGGTTTTGCTCCAGTAAAAGATTATAGAAATTATTACCCTACAGTATTTCTTCACCTTTTAGAAACCCATAAGGAGAAATAATAGATAAAGGATCAACATGAAAGTGGTGTTTTGGTCTAAAGCAAAGCTTAAGAGACTGTTACTGTCGTATGCAAGAAACAACTTTAACTTACCAAGTTATTGGACCAAAGTGACAATAGTAATCAATCTGAGATTATCCTTTTTCTCTCGTTTATTTGCTTTAATTCATATTGACATTTAAACGAAATAACAGTACTAACTTCGTAATGGAGAATAACATAGCATCATAACTGGAATTCGTACTAGCTAAGATTCCAATTCTCACACAAGGAAAAAACCGATTATAATCTGCATATTCATACAATCCTCAAACTCCAAGCTATTCTCAAATAGTTTAAAGGATTTTTAATCAAACAAATATAAATATCTGCTTTTACAGTAGCACTTACAAGAACAACCAATATGACTGTAATAACGTATCAGCAAAGAACGGGGAAAACCAACAGAAATGTCATGTGTGCACACAAATACTAAAAATCCGCTGAATTTGGCCTCCAGGCAACATAATTTGGTCAAGCTTATTGGCTAGGCATCCTGGATTATCACAATAATTGCTTCCATGAGCAACTTTTTATTCATCATGCAGTCCCACTTTTTTTTAATTTAACCTACATTTCGATGTCTTATAAACTTCTGTAATTATTCCACAAATAATACTGTGACCATCTGACGATACTAATTAGCTTACATGAACCCAACACTCATATCTCTAAATTCGTACAACTTCCTTCTAATAGTTTGTTGCTTCCTTTAAAAACCCTCAGGTAGGTAAACTCGGTGAACGACCTTTATACTGCAGTTATTCCACTTCGTCTAACTGCAGTGGTAAGATCCATTTTATGAGTCTCATTGTGCCAAGTAAATCCTTGATATTGGAGAAGAAAACATTGTGCGCACTAATGTGTCTAGTTTGTTTTTGCTTCGTTTGAATATGGTTACGCATATGATTTGGTACCTACTCTTAGGTCCATCGATCGCACAAAAATTTCTCATGAAACAGAGTGAAAATTATACTCCAAGTGTTTTGAGCACAGAGGAGATAAAATGACTTGTGGTTCCCTTGTAAGGACCAAAGTTTAACATGTATAGGTAAGTTGACAAAACGGCTTATTTTCGGAAATTTCAGAAGGTACCACACACATTTTCACATGATTGGCACGTGTATGCTAAAAGTATGCACTGTAATGACTCAAAAACTGCCTGGCCAAAACGCGAATGACCATGGTGAACATAAGCATGCACATTTACGACGAACATGTGGGCTGCAATTGAAGATTAATTGGTGCTATGGTTACTCATCATTAATATTTCTTTAAACTCTCACTTAGCTATGCTAAAATAAATGGATCAGTCTACTGACAATCCTATCAATAGAAAATCGATAAACTTAACCAGGTAACATTTTTGTGTTAAACCTTACACAATAACAATGTAAGAAAGATGCAGGTCACGTGGAAATAGTAAACGCAATGCATAAAAAATGTGTTCTATTTGAAGTATGTACTAGGGATGCGTGTTCCCTCTCTAGTTGGTTTATTTATGTCAACTTAAGGACATGAGTATATTACAATATTTTAAAATACTCGAAATTTGAAACCAGTTTTAAAAAAATTGACTGCAGGATAATGACGGAAGCAGTATTACTTCAGAATGGTATGAATTCACTGAAATAACTGTTTTGTTACGTAAAAAGAAAAGACAGTCATAAATGACATACACCAAAATACTGACTAGAAAACGTGGTCAAGTTAGGAATAATTTGAAGACGTATCTAGCCGTTTGGTATCCGTTACTATTTACATCTGCTCCTTCAGAATTTTATACTGATTAGGAATGTTTTATTTGCTGCTATGCTAAAACATATGAGCAAAATACCTTATTCTGCACTTATGTGATTTAACGAACTCTCAGACAATGCTTTTCCAAGAGAAAGGATCTTATACGGCATAAGCTCAGGGGAAATCGGATTTGCAACTTACGTAATTTTTAAACATATTCAAGAAATATGCGAGTTTTTTCGTGTGCCAAACTTTTCAGTCACACAATTCGAGCGGATAATGGGAGAAGGGGGAAATTAATTCCTATCTTAGCCGGTGTGCTTCTCTACAATTTCGCCAAAATATGCAGAACTGCGTACTTTCTCAAAATTTAGTAAACTTTCCCAGTCTTTTCAACTTTAAATGGTCTAACTTGTTTTTTGAGTAGCATTAAAGGTGAAAGATGAAATAAAGTGGAGTAAGGGAACTTCATCAAAAAGATGATTTCGGACTCATGAAAAGAAGACTGCCGCCACACTATTAACAGGCTAGATGAACTCGTTAACCATACGTATAGAACTACATCTAAAGAGGTGAAAGTGGATTTTTAAAAATCTTGTATTTCGAACCATAGGTTACCAAGATAGTTGTATAAATCACGTCATTCTAGTAAACTACAACCTAACGTTTCATTTATTCGCCTTTCTACATCTCATATAGATAGCTGCAGTGAAAAGTTGAATAAATTAGTGGAAATTCAAACCCAAACCTTATTTATGTTGTCAGAGAATCCACTCATATATCACATCAAACTGATTAATCTTTGGAATTCAGTCACCAAAAGGACAGAGGGAAATCTGATTCCGAAATTATCGAAACCTCTTTCGAATGATAAGGATATGGACCCTTTTTCGACCATTTTAGATGAATATGTGACTAGTCTCTCACCTGTTTAGCTGTCTGTTATAGGTAAAGAAACAGTGCTTCTTAGATTTAACTTTTTTATCCCCCATACAAAAATTTCCAAATTGGCAATTAATGCTAAGTCTGAATGTCTTTATAGTCAACTAAGTTCACTTGTCCAAAATGCCTCTGAAAATCAAAGCTGGGTGAGAACTAGATTTGTATATATCGCACATGACGTCAGTAGCTCTGGTTCCAAACATAAAAGCATCCTAACCTCCAGTATTGCAACCCAATGAAAGGACTGGGGATCTGGTGTTGCTATGAGTAGACTTCTTAACATGAATTTTACTAACAAAAAAGAAACATCCATTAAAACTCATAGGGTATAAACACCTAAACTTATATGGTTTACTTGAGATACACAAAAAATACAGTAAAAAAGGGGTTAAGTAAAATGCTTACTAAGGATCAGATGTATCTGCATAAAGGAAACATTGGGGGGGGGGGGGGGAAATACGCTTTTAACAGAAACAGGAGTGAAGAATGCATATTCACTGCAGTTAATCAATCGGTATGAAAACGTCTCAACGTTGCAAAACCCTCAGTAATCTATCCTGAAGAAGGACGTTTACATCATGCGGAATCCAAGTACAATTTTAAGACCTAGGTCTAATTCAAAAATTAAAGGATACCATGCAAATGGACAGTAGTATAGAGAAAAGGAAACAAATGCTTCAAAATAAACCTCACAACACATATAATTACGTGCCATCCCACTGTGTATACCAGTTTGTATGTGTGCGATGACACATAGGGATGAGTAATCGAACTATGAAGCCAAGGATGAAGAACATTTCTATGTGGTTGGAAAGACAATCACATTCAAATAGTCAGGTGGACATAGGGGTAGAAAGATGTCAATGTCCATAGGTGAACACATTATAGAAACAGGTCACAGGACTGACCCAAAAACACCTTTTAGACCATTATATAGGACCTGTTAGAAGAGCGCATACTTAGGTTTATTAAAGAATTAATCATATGAAAATTCAACTCCCCTTCGTGTATTCAAAAACAATTTATACAAAACAATTTACACCTTCCTTAGAAATAAATGTTAATACAGGTGTGACAATGTACTACTACTCCATATTATCCTTTGAATTACCGTAATTCGCCTTATTATACTTACTATCCACCTTTAAAATAAATTGCCTTGACAGTTAAATGTGACCAGGTCGTTCGAACTGCACGCGCAAATATATCATATTTCTCAGATAACCATTAGCCTACATTACGCAGATTTATCAAAAAGGACTATTTTTCCAACCACTTCAACCTGAAGATTCGGGGAGTGCCCTACAGCTATCACATCAGATGCATGCAACGCACACAGAGTTTTGGTTTCTTAGACTTGCCAAAACATACAGTTTCTGTAATGACAACGCTATCAGAAGTTTCAGCGGTTGACTACATGCAAATGGAACTGAAGAATACGGTTTAAGACGACTATAGAAGTGTTTAAAAGGTTTCAATAGCGAATATGAGTGTCAATACATTCAACAGTTACTGAAATTTAGGTGAAAGATTAAAAATCGAACAACTACAAAGGTTACTCTAACAACTGCCAAAATAACCAGTTGGTTTGGGGTATTCTTGATGTGAAGACAGTTTTACATAGAATAGAAGGACGTGGTTGGTTGTCTCACCAGTTGTTAGAGTAACCTTTAATTCCAACCTTAAATTCACGTGAAGCGTTCCTTAAGACGCGCTTTCACAGTTCACACTCAAGGTTGACTACAAGATTCCAATAAACAATTTCCACTCTGAAGGAACCTGAATGTAACAGACAATTGCACCATCCTCTTCTTTCAAGACCTGGAATTTTTATGGGTCTTCGGCGAATTATAATTAGGCTGTAGTGTTACACACTTCCTCAAAATCAATAGCTTAGGGTTTGGAGAGATTCAACATTGATGCTGACCTTGATAGTTTAACTGGACTCGCTAAACTGAAGGCACCCGGTCAAGCATCCTCGCCATTTGGCACGATGTCGTGTTACGTTGCACTGCTCGTAACTGACTCTCTGGCCAGTTAGTTGGAACGCATCGGTATCTTGGCACAACCATCCAAATATACTATTCCATCCGACTACGCTCTTGTACTCTTCCTTGGTCTCACATTCGTGGGTATATAACAAGTCCGAATAATTAGTGATTGGTCTTTGCGTCCGTCAAGTTCGCACCAGGACAATTCCTAAATTGGTGAGCCCGTGATCAAATATCCCAAAGTGACCACATCCCGACCAATAACAAATGTTGAATTGGTGAGCCTGTTCCATTTTATATTTGTTTATTGTCTTCATTTCGATAGCATTTATATCATTCACTACACCTTCTCATGTCCGACCACACCCCCAAGCTTATTCGTATTAAGCCGACTGCGAACACGATCCAACTCGTGCCAAACTAGCCAGACAATGCAGAAACATGGTTTCTGTATGCCGAGGTCGATTTTCGAGAACAGGGTGTCTCAGATCCTCATTCTCGGTTTCTTCCTGTCACACGTTCACCATGATGGAATTAAACAAACATGTTACGGTACACATGTTTAATCCTGAAGTAAGTGATACTTACGCACTTCTTAAGGCCGCACTGTTGAAGAAAAGCGATCTGACAGATCGCCAGCGCCTAGACGAATTACCTCGTAACATCGAGTTAGGCAGCCACTCAGCTACTTAAGTCCTTGCACGCATGAGAGAAGCTATGGGTGCACAAATATTCGACGATGGCCGCCTCCGAGAACTATTGTAACGGAAAGTTGATCTGAAAATCCCCCCCGATCGCCCTTATTTGATTGTATTGACATCTATTTCAATGTTTTTACCCTCGTTATGGATGGCGTACCTTTGACACTAGCCGGCGTAATGTTATTTGCTTATTTGACTGTCTTATTTGACTTTACACTCAGTATTTACCTTTGTATGTTTGAGACTTATTGTGAATGTTTCACTTTCCTATTATGTGACGCTGGACTGTTGACAAGGTGATATTGTTTTACTGCGCCCGACATTTTGTTTTGTTTCAACCTACGGTTGTGCTGTGATTTGACTGTTTGTCTTTTGACCGTCTGCTGGGAACGTTTGTTTGTTGATTTGATTCTGATAGGCAGAGGTTTGATCCCTTTTGTCGGGAATATTCTTATTGACCGACAGGCACTTAACAGTCGTATTTGTTTAACCAGTTTTTACCGTGTAGTACGTATTTGCACTCGAGAACGCTTTGGACCGTATAGTTACCCAACGGAACTGTTGAGGTGCTCTTGTAATTTCGACGTAACTTATTGTTGCTTTGATGGTACCACAGATTTTGTTACGAATCTACTATTATATTACTACAAACCGCGTTTTGATATTTTGATCCAACCCTTGACTGTGCGTCACTCGCGGAAGTTAGAAAGCTATACAGTAGAAGGCAGGAACTAGTCAGATTCACGTCAGTTGGCACCGCCTAGTCACTTCCTGCGTTCAGGCCAAGATTATTGGATTCTGTCCGCTACAACTATTTCTCTAAAAACTACCACAACCGGTGCAAACCGTGTTGGTGACACTGCAGTAAGTCCCACTCGATGACCTGGCAGTATCGGCAGACAAAATACTACAGATTTCCAGCAGACCAGTCTCCAACGTATATTCTGTCTGCGGCAAACCAGAGAGCCAGGATTCTGAGGTGATCAAGCTGTGCAACTTTGTGAAACAGTTGCTACGATCTCCAAGTACTAGTTCACGTAGAACTCCACAGAAACGCGTCTTAACGCATCGCAGCAACTCTCGTGGCAGCCTCAAAACTAAATCTAACAGGGTGGAAAACCTCCAATGGTGCTGGTTTCATAAAACTTACTGAGACGAAGCCACAAAATGTCGGAAACCATGCCGTTTTAATAAAGACACAAATTCGGGAAACGGTCAAGCCGGCACGTGAGCACGGCAACCGTAGCCGGCGGAGACGGCCGTTTACTCTACGTCACCGACATAGAAACGAAAGTCCCCTACCTCGTCGACACAAACAGTCCTTGGGCACCGCCATTGCACATGGTTCCCAAAAAGGATAGCAACGACTGGCGTCCAACCGGTGATTACCGTAGGCTTAACGCCAAAACAACTCCGGACTGCTACCCGATACCTCACGTTTACGATTTGACTGCAACCTTATGCGGAATGAATATTTTCTCCAAAATCGACTTGGTCAAAGCGTACAATCAGATACCTATGGCAGCAGAAGATATCGCGAAAACAGCCATTATTACTCCTTTTGGCCTGTTTGAATTCCTGCGCATGCCATTTGGTCTTCGGAATGCAGCACAAACATTCCAACGCTTCATGCGTTATGTCTTCCGTGGTTTGGATTTTGTTCATGTCTACATCGATGACTGTCTAATTGCGAGTCCAGATAAGGAAACTCACCTTAAACATTTGGACCTCGCATTCGAAAGACTTAAAAAACATGGCATCACAGTCAACTTACAGAAGTGTGAAATAGGAGTTGAATCACTCAGCTTCCTTGGGCATACCATTGACAACAAAGGTATACGCCCATTGAGAGATAAAGTGGCGGCTATCACAAACTATCCAGAGCCGACCACTGTGAAACATCTCCGCACTTTCAATGGCCTGGTAAGTTATTACCGAAGGTTTATTCCCAACTGTGCCTCTGTCATGAGACCACTAACAGATCTACTCCGAGGGGCTATGAAGTTCGTGGCTCTGGACAACGTAGCTAGACTTGCTTTCTCTAAAGTCAAGGAAGCCATTTGGAACGCAACCACGCTTATGCATCGTGATCCCAATGCTCCTCTGAGTATTGCTGTTGATGCATCTGATTCAGCAATTGGAGCAGTTTTGCAACAGTTGACTGACAACCAGTGGCAACCGTTAGCCTTTTTCTCGAGGCGGCTGCAAGACGTGGAAACAAGATACAGTACATTTGGTAGGGAACTCCTAGCTATATATTGTTCTGTACGCCATTTTTGACATTCGGTTGAAGGTCGTGGCTTCATTAATTTCACAGGCCACAAACCGTTAACGTTTTCCCTCAGCTCGGCGTCTGACAAATACTCCCCTCGTGAGTCACGACGACCGGATTATATTTCCCAGTTCACGTCAGGTATCCGTCAGATAGCTCCGTGGTTGATATACTATCTCGGATAGCTTTGACAAACCGTATCGAGGGAGTTGGTCTCGTTGAACTAGCTCGGCGTCAAAAAGAAGACCTTGAGCTGCATCATGAGTTGTCGTTCAAAACTCTCAAACTACAACTGTGTCTGGTTGGATCAGACAAGGACACAATTTTGTGCGATGTCTGTGCCAGTCAAACACGCCCGATGGTCCCGAGTGGTTGTCGTCACAACGTCTTCAATACGTTGCACAAACTCTCTCATCCAGGTGTACGAGCCACCATCAGGCTTATCGCGCAACGTTTCTGCCAGCCGGGAATGAACAAAGTCGTGCTCAGTTTGTCAGAACTGAAAAGTCACACGACACACGAAAAGCCCCTCAGTTTCTTTCCTAGCCCCAGACATGCGCTTCGACCACGTCCATATTGGCACTGTAGGACCCGTACCAGAATCTAATAGATGTGTTTACCCCTTCACTTGCCTGGATCGTTTCACACGATGGCCAGAAGCAGTACCTATTAGGATACTACTGCTGAAATAGTAGTTTATGTTTTCGTCGAAAGATGGATCGCGGACTTCGGATGTCCATCTGACGTCACGACCAACCGTGGGCACCAATTCGAGTGCGGATCATTTCACGCTCTAACGGCACTTTTAGGTTGCACTCGGTTCCAAACGACAGACTACCATCCACAGGGAAATGGCATGATAGAGCGTTTCCATCGACAGCTGAAGGCTCCCCTTTCAGCTGCAAACATACCTCAGTGGACCGAGGCTCTGCCTCTAGTCCTACTAGGTATTCGTAAAGCGTTGAAAGCTGACGCTAGATGCATTTCTGCAGAACGCGTCTATGGGACCACTCTTCGCCTACCAGGTGAATTTGTTTCCCCTTCAGTTTTCAAACATGTTTCCGACAGGACATCCTACGTGACTAGGCTTACAAACGCAACGCGTTCAGTTACGCCTTCTCCGATTAGGCCGCAAACGACTGATGTTTTCTTCCGTCCCAGTTTACAGAAGACATCACACGTGTTTATTCGCCACGATGCCGTTCGTCGACCACTTGAACCACCCTACGACGGGCCATTCAGAGTGATCAAGCGACACGAGAAATTCTATATAATTGAGTGAGACGGGTGTGAAGATGTTGTCAGTATCGACCGTTTGAAACCAGCTTATTTCGAGGGCAACCCCGTTATAAGTGACGTTTCAGCTCGCTATAGCCGACTGATGGATAGCCGGGTTATCGAAATTCTTGACGATGCGCCTGGTTATGTACGGCTACAACAACCGTCGGCGCAACAAAAAACACGATCAGGTCGAACCGTCAGGTTCCCGGAGTATTTGAAGTCGTATTCAACCTAGTGGTGTGAAATAAGATGTGCCAACCATAGTTTTTTAACTCAATATATTTTTTTCCGAGGCACTATTTTTCTTATTTACCAGCAATGCAAAACTACTCGTACATTTTGCTTTTGATGTCAATTTTTTATTACCACGTATTGAAACTTTTTTAAAAACGGTGAAAATAAGCGTTAACTTTATTTTCCATACACTTGTTCATACATAATTCCCATTTTTACGAAACGTTTTCATGGTAATAGAGACTTTCATTAATATTCCAGGTTCAACGGGCATTGAACGGAACGCCAAAGAAAACTGAGGACCGCGATTGGCGTTCAACTCAATTTATTGTATTTTAATTTTCATTTGCCACGACACCCTAAAATGAGTTCGGACAGCCAGGGGCCACTTCACGCAGTGGGCCCATCGAAAGAGTTTTACCAGTGGAGGCACCACTAAATTTTTACCTCCGGCTGGTATCGTCTTAGGGCCATCACGAACCCACTGGGGGGGAGTGATCTCTAGCGTCACACACTTCCCCCTAGGGTTTGGCGAGATTCAACATTGATGCTGACCTTGATAGTTTAACTGGACTCGCTGAACTGAAGGCACCCGATCAGGCATCCTCGCCATTTGGCACGATGTCGTGTTACGTTGCACTGCTCGTAACTGACTCTCTGGCCAGTTAGTTGGAACGCATCGGTATCTTGGCACAACCATCCAAATATACTATTCCATCCGACTACGCTCTTGTACTCTTCCTTGGTCTCACATTCGTGGGTATATAACAAGTCCGAATAATTAGTGATTGGTCTTTGCGTCTGTCAAGTTCGCACCAGGACAAATCCTGAAAGGTTAAAACTCCCAGTCACTTGTCGCAGCTTTGATTAATTAAATAGAATGCTTGACGTTTCTTATCTTCCTGAACAAGCAGGAAATTCGTCCCCTGCTTCTAATTCCTTTTCATGATGTGGGACAAAACTGACGGCAGAAGCAAAGATCCTTCGATAAATCTGAAGTATCGCTGATACTATTATACTATGAAAAGAATGCTGGGCATGCACGTAGGTCATAAAATCTGGTTAGGCTGAAATAAAACGATCAGGCGCTAACATAATTTCGCACGTTTCGGTGCTATGTTGCATTCCCTATTCTTGTTCCTCTACCTTTATGGTCAAAACATGTCGATATTTTAGCAGGAATCATCAAATTTATCATTCCTTACTGGCTACAATACTGTCATTTTTCATGGTCTTGCGCTCTTGGATATTCTCTGGTGATTAGAAATTGGAGACCGGCCTCTGTGCCTTCCAGGTTCTCAGCGAATAATTGTGTGAAAAATAAATCTTCTTGCTGAGGAATTGGTTACCTTAAGTCTTCCAGAATTCTGTGTCGGTGGCTTCGTTACTGGGTCCTGGTCACTGAATCTTACCCCTATTTTTTTCTTCTGCTGAACCTAATAATAAGGGAACGCAAGAGGATTGTTGCTAACCTCTGTATTTGCATCACATAATTTTTTAGAATCAACGGCCAAGGGTTCGACAAGATTCAACATTGATGCCGACCGTCGTAGTTTCAACGGTCTCACTAAGCTGAAGACACATGGTCAAACATCCACACCGCTTGTCACGCTGTCGCGTTGAGTTGCACTGCTTGTAGTCGATCTTCTAGTCAGTTATTTGGAATGCATCTGTATTTCGGTACGACATCGCAAATACACTGTTCCATCTGACTGCGCTACTGTGTTCTTCCTTGGTCTCGTATTCGTGGGCATATTACGGGTACGAATAATTATTGATTGGCCGCTGGGTCTGTCAAGTTCGCACAAAGACAGTCCCTAAATTGGTGAACCCCTCTTTAAACTGCCTTTTGTGAACAAGCACAGGTAATACTTTCCATTACTAGTGCTGATTCCCTCATACATCTACCGGGCATTTCATGGCATTTGCGACGATGCTGCCAACGTCAGGATTTACGGGCTTTCACAGTCTTACGGTGAAGAAGCTACTGCTAATTTCTACTGCAACTTTTTGAGCGATCCGTCAAAGCGGGGCCACAGGTAATATAATGCGCCATAAATGTACTCTTTTAGTATGAACTGTTCGCTTTGTAGATACGATGCACTTATGGGGATAAAATGTGTGTTTTCCTGCCGGATCAACACCTCGGTTTGCAAGCGACGTACCTATAGAAGCAAATAATTTTGAACACGTCAAGTGAGATAATGGTCTGGTTAGTTTCCGAATTTGACCTAATGTGCGTGTATTGAACAGTCTGACCTACGTGGTTATACACTTGTTAAATTTCTTCATGGAAATCAGGGCTGGTTTAGACCCTTGTCCTTTGACCCTGACAATGTGCAGAAGGATTACTTTAAGAACACAAATGAATCTCTTTCAGGGGTGCCATCCAATACTGGGTTCTGTCTCACTAGTTTTAAGATGAGACAATTATCTATGTGCTGCTGGTATTCAGTGACGTTTTTGCGCCTGCATGTTCACTGGTAAATATGGTTTTTCGGATAGTCCTCTTTGCCCCCCACGAGTCGGTCAGTCGCGAGAAATTCATTCTCCATGATCGTCACCCCCACCATCTCTGGCCCAGAACAGAGCGTCAAGAATATCTTTCCGCAGGGATTTCCCAGAGTTGTGCGCAGATTAGTAGACGCAGTAACTGTAACAGCAGGTAGTTAGGTGGGCCGCCATTTCCCAGTTAGTTCAGACATTTGTACAGTTTGACAATCGCTGGCGAGACAGCAGCTTTCATTCGCTGAACCTAAACGTGTATGAGATTTTACCCAGTAAAATAGGTAATACTTCACAGTCAAGTAAAATTATGGCAACGGTACATAAAGTAGAGGAGTTGTATGGATATGCGACATCGGTCGCAAAATTTTCGTAGAGAGAGATCGTTTTACGACCCAGATCATACCTTAGTTGGCCGCAGGGTTCGACTGGCTTGTAGAGCCACAAATTCAGTCACTAAGTTTGACGCTGTCTACCATTCTGTTTTTCTGCGAGGCCGTGCTCGGACAGGGAAAAAGTGGTTAGTAATTCACCACCGTTGTTGAGGCAATGTGGCATTCTAGCTTTGATCTGCTTTACAACATCAAAAGTACCAAAGTGACATGGAACAAATCAGTGTTGATTCATCTCATTGGAGACTCGAACAACTGTAACACAGCATTACTGGTTATCGTCGGATTGTAGTCGTCGCACACTTACTCCTCATAATCATAGTTCTGCCATCACTGGGGCACTGAAAAGGCAGAAACCACCTACACAGCGGCACCCATACACGTCAAAAATGGTTTATACATTCCTGCTGAAGTAATTTTATAACTCGCCCGCAGATTATGAAAGCTCTGGAACGAAAAATTCCGCCGTTCATCACACTGCTGAAGGCCCATTGGTCTCATAAAGACCTTAGCGGTGAAACCTAGAAAGGTTTACCTTTGCCAGATGAAGTTTTGATGAACTGTTGTTGCTGGTAATAATAATAATATTTATTCCTGAGTATACAGGCGCACACCATTTTTACAGGTATGAATATGTTTATGTACAAACTACATTCATCTTCAAGGAAAGTAATCTGAATCCCTACCCGTTGTCACTAGAAGATATAAGTGCTGCATGTTCATACAATGGAACATCCCAACAGAGCAAGTGTGCAGAAAATTTACAAGTTGGACAAGTGGAAGTATTGTCTTCGCATTAACAAAAAACCAGGTTTGTGTCTAGACACCACATGTATTACCTGGAGAAGAATAAAGCTTGAAGCTAACACTTCCACTATAACAGTTTGCACTTCTTGCTTGAGATAATGATGAAAAGTTTATGAATTGTTTACATATTGTACTTCATTGACGATCCCAGGACTGTATAATTCATCCATGTTAACACCATTCCACAACGAAGATTTATGATCTTGATGAATATTATGATTGAAAGCCAAAGGCCTTCACTTTACCAACTCCAGCATCCAGAAGCAATAGACTTGTTTGAATGTACCAAATGGGCTTCCAGAACATCTTGTCCTTCGTTTCCACGAGTCGTGACAGTCTTACAGTTGGTAAGTGTTGGACTTTGCTGGTCACTTTTATATGAGTTAATCCTAGATTTTGATAATTATGAAGTTGTAGTCCAGTGAACACTTTTTATTTCTACTTGTTGTAGTTAGGTATTCCGAACTTAGTAAAGCTGGTTACCCTCAATAAAGGGTAGTTTCAGCCATGGTCTGTTCCTTAAATAATTAATTATCGATGGCAACAAAGCCGACGTTCAGAACCGAATTATTCTTCTACAACGAGAAAAAAACAGACAAAGCAGCAGGCAGAGGAAGGAAGAATTTTAACAAGGCGAGTGTTTTCTATGTTAGTGTTTCTCTCTATGGCTTTCATTGTATGTCCTAATTCTATAGAGTATTTAAAAATATAAATTTCATGCTCTAATGTGGTGTGGGATATTTGTTTTGATTACTGTGTTGGGTGGGTCAGAATGTGCCGTTAGTTTGAGGTGGTAACTTGTGGAAGTCTCCTCAACGCTTCGTATGAAAGGTCAGTGTAGGTGTGAAGGCTCTCATTTTACATCAAGAGAGCCGAGTATACGAAGTGTCGTGAAAGAGACTGTTGGTGTATTCAATAAGCCGTAGAAGTCACTAGATGATAAGAAGTCGGCCAGTAACCGACCAAATTCAGGGGTTGATTTCGAGGCCTTCACTTCAGCTGGAATTCTGTTCCACAAATGAGAGAATTTGACGGCAAAGAAGTTTGCGCGCAAGCAGGACTTGAACGACTTCATTTTGACGCTATGGGCATGGCTGCGTAGATCGTAACAACTGTTGTGTTCAAACTGAAACTCAACACTGGCTGTAAACGTGTGTTTACGTAACACATTAAAGAATGGTGTCAGGTTAATTTTGAGTCGTCTCATCCAAAGTGTTTCTAGACTTATTGTTCTGCATATGGAGCCGTAGTCCTGGTAGTCACACGCCCTTCAACAGCCTATTGTCATCAATATCGCACAATTTATCCGGAAGGGCTTCTAGAGTAGCATGAACATAAGGCAACTACAGAGCACTAACAAAACAAGCGTTCATGCATAAGCGTCCCGTTTCACTCAAATACTATTTGACTAACACCTCAACAGGTAAGAACGCCTCGGTGGTCGATCCTGTGCCAGCGGATCAATTTAAGCCCGTAATGCGATGGGAAGACTTAAAAACATCAGTCACAAATATGATGGAGTTATTCGGGCTAATTTGAATGCCATTTGGTCTCGTGAATGCAGCCCAGAATTTTCAACCACTGAAAGACCAAGTTCCCGGCAACCTACCTTTCGTTTACACTTACAATAATGATCCAGTAGTAGCCTGGTGCCTCCTGAAAGGGACAGCTTAAATACCTCTAGTGTTGTCCTACAAGCCGAACCGAACAAGCTCAGTAGTTAACACGTTCCATTGCCGTTAATTATTCTTCAGCTGAAAGTCTGCTAGGAAAAATGCCTTGACTATTCGTTTTCATGGCCTTATGGAGTCCCAGCCTGGCTGGTTCAACATATGTGGATATTTCTGCGGTTTTTGAGCAGATTATGTGACCCAGACATTTCACTGTCCGGAGTCAAGTTGAAGAGGCGATAAATACCCTTTAAAAGCGTGCAAAGAAGTCACTTAACTCGATGTTCAGATGATGAATGCGTGCTACATCGTCAAGGGACGTAATCGTTATAAGGGAGATACTAGTTTAAAGCATCACCATGTTGTGTTGGCATGCTTTTTCGGTAGCAGGAAAAAGTCGGAAGGTATTAAACAGCGAATTAAGGGATAATCTAAGAATTTGCTGGGAGTGGAATTTTAGATCGAAGTATATTGGTTGTCAGTCTAGAATTCTAATGTTTTGAGTTGAATCGTTTTATTTTTCCAAGTGTCAAGATGGTCCACAACCACCCATGAAATATGAATTATCTAGTGAGTGATCCTTGGCGTAGGCGCCTAAAGAAAGACTAGCTGAAGGTTGCCAAGCCAATGCTGACTGTGTGGCCTTAACCAGACGGCGTTTTGAGGTGTGTGAAAGAATTTATGTCGAAAGACGTGACTTATGACTTATTCTTCAGGTAGTCACCTGAAGAATATCCGGAGGAAAGTTACACCGAGTGGTATACTTACTCAATAACTTTTATTCTGCAGGTTAAAAATCTTAGAGAATAGTTTTTGATAAACTGAGGAGTATTGGTTGGTTGCCAACCTGGAGTGATGATGGGCCTCAGCAGGTGGATCGAGTATGTTCCGGTAGCACTGATCAAATAGCCACCTACCTCCGACCTCCCGAAGTTGTATGCTTTGACTCAACCCGTAATATAAACGAGGGAAGTAGGTCTATCGTGATAGCACTACCAGCAAGCGTAGCTATAAAATTTTTCGATTTGTTGGGCCGGACAAT
Source organism: Heterobilharzia americana (assembly GCA_944470555.2). NCBI lineage: Eukaryota > Metazoa > Platyhelminthes > Trematoda > Strigeidida > Schistosomatidae > Heterobilharzia > Heterobilharzia americana. The sequence continues at coordinate 65,225,821 of OX104134.1, forward strand.
TTTGGTAGCAGTCACCCAGTTATGTTAGGGTGGACTAGAGGAGAACAAGGGCAGATGTGACATGGATGCTGGACGCCCTTAAGTGGAAAACAGGTGAACGTCGTCCACACGAACACTTGTGATTGACTGTGCAAGAGCACTGAAGGTGTCTGTTGAAACTGTTTTCCCAAACGTTGATGCAGTTCTATGTGCACTCCACGTGTGCAGAGTGATGTGCAAAAGGGTAGGCATTTCAAACAAGTGTTTACATGAGCTTAACCTGAAGACACGGGATCCAATCCTCAAACAGTATCTGTAGCGGCCAGAATCCAATAATCTTGGCCTGAACGCAGGAAGTGACTAGGCGGTGCCAACTGACGTGAATCTGACTAGTTCCTGCCTTCTACTGTATAGCTTTCTAACTTCCGCGAGTGACGCACAGTCAAGGGTTGGATCAAAATATCAAAACGCGGTTTGTAGTAATATAATAGTAGATTCGTAACAAAATCTGTGGTACCATCAAAGCAACAATAAGTTACGTCGAAATTACAAGAGCACCTCAACAGTTCCGTTGGGTAACTATACGGTCCAAAGCGTTCTCGAGTGCAAATACGTACTACACGGTAAAAACTGGTTAAACAAATACGACTGTTAAGTGCCTGTCGGTCAATAAGAATATTCCCGACAAAAGGGATCAAACCTCTGCCTATCAGAATCAAATCAACAAACAAACGTTCCCAGCAGACGGTCAAAAGACAAACAGTCAAATCACAGCACAACCGTAGGTTGAAACAAAACAAAATGTCGGGCGCAGTAAAACAATATCACCTTGTCAACAGTCCAGCGTCACATAATAGGAAAGTGAAACATTCACAATAAGTCTCAAACATACAAAGGTAAATACTGAGTGTAAAGTCAAATAAGACAGTCAAATAAGCAAATAACATTACGCCGGCTAGTGTCAAAGGTACGCCATCCATAACGAGGGTAAAAACATTGAAATAGATGTCAATACAATCAAATAAGGGCGATCGGGGGGGATTTTCAGATCATTTTTCCGTTACAGTATCTGTGCAGATTAGTTCAAGAAAAATCTACCAGCAGGTAAGATACAAACAGTACGTTGAGGTCTATCACAGGTTTTATGCATATAGCCGCATCATCAACGCCATCAATCAAGATTTGGAAGGTATATAAATAGCATGCGGAAGAACTGTAGACGACTTTGGTCTTCAGCATTCTACAGTGATGTTGTAACATTGGGTAATGGTACTAGCAATGGATTTGAAAGCTTCTATAAGCAGATAAAAGTGGGACAAGCTGCATATATCGATTCTGAAAGCTTATCAGTGGGATAGTGGAAAAAGCGAATGGAAAAAGTTGGAAATGAAATTGCTGGGTTCTGAAAAACAAGGGTCTGCTGGGCCTAAAAGACTTCAACCGGTCCTCGACAAACTAAGTCCTTACGTGGGAAGAAAGGTTGTAATGGACTTAAACGATCGGGGGCAGTATACACCGAGAACAAGTTGTCCAGTTGGGTTTTCTTTGTATATGGTCGCAGGAATTTGAAAGCTGGTATACATCAAGGGATGTGTCCCTGTGATTTTTACAAGACCTGCCTGCTTCTCTGCCGACACGTGCTGACAGCTCAATTGCAAATCCGAGAATGTAATGGTAACTTGACGCATTACGGTTTGCTAAAATGTAGTCGCCCGTGGGCTGCAAAACTGTCAACGATGGAGTAGCGGTGAGCCGCGCATTACCATTCCTGACGCAGAGATCGAGAGCATTTCACTGAAGGTTGCTGACTGCCGCTTTGCGAGGTGCAGACTAAAAAGGCGAATGTCGTAATTAAGGAGTGAATATGGTTATGTACAAGCCAAAAACATAATGAAGCGCCGCACTAGTTTGGCAGACGAGGGCTTGAACGCGGCCGGCAGACAACTGCTAGCCGATGAACCGTGGGCTGCCTACCTATTCCAATCCTTAACATTTAACTGCTTTTTAATAGTGAGATTTATGCCCACCACCCCTTCAAGTATGGATAAGAGGCCTTACAGACGGGTGTGTCCAATTCACCTCCACCTTACACTTGGGCGGAAAAATTAATTGTACGCATGAACTTTACTGCTTAAGCAATGGATGATAAAACTAAAGTGATGTAAGTCTGCGTTCCTTTTTGAAGTTGGGTTTCAAGAATACTTTTTGGGTAGCATGTAGCATGTTCACTTATCGTCTCCCCCCACAGGTGAAAGACGTTGAATCTGCCTGCTGGATTGTCATTTATGCACAACTATTCGCACAGACATTTTCATCATGTAAATCGCCACGCTATTTTACCTCATAACACGAGCTTCACTTCTTAATAATTGCTTTTTGAGTATATTCGTGGGTTGCAACGGGCACAAGTACACTGTCCCTCATGGTCCTGAAAACCAGTGTATCAGTGCGTAGGCCGGTTTTCATTCACGTGCGAATAATAGGAAAACTCCCAATCACTGCATGGCTGCAGGTTGTCGATTTATTATCGTAATTTTGCTTTCCGTCAGGGAGAAGTCTATGAGTTCGCATGTTTTCAACATTTTTGGAGACATCTAGACCAGCACAACAAGTCACTCGTTCCCACGCGTCTCTCCACCGGAGCTCACCTAACTAGGGAGTTCAACACTACTAACTTCCTATAGTTTCAGCATTATTTATGGGCTTTAAAGAAAGAAAGCGAATTTTACCCCGTGCGAAAATATGTACTTTTGTGAAGATCACTCAACACATTCAGATTATCGTCCCAGAAAATGTTCAGTCATTCCTTCAACCCTCTACTTTCAAAGTCTAGTCATAGTAGGACGCTCATCCTGCAGTGTAGGACAAGAGGAAAATTTATAAAGTCCGCGGTTTACGCTTACATGCAGTCAGTAGGAAAAATGGTAAGCGCGGACCAAATATGCACAAACTTCGTTAGGAAACGCTTGGTTTAACATTAGCCTCTTCATCTTACGAAAAGGCACACCTGACCTCTTAGGCGTAACCCATGCAGCCTACTACCCAGTGTATCAGTTGGAATTCCGAAAAATAAATGACTACAACGAAGTAAACTGTCTCTAAAGCTAACACTGAACCATTCCAGTAGTCATGTCACTTAGAATACACACAGAGGAGTGTAAAACAATTTACGTGCTGTACTATCTCTCCATTTTCTTCCGTGTATTTGGAGCTGGCAAAAGCTGGAAACAGTAAGTGAATAAGAAAAGAGGCCTGGGGCACATCATCCAGCATGGGTAACCAGTTAGATACAGAGCGGCCAACTCTGACTGCTACCTAGTGTTAAGAAAACCTCTATGAGAACTTAGTCACTTTAGGTGTGCACCCAAAAGCTGAAGCTCTCCTTACAGAATGTCCTGGTTCAACCTGTCAAGAGCCTTTCGGAATTCAAGTGAATAAATATGAATGAACTCCCTCTGCTCAACAGAAGTTGTTTCCGGATTCCTGAGTTAGAGAGTTTACTGCCTTGGAGTAGGTGTGGAGAATCCGCGATCTTGTATGCAAAGTGAACTAATACTCTTCCATTCAATCGGTAAGCACAATACCCTGTTGTCACTTTACAGGGTCTTACAAAGATGTGCCTCATAGTTTACCCTGTGATTTGGGATTTTTATGGTATATATTTAGGACGTCCTTGTGATTTTGACAGGTTGTAAAACTATTAGTGGCCCTCTACTAATTTCAAGAAAACCACTTACGTCGTATAAGGTTGTGGGTGACCCAAGAGTAGTAAGACTTGCCTGTTCTTCGTGTAATCAGCTGACCGGCAAGTTTTACTCTGCCTGGGTCGAGCCAAGCAAGCCTAACATAATAGGATGTTAACTATTCTCTTGGAGTCAGTGTAGGAATTCAAAAAGTTTGCAGTTTTCTTTTCTTTGCTTCCATGTGGACATTTGGGGAATATGACTGCAGGCATCGTCTTTAAAAACCACAAGTGGCAGTTTTTGTGTGCTTATACCCACAACTCACACACATTTCTTTCTAAATCCCCTGTCGTGATGGGGTTCTGCCGAATCTGTATCGTCAGGAACTCTCTATGCTGTCACATGAATACTTCGAAGGCTGACGTCTTTACCCTCATACGTCAACCATTTCGGGTACCTTTATTCCAGATGCTCGGTGTCCGGATGAATCCTCAGGTCCTCCTCACCAACAGGTAAGTGAGAGGCTAACGGAAGATCCACTGCATTGCTTTGCAATGCTTCAATGAGCAGCACACATAAAATAATTCCATCAGGAAGCATAAATGCTCTGATGCGCGCAAAATCTTACTTCCCATTTGAATAAAAACACAGACGGTGGACTATTACAGATTGTCTACCATAAGTCCACATGATCAACAACAGGACTACCCACAGCAAAAAGGTAAATATGAGATACATATGTATATATTAGTACACTTAACACCGGTGATAACCCGATATCCCACGTTAACCTTCCAACTACATTTTTACTGCATGAAAGGCACGTTAGATGTTAACAAGAAAATACTTTACAAAATGCACCGTATTCGTTACAAATTCACATGATTAGAGGATAACTTACCTAAACAGGTTGACGATGCCGCAAACAACTACGACAAGTCATCTTACAGTCAGTAGGCTGGTACTGACATGCCCAGTGTAACGCAGCCAGACGAATCTACATGCTGCATAGTGAATCTAACAACCAAGTGAAAAGAACCACACCAAATGAGGACATTAGGCGGAGTTGCTCCGAAACAATCTCGTCTCCTAGACAACTTGAAGGAAATACTAACCAGCTACGCAACGCTAGGTCTACATGACAACGTACTGTTTACCAGCACTCCTCAAATATCTTCGAACGCTTTTAAACTGACCACACAAATACTGTGTCATCACTAGTCAACAAAAACGTGAATTTGGAAAAACTTCCTATCAGTTCCAGGGCGCACTGAAAGCTCGAACGTCGTCACCCTTCGGCAGACGGAAGAAGCAGCTACTAGGTTGTATCCCATACCAAACTCTCGTCGCGAACTTCGTGGATCCCTTGGAGTAACTGATTTATACCGTTGTTTCAGCCCTCACTGCTGGCGATCAGATCAAAGGCTGGTGGATTTTCTGGTGTTTCGGTCAAAAACTTCATACAAGACTAGTACAAAAATTCAGCAACTTGACAAACAGAAAAGAGCTCTAGAATGAAGAGACTTATTCGCTTTCAGCGTGTCAACGTTTACATTATCTATCGTGACAAGTGCGTTATTTGCAGAAGCCGTTCTGCAATTTTCTGGTGTCATTTGTTAACAGCCGTCCGCCTTCTGCAATTAGTTAAACGGCACTCGGATGAAGTATTGTTATTTCGGAAAAAAGTGGCTGGCAGCTTATCTGGTAGTAAAACACCTCAGATCTTTTCAAGTAAAAGTTACCATGCATCAAATACACTTCTCGAACGGTGCTGCTTACGCCGATATGAACGGCCCCTGGGGTCCATATATAACTGCTGTCGTTTGGACTACTAACGTCTCACCGTCTACCTTCATCTGCTACTAGAAATACTCCCAGTGGAATTATTGTATACCACCTTTAAACCACATGGCGAACTGGAAATGCACGGATTTAGACACTCACCTTGGTCACATAACTGCGGATACTTACTGATACTCCAGATAGTAAAAACAGGCCCTTTGTGGCTAGCGAAGCTAAAAACTGGGGGACTCTCTGGTGAATGGATGTTTATATTACCAAATAAGAAACTATGCAAGTGGACTAACAGCGTCATCCGGTTATAACGCTAACTTCGAATATTGTGCGCTTTTATTATTGATATTGAAACCTATCTGTGTAATGACAGGTGGAAATCCATGCCTGTCTCTTGATTTGCAGCAAGTTCCAATAGGCTTGTGTACATCAATAACTTGCTATGTGAGTTATATAATTCCCAGTACTATTCTGTAAACCCTCAAAATCATCATTTTGACGGTGCTTGTGAACTGGTATCTGTCATGTTAACTCCACCATATGGGAATGGGAGTTTTTACTATATTCACTTTGACGCACTACACGTGCCGAAAGTGGTATTTTCTCTGTCCCGAGACCGCGATTTGTTGTTTTTGTTGGGGTTAAACTACCTTCTCTCTGTACCATTCAGGACCCGCAAAATCTTGTACATTTTTTGACATATATCAATGTGATGATACCTGTAAACTGGCTTCTCTCATATTAAATTACTAGTGTGAGAACAAAAATATATTATTATTACCATCATTATTATTGTGATATCGTTCACGATAACCCGATGCAAACCGCACGGGTAAAGCATGTCACTGGAACAGCTTCCAAACCTTAAGTTGGCTTTGTAACTGGAAAGGGATATTTAGGCAAACTGCTTTTTTTGTTTAGTGCGTGACATTGGTCAGTACTGTAGAGAGCAGACATCAGCTTTATCGAAGAAAGGCTTTGACAAACCTGTGAATAATTAAGTGAATGACTGTACCCGATTTCCGTGCCACCAGAACTAAGTAGAGTTTTATTGCTTACAAAATGCTCGCGAGTTTTTCCAACCTCATGGACGCACCAGGCTCGTAAAACGTCATAGCGTGTTAGACCCTCGCACTCGACACGCTGTTAAGCCGGCTTGCAATAGGCCGTGTCAAAGGGTGAACCAAGAGCCAAGTTGGTGATGGAAATCCTGACTGCAGTGCAAGATGGGATGTGCCAAAGACAAGAGCAACTTTCCACCACTCAGCTACAGGTTTATTCACATAAATACTGACTTCATTGAGCCATTGCCTACTTCGGGAGGATCAAACATTTTTTCCACGGGCAATGAGCTTGCTAAGCACTGGATTTCGAAGTAAGAGTGCTTTCTACGATATCGACGAACGGAGGCTCGTCGTTCGAAGTCTGCCCACCTCAACAACGAAGCAGGGTCCTGGGCACTAGAAGAATGAGTTGCTTAACAAAGTGGTCCAGTGAAAAAAGTTTGGTGGGATGGTTTCAATGGCAACCGAAGGATAAATGTCTGGACAGGTCAGCCCTTGTTCGTGTAGGAATATGAATTGCAGTCAGGCAAGGCTTTGGTGAACAGCAAAGATAGCTTAAGGAATCAGATTGAGTTTTTCAGGAAAGTCCCATAATCTAGCAACTCAAGCCCTTCCGGACACAGCCAACTTCTGTAAACGGATCCGGAAAAAACATGAATGGCCTAGGACCTTCGCTTCAATAGGATCACAGACACAAAGCTTTCGCACTTGCCAGAATGTTTTCGTGTACAACAATGTTGTGTTAGCGATAATAGATAGTAGCTAGCAGTGGAATCCTGGATGCCCATTTCGTCCTGTTAGGAACTCGTCAGCTGGATGCAGGAATATTCAGCTGACGAGTCCCAAATTGAACGAAGTGCTCATCTCGGACCCCACTGCTAGCCATCATTCATCACTACTGTAATTTGGACAAGGGTAACATCGGGGTATCCGCACGGGAGCCCATATACCTACAGAGACCGATCTTTTCGGTTCGATCAACGATGGTATAATACAAGCAACTATACCAATATTGTATCAGTTCTTTTCACATCAGTGACGATCTTTATAGCTGTTTGTCAGCCTCGGAGCCCCCGTGTGACAAAAGAACGAATCCCAGAAGTTCCCAAATCCAAGGAGAATCCGAGTTAATTCAAAACTAAGAATCCACATTCAAATTTTAGAGGAACACCACGAGAGATTGATCTTCACGGCAGATATAAGCACGTGATTCAATTGCAAAGCCTCAGTTTTACCGCTACTGCAGTTGTTGACCGAAACAGAGCATGGTGTTGTTATCTATCAAAATAAGAACTTTAGTGTGGATAAAGCAACAATTTGAATGAAGTCAAACAAAACTGGTGGTCGATGTTCTTGAATATATTACGAGAAAAAGATCGAAACACACGCAGCACTGCCTATTTTTGCAGTAATCTTGGGGTATCCAGTGAGGCACATGACGCTATTTCATCTGGTAACATTCCTGCGGGCCTGCTCTGCATCATTACTCTGTGTGCATTTGCATACACTTCTAAACATCAGCACCACGGAAAGAAAATTTGAACCCTGTTCGCTTTCCTGGTGACTTAATGATTAACTTTATTACCTACAATAGCTTTAAACCATGATATTCACACAATATTTAGACTCACCAAATGCCCTCAAGCTCAGTCTGCTTTGCATCGCAATAACGAAGAACCAGATGGAAATATACCGGCACAAAATGTTTTCTTAGTTAGCATTCATGAGGTTTCACCCCCACAAAGTTATTTCTTGGGCAGAAAATATAAAGCTGTAATACTGAATTCTGTAGTCTGCGGTAACTTAGGCGTGTTGCTTACAAGTATTAGCTATCCAAAGGTACTAGTTACAATGACGATAAAAATAGGACGAATAAAAAGCGTGACAATGCAGACATCTGGACAATAAACGTGGATCAAAACTCAGGAAGCATCTCAACAAATGAGACGTGAGTAGACAAAAGTGGGGAAAAGGAAAAGGGCCGAAAAAACTAAGTTTATTGTTGAAACCGTCCATCAAGCTTTCACCAGTCTAAGAAGGGACAATTGTTGTGCACATTTTTCCGCTAGCAAACTAGTTTTTCTTTTTGACCCCCATGGCCTTACAGATATGTAGCTGGCGAATACGACCTCAAAATCTAACATCCACCACTGGTAGTGAGGGTGTAGAAAACTGGTGGTTTCCGATCATCCGCATCTAGTTCTTGGGGCTTAGTTCTGTCTGCTGAGTCCTGCTCGTGCAGTGAGCTAGAAATACCCTTCTGCGCCCCTATTTTTTAGCTCCATTGGAATGACTGCCTTTCTTAGGCTGGTATGCTCGAGTGGGGAGAGCAGGACAATGAGAAAAGGCATATCAACGTTCCCGGAGGGTGATAGCAGACGTTATTCCTCTAGTTACTAAAGTAGAGTTGGAAAACAATTTAGGTGCACGAAAACTTCAGGTTCATGGGTATCGAATAAGGCGGAAGTAATTGAGTGCCGCTGCCATTACTATTGCCGTGGGCGCGCCTCTGGTGGGCCATGAGGACCAAAACGATCGTCTAACCTTCTTCTGAGTGAGTCGGCGGAGGGGTTGAAACTGCATCTCGCAGCAAAGCATTCTATCGGGCACACACAACTAGGGAAAAGAATTTCATCCCGGGCCCGGCGTCGGGCCTGGTGTGGCATTCGAACTGGGCCATCTTAGGGGTGACCACAGATCCTCAGGCAGGGGTAGTTTGTCCACATGGTTTGCTTGGAAGACGACCTCATGGGCCATGAATAATCCCTCCTTCTTGTGATAGGCCTAAATAGACAGTTTTAAGCATCTCAGTTTGTTAAAGTATGTTTACCAGAGTGGTCCGATAACCGATTTCGGCTCTGAGCTTTTTATTTTATGTAGGAGACTGGAGCCTCTCATGTATGCCTGAGGTGTTGCTCCATTGAAGACCTGCACATTCGGCGTTACAAAGGATATGGAAAGTGTTTGAAACAGTTCAGTAGTGTTGGCAGGAATCTGCCTGATGAGGAGTTGGTGGGTGGATTCCTCTCCAACCGTTGTTTCCTTGCAATCACAGCTAATGTTTAGGATGACGGAGAGGTTGAAAGATAATTTTTTCCGTGGATACTTAGTAGTGGTACAGTTGCTCAACTTGCATTCGAATTTGGCCATCGTCGCTTCGTGAGACCTTATTTGCGTGATTTTCCACTTTTTCGAGTCGAAGCTCAAGCCACTCTCCGAAGATCAGGGCCCTGGTTTTCACATGCTGGTCAACAACTTCATTCGTCACCCTCCGAGTCTTCGCCAGCGAAAGGATGAAGGGAAAGGAATTTTCTTGTGGGAGGTAGGTGAAGAATGTCAGGAAAGGAAACGGACCCCTGGAGCCAATGTTGATGGCCTACACCTTGACAAAATTCTGTTCAATTTTGCGCAAAACCGTTTGCTTTTTAGATACACTTTGAACCAATGATGTGGAAGCTTGCTCATGCCGTCTAAAGTAATCTTCCCTAGCAAAAGTCGGTATTCAGCATTATCGAATGCCTTCACTAGGTTGAGGAAAGGGGCTAGTTTTTTGTTGTTTCAGAATGCCAGCAAGTTACTGGAGCATGAACGATCGCTCCGAAAGCCATGCTGATCAATGTGAGCAGTGTTTTTAACGCTGGGGAATTCCCAGATCAAGTCTGCCACCAGACTTTTGGACAGCAATGAGGGTAAAGCAATAGGTCTATTGTCGGTATGCCCTTCCCCGCCCCCTTTGTTGAAAGCAGGCGACAGGAAGGTACGCTTCAAGCCTTCGGGATTTTGACTTCTAGGAGAGGCCATGGATTGTCTTCGCTATCGCAATACAGCAGTTCATTAGTCATATCGGACCCAAGTCGTCACTGCCATGGGACTTACCTAAACGGAACCTCGACGGTTTTTCTGGTACTTTCTTCAGCGTGAGAGTGGTTTAACAATGCCGTTCTGTCCGATCAGTGTCACTTGGCAGCAGTAGGAATCTAGTGTTAGAAGTATCAAGCATTTCTTCAGAGCATGAGCTCAGGAGCCCAGCCACTTTTAAGCTGCTCAAAACATTTATATTCGGGTCATTCATGGGACTACCTCCATCCCCAGTCCATTCTCTTTCCTACATGACGCAGTATAGATTTCCAGGTTAAATTTGTAGCCCTATCACCAAGTGCGTTCGATAGCCAAACCTGTCGCTGCCGATGTCCATGCTGAACTACTTGTGAGTCCTTCGGAAAATCCAGAAGCCTGAATGCTTTCATTTTGGAGGCCAATTGAATTATGCCTCCTGTTTGGCCTGGAGTAACACACAAGATCGCTGTTGGTTTGGCCAGTTCCCGTAGCCTTAGGCACACGTATTTTGAAAGTTCAAGTTACACTCGAAGGGCTTCGTGGGGCCCGATAAATGATTTTGAATGGTTTTGTCTTATTTGTTACGCCCCCATTACTCAACGAATGTAACAATATTCAACTTCCTTCCTAACAACGAGGGTAGGTTCTGAATCGCTTATCTTGCAGGCTGCCTAAAAATGTTCCAGACATAGCTTTTCCGAAAAGCAGGTGAATTGACGGCTGTTTACAGTGGTGGTGAAGATAGACTGGTTGTCCACTATCACAACAAAATGGTGGGTCAACTGGGAAGTGGTAAGCGAATGGTAATGACGTAAAGGGCTCTTCGAAAGGCTACTGACAGGATTTGGAGTAGAAGTTAACCACCCTCGCTTTCATTGGATAAGCGCCTCGAGAATAATATCACTCTTGAAGTGCTCACCCAGATCATATCCATCATGTATGTGTATTTCTTCATAAACCACTGCAGGTACACCACATATATGGGCATATTATCGGGGCTTTCTGGCTAGTTCTGTAGGAAGTCACTAGAGTGGATCGCTCTGGTACTACTTGCGAGGGTTTTACTAGGCACTATACAAACCAGATAGGTAGATAGCCAGAGAAGTATAAGCACTAACTCGCCATTCTGTACACGGTTATCAACTATCCACTATATATTCTGACCAATAAACTGTCTAAAAAGTGTGGCATGTCTTCAGTTAATTTTAGGTAACTGAAGGGAAGAGAAAGACGTAATTCATCGGATTCCATTGACGATTTGTTTTGAGAATATTTTGATCAGGACCAGTGAATGTTTGTTTAATATAACGGGTATGCCAATCCAAAATATAAATATTTATTCGCAACATGGTTAGGAAGTAAAGATAGAGCACGTGTTGTTGCAGAAACCAGATAGGTAGATAGCCAGAGAAGTATAAGCACTAACTCGCCATTCTGTACACGGTTATCAACTATCCACTATATATTCTGACCAATAAACTGTCTAAAAAGTGTGGCATGTCTTCAGTTAATTTTAGGTAACTGAAGGGAAGAGAAAGACGTAATTCATCGGATTCCATTGACGATTTGTTTTGAGAATATTTTGATCAGGACCAGTGAATGTTTGTTTAATATAACGGGTATGCCAATCCAAAATATAAATATTTATTCGCAACATGGTTAGGAAGTAAAGATAGAGCACGTGTTGTTGCAGAAAGTGAATAAACAGCACTTCAACCATTTGGTACGAAAAGATATGATGGAATTTGAGACTCACTTCCATAAAATACGGTAAAGGGAGCGATTATGAAATTAGCTTTCAAAGCCGAACATTAGCGCCAATCTTCAATGTCTGCAGATTAACAAGCTACAGTCCAAATGAAAAACTCGAGAACACGAAAAAGACGGAAACACAAAGACAGAATCTCAGTGGTCCGGTAAACGAACTACGATATAGTGTCACCCTGACAGCCCCACCAATTGAGGCATCAAAATGGCTGGGTGAGTGCAGCCAACAGCCAGAAGACAGAATCGACGAGTTCATACTACACCTTCGTTAAGCAGCCTGACAGGCAATGGTCTGATAAAAGTACTCCAGGCGGGAAGAGCAGTTTCTAGTACGCTTCCGAAAGGGGATTACTCTCCCCAATGCGAGCCCAGCCCGTATCCCATTTCATCGCCGGACGAAGCAAAGGATAAGGACCGCCGACTTCAGAGATATGGAGAGACCTCGATGACTGGCAAATACGCCGATGCGATGGCGTTATACCTAGTAGGTAAAATGCAAACCAAAATCTCAAATGTTACGGACTCCGGAGTAGTTGAGTTAGACACGATAACCAAAGTGCCAGGGCCGAAAGATGGTTAGCGTTTTCGATGCTTTGTATGAGGCAGCTCAAAGGTACAGGCACAAAGTTAGCACGCTGAAATCTTATTGTGCTTTTATGCCTTCAATTCGTATTCTTTCTCCTAATGTCTTATTCGGAAGTTTATGTAGATCGACAAAGTGTGACAATGACTGTCAACTGTAGAGCCACAGTCCTTACTATTTGTTTATTGTCTGTTCCAAAGAAGTACAAAGTAGAGTCCGCCAAATCATCAGTGGCAAGCCATTGGTATTGCAGGCACAATGCAATATCAGGGAGGGAAAATAACATCAAAACAGTTAGGAACCTTAGAACCCACTACCTCTCTGTAGCTTCAGAGCTTATTATCTGGCGGTTAATGCTAGATGCTGATTTTTTAGAGCTCATAGTTTTACTCATTTGCGTTTGTTAAGTTCACCTAAATGGGTGGGAAATTTCATTTTCTGCAGTTGAACAAGGAAATATAAGAACAATGTTAACACCATTATCAAGGTCATCTGTAAAATCCTCTCGAATTATTATTCGGAGCGAAACGACACTGTCAGTAAGCCACTGCGAAAAAGCATTAAATCCTTCTCTTCGTATTGGACTTCTCAAACAGTGTAGGTAGAGCAGTACATTGAATTTCTCATGGTTTATGAGAAGTAAAGCTAGACAAACCCAAAACTCGGAAATGGTCTTTTCCTCTCAAGCTGATACGGTATTGAAACTTTTTTACGAGGTGGCTAAGCGTAGAATTTCCTGCTTCATCTTCAAGCTTTGCGTCTCTCTTATTAGTTGCAAATGATGTCGGTCAGGAAATTCCTTAGATTTCCTGAGAATTTGTTCGTATGACATTCAAATTTTTGCAAATTGGTTGTTTGTTTCGGGATGCTGCGACAGGCAGTCTTATGGGTGATATCAAAATGTTGACCACTGACTAGCATCTATCTTCGGAGCTATTTTCTCCCTAGTGATCATATTCTCTCATCTATGTGATATGAGCACTCCCGCTGAATAACGTTTATGTTCTAGTTGGTTGGGCACTGCCTCGTACACATTCGTTGCGATACACCGTCTCGTGCGGTTACGTAACCGCGGTATTTGTCGATCACGGTAGTAGTAATCACTACTGGCAGAAAACAATTTTGTAGCTTTTAAACCAGTGGCATCGGCACATCGGTTTTTGATCGGTTCGCTATTTCCACTTATCCATCAAACAGCTGGTAGACAACATGCCGCAACTTGAAGGGTGGAAGCAACTTTGAAATTTACGACAAACATGTTGATTCTGTCGCACTCACCGTAAAATACAGCCGTTTAAAATGAAAGTAGTCGCAGTCCATCCTACATTGAATAGTTGTGGAGTGATCAGACAAAAATTACTCTGACTACCGATAAACAGCAATCCGCAAACTTGGGTAAATGTTTCAGCTATGGCACTTAATTTTCAATGTGTTCAAGAGCTTTTGAATCTATTCTTGTTTCCAAATGATAAACTCACCTTTAATGTGTGTAAGGAATTCTCCTTACCCAGACTTGACACGTGGAAGCAAGTCACTAATTCCTCTTCATTGAAGAATACACACCATAGAGAGACCAAGAAAAAAACTGATAGTCCAGCCAATTGAGAATAGCATGCTTGAGGGAACTTGCCGGGATGCATGTTGACCTCATTATATTTATCCTGTTTTCCATATTTTAGGAACTATCTTGGGGTGGACTTGACAGACGCAAAGACCAATCACTAATTATTCGGACTTGTTATATACCCACGAATGTGAGACCAAGGAAGAGTACAAGAGCGTAGTCGGATGGAATAGTATATTTGGATGGTTGTGCCAAGATACCGATGCGTTCCAACTAACTGGCCAGAGAGTCAGTTACGAGCAGTGCAACGTAACACGACATCGTGCCAAATGGCGAGGATGCCTGATCGGGTGCCTTCAGTTCAGCGAGTCCAGTTAAACTATCAAGGTCAGCATCAATGTTGAATCTCGCCAAACCCTAGGGGGAAGTGTGTGACGCTAGAGATCACTCCCCCCCAGTGGGTTCGTGATGGCCCTAAGACGATACCAGCCGGAGGTAAAAATTTAGTGGTGCCTCCACTGGTAAAACTCTTTCGATGGGCCCACTGCGTGAAGTGGCCCCTGGCTGTCCGAACTCATTTTAGGGTGTCGTGGCAAATGAAAATTAAAATACAATAAATTGAGTTGAACGCCAATCGCGGTCCTCAGTTTTCTTTGGCGTTCCGTTCAATGCCCGTTGAACCTGGAATATTAATGAAAGTCTCTATTACCATGAAAACGTTTCGTAAAAATGGGAATTATGTATGAACAAGTGTATGGAAAATAAAGTTAACGCTTATTTTCACCGTTTTTAAAAAAGTTTCAATACGTGGTAATAAAAAATTGACATCAAAAGCAAAATGTACGAGTAGTTTTGCATTGCTGGTAAATAAGAAAAATAGTGCCTCGGAAAAAAATATATTGAGTTAAAAAACTATGGTTGGCACATCTTATTTCACACCACTAGGTTGAATACGACTTCAAATACTCCGGGAACCTGACGGTTCGACCTGATCGTGTTTTTTGTTGCGC
The DNA here is from genome assembly GCA_944470555.2 of Heterobilharzia americana. Taxonomy (NCBI): domain Eukaryota; kingdom Metazoa; phylum Platyhelminthes; class Trematoda; order Strigeidida; family Schistosomatidae; genus Heterobilharzia; species Heterobilharzia americana. The sequence goes on from OX104134.1 coordinate 65,241,102, forward strand.
CGACGGTTGTTGTAGCCGTACATAACCAGGCGCATCGTCAAGAATTTCGATAACCCGGCTATCCATCAGTCGGCTATAGCGAGCTGAAACGTCACTTATAACGGGGTTGCCCTCGAAATAAGCTGGTTTCAAACGGTCGATACTGACAACATCTTCACACCCGTCTCACTCAATTATATAGAATTTCTCGTGTCGCTTGATCACTCTGAATGGCCCGTCGTAGGGTGGTTCAAGTGGTCGACGAACGGCATCGTGGCGAATAAACACGTGTGATGTCTTCTGTAAACTGGGACGGAAGAAAACATCAGTCGTTTGCGGCCTAATCGGAGAAGGCGTAACTGAACGCGTTGCGTTTGTAAGCCTAGTCACGTAGGATGTCCTGTCGGAAACATGTTTGAAAACTGAAGGGGAAACAAATTCACCTGGTAGGCGAAGAGTGGTCCCATAGACGCGTTCTGCAGAAATGCATCTAGCGTCAGCTTTCAACGCTTTACGAATACCTAGTAGGACTAGAGGCAGAGCCTCGGTCCACTGAGGTATGTTTGCAGCTGAAAGGGGAGCCTTCAGCTGTCGATGGAAACGCTCTATCATGCCATTTCCCTGTGGATGGTAGTCTGTCGTTTGGAACCGAGTGCAACCTAAAAGTGCCGTTAGAGCGTGAAATGATCCGCACTCGAATTGGTGCCCACGGTTGGTCGTGACGTCAGATGGACATCCGAAGTCCGCGATCCATCTTTCGACGAAAACATAAACTACTATTTCAGCAGTAGTATCCTAATAGGTACTGCTTCTGGCCATCGTGTGAAACGATCCAGGCAAGTGAAGGGGTAAACACATCTATTAGATTCTGGTACGGGTCCTACAGTGCCAATATGGACGTGGTCGAAGCGCATGTCTGGGGCTAGGAAAGAAACTGAGGGGCTTTTCGTGTGTCGTGTGACTTTTCAGTTCTGACAAACTGAGCACGACTTTGTTCATTCCCGGCTGGCAGAAACGTTGCGCGATAAGCCTGATGGTGGCTCGTACACCTGGATGAGAGAGTTTGTGCAACGTATTGAAGACGTTGTGACGACAACCACTCGGGACCATCGGGCGTGTTTGACTGGCACAGACATCGCACAAAATTGTGTCCTTGTCTGATCCAACCAGACACAGTTGTAGTTTGAGAGTTTTGAACGACAACTCATGATGCAGCTCAAGGTCTTCCTTTTGACGCCGAGCTAGTTCAACGAGACCAACTCCCTCGATACGGTTTGTCAAAGCTATCCGAGATAGTATATCAACCACGGAGCTATCTGACGGATACCTGACGTGAACTGGGAAATATAATCCGGTCGTCGCGACTCACGAGGGGAGTATTTGTCAGACGCCGAGCTGAGGGAAAACGTTAACGGTTTGTGGTCTGTGAAAATAATGAAATCACGACCTTCCACAGAATGTCGAAAATGGCGTACAGAACAGTACATGGCTAGGAGTTCCCTACCAAATGTACTGTATCTTGTTTCCGCGTCTTGCAGCCGCCTCGAGAAAAAGGCTAACGGTTGCCACTGGTTGTCAGTCAACTGTTGCAAAACTGCTCCAATTGCTGAATCAGATGCATCAACAGCAATACTCAGAGGAGCATTGGGGTCATGATGCATAAGCATGGTTGCGTTCGAAATGGCTTCCTTGACTTTAGAGAAAGCAAGTCTAGCTACGTTGTCCAGAGACACGAACTTCGCAGTTCCTCGAAGTAGATCTGTTAGTGGTCTCATGACAGAGGCACAGTTAGGGATAAACCTTCGGTAATAACTTACCAGGCCATTGAAAGTGCGGAGATGTTTCACAGTGGTCGGCTCTGGATAGTTTGTGATAGCCGCCACTTTATCTCTCAATGGGCGTATACCTTTGTTGTCAATGGTATGCCCAAGGAAGCTGAGTGATTCAACTCCTATTTCACACTTCTGTAAGTTGACTGTGATGCCATGCTTTTTAAGTCTTTCGAATGCGAGGTCCAAATGTTTAAGGTGAGTTTCCTTATCTGGACTCGCAATTAGACAGTCATCGATGTAGACATGAACAAAATTCAAACCACGGAAGACATCGCGCATAAAGCGTTGGAATGTTTGTGCTGCATTCCGAAGACCAAATGGCATGCGCAGGAATTCAAACAGGCCAAAAGGAGTAATAATGGCTGTTTTCGCGATATCTTCTGCTGCCATAGGTATCTGGTTGTACGCTTTGACCAAGTCGATTTTGGAGAAAATGTTCATTCCGCATAAGGTTGCAGTCAAGTCGTAAACGTGAGGTATCGGGTAGCAGTCCGGAGTTGTTTTGGCGTTAAGCCTTCGGTAATCACCGGTTGGACGCCAGTCGTTGCTATCCTTTTTGGGAACCATGTGCAATGGCGGTGCCCAAGGACTGTTTGTGTCGACGAGGTAGGGGACTTTCGTTTCTATGTCGGTGACGTAGAGTAAACGGCCGTCTCCGCCGGCTACGGTTGCCGTGCTCACGTGCCGGCTCGACCGTTTCCCGAATTTGTGTCTTTATTAAAACGGCATGGTTTCCGACATTTTGTGGCTTCGTCTCAGTAAGTTTTATGAAACCAGCACCATTGGAGGTTTTCCACCCTGTTAGATTTAGTTTTGAGGCTGCCACGAGAGTTGCTGCGATGCGTTAAGACGCGTTTCTGTGGAGTTCTACGTGAACTAGTACTTGGAGATCGTAGCAACTGTTTCACAAAGTTGCACAGCTTGATCACCTCAGAATCCTGGCTCTCTGGTTTGCCGCAGACAGAATATACGTTGGAGACTGGTCTGCTGGAAATCTTCAGCATTTTATCTGCCTAGGCTGCCAGATCATCGAGTGGGACTGACCGCAGTGTCACCAACACGGTTTGCACCGGTTGTGGTAGTTTCGAGAGAAATAGTTCTCGGAAGAGGCCGTCATCGAATGTTTGTGCACGCGTAACTTCTCTCATGCGTGCGAAGACTTCAGTAGGTGAGTTGCTGCCTAGCTCGATGTTACGAAGTAATTCGTCTAGGCGCTGGCGATCTGTCAGATCGCTTTTCTTCAACAGTGCTGCCTTAAGAAGTGCGTAAGTATCACTTACTTCAGGATAAAACATGTGTGCTGTAACGTACGTGTTTAATTCTCGCGGTAGTGACCGTATGACAGGAAGAAATCGAGAATGATATTCTGAGACGCCTTGTTCTCGAAAATTGGCCTCGGCATACAGAAACCATGTTTCTGCATTGTCTGGCTAGTTTGGCACGAGTTGGATCGTGTTCGCAGTCGGCTTAATACGAATAAGCTTGGGGGTGTGGTCGGACATGAGAAGGTGTAGTGAATGATATAAATGCTATCGAAATGAAAACAATAAACAAATATAAAGTGGAACAGGCTCACCAATTCAACATTTGTTATTGGTCGGGATGTGGTCACTTTGGGATATTTGATCACGGGCTCACCAATTTAGGAATTGTCCTGGTGCGAACTTGACGGACGCAAAGACCAATCACTAATTATTCGGACTTGTTATATACCCACGAATGTGAGACCAAGGAAGAGTACAAGAGCGTAGTCGGATGGAATAGTATATTTGGATGGTTGTGCCAAGATACCGATGCGTTCCAACTAACTGGCCAGAGAGTCAGTTACGAGCAGTGCAACGTAACACGACATCGTGCCAAATGGCGAGGATGCCTGATCGGGTGCCTTCAGTTCAGCGAGTCCAGTTAAACTATCAAGGTCAGAATCAATGTTGAATCTGTCCAAACCCTAAGCTATTGATTTTGAGGAAGTGTGTGACGCTACAATGTCAAGGGTGGAATACATTTGCTCCATTGTCACAGATTTTCAACCTTGACATGGAGAGTCCGCGAACGTTGCTTCTTTTCGTCTCGAGGAAGCTAACTAGGCAGTCTACATCTCCCCATACGGCCTAGGCCAACGGTCAGAGACTTTATCGACTTTATGCCGTGTCTTCGTCTAGCCACCGTGAACTTTCTTTTATCCTAATCTAGATGTTGGTTCGGCTTGCGCAACACATTTCCAAGCCAGCTTAGAAGATGAAGAATCACAACCTTATCAACCGACTTGCCTATCTTGCCTAGTGCCCTTCGCCTGACGTCAACACTGTTCACATAGGGATCTCACCAAATATAAGCAGTGCTAAGTAGACGCGTGTGATCAAAAAACCCAAATATCGCTTCTTGTATTCTCATTTTAACGACTGTCTCACAGTCGTACAACTGAACAGCAACGCTCCAGGTGCCTAACACTTGGGCTGAACCTGAATGAGACTCAGATGTTGTTCCTCCAGCTCTCCTTGAAGTTGAGAAAGATGTTTTGAACCTCAAACGATGGAGAGCAGAAGCAGGACCTGACAGTTTGCCACCTGAAGTTTTCAAGGGTGGGGGTGGGAAATTGCTGCTTAAAGCGACGGAGATTCTACGTAGTGTGTGGGAATCGGAAGTAGTGCCTTCAGATCGGCGTACTTCACTGACCATCCCAGTCTATTAGAAAGGAGAGAAATCCTCTTGTGTTATTATTATTATTATTGTTACTATTATTATTATTACTATTATTATTATTGTGGTTGTTTTGATTATTATCGTTGTTATTATCACTTTATTTATCATTATCATTATGATTACCACGATTGTTATCATTATTACTACTATTGCTATGCTTGTGACTGTCATCACTATCACTACCGTTATCATTATTATTCACCAGATTACGTTTCGACCACACTTCATTGCTAATGATTATATCGAAGTTGTGATATGATTATGAATAAATAACTGTGCTCGAAACGTCATATAGTAAATAATGGTGTATCACAGTGTTATTTAATCGGTTACGCAAGATGGAAGGAGTCCTCTGTACACATTGAGTTGCAGCCTGAAAATGTTTGAGATTCATTCCTCATCATCCAAATGAAAATTGTTGGGGTCTACGTGATCAGTTATTATCGGTGGTTGGATACTCTAGAGATAAAGTGAATTAGGATCGATCATATCGGCACGTTTACATCCATGCATTATTTCCATCGTAACCTTTAAAGTACTGGTACAATGTATGGGAGCTTGAATCATCACACAGTAATGACAGATACTTTGTTGATTTTGGCTGGTTAATTGTCTTTGAGCAGCCACTTAGTACTAAATGCACCCTGGAATATTAATTGGATCGTGCAGCCAAGGATGTGTAATCTTATGTTATGCGTGTTGCAGATGACTGTAAAAAGAAATTTATTGCATTCGGATTTTACTTACTATAGATGATAATTAATAATGTTATGGCGATTTGTTTAATTGTTGGTTTTATATCTTTTTCATATTCTGTATTGCTGCAGAGATTTCTAAGAAACTTATTAGTGTCTTAAACTTCCATTCTATACTACAGACATGCCATTGTGATTTCAACTGAGTATTGATTAAACTTGTATTTATTCTGACTTGTCATTACTGTAGACATCACCGATTGTGGAGTCTATCTAACTTGTCTGAACACAATTTTTCTAGTCACATCTATTACAATTGACTGTAAATGTGAAATCTAGAATTACTATATTGTGATTGTTTTCACATTCATCAGCTTGGTAGTCATCATATACCCATCATCAAGTGTATACAACCTAGCCCGGTTAACTAGTTCGCTAATTACTAGCCAGTTCTTAGCCATCGTATAAAGAGCGAAGGTTGGGCATACGGCTAGAAACCCTACCCCAGAAAAACAATCCAACCGATAAAGAAACTTCAAAGCACAAACAAAATATAAAAAATAAAAACAAAATTATTCTTCTCTGGAATCGGAGAGACGAAGTGACGCCGTTTGGTGAAAGCCTTCAGGAAGCCGATCCGCCAATGTGTCTTCGCTTCTCTCGATGAAAGCGAAAGTAAGGATGTGGTCATGGAATGTCTGTACCATGTATGAAGCTGGCTGACAAGGCTGCCCAGATTACAAAAGAGAAGAGTAGATATGGCATGGAAGTGCTAAGAATCTGAGAGGAATCTGCAGATGGAATGCACTGGACTCTCCAAACTGTCAACTGGAGAATCAATAATCTACTCCGATATTGTCACTCAGACGACAACCACGAACACACTGAGTTTCAGAGTGGATATCATGATGTCCCCAACACCATCAAAACTCTCATACAATGGGAACCAATATCCTCAACAATCAAGATTATGACAGCAAGATGGATTCAACTCAAAAGGAAGGAAGGAAGGTCACAATCATTCAATGCTACACTATGCACCTACAAATAATGCAGATCAAGAGAAGGAGGAGGAATTCTACAGACAACTGCAATCAGTAATGGACAAGACCCAAACCCAGTTGGTGACATCCAAATTCTAATGGGTGGGGTGACATGATGCCAGGCAAACTGGGAGCGGACAAACAGGAAGGTAACTAACTGATCATGGTGGAAAAGCAGTCGGTGAAGTGATGAACGAGAATGGAGAATTGTTTGCAGATTTCTGCACATTCAACGATTTGGTGATTGGAGACGAGGCAGTGTGTACAAATACAAGGATATTCAAAAAGCAGTGACATGGATTTGATTTCACCAGACACCAGGATACACTAAAAACCACATCGACGCCATTTCACAACGTGAAGAAAGTGGAGATGCAGTCTACTGGACAAAAGATGAGATCAAGAAGGTGAGCATATGTAGGTGGTTCAGGAAGTAACTAATCATGTGTGGATCAAATTGCAACGCAACGCTACGCATCATCATAGAACAGAGTATAGAATATCAGTCAACTAGATCTCTACCTGAACTCCATCGATTTAAAAAGGCCTTCGATAGCGTCGACCGAGAAGTAATTTGGCAGGCAGCTGCTTCAACACTACGGTTTTAGTGCCACAAACCTTTATCAACCTCATTCACACAGCAGCTATGTGCTATGTATGTTATATGAGGATGCGACATGCCAAGTGAATCACAATGGGAAACTCAACTCAGTGATGTCTTTGAAGTGAAGTGAAGTGAAGTGAAGTGAAAACAGGAGTAAGACAAAGCTGCCGCCTACTGTCACCAATGATCTTCCTCATTGTGGTCGACTGGACTGGACTGGACTGGACTGGATCATGTAAGAAAGTGTGACGAGCGAGAAGATGAGCATATGCTGGCTGAACACATGAAAAGACACCAGAGGATTTGGATTTCATCGACGATGATGATTTATGTCTAATGTCTTGTCGCACAAACTGGAAGATGTACAGGGGAAAGCTGACAAGTTGACAGAAGAGGCGAGGCATTCTGTCGAAGACGAGACTTCCTTCAGGTGAACGTAGAGAAAGAAGATAGAGGTGATGAAGATACCCGATGAACAACAGCATCAACAGCAAGCACCAATCACCATGAACGGGAGAAACCTAAAGGAAGTGGTCTCTTTCATCTACCTAGACAAAGCAGCATCGTTTCAACCACAGGTGGCACAGATGAGGACGTCAAGCATCCAGGATCGGAAAGACAGCAAGACAGGCCTTCCTTCAATAGTCTGAAATCAGTGTGGAGATCTACTCCACTCAGCATAAAGCCTGAACAACGTCCGGATTTGCAACACTAATCTCAGTCAAGTCAGTGGTTCCATGTGATGGTTGAGAGACTTGGCGCGTCACAAAAAGCATTTCCAACAAACTACAGATATTCTTCATCAACCCCTACCGCCTACACTCACTCGATACTGACACTGAAGATCAGATGCCTAGAATAATAAGAAAAAGCAACAAGGAACTCTGGCCGAGCAACGAACCAACCAACAACCCATCGCCCAGCGAATATGCATTGGCAAGTGGAGATTGATTGGGCATACATTGAGAAGACCATTCGGGATATCACGCGACAGTTCAGGCTGTCGAGTGGAATTCGAAGGGGAAACGACGAGTTGGACGTCTGAGGCGAGGGTGACATGGAGGAGAATGTGTGAGGAAGAAATGAAAGCTTGTGTGTAGTTGTGGAGCCAGGTTGAAAAGACTGCAGAGAAGAGAGTGAAATGGAGACGTGTAACTGTAGCCTTATGTTCCGCTAGGATCCGTAGGGACAAATAATAATAATGCCTAAATACCGAGACGCTTAGGCTTCCTGGCCAAAGGATAACTTATATGATAGACAACGTTGCATGAAATCGTGCCGAATGGCGTGGATTCTTGATCTTGTACCTTTAGCCCAGCCAGCCCATTAAAACTTTAAGGGTCTGCATCACTGTGGAATCGCATTGAACTCCATGCTATTGATTTCCGAGAATTATTAGCCACTATGACTGCACGTAAATTGGACGTATAACTCACCTTTTTTCTCAAATTTGGTTAGGATATTTTGTTGATAAACTTTGCGTCATGCAGAATTTTTTTCTTATACACCATGCCGATTCTATCTTTATTAACACCCTGTTAGTAACTTCAATCTTCCAGCGCCGTAACGGCCTCAGTATTTGAAGTGCTATAAGAATAGAATCATTCATACAAGTAAATGTCCAAGTGTATTTAGAAGAATAAATTTTTACTGTCCAGCCTGGCAAGTAATTTTATCATTATTTCACCCTGGAATATTAGCCTAATTTCTTTCCCGCTTACGCATATACAGTATCTACCATGAACTTAACTTAGCAAAACTATTATTTTAGTAAACATGGACAGCTAAAACTAAGCTTCTGTGCCAGCTACCCAGCATGAAATGTTGGTAATAACCTGGTACTCTACATTATCAAGGAAAGATGCTTACTTCATTTGCTGTCAACAAGACACGATTAGGAAGTACGCTTGTAAAATATAAAATATATTTTGTGTATAATCATTAGGTTACTGATGGGCGTTTTTACCTTCGATGTTGATTTTTATCTATAGAAGGCTGTGACTTATATTTGCTTCTTCCTACATCATATCATATCAATTTGCGTTTCTCTCCTTACTGTCTATATTCTAGTTAATTTACCTCCTCGACTTGCATCACCACAAGGCTTCTTATCAGGGTTTGCTGCTTTGTAACGCTTGATTTTCCATCTATTTCACAACCTTCTTGGAAGTGTAATCCTAATTTATCACCCCAATTAACGTAGAACGTTTTGGTAATTACTTTTTTGAATTCAGCTACTAGCGTCACTTGATGTCCTCATTCATCATGTATCGCATACTTCTTCCGATCTGAACGACAGCTGGCACGATTCCTTGGAGCGGAGTCGACCCGGTGGTCGCTGGTTTGAATCTGACCGTGGTCCAAATTTTTCATTTCACCTTCAATCGTCACCCAGTATAAGAATATATTATTGAGGCTGGTATCCTACAAAAAGGCTGGTCAAATTGGGGTGACCTAACATGTGACCATTCTCGCTTAAATCCATATGAATCAGTGTTAAACTGGTCGGTACGTCACTTACGTCTAAGTACTGATAGCAAATGACAAGTAACAAGACACTTAAGATAGCAAATATGCTCAGAAGGGAGCGGTTTATTATTAATTAGTCTGCAGCCAAAAGGTACTTTTGTGGCAAATATAGTGATTTATCTGGCTATAAGCAGCTGAAATGCGGTGTCTGAGTAAACAACCGTTTGTAAGCTCAAGAAAGACGAAAACTGACCTAGGTGTAAAACAAACCTTCGAAGACTAAAGGTGCACGTTGATACCTTTTAGGAATACTTAGCAGACATTTAGGTATTTTAAATAATTATCTGTAAATGATAATTTACTTGGTTCTGGTCAGCATAGCCAAAGCTGTGGAGTTGCTATGGGCTTCTCTTTGGATCCCATACCAGCTGATATCTCTTTGGGGAACCTTGAACGCACGGGTACGAAGCATGTGATCAATTAGAAGACATTCTGCAGTAGGTATGAATTCATTGTTTTCGGCAACATTAGGGATGTCTTAATTTGCTTAGTCTCCTTAGCCAATCATATGAAAACAGAATTTACAATGGAATATGAACAAAAACAGAAGTTTCACTTATTCGATCTTTCAATTCAACTAACTTTAGATGGTGATGTACAGGAAAACATGCATCCTAGACATTCAAAGAATGGACTGTTGGAATTTCATATAGTTTTGTTGAATAATTCATCAGAAAAGGCTGGAAAATCACTTTTCACTTTGCTCAAAAGAGAGATTCGAAAACGGAATGATGATTGTCAAAAAGTGTCAAGACAATTACAGTGAAAGAAAAGAGAGAAGCGTTTGTGACTGGATATCTGGGCACGTTACAAACAGCTTGGGACTGGGAAGTTTAAAAGTCTTCAAAATTACAGTCGCTAGTCACCTGCTTCGTAGTGAACACGAAGTCGTATACAGAAATCGTTGGAAATCATTAGTAAACAGGTGAACTCAAATTTATTGCATTTTGCTCAAGTAGTAGCTGCTGAAAGAAGTTGTTGTCATTCTGTTCCTTCCATGGCAATTTCTGCTGTTGTTGATAATGATGTTTTTGATAGGCTTTTTTAACCGACGATATCAAATCAGACAACTTAATTGTTTGCGCTATTTTATACCTTTGACCTGAATGTCTGAATTCTATTCACCTTATTTTCTTAATTAGTGTTAATCCGCTTATCTTTTGTATAATTTATGTAACGACTTCCTCAGTATTTAAACCACATTTGTCTCCTTTTGTTATCTAACTCCCATTTTTGAATGTTTGTAGAATCTTTCTATTTATAGACAAACTTATCATTAGTTCTTCTATATTTGTTCGCGTGGTTCTAATTGAGTAATATAAATGTCATCTTTTCTTCAAGACAATAATTGTCCAAGAAACCGAGTAATGACTTTTTGTTCACTTGAGGATTAATATTTTTTCAGGTTGTAAGCAGCTGATGAGGAACCTCAAAATAAAATCAACCCATGCTATTGTGATAAGTGTTGTTCTCTCTCTATTCGCATTTATCAATGGAAAGAACAGTATGTGGCTTCAAGTATTGTACAATTTATCTAAAATTGTAAATTTACTAGCCTGTAACTAGCTGGACAGAATGTAACGGAATATATTGGATTTATCATATTCTGTAAATCTATTCATTCTTAACTTATTTGTTATTTATTTAAGCAAAAACACTTCAATACTTGATTTTATATGAAGCCATTTCTGTTTATTACCAAACGGCTTCAGACCGCCTAACTGGCAATTCAGAGACATATAAATATCGAAGAATTATATTTTAAGTAGGTTATTTTCAAAGGAATCTTCAGACACTCTTTAACTCTAGTTGTATACTTTTTCGTATCCACTATTAAGAATTGTGATTTGCAATCTGAAGAAATTCGTTTTCCTTAAGAAAATTCCTTCCTTCCCAGCTGAGCGGTTATTAAATCAGTCATTAGACATTTCTTGGGATGTATAAACCCTTACAGAAGGTTTGACTCCGTCTTACCAACATAGTTACTCAAATATACATCAGCGGTTTAAGGCGATTACAGACATCAGATAGCTCGAACTACCTTGATACACCCATGTCAGTTTTAGTTTTCTTTGGTGCTGAAAATCACCTGAACAAAACTTCTTATATCCAAACCAATGTGGTAAGTTTAATTCAGAAACCAAATTTTTAAACAGCCTGAAAACAATAACTAGGAAACTTAATGACAAGTTGTGATATGCATGGTCAAGTAAAAATTGGAAAATATAAAATCGCTCAACAAGTTCACATAATATCTTCAGTTGAATTTGGTTGGAAGAGTCAACAACAGAATCTCGGTGATACTCTAAAAATTAAGGTAATTTCTGTGAAATCAAATGGTCTGAAATGAAATCTAAAAGATAGTCATTTAGGATGAAAATTTATGGTTTCTGGCTGAGAAAGGACATTTAGACATTATGCTATCATTTCTAGCGACCATTCAAAGAATATCAACCGTTGATATGAGAAAACCTTACGTTTAACAACATTAACAAAGTCGTGGACGTGAAAACATCCAACTTCCTATTAATATTCGTTTGTACTGAACGTAAATACTAAAGCACTACTTTTGTACCTCAAATATCGTATAAACACTCTTTCAGATGGGATTAAAATAACTTTTATTTGATTAACTGACAGATAAGTTGAGGACACTGCTAGTTCCACGCAATGTTATTTAATTGTTCAAAATTACGTTATTTTCCTCTGTATTATTCAGTGACGTACTGATCGCTGATGGATGTAAGTATTCATTTTGTTAACTAAACTGTTGAGCTTTCCGAATTGGCATGACTCATAAACCTGAAAACTATCTGCAGACTATGTTATCCTAACTGTGAGACACAACAGAAAAGAAGCAAAGGCAAAAGATTATTCTCAAAATAGTCCATAAGAATTATGATACGTACATTTGAAAAGGCGACTGGCCTTTTGGCTTTCTTCTGCATGAATACCAATCGATGCAACAACTTAGCATTCATTATGAAAGTGAATGACAAAAACTGTAGACATGAATTCTATTTTGAAAATGAATGCTTTTAAATAACAAAAACACGCAAAAAATCCGAAAAATGTTCAAAAGGCTCGGCTGTATTTGAATCGGCACTCAACAAGTGTAGAATATATGAATCAATATTGACAATTAGGCTACTAAGGCCTCACAGAATCATCCAACAAAAATCAAAATAAACCACGTAACTGATTGTCTACTTATTTGTACAATACGGTGTGTTTATATCATTTTTACTTTTATATGAGTAATACTCTTTTAGTTATCATTTTCAAATTTATATATATATATATATATATATATATATATATATATATATATATGTTGCTTAGGTGCTTGTCACTGACTATAGTTCTCGTCTGTTTGTATCGTTTTGAATTAGCAAACAGTTGCTTCCAGAAAGGTGTCCTTCTGTACAATATGTGATATAACCATTCTGAGACCATATACACTGCTTAATCAGGTGACCTTTAACTTTTACATCTTGATGCGGATCGGGCAACAGATAGGTGTAACTAAGAATTTGGAAGACTTTGTTGTTGAGGTTAACTGTATCTGAAAGACATGTATGAGAGATTCAAGTTAAGTGCTTAAAATATTTTCGCCATCTGTGAGCTCAGAAAGTGCATTTACAGTGCGCCTATATGAAGAACTTATGGTATTAGCAGCTGGCTTTGCTGGTATTGGTGTCACACTAATTGCCAACGTTAAACCTGCGCTACCCGACAGAATCCCCATTTGCAACTGTATACGTGCTGCTAAGCTAAACGGTTCGATCGTAGAGTCACATCATTTATCTTAGTAGTCAAAACTCGACTCATAGGTCCTGCTCACTTACGAGAACTTAGGAATTAAGCACTACCCCAGTTACCATATGATGATCAGTGAATATCCATGACTGTTCATTAAACTAACTGAAGTATTTCTACCCGGTAGGAGTCAGACATAACTATATCTGACTAGTCCTAATCACTGATTGTCCCTATAATTAGCCATAGTTAAGTGTAATCTTGTTGTAACTGCCTGTTCTACAGAGTTTTACTAATGTGCATTCTATATGGTGTCGATGAAGGGGAGTTAAGATCTGATTAGCATACTATTCTGGCAGCTTAGTTGGTAGAATGCCACGTCAGTGGTTTTCAATATCACATATGAAGAATATCAGGAAAATTAAGCACAAATTCACCTGACGTTTTCTTTAATTGTAATGAAAGATATATTTAAGTGCAGCTGAAGTTTTAAGTGCAGTACCAGCAATTGAGTAATTTAAAAGCTGCATCAATTACCAAACATTTGTTTTCATGTATGTAAGGATTCATCAAGACAGTGTCTCTACGACAGAGAACTTACTTTTGACTAAACTTACTGAAATAAAGTACAGTTTCAAATTAATACTTATTCAATGAAAAAATTTCTTTAATGCACATTTAAACAAATTCAGTGTTCAAAAGTGAAATTTAATTTAAACTACAAAAGCTTAGAAAATCACCAGAACTGTAAGATAATTTTGCTCCCTGAATTAAGCTCTATCGAGTTCAGGATATTTTTGGAATCGAAAATATATTTCAAGATAGTTTCAATAGTAAGGTATAATTATTCAGTTATAACTCAGTTCAAGACAGAATTATACATATATATATATATATATATATATATATATATATATATATATATATATATATATATATATATATATATATATATATATATATATATATATATATATATATATAGCCCACTCGCATAGCCATAACTTTAATGGGAAAACTAAAAACACTCATTTGATACACAAAACATAGTCCAACTCCAACGCCCTAACTACACCAAATTTTAGACAAGATGCAAGTTGGGCGAAAATAAATTGACTCTATTCTGCTCGACAAAAAGCTACACATGTTCCCACAGCTGGTGCTGAAAATAACACTTGGCATGATGCTATTAACCGTTTTGTTTTGAATAACCAAGTAATCTGCTTAAATGTGTCTTATGATATGATATGCAGTTAGACTATCCCGTCATACTACCTATTCTGTTCTTTTTTCATGTTTCTATTGCATCATATGACTTTGTCTGAGTAACTTTGTGTAAATTAGATTTAGTCTGAAAAATTCACTCTTACAACAAACTCTCATCCCATACAGGTTTTACGCAGTGAATCTGGAATATTGTTACGATTTACAGAGAAATAACTTTATTTAACATAGCTAGCCTAATTATGTAGACATTTTCAAAGAGAATACTATTAAATATCTGTCTCATAACTTGCTAATTACATCCTTACCAATTTCTATCTCTTAGTCTCTAGTGTTTCCAGGCCTAGATATCGATACAACCTAATGATCTGATGAAAGGTAGTTTATCTGATGGGTTCCTGTATCACTTTTCATATCTCTTCAACTTAGATTACAAAATAAAATAAAATTTTACCCTTTAAATCCATCTTAACCGTCACGTCATTCACGTTCGTTAACCTAAGAACACAGCACGCAACAGAAAAATGCTGTTGCACTTTCATCACCCTGGTAATCAAGGCTGATAATGAGTCATCATAGTGTTTCTTGATCCGTTATGAATTTTGTGTATGTTTTATTATAATAACTAGTCTATGAGGTCATTTTTTATTTCTAGATAATTGAATAAAGTTGACTTAGTGACAGAGTGATTTACATTAAAGCTAATGGAGTCTACGTTACCAATAACACTTACTACTTTTGATGTAATGAGTACCATAATTTTTGTAGGGTTTCTGCTGAATATTGAATGCCATTAACATGTATGGATGAGGTAACCTATTACAATGTTTTTGATAGCACCAAATTTCCAGACTAAATGTAAAGGTATGTAGGAAATTTAACAACTTCACAGTGTACCTGTTCAAGTCAAATCCGATAAGCTAAAAGTGATTAAAACAAATAGTTATTACTGATTTTGTACATAACTTACAACGTATTGCGTAATACATTTCTGTTTAAATTAGACATTAACAGACACCTATCTATATACAAAGCTAAGCTGTCAAATGTTCATTTATCCATACCTTTGCGCTTCAGTGATTTTGATCAAAATCTTCATCAGTAATCTGTCATTTGTGATTTCGCAAATGCAAACAATAGATAGTCATATTAGTCGCCAAAAAAGCCAATAAAAATATCGCTGGTAATCTATTTTATTCGCTTGAATAACACCAAGATGATAATTACAAGAGATTTTCAACCGTTTATGCAACAGAACAACGAAACGAAAACAACAAAAAACGTCATTTTTAACTCTCACATTTATGAAGGCTGTGCAGCGTCTCTTATTTCTAACAAAATTATCTGATTCTAATCGCATGCTAATAGTGGATTCTTGCAAAATTGATATTCATCCAAGAAAGAAGAAGAAGGAACAGAAACTAAACACGGAAGAAGGGATTGCGTAATATGCGTGAAAATGACCTTACTAATCAAAAATTGTAAAGGATAAAAGGTATGGCGAAAATGTAACAAAAGGACAATAACATTTTGAAAACCAAAATAAACCATTTTCTCAGTGGTGCAGCTTATGTGTGCAAGTATTACCTTCAAGCACAAGGACCAAGCTTAAAATGATGAATTGGTAACAATTAAGTACTATACAGGTTACTTGAAATGGCAAAGAAGAACTCGGTAAATAAGTTTATGGGAACTGACTCAATCAGTCAGGTTTCGTCAAACAATATGATGTTTGAAAATTGGCTGTCTGCAAATTTTAGCCTAACACATACTGTTTTCCCACAGCAGTTCTTAGGAATTCATGAAACTTCCGAAGATAAAAAGTATTGTTTCTCAGTGAATAAGGTATAGGTTTAGAAGTTAGTAAACGTTTCATTTCATGTTGGTTTTCTCTATGGTGATTTCTGAACAGAACTGTCCAACCTTCTCGTTAAATGGACACAGGAAAGGAAACTAAGAATCTCGGACAAGTATGACCACCTGTGTTGTTTTAATCATTCCAAAATAAATTTCACTTAAGATTTATTTAATGGTGCTGTTGTAAAGCTTAGTACAAGAGCCTTGTACCGACCCCTCACTTATTTCTGTACGATATATGGATCCAAAATAACTTATAGCTGAAGGTAAGAATAATTGCTCGCGCATAAAATTGGCAATCTCATTTTCGTGAACTGTCACTGAGACAGTATGCAGTTAAGTTGTATATACGTAAGAACAAAATTAACAAAAAGGCAGTCAGCACCGGGTGACTCTAAAGACCACCCTAGTAATTGCTGAGATAACCAATAAGGTTTCATTATTTCATAAAAAACCACCATCCCATGCGAAACGCCTAAATCTGACTGTTTACTTAAAGAGTCGCTATGGTAGCCTTTACGGTCTATATCAGTCTTTGTCTTCAGTTGTGAGAGTAAAGGGAGATGAAAACTGTCAGTTAGAGAAGTGCATATATCTTCTCCTGAGTTCAGATTAATGGATCAGTATAGGCAAGTGCACCGATATTCAGATGGTGAGGAATGTAGGAAGTCGTCTTGTGACAGTATGAGGGTTATATTTTGCAGTCATCGGCTGAAGTACATCGTCGAAGCTATACCTTTTTATTTGGCGCGATAACAGAAAGAGAAAATTAGATTCACTCAAAAGGTAAACTTTGGAAATGAATGAACAGTGATCAAAGGAAATGTTTGGATATTAGATTAAAAAAGCGAAGGATACTAGATGTATGTTAAAATGAAAGGGTAACGACAGTTTATGCATCTTCTTTAATAAGTAACAAATGAACATATGGATTCATGAGACGTTCATTAGGCAAAGAAGTTAGACTTTAACGCAAATAGCCAACTGTTTTTAATCGCTATAATTCCGCTTAGTAAATAAGTTCATCTTAGGTCTCTAATCAGACCAGTGAAAAAAAAACACTGTGAGAACTGAGTTTTTTACATACCCTTATTTTCAGCAAGTGGAAGTATCTATTGTCCTTGTTATTTTTAACCACTTCCTTGAAATTATCCACATTGCTACTAACTGAATACCGTGTGTGTCTATCCTACTATAAAGCATAAAGGGAAGACTATTTAAAAACAAAATCAATATCCTCCAACCGTTTACAGAATTCACTGCAAAATTATCCAACATTTTCTAAGTCTAAACTGACTTACTTAAACATGCCACTATGTTTTCCATGGGATTTGTAAAGCGAATAAACTCATTTTTGGGCAATACAAAACGCCAACTTTATGTCTTGATGTGCTATTGATTGATGGATGGTAAGGCACACTGGTAAGTGATCCAAAATATGGATAACTGTAACCAGTTAAGCTATGTTGATCGATTCAGCTACTTGGTTCTTAAGGGACAAATGGTTAGGACTTCAGCTCCAAGTTAATTAGAAATGAACAATACAAACTCCTGACCGGAACATTAATGCCTGATTATAGATTTGAAATAAGATTTCAGTGCTGAAGGTATGTTTACAATGTAAATTGTATTCTCACTTTCATCGAGCACTTGACAGTAAAACTGTTATAATATTACTACCATTACAATATTATTTCCATTAATATTACCATTATTCGTCTCTCACCAGTTATCTCTTGAGGTAAAGTGGAAACAAGACTCGTCTAGATTAATTTTCACAGAAATATAACGTGGAAAGCTGTACTTAAAAGTCTAAACTATGCAAGACTAATCAGTAAGATCTTCAGTTCAAGAGAGAAGAGGTAACTAGAGGTAAAATAGGCAGTTGGGTGAATGGATTACAGAATGATTGGGTGAGTCAGTCAGCTTGGTTTTTACATTAAAAGCTGACTCAGATCTTGAATTTATTCCTTGAAAAACCTGCTTATAATTATGAAGTACACTCCAGAGTGGTCTGGACAGAGGATAGCCACTTCGCTCTTTTGGGGCTGAGTTCTTCAGGGAGTGTACCCAGGGAAATTTAGTTAACAGAGCTGAATCGTTCAGATCACCTGATTGGTTTCTAACTGCTCAAGTTGTTCAGTAAAACACTCCCTTTGTTCATAGCACTGTAACGCGTCCTTTCAGTTTCGATTACTAAACTGCCTCACCTCTTCGCTGTCAAGCTCTACCGTTTATCAGTTATCGTTTATTATTAAACGTAAGTACGTCCTGTGTACTTGCTAAGTTGCCGGCTCACTTTTTTTCTGCAGATTCTCATGGTCACTAATAAACTAACGCTGCTCCACTCGCCCCCAGCAACAACGTACAAATCTATAGGCTAGAAGAAAACCAATCAACAGCTGGACGTTACAGTACTTCAGTAGGTGTCGAAAAAGACACCTTGTGATCTCGGCTGGGTGGTTTTTAACGGAAATTCTGTTGACAATACAGTTAGGTGGTTGAAGAACTACTCAGCTGTGAAAAATGTCAACATGGAGAGTGCTACTGCAAACTAGCACATGCTTTTCGTAACACCTTGGTAATTCAAAGTAATACACTCAAAAGCACTTTATTCAACATGACTAAGTTGTTTGACACTGAAGTTAAAGTTAATTGGTTGGAAGTCATAAGATGCCTTCCGTTTACCAGTACTACTTATTATCGAGTCATTGACATACAAGGTCACATATTTCCTTCAATTTTTTAAATTGCCATTTGACCGCACACACGACTTTACTATGCGGTATTTTTTACTAATCAGTAGAACATTTTTAGGACCAAAAGTGTGGTAGAGTTTGGACCTATCCATTATTACTTTAGCCGAACACCTTGTAGAACATGGTAGAATAAGGTTTCATTTAAAAAATGTTATTAAGCAAAAGATCTAACCGACTCGCATCAGTCATCTAAATAAAATTGAGTGAACTAAAGAGGCAATATCTAAAACAAAAGAACCAATAGGACTCAATCAACTAAAAGAATAAATCAGAGAAGGAAAGTTGGTAATTGCATTTTCCCGATTGTAAGGAAACGAAGATCACTATTTAGTGAAAAAAAAACAACTTGTCTGCAGAATACATTCCAGTGCAAAATCGCTCGTTCGTATCTTTATTTGGAAAGAATAAAAGTTACCAAATGCACCTACAAGTTTGCTAGATCAGTTTGAGACATTTCCTATTCACTTGCCATAACCAATAAAGGGGAAATCAAGCAAAAACAGTCTGATAAATATTTTTTAAAATTTATTTAAAGATAACAATGTGTAGGATGAAATGATGTTTCATACACATATTCAGCTATGTGAACATGAATAATGAACACCAGCTTACACGACGAACTAAGGTACCAATAGATGATATCATACTAGGAGTACAGTTATGCCTAACTTCCACAATATTTAGGTTTCAGAATAAAATATACAAACAAACAGAAGGAGTTGCCATGGGATCACCAATATCCCCTATTGTGGCTGACATATTTATGGATAGTTGGGAACGGATGGCTGCAGAAAAATTTAATCCGGCTCCAAATATATGGTTTCTCTATGTAGACGACACATTTACAGTGTTGAAATCGGAACACATACATAATTTCTTCACACGTATAAATTCAGTAGTTAACGCAATCCAATACACCTATGAATTAGAAAATAGTGAAGGAGAATTAGCGGTGTTGGATTGCCGAATAAAACGAAACAAGATGGGAGTTTAGACACTAGTGTCTACAGAAAACCTTCACATTCAAACCGTTACTTAGACTTCAAATCGTCTTACCCTATGTCAGTTAAAGTTGGCTTAGTAAAGTGTCTAACTAACAGGGTCAAAAAGCTTACTAGTAAAAAGGAAGATCTGAAACAAGAAACCAGATACATTAAAGACGCCTTAATCATCAACAATTACCCTCTCAAAATGACTCATAAGCTCCTTAGGAATCGTAAGAAAAAAATATCAGTAACACAGTTCCTAATAGTAGTAATAGTAGTGGTAATAACAGAAACAATAACGGTAATAATAGTGTTGATATTGATGTTAATAATAGTAGTGGCAATAATGTGAATACAGAACTCAAAACCTCTAGAGTATTACCATAGAAGAAGGCATCTCATAAACACTACGTAGAATTCTCAATAAGTCTGGGATTAGAGTGGCATTTAAATCTACAAACTCACCTCGAAATAAGCTTTGTAGGTTAAAAGATTTTATTGACCCAATTAAGTAGAATGACATAGTTTACCGAATCCCTTGCAACGATTGCGATGTTAGATACATAGGTCCAAGTAGTCTACCCGGGATAATTAGGCTATGCAAACACAAAAACCTAGCTAAGTCAAAATTGGTAGATCCTAGTAAGGTAAGGAATTTAAAAAAACTAAGCCATAGCCGTGCATACGAATACACAAGATTGGACGGTGAAAATTCTTAAAACTAACACAACAGGGTGGAGGGAGAGACTGATCACTCAAACTTTGTTTACCGAAACAACACCTAACACATCCAACAGTAATAACTCAGCATCTGTTCCGGATAGATGCAAAAGTTAACTAACCACCTCAAGAAAGGACGAGGAAAATAAGACTATGCAAAGGATATCATAAAGTTGTGTAGCAGGCTTGACATGACAATGGACAATAATTATGACCCAAAAGTAATCCAGCAATCAACACTGTTACACCCAGTGATAAATCTAATAAATAAATGAAAATACGCCATAAATAATCTTTCCTCTCGACCTAATAACACTGCTTAAACATTATAAACATTTGTTCCGTACGTTGCCGGAGGAAAAAAGCAATTCACTTACACGTCTCCATTTCACTCTCTTCTCTGCAGTCTTTTCAACCTGGCTCCACAACTACACACAAGCTTTCATTTCTTCCTCACACATTCTCCTCCATGTCACCCTCGCCTCAGACGTCCAACTCGTCGTTTCCCCTTCGAATTCCACTCGACAGCCTGACCTGTCGCGTGATATCCCGAATGGTCTTCTCAATGTATGCCCAATCAATCTCCACTTGCCAATGCATATTCGCTGGGCGATGGGTTGTTGGTAGGTTCGTTGCGCGACCAGAGTTCCTTGTTGCTTTTTCTTATTATTCTAGGCATCTGATCTTCAGTGTCAGTATCGAGTGAGTGTAGGCGGTAGGGGTTGATGAAGAATATCTGTAGTTTGTTGGAAATGCTTTTTGTGACGCGCCAAGTCTCTCAACCATCACATGGAACCACTGACTTGACTGAGATTAGTGTTGCAAATCCGGACGTTGTTCAGGCTTTATGCTGAGTGGAGTAGATCTCCACACTGATTTCAGACTATTGAAGGAAGGCCTGTCTTGCTGTCTTTCCGATCCTGGATGCTTTGACGTCCTCATCTGTGCCACCTGTGGTTGAAACGATGCTGCTTTGTCTAGGTAGATGAAAGAGACCACTTCCTTTAGGTTTCTCCCGTTCATGGTGATTGGTGCTTGCTGTTGATGCTGTTGTTCATCGGGTATCTTCATCACCTCTATCTTCTTTCTCTACGTTCACCTGAAGGAAGTCTCGTCTTCGACAGAATGCCTCGCCTCTTCTGTCAACTTGTCAGCTTTCCCCTGTACATCTTCCAGTTTGTGCGACAAGACATTAGACATAAATCATCATCGTCGATGAAATCCAAATCCTCTGGTGTCTTTTCATGTGTTCAGCCAGCGTATGCTCATCTTCTCGCTCGTCACACTTTCTTACATGATCCAGTCCAGTCCAGTCCAGTCCAGTCCAGTCCAGTCGACCACAATGAGGAAGATCATTGGTGACAGTAGGTGGCAGCTTTGTCTTACTCCTGTCTTCACTTCACTTCACTTCAAAGACATCACTGAGTTGAGTTTCCCATTGTGAATCACTTCGCATGTCACATCCTCATATAACATACATAGCACATAGCTGCTGTGTGAATGAGGTTGATAAAGGTTTGTGGCACTAAAACCGTAGTGTTGAAGCAGCTGCCTGCCAAATTACTTCTCGGTCGACGCTATCGAAGGCCTTTTCCAAATCGATGGAGTTCAGGTAGAGATCCAGTTGACTGACATTCTATACTCTGTTCTATGATGATGCGTAGCGTTGCGTTGCAATTTGATCCACATATGATTTGTACTTCCTGAATCCAGCCAACAGCCAGCCAGTCAGCCTGTTCCTGTCGTAATTTTGAGTCTAGCGCATCCTTTAGTCTCTCCAGGATGATGCGGCATAATATTTTGCTTGGGGTGGGCAGAGACAGGATAATGATTCTGCACCAGTTCTTGCAAAGGCTTATGTCTCCCTTCTTCAGGAGTTTGACAGGGCGGCCCTTCTTCAAATCAACGTACAGGAAACTTCCTTCCTTCCTTCCAAACCTTCTTCTGTAGTGGTGTGAGCATGTGGCTGCTGTTGTTTCTGAGTCTATTTTCATTACTTCTGGTGGCGTTCCATTTGATCCTGCTGCCGTTGAGACTTTAGCTACATGTTATGCTTAATAAGATAAATAGGGAGACTTGTAGCTCAGGATGAGGTTGATAACTATTTGGTATTCTCTGAGATTTGATCTTTGTTATTGCTCTTGTTGCATGCAGTGTAAATGACAGTTTTGATAGAATTCATCTTTTATGTGTCCGAGCTGCAGTCAGTGAGTGCGTAGTCAGAGACTAAGAATAATCATCGACAAGTTTAACGACTCTTCTGAGTTCTTACTGATCAATACGGTTGGTATATACACAGAAGACCGTTGTCCGGTATCCAGTTTAGAAGTGAGATAAATGTTGGAGATCTTAATTCCTTACCTTTACTAATGAAATCACGAGATCTAGCCATGGAACCCATGGACAGTCACAAAGAGAATTTCACGGATTCTTTAAATTGGCCATGTGAAACCAAACGAATAACCACATTCGGTTCTTGTTTACTTGTCACAGAAACACAGCATACATTCACTGCTCGAGACTCTAGACTTCAGTCAAAAGATGCCTCTTTTCCTATTTGGCATAGCGTTTGGACGTTGAAAGCTCTAAAGTGAAACCAGCAGCAGGGTTTCAGGAGACTAGGAATAGTTTTTCTTTCGCATGGTGGTCACAACATGAGAAAAAAGAATTTGTAAAAGGTTTAGAATTGATATCATGAGAGTAAAATATACTTGTCGAAAGTATAGCCTAACTTGAAACAGACTTCGTGTTTGTTTAATTTTCTACCCTCTAGCAATAAATCAAGTAATTTTTATTCCGTAAATGATATTGCTCTCTTGGTTAAACCAAATGCGATTGAGATCACTTAAATTATTCTGTCCTACTCAAAATCCATGTATCATTTTATTTGGAAAGAATATTATTGTTGAAAATATTATGGCTTCATTTTTTGGTCAAGTTGGCTCAAAGAGAATGGTAAGTCTGAAAGAAATGAAAGCATATTACTCAGCCTGCATAAGGTGCCCTAAAATGTTTATCCGAGAATACAGATATCTTTTCAACAGCATTTATAGAAGTGGCAAACTACAAAAGGGAGTTATTTACTGCCCACAGTGAACGCAGCAATTAAGAAGGGCACATATTTAAGTTGTATATTCATTGTTACCTGGCTTTTCTTACGTAAATGAGAAGATGAATACATGAAATCACGTGGAAATAATCTTGTGTTGTATTTTTTTATGGTTTTCAAATTCACAAAACACAGAGTTTTCGGTGAATTTTGTTTGCTACTGCTGCTTGTGAGTTGCTTTGTAATAATAACCGAAATGATGTGAATGTATTGGAACCTATAAACAGGCTGACAGTACTTCTGATCTTAAGCAATTTCCAATAATAATAGTAATAATAACGATAACAGTAACAATATATTTGCTTTATTCTCAATTATGTTTACAGTACGGAACTGTCAGTATATGATATTGCATCAGTTTACCCGTTGTGCAATATTTTTCAAACACACATTAAAAATGGTACTGTTAAACCCTACATAATAAAGAATAACAGGGTTATTGAAATGTTGGATAACGCCGAGGATATGATAACTGTTCGCTATTGGAAAGCTGATTGATAAGACTATGTCTAGCAAGATTTTCTTCACACAATACACAAGCTAAATAAGATATAGTTGAATTTTGATTTGTATTTGAGCGTGTATAGAGTTTAATATATGTTCTTCTTGTCTTCCTAGAGGAAGGATATGAAGAGAGGTGCGGCTGCAGAGGATATTTGTCATCAGATAAAATGTTTTTAGCCAGTTATCTACAACAGTTTAGATGCCTATCTACGACCACATACATTGGCACCGTTAGTGGTGGACCACTTGCTCTACTGACAGCTTTCAAAATCCTACTCAATACTGCTTAGTCTCTTTTCCGGAGTCCAGAAAAGAATAATTGGAAAAAATAAGTAGATATAGGCAAAACACAAGAATTGATGAAACGTAAGAGTAGAGGCTGAGCTATGTCATGCAGGGGACCAGGAAAGATCAGAAGAAAAGGATAAGGCAAGATTGATCACACTTGGTAAACTCTCTATAACAGAACCATCTATGAGATAGGACTGAAGAAATTTATAAAGGTCTTGTTAACGTCTTAAGCTAAAATTAACTGTCTGGGAGGGATTGAATGTGAAACCATTTAAGGAAGACCAATGACCAATTTCTGTTAAGAAGTTACTAAACTGAGAAAAATCTGAAGAGGAGATGATCGGCATGGATTCTGTTAGTTTATCTGTGTACTTAATGAAGTTAACTTTAGCTGAGATTAGTAATTCATGCAGAAAGAATGATGGGAAAAAAAGAGAAAGAAGAACAGCTTGAAGTACACCGGCTTCACTCAGTAGCAACATGGAATGCCTCCCTATGTATAGAAGTGTTTTCTATTTTCTCAGATAAATAAGAATCAAGGTAGTTTGCAATCCCAGACCCAGTATGAGTTCTGGCAAGCTTGTTTAATAAAAGGGGTCTAGGGACAAAGTCAAGGTCAGGAGTATAATTTAAGAAGATGGATCTAACATCCTTAAAACCTTTCTCTAGACTGGTAATGATATTATGATATGAAACAACTGCAGCATCTAAAGTCTCCAGTGGTACATTTAAACATCTTACTGCCTTTAAGGCAAGGGGACACTTCAGCTTTCCATGGTTTTTCCAATCATAATACCAACCCACTTCAATCTTGTCAGCTTAATGATCATCAATATTCATCATACTTACTGTGAAATAAATGGGTAGAGAAGGCTTTGACATAAATATAAATTCATAACTTGATACCTAATAGTATCTTACTATAATTTCATTATTTTTATACTTGCTTAAAACATGATGCATTTTGCTTCGTACCACGAATACAGTCAAGTACAGTGAACAGAAAAAGTAATTACTTTATCACCTAAAATGAAAATCATCCGTTTTTTTGTAATATGTAAAAACAGGTGGAAATCTGGACGCATTTATTACTTAAACTAACCACCTGAATTCAATGTTGAATGATTCACCCTCAAATAACAACACAAACAAGAGATTATTTTCACTGATTAATCGCATATAAGAATGTTTGGGTGTGGTTATTTTTGGTTATTTCATCTTTAACAAAGTAAGAAACTTAAATGCATTTGCAAGACACAAATGGAGCTACAGATTTAATGTATCTCAATGTTTCGGTAGAACGCAGATTTTCACTAATCAGCTTTCTTACAGGAATATTATTAACATAGAAAAGAATTAACTGTGGAAATTTTCAAAACCCCAATGAATGTTGATAGAATAATGCAAATGAGGTTATCTTGATCACTTATAAGTGACACCGGACTACCATAGCAGTTCAGCAGAATAATATTAAAGTTAACTTCATTGAAATCATTTGGAAAGCTTAAGTAACTGAAATATAAAGTGTAAGGATTTCGTAATAAAGAATTATTAAGTAATATGAGTAAAACCCTCAGACCCCAGCACGACAAATGAGATTCATAATGGTAGTGATGTATATTCTAATCACTAGGTAATTCATACAGTCTATGCAACTCAACAGTTCGAAACAGTTAAAGTAACTGCAACCATACAATACTGAACATACTTATTTACAGTAAATTACAAATAACAGAAAAATCACAGTGGCGTACTAATAAGTTGTCCTGAAATGATCGGATTTGTTAATAACTAATGGTGAATTAACTTCATCGTATGTGGCAAAGATGATGCTGATGTCATTTTGCAAACTATGCAACAGATTACTTTCAGCAAACTGAAGAACATGTCCAAACAGGACTGTATGAAGAGGTCAGGAAGCAAATATACACTGTCATTGATAAGATTAGGAATATTACTGTCGATCTTCTACGCCAACTGAAGTGAAGTCAGAATGAGTCTAGATATTTTCATATTATGCCCAAAACTAAAGTTCCAAATAGGATTTAGCGTAGTAAAAGTTCATAAAACTGGTTTTTCCATTACACTGACAGTTGACACCAAAATATGAATTATCCAAAATTTTGACAACAGCAACGTCCTAATAGAAATCGTTCAAACTGTAAAGCAATCAATTCCTACGAATCGAAACTCAGCCTCGAGAATCTGTACATGAAGCATGATGAAGCAATGGTCAGTTTCGAGGTAACAATCCTTTATTCGAAGATATCAATCACCATGTACTGGAGGCTGTATAAAATCAATTAAATATTGACTGAGAACTTACTCATAGAAATAAGGTATTGGCTGATGTTATCATGTTAGGTGTGCAATTGTATCTGATCTTTACAGTCTTCAGGCTCTATAACAAAATATGTAAATGTACAGAAGCGATAACAACAGGATCACCAATATCCTCAATCACAGAAGACATATGGATAGTTGGGAATATACAGCTTTAAGGAGCCTAATCCTACTTCTAAAATATGACGGAGATATGTGAATGACATTTACTGTGTTAAAGTTGGAACGTGTAGACAGTTTCTTCACACTATTAGTACTAGGTGAGTTTCGGAATGAACGAGGAGGATTAGATATGTCATACTGAAGGACAGGTGGTGGTTTATATTGCTACAATCTACAAGAAACCAATACTAACAGATGTCTGAACTTCAGGTCATGTTATCCAATACCTGTTAAAGCTGGTACAGTGGAATGTTTGAATAATAGTTAGAAAACTCTAGTCAATCAAACGCCTAATTGAAGGATTGGCACATCAAGGAAACACTACTGATCAACAATTCAGTATATTTTAAAGGTTATAGGGAAATAGGTAGTAGTCCTATTATGAATAGTAACGATAACACAAGTGCAAAGGGTTTCAGTGTTTCTGTTGTTATCACACACACTAGGGAGGAACAGCAGAAACTTCATGTAGAATTCTCAACAACACTAGAGTTGAGGTGGCGTTAAGATGTACATACTCACCCAAAGACAAACTTTGTCAACTTAAGAATCCTGTTGACCAATTACGACGAAACAGTTGCATCTACCAAATATCATACAATGACAGATACAAATACATAGGTCAAATCAGCTGGTCGGGTTCAGTTAGACTATATGAGCATAGGAATGTAGCCAAATGTAGAATGACAGACCCCACTGAGATCAATGGTCTGATAAAATACCAGCTACTGTAATGCATGCAAGCAGCTATACAACTGGGTGGTACAAAACAACTGTACTTAAGTTTGATGGCGAGAGATTGGCAACTGAACATTTATTCACTGAATCAACACTCAACATATGAAATGGAAATGAAGAAGCACCTATACAAGAGATGTAGACAGTTTTATCATTGGCAAAATCAAAACAATACGAAGTGACAGAACTATAAAAACCAGGTGTCGAAAGTTGCTTGATTACCAGGTTATTTCCTTCAGCAGTAGTATCAGCTAGAAAAATGTTATCCAGTGGGTAACGTGTTCGAACAGCGCTCCACTAACTTGGTTCTGGGTAGTCAGAGAGTATTATTAGCCCTCACACAATACGTGTGGCTCACTGCATACTGCAAGAATGTGCACAAGGTTGCTGGGTGGATCTCCATCGACAGAACTAATACTGGATCCCTGTTTGGCTTATCAAATGAACTATACTGCAAAACAATGCTTAAGTCTAAAATTTGTTTTAAGTTGGTTTCATATTTTCTCACGGTTTGCCACATCAAATAAACAATTAGAATATGGTGTTGACTGTCAAACGCATATACTTGGTTTACGTCAAAGTCATTTGTTCTCTAAGAGGCAGACCTCCAGTGTTGCACAATAACAGAATTAAAAAACAGACCTTGATTTGTGACTCTTCTTAATAAAAGAGTAGATGCAATTCCAACAAGAATATGTCAACAGGGAAGTTTGATGAGTCAGTTCCAGATAAATACAGGCAAAGTAATACGTTGTGGCATAGAAAAAGAATTTCATAACCCAAAATATCCATTGGAAACCTAGAAAAACTGATACATTTACGGAAGGTATCATTTCTGGCGATTTCGTTCTCAATAGCCGTACAATCGCAATTTTATACCTTTTGTTCCACTATATTGTATAGTTATAAGCAGGATGAACCAAACGTAGTAACATAGCACGTAATTTTTTGGTATCAGAAATAATAAACTTCTTTTAACCTTATCTTTATTGCTTGGTTCAATTAAATTAAAACAATAGATCAAAGTGACATGATAAAAACGACTGAATACATAGACAGTACCTTAAAGTAGTGAATGAAATAAGGCTATGTTAACGATACTCATAATGCTGAGGGTGATGGTAACAGATGAAGGTGGATGGCTGTTTAGTAAAATTCCAGCTAATCCCGCAAAACTGGTTGGCCAAAGCTCATCCTTAACGTAAACGGGAACCAAATAGTTTTTTAAAGGGAATTATTTCACCTCAGGTTTTCGCTTAGTCTGTATTGCACTCCAACTTAAAGTAATTGCGCTCAGCCATATAACCTCATCAAATTATGTTTCAAAGCATTACATTTGTACTTCTCTCTTGTTTGCCCTGGATCAACTAAACTCACATCTGCCTTGTTTAACTGCCGTTGGAGAACCAATATCCAGTTTTTCAGTACTAAGCGCTGACTGCTTCTTATTGACCAATTCTGTAAAACGCCCATAAGTCTAGTAGTCTTGTCACTCTCGTACATTTTTATTCGACCAAGATCATTGAAGGCAGTAGGTGAAACGACTAACGTTAAGGTAAGTTGTTGTTAAAAGGGTGTGGTTAGGAGCATGCTTAAGTCTGTTGGTAAAGCTTCCCTGAACCATTCGAAAAAATTTAAGAAAAGAGGGTAAGGGAATACCATATACTGATGACGAATTCTGTCCACAAAATACATTACTTTTAATAGTAAAATGAAGCAACAACATTTACCGATGTGCATATTGGAATTGGAAATTTAGAGAATTTGATGATGTTCTCGTTAAAATTTGTTCCTGGATGACTCAAATTTAATGTCAAACAGTAAATGTCGAAATAGTTCTCCACCTATTTTTCTTCTCAAGAAGTATCTTACTTTGTAAACACGCATATTTTCCAACTGACTAATTTAACTAATAAAATAGCACCACCTGTATTTGGGACCTAAATTCAAATAATTTGGAGGGATTACTTCATAAGGAAGTTGTCACTAGTAATATGAGTGAAACAGAAATCTCGCCGTTTGAGAATAAATTTTAAAGGCCTCACTTACACACTTGGACACACTTTCTAAATTTCTTGTCAACGATACTGTATCTCATGATAACAGAAATTTGGTCTCTGAACTCTTAAGTCATAAAACACAACACTAGTGAAGAAACCTACTGTCTCGAGAATTGAAAAATGTTTTCAGAGTTTATAAGCTATTGTAGGCCCTGAATCGTTTTTCCCCCTTAATTATTAATTCGCTAGGACTAAATTTAGATTGGTAAGTAAAAGCTAATTACTGAATGAAAAGGATGGAATTTAGGGCAAAAAGCTGAGGATAAGCAAAATGCGCTTTGATAGAAGGCATGCTGTGACCACAAGTTACATAACTTCTTGATTAACTGCGTCAGAATTTTAGATTCCTAAACCTACAAATAAAAGGGTAAAATCTGTTACTACGTTGAAAAACATTATTTCTAAATACTTTTCACCTTGGACTAATAGGCAGACAAATAGGGAGAAGTGGATAGCTGCTTCGATCAAGTATGGGACACTTCAAACACAGGTACTGTTCACCATAAGCGAGATCCGATGAAGAATCTTCAACTCTCTTATAGACCGTGATACCATCCATTTACATTGCTAAATTTTCAAAAACGATTCTAGGCATAGTTTACCACACATTAGCTACCGACTTCTGTCCAACTGAACTTAAGTATTTTTAAGGTTAACCAGCAAAATGACACCATATTTCTTCTCTTCGATGTAAGCATTATATATATATATATATATATATATATATATATATACATATGCATATATATATATATATATATATATATATATATATATTCCAGTGAGTTTGATATTCATCACATACTTCTCCTTTATATATAAGTAAGTTTTAAGATAATCCCGAATAGGACGAAATGCTCATCCTGGATTCCACTTCTAGCCACTGCCCATCATTACTAAACATAATCCCAGCGTGTTCAGAACATCGAAACAGGATTTTATTGAATGTTTCGCTGTATTGACACAGCTTCTTTAGCAGAATATTCAGCATAAGAATATATACTGCCAAAAAGGTAAATGTAAAACTTTCTATCTTCCGTAACAACTATTGCCTGGATGATAATAATACTTTCTCTTTGTTTATCCCCAAAAGCTATCGCCTATAAATGTTTTACCTATTATTATTTATTTATTATTTTTATTTGTCCCTTAGGTTCCTAATGGAATATAGGGCTTCAGTAGCACGTCTCCAGTGCACTCTCTTCTCTGAAATCTTTTGAACCTGGCTCCACGACAGCCCACAAGCTCTCATTTCCTCCTTACACAATCTCTTTCATGTCACCCTCGCCTCCGACGCCCAACTCGTCACTTCCCATCTGGGTCCCACTCGAGCGCCTGCCTGACGCGTGATGTCCCCAGTCGGCCTTCTCAGTATATGCACAATCCAATCCATCTCCACTTCCTTCTGCATATTCGTTCAGCGATAGCTTCTTGGTTGGTTCTTTCCCAGAGTTCCTTGTTGTTTATCCTTTCTGGCCATCTGATCTTCAGTATCAGGTGAGCGTAGACAGTTGTTGATGAATGTCTGTAGTTTGTTGGAAATCCCTTTCGTAACGCGCCATGTCTCTGAACCGTACGGAAGCACTGACTTGACTGAAGTTGGTGTTGAAAATCCGTATCTTGTTCCACATGCTGAGTGCAGTGCGGAAGATCTCCACACTAGTTTCAGGCAAATAAACACCTGTCTTGCTTTTCCAATTCTGACTTTGACATCCTCGTCTGTGCCTGTGCCGCCACCTGTAGTTGAAACAGTGCTGCCTAGATAGGTGAAGGAGACTACTTCCTTTAAATTTCTCCCGTTGATGGTGATTGGAACTTGTTGCTGTTGTTGTTGTTGGTGGTGTTGGTTGGATGTCTTCATCACCTCTGTCTTCTCTATATTCACTTGAAATCTCGTCTTCGCTGCCCTGCCACTTCTGTCAACCTGTTAGTTTTCGCCTGTAGATCTTCAAGTTTGTGTGACATCAGACACAAGTCATCGGCGAAATCCAAGTCTTCTAGGTTCTTTCCTGCGGTTCAGCCAGCGTATCCCCCTCTTCTCACTCCTCACTGTTTGTTGCATGATCCAGTCCACTACAATCAGGAATATCATGGATGATAGTAGACAACCTTGTTTCACTCCTGTCTTTACTTCAAAAGCATCACTGAGCTTCCCATGGTGAATTACTTGGCATGTGACATCTTCATGTAGTTGTTGAATGAGGCGGATAAAGGTTTGTGGCACTAAAACCGTAGTGTTGAAGCAGCTGCCTGCCAAATTACTTCTCGGTCGACGCTATCGAAGGCCTTTTCCAAATCGATGGAGTTCAGGTAGAGATCTAGTTGACTGACATTCTATACTCTGTTCTATGATGATGCGTAGCGTTGCGTTGCAATTTGATCCCCACATGATTTGTACTTCCTGAATCCAGCCAGGCTGCTCCGGTCGTAGTTTTGAGTCTAGTGCATCCTTTAGTCTCTCAAGGATGATGCGGCCTAATATTTTGCTTGGGGTGGGCAGGGACAAGAGCGTGATTCCGCGCCAGTTCTTGCAAATACTGAGGTCTCCCTTCTTCAGGAGTTTGACAAGGTAGCCATTCTTCAAATCAATGTGCATGTACCTTTCCTTCCTTCCTTCCTTCCAAACCTTCTGCAGTGGTGGTATGAGCATGTCCGCTGTTGTCTCTGCATCTGTTTTCAGTGCTTCTGGTGGGTTTCCATCTGATCCTGCTGCTTTCCCATACTTCAGTAGCTTTTTGGCGCTCAGGACTTCGACTTTTGTTGGGGGATTTGTGTTCACTTGTAGTTCTGTGGCTGGGCTGCAGGTGGTGGTCGATTCAAGAGCTATTTGAAGTGGTCGGCCCATCGTTTCCTCTGTTTCTCCTCATTGCTAACTAGGTTTCCTTCACTAGCTTTCAATGGTTTCATCTGCGTTGATCTCTTCACTCCCAGACAGTAACCTGGTTATTTGATATAATGTTGTCAGGTCTCTGTCTCTCCTACCTACAGCCTGTTCTGCCTCACTTGCCAGTGTGTCGTAGAAGTGTCTTTTGTCTTTCCGTGCACTCTTCTTCACTTCTTTGTCCAGTGTAGTGAGTGTTTTATACACTGTACTCAGTTCCTCTTTTCGTTGTTCATCCTTGCACTAGACTGGTTTATCTTCTGCTTCACCATCCTCCTCTCCCTTCTCTATCAGCTTCCATGTGTCCGTCGAGGTCTATTCCTTATCTTCTTTCTTCTTCCTCCCTAATACGGTTATGCAGGTTTCTTTCCATGTAGCTTTCAAAGACTTCCAGTGTTCATCCACACAGGTTTCTTCAGGGACGTTCCTCGATATCTCCCATTATGTCTTGATGGCTGACGTGAACATGTCCCTGGTAGTTTCGTCTTTCAGTTTCCGAGTGTAGAACTTCAACCGTGGTCTATCACCAATTTCCCTGAAGGCTTTCAACTTGATTTGGGAGGTACCTTGCACTAGATAGTGTTCTGAACTTACATCTGCTCCTCCTCTTGACCTTGTGTCAAGTAAGCTGCTTCTCCACATTCTTGAGATTGAGATAAAGTCGATCTGGTTTTTAGTGTGTCCTGGTGTCTGGTGAAATCGATGTCGCTTTGTGGATATCCTTGTGCTTGAATACACTGCCTCCAATCATCAAATCTTTGAGTGCACAGAATTCTGCAAACAATTCTCCATTCTCGTTCATCACTTCACCGACTGCTTCTCCACCCATGATCAGTTAGTTACCTTCCTGTTTTGTCCGCTCCCAGTTTGCCTGGCATTCATGTCACCCCACCCATTAGAATTTGGATGTCACCAACTGGGTTTGGGTCTTGTCCATTACTGATTGCAGTTGTCTGTAGAATTCCTCCTCCTTCTCTTGATCTGCATTATTTGTAGGTGCATAGTGTAGCATTGAATGATTGTGACCTTCCTTCCTTCCTTTTGAGTTGAATCCATCTTGCTGTCATAATCTTGATTGTTGAGGATATTGGTTCCCATTGTATGAGAGTTTTGATGGTGTTGGGGACATCATGATATCCACTCTGAAACTCAGTGTGTTCGTGGTTGTCGTCTGAGTGACAATATCGGAGTAGATTATTGATTCTCCAGTTGACAGTTTGGAGAGTCCAGTGCATTCCATCTGCAGATTCCTCTCAGATTCTTAGCACTTCCATGCCATATCTACTCTTCTCTTTTGTAATCTGGGCGGCCTTGTCAGTCAGCTTCATACATGGTGCAGACATTCCATGTCCACATCCTTACTCTCGCTTTCATCGAGAGAAGCGAAGACACATTGGCGGATCGGCTTCCTGAAGGCTTTCACCAAACGGCGTCACTTCGTCTCTCCGATTCCAGAGAGGAATAATTTTGTTTTTATTTTTTATATTTTGTTTGTACTTTGAAGTTTGCTTAGTGGTTGGATTTGTTTTACGGTGTAGGGTTTCTAGCCGTATGCCCAACCTTCCCTCTTTTCCCGGGCTTAGGACCGGCTAGTAACTAGTGAACTAGTTAACCAGGCTAGTTTTTTTACCTATTAGCAGGATTTATTAACCTCTTAGCTTACGTCATTCAGTGTAATTTATTATTGTCTTTTTAATAGTTTAACACAAATTTATGCTCAGTGATAAGCTTATAACTTTTTAGGAGTTAGTGTCAGTCTCATTACAGTGAGATGTAAGGAAATTAAATGTCAGTCAAAGTAAGAGGGTAAGGCAGGATATAATATTCTAGAGATGTGGGCAAGAGTTTAATTAAGGGTAGATCACTGAAAAAATAGCATTGACTGTTATTTTTATAATCTTCCGACTCTAAATTAGATATTTCTAAGATTCGCTTAAGACTGGGGATTATTGAGCGGAAATTTCCTACGAATTCAAAGTACTTTTAGTATGAATCTTCATCACGGAATCATGAGTGAGTTATTCACGTGTAAAATGACGTTTGCAAATAAAGTTTGTCACTTCAAGGGATAAAATGAGTTGTTCTCAGTCAGCCCAAATAATCATACTCAATTATAATGTTGTATTATTTAGCTGTCTGGTGGACGAACGAAGTAGGGTATGTATTCACGGCTGACAAAGCAGTAGACTCCATGCTCTATGCTAAGATGTAAGCTACACATAAAAATAAACCAATCGCTGAATCGTAACCAAGTGAATTATTAGTAATGTGCTTAATGTCGAGATTTAAGATTGCATAGTTGTATGAGACTCTAAAACTAAGAATGTGTGGTCAGTGCCTTCGACGCGCAAACACTTCATTTTGTGTGTTGGTGACAGAAAATGAATTGAACTTAAAAAGGAAACTTTTTAAGAACCAATCAGACTCACATAACCTGAAGTGAATAAGCATATTAACTAACCTGAGCATCACAACAAACAATGTATTATTATGAAATTTAAGCCTGTGAAATAAGCTAATCAAAATTATTCATTTCTGATGAATAAAAACAAAAAATGTAAAACCTAACACCAACAGTTAATACACATGGTTTCTCGTATTCTAGTGGTCCTACGAGTAGTATTCTCATGTTAACTTCAATTCTAACTGTGAAGAAAAATGCTTTTTGTGATATTGTTGTCTTCGGTTGATGGGTACCAAATAAGACGGAAACTGTATACTTATTTCTGACAATTTTACCACTCAGTGTTAAGGTATTGTCTCAGAAGTTAACATAATTGACTTCCGACTAGTGATTCACATATTTCAATCATGATGCATAAGAACTTTTATAAAATAGGTGCGTCTGAGAGCTTAGGATACAAATTTAGTCGGTATCTGGAGTGAATTTACTCGATTACTCATTTCTGAAGAAATGACAATAAAATATATTTGAAGTAAAAGTTCGGTATTACCATTATTGTTTCTATGTGATGAAAAATACAAAAGCTGAATAGTTGAATTGAAAAAGGGAGATATCAGTCACTCAACTTGTTAATTTCAGTTTACAAGTGGTTGTACAACAACACCAAAAATCCGCTAGTAAGTAGAATTTGCAGTAACTTATTGAAACATTTTTGTGCTAATATATTGAATGTCTTGAATATGATAAAGAACTCTTTAACAGTTACATTCACAGCGCCAGTAGAATAGGTCGCTTATTAAATCACCTTAGCATGTGATACGCTTCATTACTTATCTTATGTTTCGATGTCAAAGGTCGCAGTATGGCAGGATAATGGATGAAGAGCTCAGGAGAGACAACAAGTGATTTACAGATGTCGAAGCTGTAAGTGATGTGTGCAATATATTGAACGAAATTCGACAGCCAACTAAAGACTCCAGAAAACTAACTTTAATTCAGACTCATGAAAGGAAAAATAAAGTTAAGGAGCTAGGAGT
>OX104134.1:65277539-65340478 GCA_944470555.2 Heterobilharzia americana
AAGATTACTATTATGTAAATCCTGAACATGTACAACGCTGTTACGTTAGGATTACTTGTCGCATCTATCATCGACATCATCATACGACTAGGCACCACTTTGGAGAGGTATAAGTTCCCACATCTTAAATCAGCACATCAAGAAAGAAAGCAATAGGATGAAATACTAAGAAATACAGGTGAACCAATCAAAAGTATTAAAAGAGAAGAAGTGGGAAAAGGAAAATGTTGAATTCAGTATAGCTACTGAGATGAGGATAATGTGTGAATACATCTTCGCCACTGATATCGATTCTGAGCTATGTCACCTAGAGTCTCCAACCACTGGTTTCTATTGTCATGCGGATCTCAACCGAAAAGTCAACACTTCCCTACAAGACTTAGAACAGTAGTCACAGATTCCATGTAATGATGATATGTTTTAGTCTGGCGACCCTAACCTTTATCAAGCATAAACCTACTCCAATCAACACTCTGCAATGAGCCAGACTGTCACTAACCATACGCAATAAATATCCCAACCACCTCAGTCCATCAAAGTTCACAATCTCAACAACTGACTTTCCTCTCCTCGCTACAACTACAAACCTGAATTCTACATTACTGATATGGTGACACCACGATAGACAGCTTACGCTGCGGATCCAACAGTGGACAAGTACCTGAAGTCTCTTCAAGCCATCTGCCTTAAGTAGCATATTTCACAGTCATCGAACGGAAGGCATCTACCATGATGTGGTGGTCGGCCTTACATACCATAATGATCCAACAAGATAAGATGGTGGAACGCTTGTTCCCTCGAATTTCTCCTATACCAGAAAGATATGTTGGATAGTGGTTAGAAAAAGAGCACCTACTATTACAGTAATAAATGCTAAGCTACGATGAGGATATGAGAGCGAAGTCTCACTCCTGACTGGACGGGTGTGTGACAGAAGTGAGGTGTTTCCTTTCAAATAACCAGCTGTACCACGCTGGTAATGCCCTACTAATGGGAAGGGGAAGTTACAAAAGGTCGGCCTCAAAAATAACACCCTCTCATCCCTTTGTAGCATACCGAAGCATGCAACAGGAATTCACAGTGGGATTCGTGAGAAATAATCTGAAATCTCAAACTTGCAAAACCGCCGCATATGACAAGTATCAAGCAGATGTACCATCAGCCATGTGGTAACACAAATCTTTGTCTCTTTCACGTACCTTAAGAAGAAATAACCTTTCACGGTGTCAGCAGCCGAGAAGCGTCAACCACCCGCATGCTTCCTCAGTACACAAAACCAAATCAACCACAACCATTCCTACTCAAATCTGTCTCATCCGTTGCCTTCACCTCACAATACCAATGTCAACCCCATTACGCCTTACCCAACCTCTCACTTCCCGAACATTGTCAGCAATCGGAGCCATCAAAACCTCATTCCTAGTCTCCCGAGACCCTGGCATCGACTTCATGTACGAGCTTCCAACGTCCGAACTCTATGCCAGATGCAACAGCAAGCATTGCTCGCCAGAACTATGGAATCTCTAGCCATGGATGTATGCTGTGCCTATGAGACAGGTATACAGGACCCGAGTACGATTATTAAATTGACCTCACCTGGCCATAGTAGTGAATCTTCAAAATCCACTTGACGAGTATCCGGAAACCCAATGGCTAGCTCTCGTCAACCCATTGAGTTGTAAAGCAGGAAGTGCGCTTCTCGACTGGATACCAGTCAACAGTCTTCCATGTACTGTCCAACTGAATGCATCTGTAAGAACGAGGAAGGATCGTGAGATCAACGGATGCCTATTAGTAATCGCCGTCTATCCACCCACCGACTGTAATTCAGATGATGTAAATGATGAACTCTGTGAAAAGCTGTCAACTTTGTTACAGATGGCAAAACGTTCAGATGTAGGTAGTCATACTGGCATGTGGCTTCAACGGTCAAGTTGGAAAACCGAGGCAATCAGAAAGGCAACCTGGAGGTATTTACGGAATCCCATACCAACGAACCGACAACGGTGGTCGTCGCTTGCAATTTTCTTTCGACAGTCACTTGTTTCTAACCAACAATACCTTTAGGCATAAGGAGAGACACTGTCTCACATGGCGTCAGCAAACTTGAAACCAATGATGGACGCTGATGGATCATATCACTATTAGCCATCGTTGGAGAGGATCAGTGGGGGACTGAAGCTCTTTCTGGAGTGCCAGTTCCAACTCCGATCATGTGCTGGTAGGATCTCGTGTATTTCTGCACCTTACTGATAGTAGGAAACCGGTGATAGTTAAGCTTGTCTATTCTCGATTAGAAGATGAGGACGCGAGTTACGTATTTAGGGAGGTGTTAGCTACCCGTCTATCTGAGGGTGACAAGAATGCTCACCCTGATAAAAACACGTCGTGATATCAAGTCTGCTGTACAAACAGTGATAACATGTACCCTAAGGTTAGTGAACGTCACTCGATTTCCACGACGTCATCCGAACTGATGGATGTGAGAAGACTGATTCCAGCTTGCTGGCTCTGACCACGATGAAGAGCGAAAGCAGCCCAAACATAAATTGACCAAAATTCTTCGCGTCAACCGCAAGCAGTGGCTGGTGACAAGAGCTAGAGAGGTGGAGAAGGCGTTAGAGTTAGGTAACACCTGGCTTCTTAAGGATGCAGGCGAGAAGGAGATGGTAAGTTAAACCATCACAGAGAAGGATGCAACGCTGACTACTTCCCGAGATAGATGGCAAGAACGTTGGGCGAAACACTTTGAAGCATAGTTCAACTGGCCAACAGAAACGCTACAGTTGCCCAACATCCACCCATTTCGAACCTGAATGGGATGTAGAAGTCGGTACAACAGAGCAGACCACGTCCAGGAAAGTAAGCAACGTTCAGGTTAGATATAGTGTCAGGTAAGCAAATCAAGTCAGGTTGATTTTGTCTTTCTGTCACTTCAGCCAAATTGTTTTACAGATCCACCTGGACCACAATACACTCGACCCCTAAAAGACAATCGAGTGTCGGAGTGGTGCCACAGATGGACATGTACTCAACCACTTCACTTCATGTTGTTAGACAGCGCACCACTGAACACTAGTTTCGGAGCAGAATGGAACCTCGCACACAAGTGCATCGGTTCAAGTTACCGCACTTCATAGTAGCATACAGAGAAATGGATAGTATAAGCTGATATCAAACTAGACAAAGTTGTGTAAGAGAATACGTATTTTGAAGATGAAGGTTGGTGCAAATATTCAAGCTTCAGATGTCAAGGAGTGAATACATCTGCGCCACTGCGACCGATTTTCAGCGATGTCACCAGTTCTAAATTACTGATTCCTATCATCTCGAGAACCCCAGCCAGGTAGTCTACATTTTCCCACACGACTCAGACCAACATTCAGGGACTTCATCAACTGATGTCACGTCTTGGTCTGACTACCCTGGACCTTCTTCCAACTTCCCGTAGCACGTCACCTCAAGGTATACGGTCGCTCAGTATGCGCAGTACACTTCAAAACTATTTCAGTCGGCTAAGGTTCACAACCTCATCGATCAACTTGCCTGTCTTACCTAGTACGCTTCTCCTGACCTCAACGTTGCTCACACGGTGATTCCATCAAATGCAAGCAGTGCTACTGAACACACCTACGATCAAAACCCTTTAGCTGTTCCATGTCTTCTGTTTTGAACGGCAATGCCTGAGCCATATAATAGGACAGAACGACTTACAGCGCAGTATACTCATCCCATGATAGATAGTCGGATATCTCGCCAGACAGCGTCACAGATGACGCAAGTTTGCAAATGTAAAAAGAGCCTGTCGTATCCATCGTAGATTTCTGCAGCAATCACTCTGTTCGGACTGATGGGGTTCCGTATGTAAGTGAACCGGTGGACATATTCCATCACTTCATTCCTATTTATAAACTGGGGGTACTTTGAGCAGACTAGTCCTTGAGCATCATCCTACTTTTGACAAGTGCGAAACGCGTACCATACACACTCATATTTCTCTCTGCTCAAGGCATCCAGAAGATGCTGCATTGGGTCGGCGTCTTCATTTAGCAGAAGAATATTGTTTGGATACACTAAGTCAACCAAATGAGCTCCAGGGAGTAGGTCAATCCCTGTGAAATCAGGTGTACCTAGTACGAAGTTAAATATGAACGGTGACAGTGAACCTCCCTGCTGGACAACACTAGTTGTCGTTAATTCGCATGATAACTCTTCACGAGCCCTTACATGGCTGCATCAGTTCAAGTAGATAGCTTTGATTAGCGTTATATACTGATTTCGCAGTCAGGCACTGCGACAACACCTCATAGTCGACAGAGTCAAATACCTCCCTCCGGTCAACAAATAAGTCAGGTGTCGGCCGCTGGTAGGTATACCTGCGTTCAAGGTTCTGTCGGAGGGTGAATATTTTGTGGACCCACTTTCGCTTAGGTCTGAAACCTGCTTGCTTCTCTAGAGTTTGCTGTTCTCGAGCTTCAGTTAGGTATCGGATAACTATGGACCCTAGGATGTTGGACACGATACTAGTCAAACTAATCTCCTTTCAGTTGTTACAAGAGCCCTCTTCCTTCTTTTGGACTAGGATGATAAAGTTGAATAAGAATGAACATACTTGGCTCCAACACCCCCATGAAATGTTAGGGTTCAGAGCTCTTAACAGAGTTGTGCATCTACTCCGCTCTTGTCTCAGTGTGAAACTTTACCATAGGACCTCTCGGTCGACTGAGGCTTCAGGCCAGTGTCGAGTGTACCTGTGTTCCAGAGACTGGCAGGGTGTGAATACCTGGTCGATACACCTACAGCCTGTCTGCTTTTTTCACGTATGCTGTTCTCGAGCTCCACTGAGACGTCTAATGACAACAGGACCTACAACTTAAGAAACTACGTTCGTCAGGATGATTCCCTTGTGTTGATCACAAGAGGATTTCTCACCTTTGTTGAAGACTGGGACAGTCAGTGATTGAGACCAGTCAGAAGGGGTCATATCTGACTCCCAAAATAGTTAACACTTCATTCAATTTGACCAATAGTCCTCTAGCACCGTCTTTACATATGTTTGGTACTAATACGTCTATCCAAGCTGCTCCTTCTCATTCCAAGTTATCTACAGATTTCTCGACTAATGCAAATGTTGAGTCTTACTTCGATATTACATTGAATATCTGACTAGATAGAGACGGACAAAATAGTAGCTAGAAGTCAGTTGAACAGTTCTTCGAGGTCCTCTGCTCATCATTCCAGTCGTCTTCTCTGCGACGGAATCATACCCATTCTCTTCGTAAGTCTAAATAACTATCTACTGTTACCTATTGCCGCTGCATTTATCATCTCCTTCGCTATCCATCCCTGTGTAGACTTCTTGTCAGCCTACATTTGAGTCGCTTACGCTCGAGGTCTCTGGGGATATGCTCGCATACGTCAATTAGCTCAGAAGCTGATGGTATTCACTGGCTTTTTTTAGCCACTCTTTGAGATTCGTCTAGTCTTCAATGAAGTTTTTGCGGCAGACTGGCTATGGCTCAAAGGATTACATACGCATGTTCTATCCAACGCGTGATCGCTTTCTAAACACATATCCAAGAGGAGCGACAGTTTCCCACCGATTCTCTCGACAGATAATTGAAACCAACATGGTTTATGTGTATCTACCGTTGGGTTGAAGTCGGCGAACACCAAGCCAGACAATGTCTCTCTTTATGTCTGAAGTTCGAGCTGACTACAAACAGATGATTGTCTGAAGATAGTTGCAGCAGGTGATCCCCCGTTATCCGTTCGTTGGGAGTGAGAAAGTGCCTTTCTAACTAATTTAACATACTCACATGTGCATTAAAATCACCTATGCGGATAACCACATCTGAACGTTGACTTTGAGTAAGAGGCTATCCATCAAATCCGCAGAAACTCGTAGAGTGGATTTTGTGGACTTACCACATTGACCGTATGAGGTCAAGTGAATAACCGCACTTGGGTCCTGGTATGAGCGTCTCGTAAGCACATCACACATATATGATCAGTCTCGGCTAGCAAAGCTTATTGGCCGACTTGACGCAGAGTAGAGATATTACATGCTTCAATGTGCAGTTTCCAGTACGGTTTGGGGAGACCAGTGATGCTGTTCCGTGAGCTCAGAACATTGTCAAGATCATTGGCTGAAAGACGTGAATGAAGAACAGAAGTTAGGGATGTGGAAGTTGGACAGTAATCCGATGGCTGACAGAGTTGTGAGGGCGGTTAACACTACTAGGCAGCCTGCACCATAGAAATGCTATCTCTTCTGAAGATATTTGAGGAGGAAGGGTTAATACATGACCACAAAGTTCAAGGGACATCTGCCTGAGGCCCGTTACGCACAACCTTTCGAGACAGTGATAGCTTTGTTTTATGCACCCATATCTCCGGTACCGATATGCCACAGGGTGGAGGGGAGTGCGCTGTTTTCAGAACCAACCATTTTAACACAACCCCCCAACACCTTTTACTCCTGGGCAGCATCAGTATGGCACTGCTGGTTATCCAAGGGAATCACGTTACTGCTGTAATCCCGTTCAGCGAGCAGTACGACCGTTCCTCTCCCACTTTCACAGCATAAAAACTTAACTTACAATGGTAACTGTTTTTTGTCTAACCACTCTCCAATACACCTTTCCGGTATAAGAAGAATTCGAGGGGACAAGCGTTATACCAGCATAGCTCATTGGGTCTTTATGGCATGTTAGGCCGGCCACCACGTCAAGGTAGAAGCTATCAGTGCCGCATTAATATAAGCTGTCTGCATTGGTGCTTTCTTAAAGATTTCATTTATTTTACATTGCTCTGAGATCAATTTCCTAAATGATATCATCATTTGGTTCAATAAAAGTTGGCCTCATTCCGATTACTAGACACAACTGGGTCTGATGAAGATATATATATATATATATATATATAATATATATATATATATATATATATATATATATATATATATTCTCATAGGTAACTGTTCTGTGAAACTTTCTGTTCAATCAAAGTGTGCCCTAGGTAAACATAGTGTAATTCCAAAACTAACTTGGTTGTATTGCAATCTTGATACTGTTTCGCACTTAACAGAATTCTGGATTAGTCACTTCTCTCTATGCTTTTATCGCTGGCTTCAGCTGACACCAGTGCTACTTTGGAGTGTTTAAAAACTGTCTACCAGTGTCTAAGATTTTTCTAAATAGCGAAATTTTAGGCAAACTATTAGAATAAACAGCTGCCTGTGCTGATTATACTAGGCACTTCTAAGCTAGAAACCCGCTTTGGACATTACAGTAACATGATCTACACCCAACGGTTATATCGCTAGCCGTCCAGTGACATATGTTAAGAAGTGGACACTATGTTATTATGGTACGATTATCGAATATGCCAGGTAGTTCCCCAACCCAACCACCACGACTAATATACAAGACCGATGATCGGAACGTGTATTCAACAGAAGAAATACATGGCATTTTC
The DNA here is from genome assembly GCA_944470555.2 of Heterobilharzia americana. Lineage (NCBI taxonomy): Eukaryota > Metazoa > Platyhelminthes > Trematoda > Strigeidida > Schistosomatidae > Heterobilharzia > Heterobilharzia americana. Next base: position 65,285,019 of record OX104134.1, read on the forward strand.
AATGTCCATTACAAGAAATTATAAAAATAGCCAGTTAGGTGATTTAGAATGATAAAATTGATGAACCGAACAATAATGATGATAATGCAGTCGAATAAAGTTAATTACGAAAGCAAAGCAAAATAATTAACGAAAAAACAATGTCACTTAACGTGCATTAGCTTTTCTGGGAAATAATTGTATTCAACTTTGAGATTTGTGAGGATTTATTTATTGATCTCAGGTTGGTACTTGCCACGGATTGACATTAGTTGAAGAATCTTTGGAAACCTGGGAGCATTAGACAGCTGTTTCGTTCTTGTATGGCACTCCTCAACAGTGCCCACCCATGATCCTACAAGGGCCTTCAGGTTCCGCCTCTATTACGTTATCACTGAGCATGAGTTATTGAACGACGGCATTAGAAGGAAGTCGCAGTATATCGTGAAGTGACAGAAGTAGGAAATATGGACAATTGGATTCCGACCCAGTGGCTGAACAGTAACGTGTTAGCCACAGAAGCTGTAAATCCTGGGTGCGTACTAGTGAGGAGCGCCATACAAGAACGAAACAGCTATCTAATGTTTCCAAAGATTCTCCAACTGATGTCAGTTCATGATGAATACCAACCTGAAATAATCCTATTCCCTAACAGATTACATTAAAATGATGGCAGGTGATCATTGACAAGCAGCAAATTTACATGCGAGGTAGTGTTGACATAATGAACTTTCGACAGTAAGAATACCGTTCGTGTTTACTTTATAGAAATCTAAATTCAAACACTATGTTAAATACTGGTTACACGAATAATCGATAAGAAGTGAATTTTGCTGAGGACGACCAACCCTCATACAGTTCACATTTAGTGGACAGAAAATAATCAAAAAGACCTTCTTTATACGCCAATGTCTGTCACTGAAAGGCGTGCCTAGTAAGTACATCACGTTATTGAAAGCTCTCTACTCGAACACTTGTGGGCATGTTAGAGCCTATGGTGAGTTGTCCAGGGAGCTATACTCATCAAGTGGTGTCCGTCAAGGATGCCCACTATCCCCATTCTTATTTAATTTTATCATAGATATTCTTATGGAGGTTTCCCTCTCGTCACCTAATTACAAAGACGTTGACCGGATCACAGGTGAATTTTCCTTAGATCTAGAATATGCAGATGACATAGTCCTGTTAGGTGAAGACGCTGACAAGATGCAGAGTCTTCTGAACACTTTGAGTGGGAATTTGAGAATGTTTGGGATGCGATTTTCACCACCCAAATGCAAATTTTTGCTCCAGGACTGGTCTTCAGCGGTACCGCGGTTAACAATAGAGAGTGAAGTGGTTGAGTGTGTTGACCACTTCACTTACCTGGGAAGTAGGATCAACCCGGTGGGTTAGTTGCCGATGAGATTTCTGCACGGATACAAAAGGCTCGATTGGCTTTTGCCAATTTGCGCCGCCGTGATATTCGTTTGTCTATTAAGGGTCGCGTGTACTGCACAGCAGTCCGCTCTGTTCTACTGTATGGCTGTGAAACATGGCCATTGAAAGTGGAAGACATGAGAAGGTTACAGGTGTTTGACCACCGTTGCCTTCGTAGTATAGGACGTATTCCGTGGTGTCACCATGTGAGTAATGCAGAAGTTAGGTGTAGAGTTTTAGGGAGAAGAGGTAAGTCAGTTGACGAGGTTGTGAACCTTCATCGACTGAGATGGTTGGGACACGTACTACGTATGCCTAGTCACCGATTGCCTCGTCACACAATGTTGGCTGAGGTGGGTTCAGGCTGGAAAAAGGCCCGAGGTGGCCAGACTAAAACATGGCACCAATGTATGAAGTCTCTGACTGTTGGTTTAAGCCATGTAGGACGATACAGACTAGGTGGTTGGGGTCCACGGGACAAGAGGAACCAGTGGTTGGAGACCCTAGGTGATATGGCTCAGAACCGGAGTCAGTGGCGCAGATGTATACACACATTATCCTCATCTTAACAACGCTATACCGAATCTCACTATTTTGTCACTCCTCTTTCCTTTCTTCTCGTACTTTATTTTTCTCTTGACTGCATTCACTTATCTTCATCCTTCACCTCACTACCTTTTTACTTGGTGTGCTGATATGAGGTGTGGCAACTCGGACCGTTACGCAGTAATGCCTGGTCCTATGTTGATAATGATGACAATGAAGCATTCTTACTTCGCTTCAGTGTGTGTGTATGTGTGTGTGTACCAGTCATGAGAATAAGATCGATTTTGCTAGTTTTCGTAAGACTTACATGCAGATATGAAGTAATACTTCAGTTTTATTCTCCTTAACTATTAAATCTAATAAGTTATCTGCAAAAAAAACACCAGTTCTCTTATTTACCACAATGCGTAACTGTTACATCATCATCATCATCATTATCAACATAGGACCAGGCATTACTGCGTAACGGTCCGAGTCGCCACACCTCATATCAGCACACCAAGTAAAAAGGTAGTGAGGTGAAGGATGAAGATAAGTGAATGCAGTCAAAAGAAATATAAAGTACGAGAAGAAAGGAAAGAGGAGTGACAAAATAGTGAGATTCGGTATAGCGTTGTTAAGATGAGGATAATGTGTGTATACATCTGCGCCACTGACTTCGGTTCTGAGCCATATCACCTAGGGTCTCCAACCACTGGTTCCTCTTGTCCCGTGGACCCCAACCACCTAGTCTGTATCGTCCTACATGGCTTAAACCAACAGTCAGAGACTTCATACATTGGTGCCATGTTTTAGTCTGGCCACCTCGGGCCTTTTTCCAGCCTGAACCCACCTCAGCCAACATTGTGTGACGAGGCAATCGGTGACTAGGCATACGTAGTACGTGTCCCAACCATCTCAGTCGATGAAGGTTACGGTCTATGATCATCACTATTCCAAGCAAAACGTGAAGACAGTGCTTTCAGTTATGTACCTAAAATTTTTAATGAGGGCAATCGCTCTCTAAAGTCTGAGCTACAGACTTGAGAATGGCTTGATCAGCATATTTCCTACGGTGGTAAGTTCCGTAACCATTCAAGCCTAACTAAATCTTGGGAATGATAACCTGCAACAACCAGGTTAATGCAATATCACAAGTCTGTTCATCTGATCTTTACCGTTGTCCAGATACTATAACATAGTTACATTTGCCGAACCCAAAGCTAGAAATGTTTGTTGACCTAGAAGTGACACTTAGTTTTGCTGATCAAAATTTTTTGTAGCAGCCTCTTTTAAGAAAAGTACGTCTGCTCCGTTCTTCACTCCACGTACTTCTGTAGAGATGATAGTCAAGTAGTATCATATTAACCAATGTGAACCATAGTGTACAGAGGTAATTGTGTTAAGAAGTGTTCCCTTTTGTTTATTGGGAAGGGACTGAAGTCCTAATCAGAGATTCATTAACCGGCTTAGCATATGCAAACATTTTTTCGTGAGGATTTTGCCAAACAAAAGCCTTCAAACCACTTTGAATATCAACCTTTGAGACGCACTGCTCACCTTTACAATGCAATTGTTGCTTCCAGACTGACCACTCCACTTAACTGACAAATATATAGTTGGAGATTCTGATGGACCATTTATAAATACCAAGAATGTTACCACCAAATCTGCTTAATCCCTTTGTTTAATAACTTATCATGTTTCACTAAGATTAAATTTATTCCACTATCTTTTTCTCTGTTGTGAAGTTTATCAATCTGGATGCAAAATCATTCACGTCAGGTTTCGATTTGTGTCTGAATAAAACGTGGTCTGTAGAAGGAGAAAATATAGAGTTTATCAAAGTTTGAACGTGAGAACTTCATAACATTACGTAGAATAAGCATCCAAATGCAATAAACTTCAAAATCTAAGGACAAGAGCATTTACTTTACTGATAAATTCCCCCAAAATAAGGTTAAGCAGTTGACTGTTTGAGTGTGCAACGGATATCCGAATATATAAAGCTGGATAACACCGAAAAACGTAAACATTAATTTCAAAAAACGTTCGCTACAGTCAAGCAGCCCTTATTGCTCTACACCTAATATACTAGTCTATCTCTCCCTGTTTATGTTGCTTTTTATAATAATCTCTGAGACAAAATCTGTGAGAAAAGATTTCTGAGGACAGTAAAAGTGACCGTCATAATGCTTACTTTGTACAATCAGATAGACTGGTAAGTGAATGCACCAAAGGAAATTTTCATCATTAACATTAGTTAACACCGCAGGAATAATAAGCACCCAGTTAGGATGGAAAACACACGAAATATGGAAACCACCAAAGCAGAAAAGAACAACTAGTAATTGTAATGGTTACAGTCATTATTTTATTACTCAAGAGTATTGTGAACACAAAAATAAAATGATGAACACCTCATTAGCTGTTCTGTATTGAGTATGTAATAATTAAAAAGCAGAGTAGACTTTACGTAGCTGCTGATGAAACAAAAGCTAGTAAACGGAACGGTAGCTAAAGAAATCATGGTGAAATTTGAATCGAACAATACACAAATATAACATGATAACTTACTGGGCATTGGAAAAAACAATGAGAGTAAGACTTCAAACAAAAATTGCTGGTTAGATGAAAAAAGTTACAAATAATAACATTTACGCATACGTTGATGCTTGTTAATTGTGATGTAGCTATTGCACAACTTAAAAGAAAGCCAGAGAGCCAAAGAAAATAAGTACAAACAAAAATAAAATAAGTTGATAGAAAAATGCATATTATGGCAAATATTCACTGTTAACTAGTTGGCATTCTATATTGATGTTAACATGAGATTCACACCAAGCATTGAAAGGAAATATATTTAGTTTGGATAAGCAACAGTATTCGCAAAATAAGTTGGAAGCATGATGAAAAACGAGAAGGCAAATGAAAGACTTTAAACGCATTGTGTTTGCATCGATGTCTGTAGAAGGTGATGATGACTTTGATCTTGGCATGATGTGACCTTTATCTTCTGAGAATCAGGATACCGTGGAGCTTCAACGGTTTTAACCCAGTTAGCGATGTTATTAGTATTAGTAACTGAAATATATTGACAAATTATAGAATAACTGTTTCATCCAGTTTGACAATAGAAAATTTATCATGTTATGTTGAAGACATGTTGTCAAGATGAAAAACACTAGGATAGGATAGTTTAGTTAACAGTATTATGTGTAGGTCTCAGTAGAATAGCCACCCAAACAGTATGAGAAAGTTCCTAATGCACCAAATTAGGATATTGGTTTGTACTTTCAGTGTCATCGTGATCACTACTTCTAACATTAAAAAGTTTATGATTTTTTCCTATACCAGCTTTAAGCACATCGGCCATAGTGATCATGAACAGAAGAATGAAACTGAGAAATCATACACAGATTCCTTAAATACCCTTAAGTCTCTTGAATTAGTAGAGATGTGTAGCTTAGGATGAGGATGATAATTGTTTGGTTCCCTGAGTTTTTAATGTTTGTTCTTGGATGCTGCATCACCAGGTTAGGTAACTCCATATCAGCATTCGCTTCACACAGAAGCCTCAAAACTTGGAGAACACTAAATAATTATCATGCTACAGCCTCATAATCATTCTTTGGGACCTGAATATCTAGATTCAAAGATCACATTTTGTAAAATGTTTCTGAACCTATGGACTAACGATCTTCAATCGAATACCTTGACCAATTTACTCGAAATTGTTACGGATTTCTTGGGATAAATTAAGCGCCAAGTCTGATCTGATAACTATATATATTAATATAACTCTGGCGTGTTAGTTAGCCAGAAGTAACCTATAGGAAGTCCGGGACTTAGGTTTTGTTTTTGGCACTCGTTAACAAAGTGTATCTCTGCAACCTGAAGAGAACTGGGTGTCTCCTGTGGGATTCGGCCCCGCGTCACCTAGTGCTGCAGTCAGAGATGTCCCCAGTGAACTATTCGGGCCGCAATTGATCTCATGTAGGACTGCATTAGATACATTGGTTGTTTACGGGAGAGTAACCAATTTCACGTTGTTTAGTTCAGTTTCATACTATACATATTTAAACAGTGAGGTTTTAGTATTCAAGCTCCGTGAGACACCTGGAATGAGGAAATGTAGATGAACGTCAGTGAGTGGTATAATTTTGGCAACACTTAGCTGAGATTGTATACATGGGGGTGAAGCCAACAAACATTACTGCAAAAAGAGGAAGAATGATGGTAGCTAAGAGTAAGCTATGTTCAAAAAATAAGGGATTAACTGGCTGGGACTGATGCAGTTTGTAATGCATAATTTCCTTACGACAATTTTCTCGCCCATAAAACAAACCAATACTGTCCGCACAGATTGCTTCTACTGTTAGTTATAACTGGACATTTGTATCAGCCCCGCTGTGAACAAATATCATGCTTATAACTGACTAAATCCGACAATTCAAAATCAAAAACGATAAGAGTATAAGTGTTAAAGAAATGGGATTGAATACAAATTATTCACTAACTTACAATGCATTATGTAGCTTTCAAGGAGTTTCTCTATTTTCGGATTTCAAGAACAGTAGCATAGAGAACTAGGAAAATAAATTAATGGTGGAAGAAAGCATCAGTACCAGATTATCACTGAATTGGCCGCATAAATAATGAATATACAAAGCTGTCACCGAGATTAATATACTTTAATCTGGTTAAATTTTCAAAAATTTCATTTCTCATAAGTCCGAAAAAGCGGTATATTCATAAAGTTTGCTCAGTAGTTATACTACGCAGTAAGCAATCAATATGGCCAACCATACAAGTCGATGACTGAGATATATTTCCATCAAAAACTTTCGTAAGCACACATCTGCTTTATCCATTTCAAGACTAGGTATACTGATTAGTAGTACCAAAGCAATTAATGAGGCAACTTCGGTTCAATTCAAAACAAACGTTTTATCAATGCAAAGATTGTTTAGATTCAGAAAAAAAAACTGGAGTAAGCCTAATTAATAAGGATGGTTATAAGCTACACTAGTGCGTGTCTGTAAACGATGAGTCCTAGAAGCCGGTAGTGTAGAATTCACAAAAAGCATGAGTGAATAAAAGTAGTTGACATCATAACTTGTTTTTATGCAATCATTGTGAGCAAGTATGATTTGTATCAAATGACTGGTAGACAAAAGAGGAATAAACAATTCTTTTTATCGATAAATGATGAGTTTGTTGCAAAGAATAACCTGTGATGCCTAGGGCTACACGCATAAACCAAAAACACTACGCAAATAGTTCACTCTTTCATGTTATTATTATGCTTTAAGTGAATGAAGTCTGTTCTTCGCATTCAAATGTTGCTTATACAGCTTCATGAATTACCAGAAAACTTGTTCACAAGTATTACACAGAATCATTAGTGTAGGTGAGTTGAAGACACGATAAATTAGTTTCCAATGGTTACCCAATATGAAAAAGTTGTTCAGGTTGTGGCGATAACCAAGTTCTAAACCAACATAAACTTTAAATACATAAAGTTAAGCGAAGAGGTGTAAGTCTGTAAAACAACAAATAAGTTATTAAAGTTCAATTCTAGTGATTATTATCCGTTCATTAGAATGGTCTATTTATATAATAGTGGACATTGTGAAGAAAACGCTAGTTCTACACAGTAGCTGGGAGTTTTTAATACTATATATACATTCAGTACTACTAGTTATAGTTATAAAACACCTCGTAACTTACTTTGATTCAGTAAGCGTAGATCCTGTATTGAAATACCAACACTGGGGTGAATTCGATAGGGTAAACGTAAAAGTAATGACTAGAAATTTCAAGAAAAAAGAGAAACGGTCAATACTCAATAAAAAATAAGCAACGCATGAAATAAAATGTTTCCCTCGTATCTATTGTAGAGAGGTTTCTTTAACACTGTTTTAACATCCAGTCAACATATGTATGGAATACGGCATTACAACTTAACGACTTATATTACTATGACTCACACACAGTTAAAAAACAAGACGAAAGACACATACGAATTAAATAATAAACAGCTGTAGAAAAATATGCAGGAAAGAAGGTCCAGAGATGGTACAAGTTGGAAAATGCCAGGCGAACCTTCTGTATCTGAGCTGAGATTCCATCATTAACCAGACCGTTCGTGATGATGAAACTCCTAAAGTGGAGTTGTGAACACATTCAACCACTTCACTCCCGAATCTTAAACTGGGAGTATTTGCAGAACAGTTCTGAAGCATCATCATTTTGCATTTGACAGGTGCTAAAACATACTCAGATGTTTACTCAAAGCGTTCACAAGACCCTGCATTTATTCAGCATCATTACCACTTTCTTCAAAGAAGATTCATTTAAATATCTTTTAAGTGAATTCAGATCAGAAACCATTACATATATAATTCAACTGAACTGTTGATGGATGAGACTTCATATTTCCAGTGAATTCAGTTCAACAAGGAATACAAGAGCATTTACAGATACAGTGTAATGCTGAGTTACAGAAGTAGTGCTGTTTAGAAATCGCCAAATACAGCTATAAACTTTTACATTGATTAGTCGTCTCCAATGTAATTTTCCTGAACGAAATGTGTGCAATTTTTGCAGGGATTTCCAAAGTTACGCATATGTTTGACCACACGTTCACTTTTATTTTCCTTGTCTTTGTAACAATAAGCATAATTGTAATAACAAGCATAAGTTACTTGACCAAAATTAGATAAAACAAAGGGTTATTCAACAATGGATTAGAGAGAAATAAGTTAGCAAACGGCTATTAGGTCACTATGTGGGCAACGATGAGTACGATACTTGGTGCATTCTATTCGATGCTTCCCTATCTCTTACGCACATGATGAACGTAACGTAAATACGTGTTGTAGTACATTCATAACATTTCTAGTTATTTATCCTAGTTATTCATATCTTTTTATTTATATTACATTTTATAAAATACATTTATTTTTAAAATTTTATTCAGCTATGACTGCTTAGAAATATTGCTCAGCACAGTCCGAGTGGACAACTATGTTGTAAAACATTTCACGGGATAAATGAAATATACTCACTCGACTATTTTGAGGCTTGCCATTCGGCCAATTTGTAGAGTTACACATGTTTACCAGGGCTTCATAGCGTATCTTTGCTTGTCTGACTGGCATTGGTGGTATACTTTCTGATAACACAATACGTTCACATGATAGTGGTTCACCTGGTGATTTAGAATCAACTGAATTGGCTGGCGAATTTGACACTCTTGCAGTATTTGAACAATTGTTTACATGAATATGTGGTATTGGCTGAGTTCTAGGTCGCCTTAATTTTGAGTGCAGATTAAGAGATGCAACATAAGCAACTGAATTATTTTCCAAATCTAAATGCACCGAATTCGCTGGAACATTCATAACTGATTCATTTCTAACAGGTTTCATAGTGACTGACTTCCCTGGAGGTAGAGATCCATTTAGTGAAAATGTGCTGGAAGCTGACATAAGGCATCGTCTGGTAAACCATGGAGGGGTAACACGAAATAAAGTCTACAAAGTTAAGAATCGAAATAAGTCAAAAGACAGTTTATTAACTAGGAGAAATAATTCATCTGAAATGAAAGTATAGATTGGCTTATAGTGGAAAAGCGTAAAACAGAAAAGAATAACCACTACTTTTCAGAATTTATTCATTTTACGAAGTTTATACGTGTATCCCACATCCTAAATTATGTACATCGTTATATAGCAAGCATCTGATCACGATGAAGAAATGAAGTTATTACGAGGGAATGATCGTCAAACCATTTAGCTTACTACCAAAGAATATAACAAGACAGCATACCTTTGCGAAGACTTCGTAGGAAACACTTAGCAAACAAGGTTTATCAACAAATTATGAACTAATAATGATTAGGCATGCTTTTTAGATTTCTGGTTTTTCATTTGAAACCTAGAAGTATACTTATAAAAAGTGCAGGCCATATGTAATTACTATGAAGCTGAGTGATATATGTAACTACAAGTGTAGTCAGTTTTATGAACATCTAAAAATCATGTCCAAGAAATTTCAGCGTAACTAACGTTATACCAGGTAGAAGAGACAAAATGGGTAATGTGCTCTGCACAACGTTCAATTTTCGCTACATATTAACTGTCGCTCGACAAAATCAATTCATACTTACTTGTTTGGAGTCAGTGGAGAGTAAAAATGTGATTCTGAAACTCAACTGTTTCTGTTTTTAAGCTACAAGTTTGTAGTTAACAGCTACGCTTTGATCTATATGAACGTGTTCAACAGAATGGTTCCTTAAACCAGGCTTACTTCAACACCAATTGACAAAGACGAGTCTTTCATGAAGACTCACAGTACTAAAATAATATCTCAGTATATCTATGTATTTGCCAAAGATAAGTAAGTGAGGTTTTATCGGCAATACAGTCATAACCGTATTCTAATCTAACTTGGCACATATAGTTTATGCACTGGGTTAAGAGTTACATCTATTAGGTTCATAATACTACCAGGTTATCAAAGACGAAATGAGTGGAGTGGGGAACAACTCAGGATCCACAGCTCGAAAGTTGAGCTCCTAAGACAATGAGCCACAGCACTTGCATTCAACGAGGGCATTTTTAAACTAGTTAGTAAAACCGACAACAATGTGTGAGTTGTAATACGTGCATTTTAACATTTACTTCATTTGAGAACAACATACCCCTATTCCGATCAAGGAGAAAATTATCTTGCCTAAAATTGATAATACCTAGTTTGAACACACGTTAAGTAAACATATTTAAAACTTTACTCGTATTAATGAAGTGATAGGTTGCAACCAGTCATCATCAGATTGTTGATGAACAAATTTTAAGAAATCAGTTGATACAAATCTGGGCACTAAGGTAATGACTATGGCGTTCAGAGCCAACATATTTCAACCTAGGACGCCGGTAACAGCTGTTCGAACATCAAATAAAATAGAATTTTTTGAGGCTGCAGGTAAATGTTGATAAAAGACAGTGAACAGAAAACCTATTACCGGTTTTCAATATTTGGATACTGATATGATGTTTCATTAGACAGCGAAACAAAAAGTAAGTTAAACTGTGATGCCGACTCACATACACCATCTATGACGAGAAGTCATATTTATAACTATATTCACCATAGATTTGCAGACTTATCAGGTATTTGTCCAGTTTAAATGCTACCAATTAGAATTGAAAGAGGGCTTGTCAATCACCTTACCTAGGTTTAGAACTAAGATTTTTAATCAAACTTAGGTGTACTTAATATTCGTGTGTCATGGGATTATATTTTGTCTGATTAGCAAGTAATCGATAAGGAAGAAAGGTATTTTTACATTGGCTTCCCAGGACGATTGTAGGGATGATACATCCTTTATTGTCTTCTCCTCCTTCTTGATTGGCTGCAGTTGTATTATTTCTTGTGATGATGATGATTACTAGTTACGTCAATTATTTTTATTAACTGGTCTATCAACATGTTGAATCATTTGCTCTTTTCACTTTACCAGCAAAGCATTTCAAAGACACCAAATAAAAGGACAGAAATATAGTCTAACCCATTCACTATGTATAAAACTTGATTGCTAGATGGACTATAGTTAGTCTCATGCATCTTTAGTACATGAGCAGAGCTTATTTCACCTGTAACTAATATAACAGTCAGATAAACAGTTCCGTATTGAAATAAACATTCAGTTGATGTCATGAAACTATCGCTAACTGAGTGTTTTAAGTCAATCAATTAAGTCATAAGTAAATATTCATTTTTTAATACAGAAGTATTCACTTGATAAGGAATAACCCAATATTTGTGTGCATAAGACCATATACAAAAACATAGCCGTATGTCTACACATATGTTTGAACAGAAATCATAGAAACAACTTTTATACCTAAACACCATTCAAAAAAGTAGAAACGTGAATACAAAATTGTCAAAAATGAACAAACACAAGTAAGCAAAATCACAACACAAAAGTCCTCACTTTTGAACGGATAAGATTTTTAGCTGTGGCTAAGAGAGCTGCTTTGGATGCTCGACTTTTCCGCTCGTGCACCAAACTAAGCAGTACAATGAAGTCATCGCTAGCTTCTCGTAGCATTGATAGTTCATCTCGTTCCGCCAAAGAATCAACCAAACAATCTGAAAGTTGCATAATCTCACTACTCATTTGTTGAACATAAAGTCGTAAGACGCTGACTTGCAAATTCTGAAGATCTGAAGAAATAAATTAAGGTTAAGTATGAAAACTTATAAAGAAATTCAACAGATGTAGCCATAAAGGTTACGACAACTTCGCATAACCTAGATAAGCTTTAAACAGTTTTCCCCCGACCTAATTCGTTTATCATGAAAAAACAAAATATTCGACATCCGTTACGGTCTAGTCTAGGTACACATTCACTGAACAACAACGAAGAAATAGGCAACATCATGAAGATGCTTTATTGGAATACAGTTTTATTCTAACCAAAAACATCAAAGACAGTCATATAACGTCAATCTAGTACCATTTATTCACAGAAATTAAATGCTTACCATCAATCCAACTTTGAGTTTTTTTTAAAGGAAGAGAAGGATGATGAGACTGAAACATTTCAAGAACACTTTGGTCATTGTCAACCCCATCGAAACAAATACCGTTAGCTTTGTTATCAGTGCTTGAATATGCAACAACCGGAGTTTGGGAGCATTCAGTTAGAGAAACTCGATCCAGTGTCAGTGAACGAGGACTTACTGATATGGACGATAAGGATAAAGTTGTAACAGTACCTCGAGCAGAGCAAACAGATTCATTTGAATAATGCACAACCTGAGAAAAAAAGAGGGATCTTATCGAAATTCAGATTATGTGCTGGTGTCTAACTTTAGAGAACTGATTACCTTAAACTACTTTGCGTAAATTCCATTACTTAAACTAGACTAATAGATCACCGGTGATTGACCGACATAAGTAAGTGTAAACAAATCATGACCAACAGCAGTGAGCATGTCAGTCAGCATTGTACATACAGCAACTGAAACGTAAAATTAACGAAGGGTCTTTGCATGACCGTAAGTAGTGTAAGGTGGCGAAAGCGAGAGAAATGGAGGGAGCATCAGCATTAGGAAATACCCAACAACCATTTAGGCTTATTAAGGATACTGGCAAGGAGAGAATGACGGTTAATGAGACCATCACTAGAAATGATGAGACCCTGATAACCTCTCAGGACAGACGGCTATAACCTTAGGTGGAACACTTAAGTATGGTTCAACTGGCCCATAGCAACGTATCAGTTGCCCAGCATCCAGGGGATTGCTCTAACTCCTGGAAGGCATGTGGTTGACTTGGAGTACACATACGACATTGTGCTCTAGGTGAAGACGCTGACTAAATGCAAGGTCTTGTGGACGCATTGAGCAGATATCCGAGTGTTTTTTATACGTTTCACACTTTCCAAGTGTAAAATAATGATGATGCTTCAGGATTTGTCTGCAACGATTTCCGGTTTATGAATCGGGAGTAAAGTGGATGAACATGTTGACCACTTACCGACCAAAGTAAGAGAATACTAGTGTTGCAATCTTTTCCGTCCTGTTATATGACTGAGACATGCCCGCTGTAAATAGATAAAAGACTTCGGGTATGTGATCACAAGTGTCTTCGTAACATTGCTTGCGTGTGGTGGGATCGATGTTTGAATTATGTAGGAGTTAGATGAAAGGTACTAGACACGGAAGGAAAGTTGGTCGATGAGTCTGTGAACCTTCACTGACTGAGGTGGCTTGGGCGTGTACTGTGCATGCCAAGACACCACTAACCTCGACGTGCAATGTTAGGAGAAGACTCAAAGTGGCCAGACCAAGACGTGGTTTCAGTGCATGAAGTTTAACTTTTGGTCTGTCATGTAGGGAGGAGTAGACTACCTACCTGGTTGAGGTTCTCAAGACAACAGGAATCAAAAGTTGAGGACTCTTCATGAAATGGCTGGGAATCGATCACAACCGCACATATGTGTTCACTCTTTGACATCTTCTTAAGCTTGAGTATTTGCATTAACCTATATCTTTAAATTGCTTATTTACTTATATACTTTTCTCTACACCTCTCTGTCTATTTGTTCTTTGAATGCTACTGTGAAGAGTAGCAACTTGAACTGATGAACTTTTGTGAGGTTCTATGTCAATTTCGTCTGTCTCGTACTTGAAAATGTGATGTCAATTTTAGTGTTACGATGTCTTGAGAATGCGTTAAAAGCATTACCTGAGCTCACTTGACTAAATAAACACAGAACTCGATAAAATTCATAAACTCATATTTCTCGCTAATTTGTGCAACCAGGTTAAGTGCATACGCACAAGTGTTCTGAAATATCACGTAAAAAACACTCTTTTCTCGATCCTACTGATGACTGCATCCAGCGACAGAATGACGGCACATTAAAGTGAAAATAGCGACAAGTACCCAGCGAATCACCAAAGAACTGAGTAAAAAGGGATTTACCACATTTTTGTTTGCTCTAAGAACAACCTTACAAACACCTCGAAATAGAACACATTACTTTTATCGGTTACAAATAAATTTCAACCAATGACGGTTGACCAAATAATAATGCAGTTAAACTTTGACGACCGCTAAGCAGTAGTCAGCCTATCTATTTTCAGTCTGGCTGCAGGTAACTTAGCAAAACAACCTGCATCAAACTTAATCACATAGATGGCGATCCTGAGGTTCAGATGTCTGAGTTGAAATGAATGGAAGAAATTTACTGGTTGGATTGCACTAAGCAAGTTACTATAACGATAACCTATGCTGGATATAGTTTGGGAAAGAAGTAGTCGTATGAGAGACCTGAGAATACAACAGCGTGTAATTCCATTTTACGGATATATGTAATCAAGTTTTAGTCGATAAGCAGACGAGCATATTTTGAGAAATACGACATATATTCCATTTGATACAATAGTCAATGACAAAGAAATGTTGACTAAAAGTCTGGGATCTAATTCGCTTTATTTAGTCATGGATATTTCTGAAGCCGTGATGCATTAGAATTCCAGAGTGTATTAGCAGGAAGTCACAAAAAAAATTAGCACCAAAGTACAGTGCCCAATTTTGCATCACTTTGCTTGGTGGCCGAATAGAAAACTTAATAAATAGACTTTAGTCGATGACAAGCCTTGGGGAGATAAGAGCTTCATCAGTTACCATCTGATAGAAAATTTGTTTATGGTTTGATGTACCAACGAAAGCTGTTGTAACATGACTATCTTTCGCTGTACGATATTACACCACACATTAACATCTCCTGTACACTTTCCAACCAGTCTTGCTCGTAATTAACGAGTTTTGATTGGCGAGTGCCAAAATCTTTATAACGAGAAAATAAACTACATTGTCACCAGTAAACTCACATTATTTTTTTGTATTAAACTCGTTTTGATGATTTCATCTTCTGTTATTCCGTCAGCATCTGCAAGTTCGAACTGGTTCTATGGGAGAAAAGTGTTCAACATTACGAAAAACATCACTCCCTGAAAAAACGGAATTATCTAAAACCCAATTCAATAATGTTATCGTTCGGAGGGTGCTTCGTGAGCAAATAACTATTTCTAAGTACAAAAATGCGGTATAGCTTCTAATCCTCAAAATCTGTCAGATAGAAGTTCCAAAATATAAAGTAGCAAACAATAACAGTAAGTAAATTCTAAGTAGTAGTGTCAGGTTTACAGCTAACTCACATTCCAGTCTTCGAGGGTGCCTCCTAACGACAAAATCGATTATACGAACCGGCATTTTTGGGTTTTTACATTTGCCATTAGCGAATTGAGGTGAAAATCAAGAGGAGAGATAGTGAATCGCAATACAAAGTAACAAGCACACGTAAATTGCTGAACTAAGTAGAACAACACGCGTACCAAATGACAAATGGCAATACTTTTTGGTTGGCCAGACAAAGATGGACCACGCGAGATTCAAATTCACAGCTCATTACGTTTAAAGTCAACTACCTTGACCGATAAAGCCACATTAAAATGAAATTAGTATCACCAGTTACGAAAGACCACAGGACAAAAAGCAAAATGGAGAATAATTGAACAAAGATCTATAATTTTATTAAGGGCATAGAGATGCAGCATAAATAAATCAGGGATTCAACTAGGCTTCACAGATATATCAGTTGGAAATAATAAGCTAAATCCTTTGTCTACCAGACCGAAAAAGAGAAACATTTCATCACAAAACATGCAGACAAACCACATGAAAGCTCAACAATGTTCAAGCAGGGCAGAAACCTGCATTCAACAACCCAAACAAGAGCTTCCCTTATATGAGCGACTGACGAGACGGTAAGTCCTTAGGCTTAATACAATGCTCAAACACAACCATACATATTTAGGATCGCTGAAAACCAACATACAGCATTATCAACTGCAAAACGTTTAATCAGCACAAACTACTGCTGCAAGAAATAACCAAGTATATCCACAAATTTCGATGCCTGATTTAAGTAGTTTTTTTCACTTTGTAATCTTGATTTTATCGGTAATAAAATTGTCCACATCTCTTGCACAGACCCACAGTCATTCCCGTTACATGTGCTGAGTGTTGATTCAGTGAATAAATGTTCAGTTGCCAATCTCTCGCCATCAAACTTAAGTACAGTTGTTTTGTACCACCCAGTTTGTATAGCTGTTTGCATGCATTACAACAGTTGATACTTTTTCGGACCACTGATCTTAGGAGGGTCTATCATTCTCGCTCGACGGTACATATGCTAAACTTCGGACGATACAGAAAAATACCATGGCCCCACCCAACGACGATAAGATAAATCGTGAAGCGTTACATAGGTAACCCAATCGATAGCTGCTACATTAACGAGGTGGTCGGGCTTCCATATCAGAATGATCCAAACGAGCTATGCTGGTCGAACGTTTGTTCTCTCGAGTTCCTATCATGCCAGAAAGGTCTGTTGGATAGTCGTAAGACGAAAAGCACTTACCGTTGTAGCGTAAGTACTACACAATTATGGGAGTCTGGAGGCTAAGTCATACTGCTGTTAACTGGATGGGATGTGACAATAGTAAGGTGTTTCCTTTGAATGACCAAGTGTGACGCTAACGCTGGCTTTCCTATAAGAAGTGGGGAACAGTTAGAAAAGGTTGCCCCCCCCCCCCCGAAAAAAACACTCCACCCTGCCCCACGGTCTTCCGGGGGCAGGGTATGGGTTCTGTCTATCAAAGTGTTAGAAAAGCCGAACTACAAAGCAATATCCCACAAAAGACCGTATGTGACAAGCCTCAAGCAGATGTACCATCAGCCATGTGGTAACACAAATCTCTGTCTCTTTCACGTACCTTAAGAAGAAATACCTTTCACGGTGTCAGCAGCCGAGAAGCGTCAACCACCCGCATGCTTCCTCAGTACACAAACCAAATCAACCACAACCATTCCTACTCAAATCTGTCTCATCCGTTGCCTTCACCTCACAATACCAATGTCAACCCCATTACGCCTTACCTAACCTCTCACTTCCCGAACATTGTCAGCAATCGGAGCCATCAAAACCTCATTCCTAGTCTCCCGAGACCCTGGCATCGACTTCATGTACGAGCTTCCAACGTCCGAACTCTATGCCAGATGCAACAGCAAGCATTGCTCGCCAGAACTATGGAATCTCTAGCCATGGATGTATGCTGTGCCTATGAGACAGGTATACAGGACCCGAGTACGATTATTAAATTGACCTCACCTGGCCATAGTAGTGAATCTTCAAAATCCACTTGACGAGTATCCGGAAACCCAATGGCTAGCTCTCGTCAACCCATTGAGTTGTAAAGCAGGAAGTGCGCTTCTCGACTGGATACCAGTCAACAGTCTTCCATGTACTGTCCAACTGAATGCATCTGTAAGAACGAGGAAGGATCGTGAGATCAACGGATGCCTATTAGTAATCGCCGTCTATCCACCCACCGACTGTAATTCAGATGATGTAAATGATGAACTCTGTGAAAAGCTGTCAACTTTGTTACAGATGGCAAAACGTTCAGATGTAGGTAGTCATACTGGCATGTGGCTTCAACGGTCAAGTTGGAAAACCGAGGCAATCAGAAAGGCAACCTGGAGGTATTTACGGAATCCCATACCAACGAACCGACAACGGTGGTCGTCGCTTGCAATTTTCTTCCGACAGTCACTTGTTTCTAACCAACAATACCTTTAGGCATAAGGAGAGACACTGTCTCACATGGCGTCAGCAAACTTCAAACCAATGATGGACGCTGATGGATCATATCGCTATACTAACCATCGTTGGAAACGATGCAAGACAGCAGGACCTGACAATTTGCATCTTGAAGTTTACAAGGATGAAGGCACAAAATTGCTGAGTAAATTGATGGAAGTGAGACGTAGTGTAAAGGAATCAGAAGTGTAGTACCGTCAAACTAACCTACTTCTGAATACAGAAGACCTGTCTGACGTTTTGCAAACTTGCGTCACGTGACGCAATCTGGCGAGATATCCGACTATCTATCATGAGATGAGCATACTGCGCTGTAGGTTGTTTTGTGCTGTTGTACGGCTGTCAGACGTAGTTGTCGAAGCGGTTTCGAGGTTTGACCACATGTGTCTATGTAGCCTCGCTAGGGTTTGGTATAAACACTGTGTGAACAATGTTGAAGTCAGGTGATGGGCACTTGGCAAGACAAGCAAGTTGATTGGTGGGGTTGTGAAGCTTAGACGACTGAGAGGGTCTGAACTTGTACGGCGCATAACGAGCAACCGTACACCATGACGTGCCTTGCTAGGGGAAGTTGGATTAGACTGGAAGCGGGTTTAGAGTGGTCAGACTAAGACCTATCATCAGTGGACTGTTTAAATAAAAGAGTTAGAAAACTCTAGTCAATCAAACGCCTAATTGAAGGATTGGCACATCAAGGAAACACTACTGATCAACAATTCAGTATATTCTAAAGGTTATAGGGAAATAGGTAGTAGTCCTATTATGAATAGTAACGATAACACAAGTGCAAAGGGTTTCAATGTTTCTGTTGTTATCACACACACTAGGGAGGAACAGCAGAAACTTCATGTAGAATTCTCAACAATACTACAGTTGAGGTGGTGTTAAGATGTACATACTCACCCAAAGACAAACTTTGTCAACTTAAGAATCCTGTTGACCAAATACGACGAAACAGTTGCATCTACCAAATATCATACAATGACAGATACAAATACATAGGTCAAATCAGCTGGTCGGGTTCAGTTAGACTATATGAGCATAGGAATGTAGCCAAATGTAGAATGACAGACCCCACTGAGATCAATGGTCTGATAAAATACCAGCTACTGTAGTGCATGCAAGCAGCTATACAACTGGGTGGTACAAAACAACTGTACTTAAGTTTGATGGCGAGAGATTGGCAACTGAACATTTATTCACTGAATCAACACTCAGCACATGTAACGGGAATGACTGTGGGTCTGTGCAAGGGATGTGGACAATTTTATTACCGATAAAATCAAGATTACAAGGTGAATAAACTATTAAAATCAGATGCAGAAAGTTGCACGATTACTTGGATATGTATTTACAGTTTCTGTGTGAAGCTGATGCATTACAAAGAGGATACTTTTTTTTACCTTGTCTGTTGGTCTCTTTGTTGTAAGGAGTTTCTAGGCAATCTAGGGTCGCTTTAACAATGTTCTTTAAACAAAGGAAGTTGATGCAAAATGAAGTGAAAATTGAATTCGATCCTCATTGTGATTAAGTCGACGCTTTTGGAATGAGTGCTGGTATCCGTGAGAGATTTTGCGTTGGTTTTGTCTGCCTGACACCCTTACAGACGCCATGTGACTTGATGAAGTCGAAAATTTCGCGGAAGGTTAACATACCAACTAGGGGATAAACAGAATCACCTCTGTATATCAAGTGGTAACATAACGTGGCACACGCTGGTGCAAAACTGAGTCGCATTTACTCAGTGTCTACAAGTTTCTGGCCGTTCAAATAGTTGAAGTGAGTTCTGAACTCTACCTGTATAACTTGAAAGTCTAGCCGTGGGCTACATTCCCGAATGAGTGAGTTTACAGAAGACTATTTTGAACAGATGAAGTTAAATCTTTATATCGTGTTGCCAATGAGTTCGTCCTAGTAAAGAAATTCATAGTTATGTATGGAACAAAACATGTTCTAAATACGCTTGTTCATTAATGGAACTGTTACACCAGCTATAGAAGTTAATATAGACAGAGTTGAGGTAATAGGGTGCACCATGAATGTCCCAGCAATTGGTTGTTAGTATTCAAGTAGAACTCGAGCACTAAGGTAGATTGCCATTCGATTTTTATTGGTTTATGAATGAATGGGATAGTTAAGTACCACTTTTGCCACATAACGTTCCGGATGGTTTATTGCATTAAGCTAACTCACAATTCTAGTCTTTACTCTTTCTTTTGGACCGTAGTATAAGTTTCCAAATATTTGCAACAGGTTCTGAGTCATTTATATTGAACTTGCTTGGAAGCGAGTAGAAAAACGAAGACTAGGTTGTCACTATTACAACCCAAAAGTGTTTTGGACTATCACCGTCCTTTACTAATGTGTAAATGCGTATCTGAAGTAGAGCTTAGCTTTAGATTCCTTAAATTAACAGAATCTAACGATCTTGTTTTTCCGCATGGAAATGGTAACTGCTCCTGGTCGACTAGTCTGACTCGGATTTGGTAAACCTTACTGTGTTGGACGATTAGATCAAAGATGACAGCAGCATTTCTTACTTATGTAGCTTAAGCACCCTATTTGGTATTGTCACTTTGCAGAGCAGCTAAATGCTTCGAAGATATATTACGATCATATACTCTATGTATATATGTAAGGTTCTATCTGGAGTACCTTACTGAGGAAGCGAATTCAAGCTTTATTAAAGGAAGTTGATGTGCTGGAATAGATCATAAGACACATAGTAAGTTGGTGATAGTTTATGCCCATCTTCCACTTTATAGAGCGACTAACAAGATTGAACCTTGTTTCCCTCGCAGAAAACGAGGCGAACTAATTCATATATTTTAAAAATTTAATGATGATTTAAGCGCGGAAAAATTACATTTACTAAGCCCGTCTAGAACTGAACACTTTAAAAGTCATCACAAAATATCTAACAGCCACAGTAAAACCACTGACCAAGAAGTGGAACTCATCACCATAAGCAGAACCAGCTCCTTTGGTAAATACACTAAGAGAACATACATTTCCACAGGAAAACTACGGCAAGGATTAACATAGGTAGCTAAACCTACTTTTATCACTGAAAACTGAAAATGACGCCTCATTTGAACCTAAGCATTGAGTCAACGCTCGAAATATGAGACAAATACAGTAAAATAAAGTCAAAGGATAAGAAATAAGATGCCCGAAGGGTATTCTATACATACATAAACTGACGAAAAGTCTGCGCAACGATCGTGAACAGTGGTGGGCAGCAAAGGCTAAAGAGATGGAAAAGGCAGCGGCGATCGGTAACAGTAGACAGTTATTTAGACTTATTAAGGAGACTGGGGGGAAATGGTCAACAACAGTTAGTGAGGTTATAGCGGAGAAGGACGGATCGGCGATTCACTCGCAGGGAAGGCGACTGGGACGATGGGCAGAACACTTTGAGGAACAGTTTAACTGGCCTCCAGCCACCATTGCGCTGCCCGCTATCCAGTCGGACCCTGAATGGGACATAGAGACAGGTCCCCCAACACTAGAAGAAGTCGAGAAAGCGGTAGGTAGCCTGAAACGGGGAAGGGCAGCAGGACCAGACGGACTACCTGCTGAGGTATACAAGAATGGTGGTAGAGTTCTCTTAGTCAGGCTAACGGAAGTGTTAGCCAGTATATGGGAATCAAATACGATCCCCTCCGACTGGTCTAAGTCACTGATCATCCCAGTCTTCAAGAAAGGCGAGAAGTCCTCTTGTGATAACCACAGAGGAATCAGCCTGACAAACATAGTGTCTAAGATCCTAAGTTCTATAATTCTCCGACGCCTGAGTGGAGCTCGGGAACAGCAAGCCCGAGAAAACCAGGCAGGCTTTAGACCTGGCCGTGGATGTATCGACCAAATATTCACACTGCGCCAGGTCCTGGAACATAGGCATGCTTACAGACGCCCGACAATAGCTGTATTTCTCGACCTGAAGGCGGCATTTGACTCCGTTGATCGAGAAGTCTTATGGCAGTGTCTGTCACTGAAAGGCGTGCCTAGTAAGTACATCACCTTATTGAAAGCTCTCTACTCGAACACTTGTGGGCATGTTAGAGCCTATGGTGAGTTGTCCAGGGAGCTATACTCATCAAGTGGTGTCCGTCAAGGATGCCCACTATCCCCATTCTTATTTAATTTTATCATAGATATTCTTATGGAGGTTTCCCTCTCGTCACCTAATTACAAAGACGTTGACCGGACCACAGGTGAATTTTCCTTAGATCTAGAATATGCAGATGACATAGTCCTGTTAGGTGAAGACGCTGACAAGATGCAGAGTCTTCTGAACACTTTGAGTGGGAATTTGAGAATGTTTGGGATGCGATTTTCACCACCCAAATGCAAATTTTTGCTCCAGGACTGGTCTTCAGCGGTACCGCGGTTAACAATAGAGAGTGAAGTGGTTGAGTGTGTTGACCACTTCACTTACCTGGGAAGTAGGATCAACTCCGGTGGGTTAGTTGCCGATGAGATTTCTGCACGGATACAAAAGGCTCGATTGGCTTTTGCCAATTTGCGCCACCGTGATATTCGTTTGTCTATTAAGGGTCGCGTGTACTGCACAGCAGTCCGCTCTGTTCTACTGTATGGCTGTGAAACATGGCCATTGAAAGTGGAAGACATGAGAAGGTTACAGGTATTTGACCACCGTTGCCTTCGTAGTATAGGACGTATTCCGTGGTGTCACCATGTGAGTAATGCAGAAGTTAGGTGTAGAGTTTTAGGGAGAAGAGGTAAGTCAGTCGACGAGGTTGTGAACCTTCATCGACTGAGATGGTTGGGACACGTACTACGTATGCCTAGTCACCGATTGCCTCGTCACACAATGTTGGCTGAGGTGGGTTCAGGCTGGAAAAAGGCCCGAGGTGGCCAGACTAAAACATGGCACCAATGTATGAAGTCTCTGACTGTTGGTTTAAGCCATGTAGGACGATGCAGACTAGGTGGTTGGGGTCCACGGGACAAGAGGAACCAGTGGTTGGAGACCCTAGGTGATATGGCTCAGAACCGAAGTCAGTGGCGCAGATGTATACACACATTATCCTCATCTTAACAACGCTATACCGAATCTCACTATTTTGTCACTCCTCTTTCCTTTCTTCTCGTACTTTATATTTCTTTTGACTGCATTCACTTATCTTCATCCTTCACCTCACTACCTTTTTACTTGATGTGCTGATATGAGGTGTGGCAACTCGGACCGTTACGCAGTAATGCCTGGTCCTATGTTGATAATGATGATGATGTTTCTTCGCGAGGCTTTACTTCAAACTCAAAGACACCTTAGGATCAGTCGAGATCTCAAGTCACCTCCTACTGAGGTACATATTTCCACTGCTTTTCATAGATACTTTAAAAACGAAACTTGGCCTAGATATCGAAAATCACTTTTGTTCACATAGGTCACATGACCTATCCTCATTCCTGAAAACAATGAGCATACACACCATATTCCAATCATGTATGTTTGCCCTTTCCCAAAATCATAGTTTACCTTAATCTCATTGTATTAACTTTGTCTTGTATGCTACAGTAGAGTGAAAACCAGGTACATTTGTGTACCAAATTTTGTTGATTTTTGCCTGGCATATAAGACAAGTTGACGCCGAGGCGTCCACTTACGAAATTTAAAAACCAAAAGACAAACTCACCAGGTCATATGAATTGATATTAGTTGGTAAGTTCTGAAGCGGGTAGGATTCACTGGGTACAAGCTCCGTAGTAGCTGCTGCCCACCATTGTCTAACATGTTTATATGGCACAACACACCTACTTGACCTCATTCAAAGTTGCAACATTCGTTGACACACTAAGTGATTGATTATTTTCAGGATCAAAATCAAAGTTTTCAAAACAATGGTATATTTTCTCATCGAAATTTCCTACAAGGTCAGTGAGCGAGTCCTCAAAGAGAAGAAGCTGCCCTCAAATGGAATCGATAGGACTTTTTTTATTTGATTACTCGCGTCAGCTACCAATGAGGATGATTCAGAGCCATCAAGATCATCATATACGGAATCAACCTCGAAAGGTGCTAACGGTGCTCCTGCAAACAAATCCATACGCGAATTGTTAGCGCCCATGTATATGGCTCACAAAAACAACATGATCTTTCAATATCCAACACTCTTAGTGCGGGGATAGAAAAATAATAGTTTCCGATCTCTTGCTTTCAGTTATAGGGCTTGGTTTGAGTTGTTCGGTTTACTCCTGCAGTGGACTAAGAAACCTCCTCCGCTTTCTTGCCTTAGATCCAGTGACGTGAATACTTTCCAATATCCAATATCTTTTAACGAGCTAGTGTTGACCAATTGATTTCTTCACGCTCGCTTATAGGTCTTGCGGAACGGTTCCAGGTCTTTGGTGGATTCCAATGCAGTAGGTCTACCCACTCGACTGCTGTAGCTCCGGTTAGCCTGACGGGCGGTTGGGTGTTGTTTAGATTTGTAGGGAGTGTTGTTTGTGTGTTTGCTTTTTCTTCTGGGAACTGTGGTGCATATGGGTTCCTCATATGTCGTGCCAGCAGACAATTGTTCGGACTGGTTGTAAAAAGGAGACGAAAAATATGTCCAGAGAAATCAAGGGAGAGAAAGTGCTGAGAGGGACAAAATAGAAAAAGAAGAGGGAAAAAAGGAAGAATAATACATAAAAAAAGATTAGGAAAAAGGAAACGGCAAGGAAGAATAAAACATTTGTAGTTTCGCAGGGAATAGGTGATAGGGAGAGTTTTTGTTAAAGTTTGAGAGCGTAAGGTCAGAAGGAAGAATAGTAAATAACATGATAGGACGAATGGGAGTGTAGTAATTCTTTTAGTAGGAGTCGGTAACTGGAGGGGACGTCTACAGGAAGGTATAAGGTTGAGCCAAGTGATGGTGGTTTACAAAGTGTTCAGTAACGGTTGGTCGTATCGAGTTAGCCTAGTTCACACCCCAGTTGGATGAGCGCAAACCGTGAGTCGCTGCGTAACTGTCCAACCTCTTCTTGAAGCTGTCAACAGAAGGAGCAGTAACAATCTCTGCAGGCATTGTGTTCCAGTGGCCGCAAACTCACAGAGAGGAGAAGTGTGATCGCACACTGGTCTTCGCTCTTTGGTGGGCGATTCTTCCTGGGTTACCACGAGGAGTAACTTGCGTTTTGTAGAGTGATTAGGGAGTTGAGGCTTGCTAGAAAGATTAAGGGTCCGTCGTGACTCCTGATTGTGCAGGTGCCTGAGTATGAACTGCAAGACAATGAGAAAATTATGTAGGAATAATCTGAAAGGCTAAAGTAGAGTGCATGGGTCTAGTTGCTAGAGACTAGTTAGTAGACTATGTAGATACATCAACAAGATAGGTAGCGAGTGATAAGTAGAAGGAAAGTGTTGGCAAGCTAGTGAAGCTGGTAACTCCCTGAGTACTTATGTGGTGTCATGCGAAATGACATGACCGTCTAACCGTATTTTGAATGAGTCTATTGAGGGGCCTGTGACTACAGTCCGCCGTAGGACATTCGCTAATGCACATACTCTCAAGGAGAAAAAGTTGAACCTGAGCGTGGTGGCAGCTCTCTGATGTGGTGTCCTGGTGGGGTCTCCTAGTGATAACCACTGTGTTTCGGGCAAGGCTAGTTTGCTTGTGTGGTTTGCCTGATGGACGATCTCGCATACGATACCTCAAGGTGAATAGGTTTAGGCGTTCCAGTCTTTCAGAGCATGCCTTCCTCCCAAGTCCCGAAGCTGGTTTTGTCGCAGACCCTTGTATTTTTAAGGGAGGCTAGAGTCTCTCCTGGGTGTGATGGTGCAACCGAACTGAAGACTTTTAGGCCCAGTCGTGCGTACGATTTGAAAACTGTGAGAAATAGTTCAAGGATGAGGGCACCTGGATGTGTACGTAGAAAGTGTAGAGTGGTGTTTCTGTCTGGCTGCTATGTCCTTGTAGTTGGAGCTAGTGTTCAGTGTGTTGGGGAAGCTGGGCCCCAGATCTCTTCCCGTGGATACTCTGATGATGCCACGGTTGCTGAACATATATTGAAAGTCGGCCGTCCTTGCATCATAGATACTGATGTTCATTATTTTCGCGCTTTTACAGGTTGAAGCTCAAACGATCTTCCGGTGACCGGAGTTCAAGTTACTGTGGGCCATTTTGCAGTGCTCTTCGCTTACTACCCTCCATATTTCAATGCCCTTAGCGAAGAGAAGGATGGGCATAAGTGGTTCCAAGACTGCTCCTTAGGATACCTCTGACGTCGGTGGTCTCCACTGTGACCGTACTCTGTTTACCTTGGTACATTTCTTGAAGGAAAATAAGTATTTCCGAAGTTAACTCAGTTAAGTGCAAGTGACAATCTGAATCATTTCGTCCTCATTTCACTTCTCGATGTCTTCGCAACAGAATGAATGGCCTCACTGCGAGCTTGGAGGAAATGACTATTTCGCTACCAAGATCTAAAGTCTGTCGCCTGCCTTTATAATTGAACTCTGTATGTAGGTGTTTTACGCCTGGATGTGAAAGTCCTTACAGCACAGATTGCCTTGATATTCGCTGCTGCGATCCACGTTCAGTTTGCAGCTAATCATTTGTTTGTCTAATCGTCAGATTGTCAACTCGTATATTTCTCCTTTGCGCTTATTGAACTTAACTTCATTGCTAGCTCACATTTCTAAATCATCTAGTGCATCTTGATGACCTGACCCTGTCGAATTCAAGCACGTCACATCGTCTGGTGTGCAATAGCATGGGTCGAGACGATTGAAATTGCACACAGGTTACTCGGGCCGTTTCTCATTTCGATACAGCGTTGAGGCCCTGTCCAGACTATTCCTTCTGTAGCGTTTCCAATGAATCCTTTAGACGTTCTGCCGTCATCATATGAGCCACGTTGCCTCCACACAATTTGGTCAAATATGTTTACAACATGCTGATGAAATTTAGCCTGACGATGTGTCCAACGGAAAACTGATCTGAAAATCCCTCCCGATCACCCTTATTTGATTATATTGACATTTATTTCAGTATTTTTACCCTCGTTATGGATGGTGTACCTTTGACCCTAGCAAGTGTAATGTTATTTGCTTTTTTGACCGCCTTAGTTGACTTTGCACTCGGTATTTGCCTCTGTATTTTTGAGACTTATTATGAATGTTTCACTTTCCTATTATGTGACGCTGGACTGTTGATAAGGTGATGTTGTTTTACTGCGCACGACATTTTGTTTTGTTTCAACCTACGGATGTGCTGTGATTTGACTGCTTGTCTTTTGGGTGTCTACTGGGGAAGTTTGTTTGTTGATTTGATTCCTGTAGGCAGAGGTTTGATCCCTTTTGTCGGGAATATTCTTATTGATCGACAGGTATTTAACAGTTGTATTTGTTTAACCAGTTTTTACCGTGTAGTACGTGTTTGCACCCGAGAACGTTTTGGACTGTATAGTTACCCAACGGCACTGTTGAGATATTTTTTGTAACTTTGATATAACTTATTGTTGCTTTGATAGTACTACAGATTTTGTTACAAATCTACTATTATATTACTACAAACCGTGTTTTGATAGTTTGATCCAACCTTTGACTGTGTGTCACTCGCGGAAGTTAGGAAGCTATACAGTAGAAGGCAGGAACTAATCAGATTCACGTCAGTTGGCACCGCCTAATTATTTCCCGCGTTCAGGCCAAGATTATTGGATTCTGGCAGCTGCAATGTATTTTTGTTTTATCCTCACCAATAATATCACTTTTATGGCAATTTTCAAAACCACTTCCGAGGTCTGCAAGCAGATGGAGTCAGGATCATCGAGATACTCAAGCTGTGGATGTCGCAAGCACTCGTGTAACTTGCTTGAAAGTTACTAACTACTTTTTGTGGTTTGCACTGTTCCTTGGTCTACCACATATCTTCAAAATGCAATGTCTGAGTCCCACTTCTCTTAGCCTACCACAACAGATGCGGGGAACTTTGGTGAAGTCCGAGCCGATAGCTCCATAGTATGTCTTGCAATGGAAAGAGGACAAAAATCACTTCACTTTCGGGCAAGTAAGCCGCCGACCAGTTGTTCAGGATGTTTTGGTGACATGGGAGATTCCTGGCTAAAAACACATTAGAATAGTGCTGTAGGATGAGGAAGCTGGTACCGAATTTGTCCATCAGCCTTCTTTTGGACGAACGACTCGGGGCGAGGGGCAGGTGTTGGCGTTTGGAGCTTGTGATGAGCCATTGACAAGTGAGCTAACATGGCCAGTAGGATGTCTGAAAGTGTTGTCACAAATTAACTAATAGTGACGAGAACTCATCCCTACTGACGATGGCAGAGGCTGCGGTCTAAAGAGGCAGCTAACTACAGTGAGGTTTTCAAGACCGCCTTGTGGATTCTTCTGCAGGAGATCACGGAGTCGTGCTGAAAATGCACTCAGACACACACTAAAAGGTGAGCACGACCATCTAGTTGGAAACGTTGAAGGACTTTGTCTACACCTATGAGATATCCCACAAAAAGCGCCTTCAGCAAACACAAAGCTGGTGGCCATCACCGGCTAATTTCGGCGAACACACAACGTGGTTGCCTACCACTTAGGACTGGCGGAAAGACTGAGGTAGAGTTTCATATGGTGGTGGCAAGAGATATGCATGGTGCAACTACACCTATAAGAAGTTGTAACGGTAAATGCCTCTACAAAAACAACTGTCCAGGGTTCAGCGAGATTCAGCTGAGATCCTGACGTTCGAAGTTTTGAAAGAATGATTAAGCTGAAGGCATACAGTTGGGCATCCATGCCAATCAGCATGTTGTATTGCCTTTCGTTTTTTCGTGCATTCATGCATTCCAAATATCCGAAAGTTCTAATGAAAAGCCGTGACGTGTGGGTTCACCAAGCTCAAAGTTAAGCCAACGCCTGTGGATGATGGTCACACTATATGGTATATACGGAAATTCGAGCAGCTTGGTACCGATAAATTGGTTGAGTGGTGACGCTTTCACCGTGATGCCTTACTGTAGTTAGTTCCACACTTCAGCAGAGGTGGTGAGTACTGTCGACCACTTCCCGGTTCCTAGCGACACTGATGTTGGTAAGTGGTGTAAAGCAAAAAATGATCTGAAAATCCCTCCCGATCACCCTTATTTGATTGTATTGACATTTATTTTAACATTTTAACCCTCGTTATGGATGGTGTACCTTTGACCCTCGCCGGTGTAATGTTATTTGCTTGTTTAACTGTCTTATTTGACTTTACACTCGGTATTTGCCTTTGTATGTTTGAGACTTATTATGAGTGTTTCACTTTCCTATTATGTGACGCTGGACTGTTGATAAGGTGATGTTGTTTTACTGCGCACGACATTTTGTTTTAATTCAACTTACGGTTGTGCAGTGATTCGACTGTTTGCCTTTTGACTGTCTACTGGGAACGTTTGTTTGTTGATTTGATTCCTGTAGGCAGAGTTTTGATCCCTTTTGCCGGTAATATTTTTATTGACCGACAGGTATTTAACAGTTGTATTTTTTAACCAGTTTTTACCGTGTAGTACGTATTTGTACCCGAGAACGTTTTGGACTGTATAGTTACCCAACGGCACTGTTGAAAAAAAAAAAAAAAAAAAAAAAAAAAAAAAAAAAAAAAAAAGTACCACAGATTTTGTTACGAATCTACTATTGAATTACTACAAACCGTGTTTTGATATTTCGATCCAACCTTTGACTGTGCGTCACTCGCGGAAGTTAGGAAGCTATACAGTAGAACGCAGGAACTAGTCAGATTCACGTCAGTTGGCACCGCCTAGTTATTTCCCGCGTTCAGGCCAAGATTATTGGATTCTGGCCGCTACAGTACTCAACAACCCGTCACTGCTGTACCTGGCAATCGCAAGGTGTTCCTTGAGTCAATTCCGGACGGGGAAGGTGACATGTCCATGGATCCGACCTCAGATACCAAGCAAGTCCCTCTTGATGTTATTTCATGCCGTGGCTCTGATAATGGTACAGTTATTGACTATAGTAAGACTAGTCCTTGTAGGACCTCTGCTCAGTTGAAGGTACGACAGTTGGATGAAAGGCAAGAGTTGGAACTTCGTGAATTCAAGGCTAAACAAAGACAGGAAAGGTTGCGTCTGCATAAAGAACTCAACTTAGATGTGAATGGGGGTTTAGGTGATACCTTTTCCTTGGATGATGATATAAAGTGTCACAAATCAGTTTGTCTTGGCATTGACCCTCATAGCAGTTCTGATCGTGAAACGACTAGCCAGGCGAGCAGCGCAGAAAACAAAGGGGTTGCCGCTACGTTGCCTTGTGTCAGTGTTGGCCATGAGTTACCGAAAGTAGAATTAAGCAGCTTTGACGGACATCCAGCCAAATATTGGAAGTTTATGAGGCAGTTTGAGCTCTACGTTGTCTCTAAGGTTGATGATGATGGACAGAGGCTGTTATACTTGTTACATTACTGTAAAGGTAAGGCCAGGGAGGCTATAGAGGAATGCATTATGTTACCACCATCTGCTGGTTATCGTAGGGCTCGGGATATACTCAACGTTTGTTTGGAAGGACTCATGAAGTCAGCCGGGCCTTACTACAGGATCTGATGGAATGCTCGAACATAGAACAAAACGATGCTGAGGCAATGTCGAGGTTAGCTATAAAAATGGAAAACTGCGCTATAGCCCTAGAGCAAATGGACTATACTGCGGACCTTAACTCCTTGAGAACTTTAGAAGGTATAGTAAAGAAATTGCCCCGTGTGTTACAGATGAAATGGGCGGAGACTGTCGAAAAGCTAACTGAAACCGAACGAGAACCTACCTTCGCAGAGTTAACGCAGTTTGTGTCAGCACGTGCGAGCATTTTGCTAAGTAGGTTTGGACAGCTGGCAACAAGCAGTCGACGACCAGATAGTAAAATAGCATGTTCCACGCAGCAGCTAGTACCCGTTGGGGGAGTCCTGAAACCTTCATGTATATTTTGTGGAGGGAACCATGTAGTCACAAAATGTACCACATTTCTGTCGTTACCGGTGGATGAGAGATGGTCGAAGGCTAAAGAAACAGGTTGTTGTTTTTCATGTCTTAAAAGGGGCCACAGGTCCGTAGAATGTAAAATTCACAGGGTGTGCAGTGTAGAAGGTTGTAAAGCATACCATCACCCTCTGTTACACAAGAAGACCCACCACGCCGTAGGCGAACAACCGGAGAAAGGTAGTTGTGGATGCACTGAGTCTCTCAGAGAAAGCGTGTGTTTGGGCCTACTCCCGGTACGTGTAAAGCACGGTAATAAAGAGGTTTACGGTTATGCTATCTTGGACAATGGCTCTGATACAACTTTGATCACGAAAGATGTTTTGCAACTTCTAGGATTGTCGACTGACGGCACAAAGACTATCATCAAAACTGTTAGTGGAAGTAGATTGGCGGACTCAGTCAGCAAGCCTTTCGAAGTTTATTCACTAGACGGAAACGAATGCATACTTATAGATCGAGCAGTTGTGGCAAGAGATCTCCCAGTACGGAGACCTAAAGGGTCGATGCGAGAAAGTATTAAAAGGTGGCCGCATCTGACTGACGTACCCTGGACAGAGGTGGAAGACGGGGAGGTATTGCTGCTCATCGGTTGCGATGTACCTGAGGCTCACTGGGTTCTAGATCAGAAGTTAGGGGGCAGAAAGAGCCCATATGCTGTGAGATCATTGTTGGGCTGGGTCGTGTTCGGTCCGACAAGCTTTCGTGAGCACA
The DNA here is from genome assembly GCA_944470555.2 of Heterobilharzia americana. Lineage (NCBI taxonomy): Eukaryota > Metazoa > Platyhelminthes > Trematoda > Strigeidida > Schistosomatidae > Heterobilharzia > Heterobilharzia americana. The sequence continues at coordinate 65,316,899 of OX104134.1, forward strand.
GGGAGAGGGTTGTGAATTGTACGTCTCGGTCAGATCTATTAGTCGATCAATGGAAGAAAATTTACGATTATGAGTTCAGCGATTTGTACTCGGGAGATAAGTCGTTATCTCTCGATGACCTAGCCGCTGTAAACATAGTGCAGCGAGGTACTTATTGGGATAATGGACATTTCGTTGTCCCCTTGCCCTGGAAAATGGAGTCCAAGAGAGTATACGGTGGATGCGAAGTAGCCAGGCGACGTTTGGAGAGTTTGAAACGCAGACTAATATCCTCTGAAAGCCTTCGCGAAAGCTACACTAGCGCCATGGAAGAGACCATCAGAAAGGGATATGCAGCAGTAGCTCCTGAGCCCCAGCTTGATCCTAGCTACCGCCCACGATGGTATTTGCCGCATCATGCCGTATTTAACCCCAAGAAACCGGGGAAGGTAAGAGTTGTGCTGGACTGCGCTGCCAAACTGTCCGGAACTTCTTTAAATGACTTCCTGTATCAGGGACCAGACACGACAGCGAACTTGGTTGGAATATTATTGCGTTTTCGCAAAGAACTGATTGCCCTGACGTCCGATGTGGAAGAAATGTTTATGCAGGTGAAAGTCCCAGAGTTTGACCGAGGTGCTCTGCGGTTCCTATGGTGGCCTCAGGGTGATTTCTCGAAGGAACCTATTGAATATCAAATGACGTCACACCCATTCGGTGCAGTGTCCTCACCGTTTTGTGCGTATTTTGCAATGGCCAAGACTGCCGAGACGTATGCCAACGATTATGATAGTTATGTGGTGGAAGCAGTGAAGCATAACTTTTATGTTGATGATTGCCTAGTGTCCTTTGCAAGCCCAGGTGAGGCAAAAACGTTCGTAAAACAGTCCACTGAGTTGTTGTTACGTGGTGGCTTTAAATTGAAGAAGTGGGTGACTAATTCAGAGGCAGTGAGAGTAGTTCTTCCTGGTCTGAGCCACACAGAGAACTCAGTCGACTTACGTGTTAGTCAAGGCTCAATCCACAGGGCCCTAGGTTTGGAATGGGACACCATGCATGATGTTTTTAAGTTCCGATTTGAACCCGTCGAAAAACCCTTCACGAAGAGAGGACTACTATCCACCGTCTCAGCTCTTTTTGACCCACTAGGCCTCATCGCCCCAGTTTGTCTTCCGGCCAAGCAGCTATTGCAGAATCTTTGCAAATCTCATGCTGGTTGGGATACACCCCTGAGTTCCAATGACCTATCCCTATGGATGGATTGGATGAGGTTCATGAAGAATCTTGGGCAAATCTCCGTACCCAGAAGTATCAAGAAGGAGGATAAGAGTGAGATGAGTAAGATTGAGTTGCACTTATTTTGCGATGCCTCTGAATCTGGTTATGGAGCGGTGGCTTATTCGTGGAACGTTCCAAAAAACACGCCACCCTACAGCATACTGCTTTATAGCAAATCCCGGGTTGCCCCTCTGAAAACGGTGACAGTGCCGAGATTAGAGTTAGCTGCGGCAGTATTGAGTGTACGAATGAGTGAAATTTTGAGGAAGAACCTCCCAAATAGCTTTGACAAGACTTATTTTTGGACAGATTCTATGATTGTTTTGTACTATATTAGAAATACAGAGAGTCGGTATAGTACGTTTGTGGCCAACCGTCTAGCCATTATTCACCAGTATTCATCCCCAAATCAGTGGGGGTACGTTAAATCTGAAGAGAATCCCGCAGATTGGACATCAAGAGGCATACGAAAAGCGTGTGAATTAGCGTCTTGGATTCAGGGCCCCTCTTTTCTGGGAACCCGACAGTTTTCAAGTACCACAGACCTCTGCTGGAAGGAACCACCGAAAAATGTCGAATTGAAGAGGTCGGTCCGAACAAACACAAACGTTACTGAGCTCACTGCTGATCCGATTTTGGCGTATCATTCGGACTGGGTGAGGCTGATTAAAGCTGTGGCATGGCTTAAGAGATATGTGGTCTACATATCCGTTATGTATTCGCGTCGCCAAGGTGTGTCACTGAATGTTGGCTATCTAACAGCCGATGAACTGGAAGCTGCTAGACATAAAGTATTATGTATGGTACAACAGGAGGTATATGGAGAATTAATAAAGGAACTCCGAGAAAAGGGTAGTTGTGAGACTGAAGAAGGTGAATTGCAAAGGTTGTCACCTATACTTGTGGATGGATTGGTCTGCGTCGGTGGGAGGTTGAACTATTCCGACTACCCACTTACTTTTAAGCATCCGGTTATCCTCCCCAGACATCACTTCGTGACTGAGCTGATCATAAGGCATTATCATATTATAGAAGGACATACTGGTACTTCGCAAGTCCTGGCCACTCTACGAAGAAACTATTGGATAATTAAGGGGATCAGTGCGGTCAAACGGGTGATAAGAAAGTGCATAGAGTGCCGACGATTGAAAGCTGCACTGGGTCAGCAGATGATGGCCCCTTTACCGGTCTGTCGCGTGCAGAAAGGATGGTTTTGCTTCTCATCAGTGGGAATTGATTATTTTGGACCACTCATGGTTCGCCAGGGAAGGAGAGAGGAAAAGAGGTACGGGTGTGTGTTTACTTGTCTCCAGACGCGAGCCATACATTTAGAGGTAGCTTTCAACCTAGGCACCGACGCCTTTATAATGGCTGTAATGAGGTTCATAGGAAGAAGAGGAACACCTGCAGAGATATACAGTGATAATGGTTCCAACTTTGTTGGAGCGATTTCGGAACTAAGACAACTGGTGAGTGTGTGGGATAGACGACGAATCAATGATGCCATGGTGTCAAAGGGGATACGATGGAGTTTCAACCCCCCGCAAGCGAGTCATCGAGGTGGGATATGGGAAAGGATGATACGTTCTGTACGCAGGTTATTGATGGTCATATCCAAAGAGCAGACTCTGCATGATGATACATTAGCCACCTACTTCGTGGAAATAGAAAGAATTTTGAACAATCGTCCTATTGTTCCCATGACGACCGACCCAAAAGACGAGTTAGCTCTCACTCCCAATAGCTTATTGTTATTGAGAGATAGTGGAGGAATAGTCGTGGAGGGCACTATTGCCGATAATTACGTCAGACGTTGGAAACAAGTTAATTACTTAGCTGACGTATTTTGGCGCCGATGGATGAAAGAGTATCTACCATGCTTGCAAACTCGTCAGAAGTGGTTGGGAAGGAAAAGAAATTTCAAGGAGGGAGATGTGGTGATTGTGGCCTCTGAAAAAACACCACGTGGTTCCTGGCCTTTGGGAGTGATCGAAACATGCGAGAAGGACGAAGACGATTTAGTAAGAACTGTGATGGTGCGTATGAAGGAAGGTACCGTGAGAAGAGATATAAGAAAGCTTTGTCTTCTTGAGGGAGTAGAAGAAAGATAGAGTATGCAGACAGCTAGGTAGATAGAGCCACGGCTGAATACACAGAGGTGTTTTGCGTGTCTGGAGGGATTTTGGTGGCCGGTGTAAAGGAAAAATGATCTGAAAATCCCTCCCGATCACCCTTATTTGATTGTATTGACATTTATTTTAACATTTTTACCCTCGTTATGGATGGTGTACCTTTGACCCTCGCCGGTGTAATGTTATTTGCTTGTTTAACTGTCTTATTTGACTTTACACTCGGTATTTGCCTTTGTATGTTTGAGACTTATTATGAGTGTTTCACTTTCCTATTATGTGACGCTGGACTGTTGATAAGGTGATGTTGTTTTACTGCGCACGACATTTTGTTTTGGTTCAACTTACGGTTGTGCAGTGATTTGACTGTTTGTCTTTTGACTGTCTACTGGGAACGTTTGTTTGTTGATTTGATTCCTGTAGGCAGAGTTTTGATCCCTTTTGCCGGGAATATTCCTATTGACCGACAGGTATTTAACAGTTGTATTTTTTAACCAGTTTTTACCGTGTAGTACGTATTTGTACCCGAGAACGTTTTGGACTGTATAGTTACCCAACGGCACTGTTGAAAAAAAAAAAAAAAAAAAAAAAAAAAAAAAAAAAAAAAAAAGTACCACAGATTTTGTTACGAATCCACTATTGAATTACTACAAGCCGTGTTTTGATATTTCGATCCAACCTTTGACTGTGCGTCACTCGCGGAAGTTAGGAAGCTATACAGTAGAAGGCAGGAACTAGTCAGATTCACGTCAGTTGGCACCGCCTAATTATTTCCCGCGTTCAGGCCAAGATTATTGGATTCTGGCCGCTACAAGTGGTAAGCAACAGCTCGGAAGTGGGGACAGTCTGTAACGATAGAGAGAAACCAGTATTCTTGGACGATACTTCAAAAATGAATGACAAATGTGCCGCTCATACCCTGTGATCGTTTAGATATACACCGCTCGAACTCCTCTTACGAATTACATGCGATCACCATTCAATCTGACAGAAGAGTTCCCCGGTCAGGGCACCACCATAAATCACTGCTTATTAATCTAAATCTCGTAGCGTTTATTGTATCGTTGATTCAAGATATTTCCTCTTCATCCAAATATGTGGATCCTACTTTTAGCAGGCGGATATTCACCTGCATATTATCTATCGTCACATTTGGCTGTTTCCTCCTAACACGCAATGTTAGAAATGGTGGTCTGCACATCTTCAGTTGATTCCCATCTTTTCTCATGTTTCGCGCCACCCACTGACACTCTTCAAACACTTATGTCCCTATCCGCTTGGTTGCAAATGCAAATTTCTACCTTGACTTTTAAAAACTTGCATACGAGCTCCACATGCTCCAAAATATTTACCTCCGAAGCGCAAACATTTGTCACACGAAATAGCATCGATTTCTTATTGATACTTCTCCTAACAGCAACCGAGAAATCACTATAAGACTTCCTGGTTGTTCACGTCTCAGTTTTCCTACATCACTCCAATCATAATTTCACCCATTAAATAAATATTGCTTTCCAAATAGCAATAATTTTTATCTCATTACAGATACTTTAGGTATCTCGATGCGACGAGGTTTTCCTCGCAAAGTAGTAACGCTCTTCGACTAGTCCTCAAAAGGGCTTAAAAGTGGCGTCGTTTCCTTGTGTTCTCCGTATGTATACCACAGGAAGCATAGTGGCATGATGTTTTGTCCCTGATTAAGTTTCTTCCATGCTGGTAGCGAGAGACAGCTGGGAAAAACCTGCAGTAAACAACCACCAATGTCGGCCCATCAGCACGAAATTACATAGACGCCCTATAAATATATTTGTTCGTTCATCCAATGGCGAATTTGTTACACCAAGGTTCACGCTCCTTTCCGCGAAATGAAATAAAATTCACAAAATGTACCACTTTTATACTCACGAACTGAGTACACAGATCCTCACATGTTGACTAGAGTTAGTGACAATCAACAATTTGTTTGTCGCCAGTCTTGTCCCTCATTAGAGTGGTACTTCAGGGAGGAGATACGATGCCCGGAGTGATGCGTTTGTTGTCGACCTTTCAGGCAATAAAGTTGGGTCACTTCCAAAAAGTTATAAAGATAAGGACAAAAGAAACACTAGCTACGTAATCTTCCTGAACAGGTGGTCAAATTGGCTAGAACTGTTTTAGCTAAGTATACATTGGGGGACGGTCTGCCCCCACATGGCGCCCAACTTTTGCTGGGCAATTGCGCCAAATGAACAGCCATCTGTAGACCGAGGTGGATAACACTTTGTGAGTCAATATTCCTTCGTAACTCCAGGATTTTGCGCAAATAAGCCGATGCTGAACTTCTTCCTGGTTTGTGGCCCTCAGAACTAGGCATATGATGGTCGCATGCTTCCGTTCCTTTGGAACTTTTTGAAAGGAGGTGAGGTGAAATCCTTGTTGCCAACAAATAAAGTGAACAAAAGCTCCTGCCGTCACAATCCCTGTACCGCTCCTTCATTTTGATATGTTGATAAATATTTTATCTCCAAATTCTGAATTTAACGTGAGGGAAGCCAGTTTACAAGCCTCATCAAATTGATAATTTACAGAGACACGTAAAAGGTTTTAGCGGTATTGAATGATGCAGAGGGAGGATATTAAACTCTATCATGATACCAAGCGTCTAAATGTTATGAAAATGGCAGGCAAATATCACTTTACAGTAAATACGCATCGTACTGAGTTTGGGTCACTTCTGCTCACAATTCTTTCTTCACATCAAACGGCGCAGTATCTGGTGTTTGCGCCGTGAGTAGTCGACATGATTGACTTATCTACAAGACCAAGTGCTTCGTCAGATAAACGTCTATTTTAACAGCAGTTCTTGTGTTCGTAGCTTTATTGACCAACAACAACTTACTTCAATGATTTCAGGAATAAGTATCCATACAATCATTTAGTCCAAATGAATGTCTAAGTTCAGGCGTTTCTCACTCTTCGAGTCTTACCTTTCACAGCAATTCAGAGTGGTAGTACTGAAAACAATTGTTGTGGTGCAAGTAATTAAAGAGTGGAAGAATCGTCGTTCAACAATGGTGAATATCACACGTGTGAAAACTTCGTAGACTTCACATTAAAGTATGCAACATCGTCGAGGAGGTACATTGGTTGCTAATTGACTTCTGTTAGATGGATTGATACAAGACAAAGTACTAGGGAAATCTGTTGCTTAGCATTATTATGGATGTGTTGCCGTTAGGTAAAGTGATCTCTTGGATATGGCTGTTTATCCACATTTCCGCTGCATATGTGACAGACCAGAAACCGGAGAACAGTTATCGTGCTTGAGGTTTCTTATGTGGTAGCATTTAGGGTACTGGTAGGGAGGTGAGCTGATTGTAAAGCTGTTCAAGAAACAGGAAAATCGGGGCCAGCCAGTGGGATACCTCTAACACCAGTTTCCAGTATTAGATGCGAAGTAGGATTTCTAGTAAGTTGATACGTTTTGATTAAACTAGTGCTTAGGACCTTCTCCTCCGGCTGATACTGGAGAAATGAAAGCGCAAAGAGAAACTGGACAATCGAATAACACGCAAAACAAACTAGGAGGGGATAAGCTCTTGTCTTTTTAGTCATTCAGACTATCTAAACTTAAATTTATTCATATGAGAATGAATCCCCCTTTTTTCTTATATGAAGTTCACACGAGTTATTATATAGGTAGTTTCTGTTGGTAAACTTAAAGATGAAGCTGGCCATCTATTTGCATTGCACAGTCCCACCAGATGAACTAGAAAAAACACCCTTTATGAGCCCATTGAGGTAAAAAGTACTTGAGATTTATGATAGCTTTACTCTATATGTTTACAGGTCCTAGTATGCTTTCATTAGCCCACAACGTGTAGATAGTGCCTAGGTGAGTGATAGACTGATCATCTGTTAGGAGCTTATTAAGTGCAGAACGAAAGGTAGACAATGTGCCTGCGGTACGTATTTCCTCAAGAAGCCTATTCCAGATGTGAGAGAATTTATTGACGAAGTTTCTTCGCAGTTTGGTCTTACAACACTCATTTTCCGCTAATAGGTTATGGTTACGTAAGTAGTGGGTAGATGTTACAACTATTTTAATTTCCAGGCCACATGAGTGCGCTTGCTTACGACGTAATTTGTAGTAAAGTATAAGATTCATTCCAAGTCGCCTCTTCCAGAGAGGCTCCAGTCCTAGCACCTTGCATCTCGAGATGTTGTCTAGGCTGCAGTCAGCTCCTAGCGTTCTTAGTGTGAAGTGGCGTTGTACCCCTTCAGTTTTTCCTTTGTCGCTAGCACGAAGGCCATTTAAGACAAAAGGGCAGTATTCTAGGATTGGACGGATGCTCACTCTATAGAGTAGGACCCTTGATTCGGTGCTGTAAAATTTACGGACGATGCATCCGAGGAGTCTACGTGACTTGGATGTGATACAAGCCGTCTTCTCAGAGAATCTTAAGTCACCGGAATATCTAAGACAAAGATCCAGCCCCGAAGAACATCTAGGTGGCTTTTGACCAAATACTTCGAGAGACATATCTGGGTTATCGTTGCCTATCCTAAGCCAACCACATTTATCCTGAACCTGAGATGGAACTCCTCGAGCCGTTCGGTAACTTCACCTCATTCTTGTTGAGCAGTAGATGGCGTGTTGCTTAGTTCATGGGTGTGACATGAATATACAACCCTAAGGTCATCAGCGTACAGGGGTGTTTCCCCTGCAGTGAAGCACTTGCATACACTAGTAAAATGGGTTATGAACAACGAAGGTCAAAGGACACTACCCTGTATTACTCCATAAGTTATTAGCCTAAGTCTAGACTGCATAGAATTTATCTTAACGATTCGACTACGACCACTCAGAAACGATTTTAGCCCATGAAACAAGGAGTCGTGGATGCCAATCGATTGTAGTCTATCAAAGAGAATACTGTGTGGCACCTTGTCAAATGCCTTTGATAAATCGAGGCACGGAATAACGAGGATTTTTCGTGCCTCGTCGCTACCAGTGATAAGGCTGATGAAATGGAAATGGCAAGTAATACAAGACCTGTTTTACTGATAACAGCTAAGACTTTGTAATGAGGTTTTCTCAAAGAAGGTAGTCAGACATGCTGCTCTCAATCACTTTTTTCATAATTCGGAGACGACTCTCGTTACGATCATAGGTCAGTTGTTACTGGCATCAGATGTGTGAACTCACTGAAAGCCAATACATCTTGTTCGGCCATTTTCAACGGCATTTTATGATTGACGGTATGTGCGTTTGGGTGTCGCTAATCCAGAAAGAGTAAGTCCAGTATCAAAGGGGACCTGCTTGAACCATGGGCTGGAAAATTTACCCACCGAACATTTTTCACCATGTCCTTTCCTTTCAATTCGTTTTATTCCTTTAAGCATATCCTTTGAACGTATCATGTACCGCTGCAAACTTCTAAACTGTTCTCAACTCTCCATTTCTCGATCCAATAAAAAAACGGAGAAAAAATGTTACATTGTATGGAAATGGGCTTTTCGGTGCAGAAAAGTACATCATATTTCTATCAGCCAGATGCTTAGCTTGAGTTGAGGATTTTTGTACCGTCTGAATGAACCATCACCACCAAAATTACGCTCGCATATCTGTGGATTCTTCATGATGGACCGGATGCCCATTCAGAACCAGCTAGCTATTTCAAATTATTGCCTTGAATGCTATCATTACTAACATCATTCCGACGAAACGACCATTTCATCTGAAAGTATTTTGTCCTAGGAGTGAAATTGTTGAAAAGTCACATGGTGATAATTTCATGCTGTCACACATTGTTCGGAATAACGCTATTATTATTGGCTGGAGATCACTCGAATAAGAGTTTTCATCAGTCTGGGTAGAGGTCAGCAGTCACGTAGGATGCACTAAAAAATAATCGCAACTGTAGTAGCTGTGGATCATAGAAAACCAAGCCACTTATTAATTTTTTCTGAATACTCAGGTTAACAGTTCGACAAGAGTTTCTGATTAACTAGATCTTACTGGTTTCTTTTCCAGGGATTTCTTGGGGGTAGGAAGTTTCTGGGTGGAAGATTTACGTGCAGAATATTTCTCATCTCTACCCAAAATGTGGAAGATCACCTTGAATTAGAATTTTTTGACCTCTCAGGACAAGGTTCAATAATCAACCAGCAATAAGTAGCGTGGAACCGAACGGTCACAGGACATAAAGGTGTGCTTGAAAGCTTGGAGTTTAAGTACGAGGTGACGAGGAGCCGTTTTCTCCGTAGAGGCCTGTGTAACGGGATATACAGTCGGGAATCTTCCGAGGGAACCATGGTTAGTGTTATTTTCTGACCTGCTTAATGATGGGCACATACAATAAAATTTGTATTTTACCCATTTGTGCATGACTTCTTCTACCTGATGCAAGCTATAGGTGATGTCACGACAAAATACGATTGTTCTGGTAAAAACTCACTGTCTGGTCCGGAACAGGCTTATGATCGACTAAAGTGTGCGACCGCGGCTTCTCTCTATGGTGAGCTTAGCTGCTTTGAGTTACGTTTAGCCAAAATATATCCCACGAAAAAAGGAGCATAACTGGTGTGGTTGTATCTGTGTTATACCGCTGGTGTTGTCCAGTCATTATTTAGTGCGCAGCATAAAGATACCCAAACAATGCCGACTTGGCACTACACAGAAAAACAGTAGCCTCTTTGATGTGTAAGTATTGGCACGTATCTCAAAAAAGATCAGCTGGTGATGAAGGCCGCACACTCACTGCAAACCGAAGGCATCCCCAACAAAGGGGACCAAAATATCTACCTGAAAAAGTCAGATCAAACAGCCGGAATGGCCCAAGCAGACAGCCCAGGCAAAACAAAACGGTGGCTTCCTGCACAGCTTCGAGCAGAGCAAAACAGCAGTGACAGTAAAACAAAACTTCGAGGACAGTAAATTACAGCTGAATAAACCGGCTTCCGAAAGACGAGCGCGGATACAGTTTTACCGAAATTGAGGGATCCATAAAGGCATTCCCGAAAGTTTGGGGAGCATCGACTGCAGGAAAATACGGCAACGAGAACTTGCCCTAACGCATGAACAGGGCAGAAAGGGAAAATATAACTGAATAGTTCATGTAGAAGGGATTTTACAGTTATATTTTACCGCACATGATGAACAGTGCTTTTGAAAATGATTCATCCCTTGAGTGTGGACAGAATACGCCAATTCAGAACCTTTATGGTTCGTTCTACGGTCTTTGCTCGAAGTCGTCATCGTATCGGTGACCAAGCACCCAACTGTCGCTACGATTTTAATAATAATAATATATTTCATACAACATAAGTTACACGAGAGCAAACCAGTTCACAGGTTTGGTCATTTTGGTAGTCTGAACTGACTGTTATGTACACTACGAAGCTGTACAACAGACACCGTTCTTTCCGGTACGTAAAAGATGCGTCTAGAGTAAGAACGCTAACGCTTTGCAGACAGCAAATAATGAAATAGACAAATAACAGCATAATTGTTTGTCATACCGAGGCAAGCTCAGCACGAAGGTAGGAAATATTCGGCTATTGTTCTAATCTTCCAATATTCTAGAAGGTAAGGCGGGTAGTACACCTGTGACCTTGGGCTTGTGCGTCCGTCAAGAGGTCTAGATGACATAGTGCACGCTGACAAGTTAGGTTGATAAGATTCCACATGGATGAAGGAGCGGTTGGGTAAACGTGAAAAATGAATAACAAAAGCGAGCAGCAGGCGAAATTCGGAACAGGAGCACAGAAGAACATCGACTATGATACATGTAGGTGGGTTCATCGTACTGACTGCAAAAGTTGCTTGAAGAGGTATCCAAAACTTATTGTTTATAGATAAGCTTATGGGGGAAGATGAAGATGGACATGAAAGTAGTGCAAACTAAACTGAAGCCGGAGATATCACTATGGAATAGAGAGAATAGAAGATTTTGGATGAGGTATCCGCTTATGTGTAGAAAACCTGTGTACAAAAGTTTAGTGAAGTTATAAACATTTGAATGGAATTCATGCTCTTTGCTGTAATGGTAACCACGCTTTATATGGTCACGGGGAGGGATGGCCATGGTGTTGCTCGTTGGGTGTTACCATGTCAGGACTTAAGAAACAATATGGTGGTGCATAGTGAGCTGAGCTAGTAGACCTGTGGGCCTTTTTTGGTAACCCCGTTCTTTTTACTACCACTTTGTCATCATAAGTACAAGGGCCGTGGGTTTCATAAAGATGCCGCCACAGAGGCAAGGGAAGTTGAAGCTTATCTCCCTACTATAATGCCCCCTGGTCAGTTGTCACGATCTTCGCATATTTTCATGTTATTTTTCTAACATTTTTGTGCCACGCTCAATAGAGTTGATGGTTACGACGATATTTCCAGCTCACTGTCAGCAGGCTAAGACCGTGTATACATTAATGACTAAATCGCCCCTTGGTATATGCCCCACGCCAGGCAACACTTATGACCATTATACCTCTTCTCATGCAATAGTCAAGCTTGATCTACCACGCAAAACTGACTTGTAATATTGTACAGAGCAAAGCCCCCTAACTTATTACAAAGAAAGAAAGAAAAGGTGGGTGGAACGTTTAGTTGTAGGAGGAGTTAAGAGTAGCTGGACTGTGGCAGCATGGAGATTAGGAACGGTAACCAACATCAAAGACAATTACTACAAATTTGCATAAAATATTGTGTAAGTCAACGAAAATAACTCACCGTTTGATAAATTTTTGGGTGGTTGCATCAGATTATTGAGTATTTGACTCTAGATATTTAGTGGGCCAATAAGGAACATGGTGTCGTCTATGTAGGGTACGATGAGAATCCTGCATACTCCAAGTTCATTGAGGTAGTGGTTCAAGGTCAACTGAAATTGAGATGTGGTCTTACAGAATCGGACAACGTGCGGCAGTCTGTTCCAAATGTCAGCCTAACAAGTTGTGAAAAATGAAGACCTGGGCTGTTTGGACGCATATATATATATATATATATATATATATATATATATATATATATATATATACATATATATGTATATAACTGTCGTTCATGGAATTTTGAAAACTGAAAATTGACCACTGATTCCATCACACTTCCTTTGGTTGTCCTGACCTCATTGTAAGGATATCTGAATATGGCTACATTGGTTGCTTGTTCGCGTTTCGAAGTCCGTGACTGATTGCGCAGAGCATTAGAAGCCAGTGTTGAGTTTATGTGAACAAGAATTCCGCGTAAAATGGTCGTCAGTTCATTCGGTTCTCAGCACGCTACCAAGTGAGACTAGTTGGACTTGGCGCAAACGAGGGTTTATTTGAAGACCCGTTGTTTGCGAGGAAGGATGATATGTATTTGATTCCCAATGGAAGTAGGTACCCAGGTTAGCGGTATTCCCTTTTTAGCTTGCTCTGAGTTACATCGTGGTGCACACGCCATTCACTCACTCAGATTCCAGTTACGTTTTCAGTGCGACTTGGATGACAGGTTGTCGTCGGGACGTGTTTGGAAAAGGCAAGCACCATTTTTAAGTTCTATAGATGTGATGCATCGCATGAGGTTATGTCGAACGACTGAACTTACCGACCTATCCATTACTTGCGGCGAATTCCAACACACCGATACAGCTCAAGAAGCGACCGAAACATTTTCATTTGTAAAAAAGTATGGCGTCGTCCATTGCAGGCAGTCGTAAATATTTTTCTGGTTACAAACGGAGTACGCAATGTATCATTATGGTTCTACGGGATACAGCGAAAAATGGTATTCGAGGATGAGGAGATGCAGATCATAAATCATTTGAATACATACTGTTTCTTCCAGCATCATATTCAGCGCCATCTCTGACTGTTTTCATTGTCTAGGGAGCCAAAATACGAACGGACACCTGAGAAAAGTCAATGGTAGCAAGTAGTCAAGTTTTTCCAACTGACGGATTTTGGGAAGGCACCGATCAGCGACTGGAAAGCCACTCATAAATTGACGTCAGCATATTATCTTAAGCAGTATTTGGTTAGATTACTTATTCTGTTGGTTGCATCTGGTTAGTAGAATGGTTGAGCTGCGGCTATGCACCAGAACAACAGAAATCTGACGTTTCTGAATGATTTTAGTACCAACCAGACCAGACTTAAGAGAATATAAGCAGAAGGCACTGGAAAAATTTACTATCTCGCCAGCACCGGCGCCAAGAATTGCGGCCATGATGACAGTTGGTTTATAACGTAGCAAATAGGCAACTTAAAAACCGGCATAATTCTAATGACATAAGGTTCACCTAGCGATCACGAGGTTTCATGGAACTGAATCCCTAGGTTGAGAGGTTGATTCTTTTTTGACGACAATGCCTTCTGAAAAACTGGTTTCAATCGATAACAATAAAGAGACATCATAGCCGCGTTTTGCGGCGAGACGATCATTATTTCTCTTTTTTGGCCGGAAGTGTTATATACTCTGAATTCCTTTGCGTCTTTCAGGTGGTGTTCTGTGTCAAGGCATGATACAATTATCGAGTAAAGTCAAGAAGTTCCGTGTCACAGGCATCATACAGACTAAATAAGCCGAAAGATGACAACAACCGGTGATTTTATTGACTGCTATGGCGGCCGACCGATAAGAAACAAAATGTATTAAAGCGTTCTGGCTTATAGCATTCCGAATAATCTGGCCAATAACGAAGTGGGGTAAATCTTAGCGTCGGTAAGAACAATTTATTGAGATATTATAGCTATGGAAAGAAAGAACTTGTTGCGCAGCGAGCTTTCCGGGGCTAATGGCGCTTGTTGAGACCAAGGTAGGAAGCAAGATCGGTAGTATAGTACAAGCACTGCAACACTTTGAGATGGAAACGTAACTCATATTTTCGGTTTGACTGGATTGGTGTGGCAGGTCAGACATTTATTTATTTGTCACATCATGTTTATTAAGACTAGCCTTACATTATGCCGAAAAACAAAAGCAGATTTGAGAAATAGCAACTTCTCCAGCTCTACTGTTGACCGCAAGCATGTTCTATCCTAAAACTGTAGAACTTCAACCAATACAAGAAGAAAGTATCTCGGATTTAGCCACGAAATTTTGATACGGCAGCGTTTTCTTTTTCCGGAATTGTAAGAAAAGGCTGACAGCAGTAGTTTCCTGGTCCTACTTCGGATTTCAGTTCCCTGCTAGCTCTGTTGTTGCAAAACGGCGAAACATCTAACGACTCAACTGCACTTCATCTTCGACCGTAGAGCAAAATAAGTAACACTAAACTGGATTATTTAGCTGTACTTCTTCCCAAATGAGGAACATGTTACGTCGAATGCCTACCCTTTTCAAGGATACCTTGTAGTGTGAGAAGCACACCTTGCACAACATAATGAGCTTATTCGAAGTTCTAACGCCGCAAGATTATTCATTTGGATACTAACCAGCCTATTTTTGAAATGAGACACCCAGCCAATATCAAGTGCTGGGCCGCAACATGTATCAATGTAAAACAGATCAGCATATCACCAGACATTTAGATAACTCTTGATTTCACTCTCAAGGGTTCTAGCCATCTATAAGTGCATGAAAGCGTTCATTAGCAGCCATCATTTCGTCACACTGAAACTCGTCTACGTAAATTAGGTATGGTGATGGAGGCTTTATGATCCAAACCATCCAATTTTATTTGTCGGTTTTTGCGTTCTAGAAGCCTGAAACACGAAACAGATACATTTAATGTGACCTTCACTGATGTGCCCGGTAATGAGTAATTGGTTGGGGGATTAGTGTAATGTAGCGTAGATGAAGACCAGCCCCGCAAGACTTATCGAAAAGACCAATCATAACACGCGCACAGTAGTTCGGTGAAGAGGCAATGAAAAGCACTCCTGAAGAGAAATTCTGGGCAGCAGCAAAAATTACGCTAAGACAAACCACAGTTGGCAAGACTTAAAAGTTGTAAGCCCCACAAGAAGTTCACATCGGCAAACGGTCTCCTTTTCATCCGTGTGTGCAATGAACCCACCTACGCTTCACGTTTACACTCAATTCATCACATTTTTCATCTCCATTTCGTACCAACCGATAGCAAATGCTCATATTTTTTGATGTTGGGCCACTTAATTATGATACACGTTCTAATTATTGGCCTTAACTCCGATCCGATTTAATCCGCCTTTACCATCTTTTGCGGTTCTGCTGCTAAGGGATGGGTGGGCCTTGACGTTCAATGTATTGATGGGTCGATCGTGGTTCATACAGATCCTCAGTACCTAGTTTTTCACGCAGCCGCTTTGAAAGCCTCCTCGATTCCTCCGCCATCTACCTTTTCACTTCATGCTGCGCCTGACTGAGCAGAGTCATCACACAGTCACGGAGTATCATTCGCCGTAGATGATTGTGTTCACAATTTTGAAGTATTCGTTTCTGTCTATGGATAACAAAATTCTCAGTCGCATTCAGATTCCACACCGTGGCAATGTCACTGTTGCCTTTTTCGTCAGCTCCCCGGCTGGTAATCAGTTTTCTGGAGTTTTGGTCAGACGCACACGTCTTGTAGCCTCACTTGAACTAACGATACACATGCTTCATTGCAAGACGGAAGATTACCATGATGCTTGGTGGGTTTCTATGGCAAGACTTCCGCTTTGGCATTTCATGTTCCCAAATTATGGTGGGATTTGAAATTAAGATCGTTTAAATATGACAGCCACCTCGCAGCTCCTAATGCTCAATATGTATATCTCTGCGGCCGGTGAGGTGAATTCTGTTATTTCACGTTTCAGTTCATCGCTCTACCGTGTACTACCTAAAGTACTTTTCTTGCTTCATATAAGCCAGTATTACCTCCAGAGTTTTGCAATCGAATGCCGGCTGCTACCGGGGATGCAGCTGGGGCAAATCAAGAGAATCCCTGTGTCCTCTGTATTCGTCAAACAAAATAGCTCCCAAAATAGGGAGGCTCACCTTTCCTGATATACTTCGCATGGGAATAATGCCGGCAAACATTGACTGTACCACAGTCTCCGGAATAAGCTTTGAGTGGAGCTGGCCTACATGAGCTCTTTACCTTTCGGCGGGGTATTCAAGTGCGAATCCAGAAGAGGAATATTTCGTACGAAACGTATCTTCCCATAAAGGAAGACCCTAGAAGCTTCAGATTCCTGCAGCCTCACCGTATCATGCTTAGCCCCATCATATGACTTGATGTATCCCAGAAGCACACTCTTCCTTAAGGGATTCTAAGGGGAAGGTTGCCCTAATCTCAGCGTTTTCGCTCGGTCAAGGATATTACTTAAGTTCCTTAAGTCCTAATGTTCTTTTCTGCTCTCTACAACAACATAGCATCCATATACAGTAGACTGGAATTAAGCCAATTACGGTCGTCTGCGTGTTGCACCAAGAGGTAGCTACTTTGTTCATTAACCTAGAGAACATTGTCTTGAATTAATGCAGCCGTGACTGCATAGAGAATACCCTATTCATCTTCTGTGAGCGTGACCTAACTTTTCACTATTCGGATGACAAAATCAACGTAGAACATCACTTTGAGTACGTCGGCATTTCAGACGTATAATGAGCACCTGAAGCTGGACCTAATGGTTCTGTATACCTACGTGACTCAGTGATAAATTAAAGCTTTCTGGACAAATTAAAAGAAAACACTAGGGTTACAGTCGACCGGATAGCAAATATTCAATCTCCGCTACATTTCGCCAGCCAGATACTAGATGGAAGTTGTGGAGAAAAAAATCATCAGTGAAAAGTCTTACTTATCGAAAACTGTACTCAGTATATGAAAGCTTACTAGATGTGTATGCAAGAGGAACAGGATAAATTAATTTCGCGCACTTGCATATCACAGGTCTGTCACAAGCGAATAAGAAGAAGTGGCCAGTGCCCAAAGCCTTGAAAGGTGGGCCTCATATTTTGCTTCCAACGGGACTTCACTTCCTTAGAAAAAGGAAGCATTTCTAGCTGAAAGCTAAGTCACGTACAAAATATGCACAATGCCATTCAACCTTCGTTAAAAGACATTCCCTGCCAATGAAGCTTCATCTGATAAACTGAAGCTCAAAACCGCGATCACGTGGCTTTTCAAGAATGTTCGACAGATGACGAACCATTGAGGGGATGTCCATCGGCAAACTTTAGGATTCTTTTCACCATAAAAAAGCTATTACTTTACTCCATAACAACATGTGACCGATTTGTGCCTAGAAAATATATTACATTTTGAAAGCAGCTGCTTCCTTTACATTTGGTCAAATGTAGTTGGTGCACTTCGCTACAAGTTGTGTCTCCAATAATTTAGCAATTTGGGAATGTTTTGTTGTGTGGTAATGTATCTCAGGCATAAAGCTATATCATGAGAAGACCTAGTATCGTGCTTGGGCCTGGCATAAAGACATGCCTAAACGGGGCACTGCTTTTCGATCCTAGTGTAATTAACGGTTTTTAAAGTTTCCCACACTCGGTAAAGTGATCATTTTATTTCTTTCACCAACATAATAAATGAGGGCCCTGGATCACAAAATTCCTGGCAGTGAGGGACGAATATTGTTGTTCGCTAATTGTCCACATAAATCTACACTCCATTCAGTATTACACATGGTTGTGGCGCCTCTTTAAGTTATGCCATTTCAAAGCGCGGGGTAGAGCTTAAGACACTGTCACTTACCATGTGGCAACAGTGGATCTGGCTGAGATTTTGAAGCGATTTGGATAACGTTTTGTAAACTTCTGGGTACCCTGGACGAAGTCAAAAAGTAACCGTGAATGTCTGCTTCCTTTGGGTGATGACTGTTCCGCTTGACTAAAATGAGAAACAAAATAGTGCATGTTGCTTTTCACATCCGACAAAACGGATGGGTCATCTGATAGGAAGAATTCAAGGTTTTGCGGAAAGTATCTGTATTCTTCATTGTCTTTCGTAAAGTTTCTATTTACGGCACCTGCCTCTTTTGATGATACTGACATCTGGTTAGCCTTCCTTATATCTGCTTGCCCCTGTGTTTCTCTCTGTCCCTCAGGTTAGATAGAAGGTAAGACCGAAAAGTTGATGTTTGGAAACAGCATATAATTAAGGAATCGGAGAGTATTAATGACAACATGTCGATGCTTCCCTTAAAGACAATAGGCTTGATGAATGTTTACTTAGTTTGCATTAAGGCCGTAGCGATGACTGACAAACTCCGTATTCGCCCTAACGGTTATCCTCAACCGGACTTTCCAATAAACCGAAGTTGACAGGCTTGGATGCTTCCAGTCTCGCACCGAGTTGTTCTACTTATCATAGTAAACTTGTCCAGAAAAAAGTATCGTACTTTTATCACTAACAAGTAATTCACATAAAAGTACTATATGAATATGTATTTTGTCATCGTAAGTTCCAAACACTGACACACATACTTTGAGAATGACACTAAGCAAATTGTAGCCTGCGTCATATTCTTAAAATGATAGCTTATGGTTTCACCAAAACCATGACGGTGGCCAAACAAAAATAGCGAAGGAATAGTAAAAGGCGAAAATCGCCAATCATGTAATTACCCCTTTGAACTCCCGCCATGCGCCGTACATCCGCCTATCCGTTGGGATAGCAGCAACCATCCTCCTCTGCTTTTAACCACACTGCATGCGCACACCCAAGACCACTCCGGTGCTCAGACGCGAAAAAGAAGTTATCTTTAGGTACTTGTAATAAAGCCGAGGTCTGGGCAAGAGGGATGTACCTTACCAGACTCTAGAGGTGTTCCACAAACACAGTGTTAAGCCATGTAGTCGCTCATTACCCGTGTCCTCTTTATACATTCCTAACTTTAATATGGCTCCCCTAATTTCTAAGATAACCGACAACACTTATCATGTCTCTATATTTCACTTTGACATTCAATTTCCTGACTGTGACCACAGACTTTACCAACTCACTTCTGCATTGAAACAAACCTCGGTATTATTGAATTAAACAAATTATTAGGAAGAGTAAACGTCCAGTTAAGAAAAAGGTGTGGGTGAATAATCACACCCTAGTATTTATACTAAGCCCATCTGTTTGGTGACAGCTGCGAATCACGAATCAAATAGTACTTTTAAAGTAAGACTTCTTTTTCGTTTTCTTTCCCATCCTATCACAGGCAGCGAAATCACCTAAACTTCCAACCACATCTCAGTGAACTGGGAGTGGAAACCTTCAGGCTTTGTTTTGGGTGCAATTATCCTAGCACTTAAGGAAGCCCTATGATTTGACTTTTTAACCTGAGCATTTTATTTTGCTAAGCTGAATATCCACCAGAGCGCTTGAAAATACTGTCGTCTATTTGGTGTAGCTGTGACTTAAAACAGTCATCCACAAGCAACGAGGTACCTATTGATGCTGAAACAAAAGCCTGAGTCAAGCAGGATTTCAGCCAGTAACATCCATGGTAGTAAATCAGCCCCCGGATACTGTGACTTGGTTGACGGGAGCAAGGGGTGCCGGGGTTTTATGGTGGCTGCCACTTCTTTGTTGAGCGTAATTCGTGGCAGAGACTTTCTACTGCATTCCACCAAAAAGACCTCATTCATTGTGTCAACAGTTGGTTCCCTGAAAGCTTTTCGAATCCGTCGAGAGCAGTACTTTGAACACAGCAGCAGGGATCCGATTTATTTTGGGGCCTTGCATCGGCCGCCCACAGCCTTAAACACTCTTAGTGGCGGTATAAACAAAAAACTACGTACTTGAATTAACTTGATTGGTAGGGGTTCTGCTTCAACCACTAAATATAAAGCCGGATAAATATATGGGGTCAGACAGGTTCCGGATGGTTCACCACGATTGATAACTAACAGTTAAAACAAAGATACGACTGAGGTTGCATAAGAAGAGGACTGTATGAACTGTTTGGGGAGGAAATTGAGTGATAACCCTGTTTATGATGAGCTCCAACTGCAGTGACCTCACTGCCACGAGCACACAAACTTAATCTCCCTACAGGCCTTCCATTTTCTATAGCAGACCTGCTTTTCAACAGGCTTGTCAGTACGACAGCTGAAAACTTCGCTAAAAGTTCGAAAGTCACGTTTGATAGGGAGCCCCAAATATGCCCGAAAACTAAGGCTTATGGGCATTTCTGATCAGGTTAAGATACACTTTTTGCAAGCATCCCATTTGGAGAAAGTTTGCAGACTATTCCACTGTCCTTATCTTCTGTTTATACCTAAGGGAGAAGTCAAACAGCTTTTACTCGTGTGTGCTGAAAGTGTGAAATTTAAAATCAACAACGCCATGGATAGCCAAGCCGATGGTGTTACAATGAGTTTCGCTCTGAGCTCCTTACGAGATGATATTTTTATGGGGAACCTCAAACGATGGAGTGCATAACCTTCAATCAATGGGAGGACATTCTGCAGCAGGTTTGCAGACGATAAACTGGCCGTTTACAAGGGTGTTAAACATGATTACAATTGAAATGATGGAGAATATTTGTAGCTCAGGTGAGTGGTCTTGGTTGCATTGTGTTCTCTGAGCTGGGTTGTTTAGTTCAGTATGAAGTTAGTGCTGATGATGTCGTCTTGCAAGGCGATGAAAGCTTCACGACTAAGCAACCCAGCTCAGAGAACACAATGCAACCATGATTACAATTGCTTAGCCTCCCTGAAAATCACATGAAAATAGAATTCACACTAGAACATGAAGGGACTCAGGAGTTTCACCAACTCGAACTTGAAATTCCTCGAGCTATGTACAGTGACATACTAAAACGCATACATTCAACATATTCATGGAATTGGCTGTCGGAATTTTATGCGATTGTGCCTGAAAATTTATCAGAAAAGGCTTGAGAAACGGTTTTCAGTGGTATATGATGCCGTTGTTCTTAAGAGCTGTTTGTTGAAGAAAGGCCAGGTGTTAGAAAATGTCAAGACATGTGCAGCGGATAGACAAGGAAGGGGGATTGTCACTGATTCCTCATGTCTGAGCTCGCTGCAAATAGTTTGTGACTAAGAGGTACGAGGGTCTTCTGTAGCGCTGTTGCATACCACCGTGTTGACTGTGAGCATGAAACCAATTTACTGAAATCTTTTAGGATAAATAGTATACAAACGAAATTCAGTGGAGTCCAGTTCCAAAATAAGAAAGTATTGAGGAAATAGACGTCAATAATGTTCCGAGGTACTAAACTGTATCAGCCTCCAGTACCATGAAAACAGCTGGCCACCATGAAAATGGGTGAGCAAATAGGCGTATAAAGTAATGAAACAGATACCGGATGATCTCACATGACTTTTTGATTAAGCGGTCAGTTTGGGTTCATTATTTGGACAGCTGGCGTTATTTAACGGAGAGCAGGATCTACCACACCCACCGTTCGATTGAGGAGAATTGTGTGTTTAATAAACGCAAACGAAAAGTTGAAGGTCAGTCTTACGAGAGCAACCAGCTTCAAGAAACTCCGCCAGCTGAAATCCTATAGGAAGAAGCGAAGCAACCAGGTGAAAAACGACCGGAAGTACAGGCCAAAGGACGATCTACAAGGTCGCGGAGTATACGAAGACCTTGACAGTGTCATCAGGCTATCCACCGCTGGGCGACATCGGAAATCGCAAACCTAAAACGGCGAGGTGTTAAAACTGAGGGGCAGGCAACCTTTTGATTGTGGCTTTCCGTGTTAAATGGGATCCGGGCACCCGCCCCCAGCCTTGGGCATCAGTATCATTTGGATTTCACCGACCCGTTGCTGACCTAGGTTTAATGCGGTGCCATTTGAATTCCGTTGGTCCGTTATTATCTTTAGTCAGGTCGTGTTATAAAAAGTCGATGAATTGTTCAAGAACCAGTGTATGAAGAAAAATTTCAGTGGTTAACCTGGCAGCCATTGGCGTGGTCAAATAACGGTGTAACAACTTATCTTTTCAGCTGGTCCAACCCTTTTCTCGAGGAATAAAGTTTACTCCCCCACCGTTGTATCTTTTAGCAGTGTGGGGACAGTATTTTTAACCATTAGTGTCCTTAGTCGTTCGTCGGAGCGTTGTAGCTCATATTAAGGCATTCAGTTATTCATATTCCAACAACTAGGAGAAGTTCTCCAGCTACATCATTGTATCGATCAGGTAGTTGGAGGCGGGTTATCAAGGTCATGCCCTTCACTTTCTAACAAATGCAGTTGCCTTTGCAACCACAACGCCAACGTGCAGCTGGCTGACCCTTCGACCCAAAAGGTGCCCCTACGACCATCCGGTCCCTCAGTAACTCAAGTGGTTGATTCCGCTCTGAAGTCGGTGACAGCGTTTATTTGTGACACATGTGTTGCTGTTACTTCTGACTCCTGGTTTTGGATGTTTTACTGCTTATTCAGAGCAGGAATGGTTAAACTGGATAGTGAAGTGGAAGTCTTTGTACTTCTTCAGAAGCTAGGTTCACGTGAAAATGTCGAGTATCTCGATTCTATTTTGCTGAGGTGTACTAGTGAAGCTGACCTCGGTGAGATTATGCCTATTCTCAGCATAGTATCAAGCAGACACACGTCATTATTCAGCAACCGGTACGATTGCACCAAGCCGTGCAGGTATTAGTGTGATGACTTTCCCTTTTGTACCTCTTGAGTGAACCGTTCACATGAAAATCTTCAGTTGAGCTCACTCACTCGGGACCAGTTCAACTCCCAATCCTGGCCTACGGCTCGTAGTTTTCAGTAGACGGGATATTAGACTTTGTATTTTCTGGCGCACTAAGCCAAATATGGCGGTCACTCTGCAAGAAAAGCCTCAGAATGGCAGAAATCGTTGAACATAAAGCGCCATATGCGGATGATTAGCATTTAAAATCTTTTTGAATTCAGTGAAGTGCTAGCAGCTAGATCTAGAGGTAATTTTACACGGTTTCCGGTGCATTTGATGGTCGAGCAGCCTCCTACTAGCTGCTGGTTCTATGTGGAATAAAACTACTTTGATTTGAATGAGTGCTAGGGGCATTCCGCATAAGTTCACCTCTTCTTTTTTACTTAACTTATTTCCACTTTTGTGTGTATATCCGCGTGCTGCTGTTTAGAAACTTTATTTTGAGGTCAGACCCTTGAAAGTCTTGTTGCAGCTTTCGTCCTACATATTCTTTGAACCTTTTTTTTAAAACTGACTTGCATTTGTTCTTCCAAATTTGTTTACATGACAGGTGTCATCAGTTAAGTAAGGTCAGCGTCATCTTTGCCTCATGTCGGTGATCTTATACCTGGGTGATTTATTCATACATACACT
>OX104134.1:65340618-65365959 GCA_944470555.2 Heterobilharzia americana
TATTAGTCCCTTGGGTTCCTAGTGGAACATACGGTTTCAGTAGCACGCCTCCAGTGACCTCTGTTCTCTGAGATCTTTTGAACCTGGTCCCACGACAGCCCAGAAGCTCTCATTTCCTCCTCGCACGACCTCCTCCATGTCACCCTCGGACGTCCAACTCGTCGCTTCCCATGGGGATTCCACTCGAGACTGGCCTGACGCGTGATGTCCTCAGTCGGCCTTCTCAGTGCATGGCCAATCCATCTCCACTTCTTCCTGCATATTTGTTGCGTGATAGGTTCTTGGTTGGTTCGTTCCCAGAGTTCCTTGTTGCTTATTTTTCTGGCCATCTGATCTTCAGCAGCGAGCGTAAGCAGTTGTTGATGAATGTCTGTAGTTTATTGGAAATGCCTTTCGTGACGCGCCAAGTCTCTGAGCCATACAAGAGCACTGACTTGACGTTGGTGTTGAAAATCCGTATCTTGTTCCGCATGCTGAGTGCAGAAGATCTCCACACTGGTTTCAGGCTAATGAACGCCTGTCTTGCTTTTCCGATTCTGACTTTGACGTCCTCGTCCGTCCCGCCTGTAGTTGAAACAGTGCTTCCTAGATAAGTGAAGGAGGTTACTTCCTTTAAGTTTCTCCCGTTGACGGTGATTGGAGTTTGTTGTTGTTGTTGATGGTGGTGGTGCGGTATCTTCATCACTTCTGTCTTCTCTATATTCACCTGAAGTCCCGTCTTAGCTGCCTCTTCTGTCAACTTGTTAGTTTTTGCCTGCAGATCTTCAAGTTTATGTGACATTAGGCATAAGTCATCGGCGAAATCCAAGTCTTCTAGGTTCTTTTCCGTCGTCCAGTGTATCCCCCTCTTCTCGCTGCCTACTGTTTGCTGCATGATCCAGTCCACCACAATAAGGAATATCATGGGGGATAGTAGGCAACCTTGTTTCACTCCTGTCTTCACTTCAAAGGCATCACTGAGCTTCCCATTGTGGATTACTTTGGCATGTGGCATCTTCATATAGTTGTTGAATGAGGCGGATAAAGGTTTGCGGTACTCCGTAGTATTGAAGCAGTTTCCAAATTACTTCTCGGTCGACGCTGTCAAAGGCCTTCTCAAAGTCGATGAAGTTGAGGTAGAGAGCTGATTGCCATTCTATGCTCTGTTCTATGATGATACGAAGCGTTGCAATTTGGTCTGCACATGATTTGTACTTCCTGAAGCCTGCCTGTTCCGGTCGCAGTTTTGAATCCAGTGCGTCTTTAAGCCTCTCCAGGATGATGCGGCTTAATATTTTACTTGGGGTGGACAGGAGAGTGATTCCGCGCCAGTTCTTGCAAGCACTGAGGTCTCCCTTCTTCGGCAGTTTGACAAGGTAACCCTTCTTCCAATCGTCAGGTACCTTCTCTTCCTTCCACACCTTCTGCAATAGTGGTGTGAGCATGTCCGCTGTTGTCTCTGCATCTGTTCTCAGTGCTTCTGGCGGTATTCCATCTGGTCCTGCTGCTTTCCCGCATTTCAGTAGCTTTATGGCGTTCAGGACTTCCATTTTCGTTGGGGGATTTATGTTCACTTGTAATTCAGCGGCTGCAGGTGGTATTTCTGGACGAAGTGCAGGTGGTGGTGGTGGTCGATTCAAGAGCTTCTTGAAGTGGTCGGCCCATCGTTTCCTCTGTTTCTCTTCTTTTGTAATTAAATTTCCTTCTTCATCTTTTATTGGTTTCATCTGTGTTGGTCTCTTCCCTGATAGCAACCTGGTTATTTGATACAATGTCGTCAGGTCTCTCTTACCTGCAGCCTGTTCTGCTTCACTTGCCAGTGTTTCGTAGAAGTGTCTTTTGTCTTTGCGTGCACTCTTCTTCACTTCTTTGTCCAGTGTTTTATACATTGTGCTCAGTTCCTCTTGTCGTTGAGCATCCTTGCACTGGTTTATCTTCTGCTTCACCATCCTCCTCTCCTCTATCAGCTTCCAGGTATCCGTCGAGATCCATTCCTTGTCTTCTTTCTTCTTCCTTCCTAATACTGTTGTGCAGGTTTCTTTCCACATAGCTTTCAAAGACTTCCAGTGTTCTTCCACACAGGTTTCTTCAGGGATGTCCCTCGATGTCTCCCATTTTGTCTTGATGGCTGCTTTGAAGATCTCCTTTGTAGTTTCATCCTTCAGTTTCCGAGTGTTGTACTTGAATTGA
The DNA here is from genome assembly GCA_944470555.2 of Heterobilharzia americana. Lineage (NCBI taxonomy): Eukaryota > Metazoa > Platyhelminthes > Trematoda > Strigeidida > Schistosomatidae > Heterobilharzia > Heterobilharzia americana. The sequence goes on from OX104134.1 coordinate 65,342,788, forward strand.
GGTCTATCACCAGCTTCCTTGAAGGCTTTTAACTTGATTTGGAAGGTTCCTTGCACTAGGTAGTGGTCTGAACCTACATCTGCTCCTCTTCTTGACCTTGTGTTAAGTAGACTGCGTCTCCATTTTCTTGAGATTGAGATAAAGTCGATTTGATTTTTAGTGTGTCCATCTGGTGAAATCCATGTCGCTTTGTGGATATCCTTGTGCCTGAACACACTGCCTCCAATCACCAAATCGTTGAATGCACAGAATTCTGCAAACAATTCTCCATTCTCATTCATTTCACCTAGCGCCTCTCGACCCATGGTTAGTTCTCTTCCCGTGTTGTCCCCTCCCAGTTTGGCATTCATGTCGCCCATTAGAATTTTGATATCGCCAACTGACGTCTTGTCCAGTGTTGATTGAAGTTGTCTGTAGAAATCCTCCTTTTTCTCTTGCTCTGCATTATTTGTAGGTGCATAACATTGTATGATTGTGACCTTTCTTCCTTTTGAGTTGAATCTTGCTGTCATGATCCTGGAGGAGATTGGTTCCCACTGCATGAGAGCCTTCGATGCTCTTGGGGACATCATGATAGCCACTCCCTCAGTGTGCTCGTGGTTGGCGTCTGGGTGACCGGAGTAGATTATTGATTCTCCAGTTGACAGTTTGGAGAGTCCACTCCCATTCCATCTGCTTTCGCAAATCCCAAGCACTTCGATGTTATACCTTCTCATCTCCTTTGCAATCTGGGCTGCCTTACTGGGTTCAAACATCGTGCGGACATTCCATGTCCCCACGTTTACTTTCGCTTTCATCGAGAGAAGACACATCGGCCAATTGGCTTCCCGAAGGCTTTCACCAACTGGCGTCATTTCGCCTCTCCGATTCCAGCGGGGAATAAGTTTGTTTTCATTTTTTATATTTTGTTTGTGCTTTGAAGTTTGTTTAGCGGTTAGATTTGTTTTACGGGGTAGGGTTGCTAGCCCTATGCCCAACCTTCCCTCTTTACCCGGGCTTAGGACCGGCTAGTAACTAGTAAACTAGTTAACCAGGCGAGGTTAAAAACTGGCTATAAAGTTAACAAACTGATTACATCGTATTCACAAGCCACTAACAGTCATTAGCTACGAAAACATATATAAGTTTCTACAAAGAAGTGATGAAAACAGTATCGAAAACAAGTTGATGACACCAAATGATATAGCAGTATTATTTATCTGCATATCACTGATTCAAACTGTTGATGTTGTCAGATGAGGTATACATACTTAAGATGGAGCGTGAGAAACTGCCATTTTTGTACACTAATAATTTCCAAAACTAAATGAACAGTAAATAATGCAGTCAAGTATATGAAAAGGCAATGAAAAGCCCTTTTATACCTCTTCTAGTGTGTATATTTTTTGAAAAACTGGAAATCACTGTATCATCTTTAACATTGAGTTTAATTTGAATGTATGAAAGATGCATTGATGACACTTTATTTTGTGTAGTGACATAAAATAAGCTATAAAATTTATACTATATCTCATAAGGCATATATGAAAATAAAATTTACCGTGGAATATAAGATAAATAACAGATTTTGTTTTCCACTCTCTGAACTTGGAAGAAGAATCGAATGGATATTGTCAGAGGTTTGTTTACAAAAAAGAAACCTGCAAAGACCAGTATCTCGATTTTGATACTTTCTGTTTCAAGAGCTCTAAGTAAGGCATAATTTAAACCTTGTTGCATACAATTAGAAAACTTTGCTTATCGAGTTGATTGGTTAAAGAATTTAAGTTTACTGAGTGATGTCTTAAAGAGATCTATGTTGCTTTATTTTACTTTAAAAGGTGATGAATTGGTGAACAGGGTGAATAGAAAAATAAGAATTCCTCTGTAAATAGCCAAATTAGCTGTCTAACGTAAAGATGGTCTTCATTGCAACGATCAAAATCCGACACCTATCCAGCTTAAATCAGCTGGAAATAAATCTGCTAACTCGTGTGTATATGCCATGTTACGTGCAATTGAAGGATAGAGAAGAGGACTGTAACTTGATTCTGTAAACATATTCCAAGCAAGTTATCCATAAATAAACCAATTAGCCCTAAAGGTCCCATTACTAGACACTTTGACAAGTACGGAATGAAACATCCAAACCTCAAATGAATTAAAACTAATAAGGATGCGAAATATTAATTATATATATATATATATATATATATATATATATATATTGTATTATATTATATTAATTATTAATTTAACTGGATTCTCTGAAGTAAATACTATTCAGCAAAGTTAAAATGAGCTTACACGTTTGAAGAATGTTAAGTATTAGCCCTGAAATTCTATATCAGGCATTGGTCTGTTTTTTTGTTTTAAAGTATAAATCCTTCCATTTCTTCTTTTTATAACTGCTTACACCGTCATTTATGCTACAACTACGTTTCTATTGTCTGGTCCAAACTGAAATGATCCCACTTGACTACAGTTTCAACTTTATATTTACATTTCAAGCTTATTATCATATACATAATCTCTTTCACTGAATTATTAGGTTTTTTGAATGTAGCAAAACACAAATCTGGCCAGTATAAGCTTTGAATAATTTCGATTTTAATCAATAGTTTCTTTCATTTGAGCTTCTTAATCTGTACCATTTATTTCATTTTTTACTTTGATAAATGGTATATCTTTCTGTCAGTTTTTAATGTTTGTCTGCATGTATATTGTATATCTTTTCTTAGCATGTGTACATTGGAAACGATAACGAAATACCATAAATTTTTCATATTCTTTAAAACTTATTTCAGTGAGATTTTTGTAGAAAATCAATTGTATTGAATCATATTTTAATACCAATTACGTAAATTCGAAACCAGTAATATAAATGTTATTGAAGTCATTTAGTGCAATCAAAGAATATAGTCTTATGAAAACATATTTTTCACTTGAAATAGGAGGGTGGTTATTCGACTAAATATGGTATAAAGCGATGTATTATGGACTGAAATCTGTATATTGACATTGTATTGAGAAAAGATTTGCAGTGCGTGTTCATAAAGTGAACTTGAGTTTGCTGATCGTTAAATGAAAAGTAATGGCTATCAAGTTGCTGTATAATTAGTATGGAGTGGATTCTTCCAACCAACTATGTAGTCTTACAACCATATTATGTAATGTTATTCTTGCTGATACTTATCACAAGAAAGTATCTACAGTCTAAATGGATCTGATGTTGTTCTATAGTAGTACACGTTTTGTAACTTCTAATATTCTCAAACTCCAGCTGTTTTTATTTCAGATAAGATTAGTTTGATTCGCCAGTTATTGGATAAGGATCATCAATTTCTAAAAGTTTGAATATGAACTTTTCTGATGAGTTATGAGGAAGTATCGATGCCAGTTAATAGCTTGCCTGTTACTGTATAACTTGAACAGCTAGTTGCGGAAGTAAGTAATAATACTCTAAAAGTGATAGTTATTCTTCAATAAATCCAATTAACTATGTCACTGACAACCAATTTTCCAATTAAACATGCTTGTCAAAAGTCTACAAGATTCTGTCTGCTTCAATTGAATTAGTAACCTTTTTCCAAGAAAAGCATGAAAAACTCAGTCAGATGATTTATTGTAACACTGTATTAAGCTTATTCGTTTTGTTTCGTTGCGTCAAATTTATCACTATTTGGTCCACACAAAATAACTTATGCCGTTCAGATATAATGCGCTTCGTTATTCAGATCCAGATTTGTATTTTGAGGATGAAACGCTATGAGCTTATATTAATTCTCTCCTAGTAGATCTCTGTGCTTGTCCAGTACTCTTTCGAACGAGTCAATTGATAAGCGGACACCACTTATTATGGGAGTCAGTTCCAGGGGTTGATTACTTGACGGAGGAGCCAGTACTCTATGGAGACTACATTTGTCCATCCTTGTTGTATTCCTTTTCGACCTATTGGAAAGGAAAAGGGAAGATAGATCAGGTCCAAAGTCATTTCTGAAAATCCTGAACAGCATGATTAGATTTCTCTGCTATAGGATAAAGTGAAGAGGTTCAGCTCCTTAAATCATCCTTCATAGGACAGGCTAGCCATTACAGGGATCACATGAGTGTATGTCCCCTGAACTCGTTCCAGTAGGTCTGAGTCACCCATCAGATAAGGATTAGAATAAAACGGCCACACTAATTTTAAGAGGGGATTTCGGTAGAAACTGTATAGATTCAGTGATGGAGGTCTACTATAGTCGTACCATCAAACGACACCATAACTTCCTCTTTATATGGTTACATTTCTTCAACTTTTTTTAATAGTTATGAGTGGAATATGCAAACTTAGTAATCACTTCCTGGGTAGATCTTAAACTGTATTTTGTAAAAGTGACATTGTTTCTTACAGAATAATTCATCTTAAGTTATTGTATTCTGATATCAACACTTATCTGGATCTTGATTAATTTTATTTATGATCTCCTTCAAAAAGAAGAGTCCGTTAAAGCTGCTTCGATTAGGTATTGTATTATCTTAATAAAAGTTGAACACTTAGTTCATGTGCATTCACATATATGAATGGTCTGTAACATTCTTCATTTTTTCTTCATTCTAGTACTCATCAATCAGGCGTAATTTTCGCCAATCAGTAATGATAACTTTACGCGTTCTAATAAAGGGTGTATCAAATCAAAGAATTGAAGAATATGCAATTCTATCCGTTCTACTCATTGAAGAATTGCAGCAGAAATCTAATATTGTTTACAAGATTATACATAGTTAAACACTGAAATGACATTGAAGAAGAAATAAGTGTTTTGTTAGGCCATTGAAGGTAGACTAGATTTATCGCCTTTTTATATAGCGTGCCTATAGAGTGAGTTCAGTTCTGAAAAATAACCACGATGGAGGTGTAAAATGATTATGTAACGGTTAATTTTAAAACATCTCCAAAGTCAAGACCAGACAACTGAAAACTCTGGCAATTACAAAGTAGCTATACTGTGTACCACATACGTCAAAGGACAGAAATATGAATGTGACAGGGATAAATGCTGAGCGTAAAATGTAATGCTTTAAGTTCTGGAAAGACAGTCATTCACTGTACCTTCGAATACGTGAACACTGTTGAAACATTTGATGAGTGCGTAAGTTATTTCCAACATCACTTTATATCGACAAAAAAGGTTTTGAGTTCGCTTCGTGGAATATGAAGATTTTGTTTCATAGTTTTCTTTAAAAATGAAGGATTTCTAAAGGCTTTGTAATAATAATGATAATAATTAATAATCGCTTTATTTCAAACAATATGTATTACAGTATGGAATTCTTAGCGTGTTATTTTCCTACAAATTCACTCCCAGAACAATACTTCCAAGCGAAATGGTTATTGCATAGGAATGATCTTAATAATAACAGTATTCAAGGCAATAATGTGAAACAGCCAGCTGGTTCTGGATGAGCACCCGGTCTATAATGAAGAATCAACAGAAATTCAAGCGTAATTTTGGTGATGGTGGTTCATTCAGATGGTACAAAAATCTGCAAGTCAAGCTAAGCATCTGACGGATAGTGACAGATATGATGTACTTTTTTGCACCGAAAAGTCCATTTCCATATTATTATTTTTTTATTATTAGTCCCTTGGGTTCCTAGTGGAACATACGGTTTCAGTAGCACGCCTCCAGTGACCTCTGTTCTCTGAGATCTTTTGAACCTGGTCCCACGACAGCCCAGAAGCTCTCATTTCCTCCTCGCACGACCTCCTCCATGTCACCCTCGGACGTCCAACTCGTCGCTTCCCATGGGGATTCCACTCGAGTAACTGGCCTGACGCGTGATGTCCTCCGTCGGCCTTCTCAGTGCATGCCCAATCCATCTCCACTTCCTCCTGCATATTTGTTGCGTGATAGCTTCTTGGTTGGTTCGTTCCCAGAGTTCCTTGTTGCTTATTCTTTCTGGCCATCTGATCTCCAGTAGCGAGCGTAAGCAGTTGTTGGTGAATGTCTGTAGTTTATTGGAAATCCCTTTCGTGACGTGATATAACATTTTTTTCTGTGCTTTGTTATTGACTTGAGAAACGGAGATTTGGAAACAGTTTAAAAATGCGTAAGAGTACATGATATGTTCAAAGGAGATATTTAAATGATTAAAATAAATTGAAAGGAAATAATTTGATGAAAAATGTTTCATGGATAAATTTGGTAGCCTGAGGTTCAAGCAGGCCGCCTATATATCATATATCCAGGTGGGATGACTATTAACAAACATGCTGGCAAACAACCACAGAATCATTAGTTATCAGGATAAGTAAAATGCTAGTTAGTTACTGAGCAGTTGAATAAATTCAGTGAGAAAAACAATTTATTCATCATCACAATCGTCATCAAAAAACCTAACTACAACAACGGATGTATGAACATAACTTTAACTGCACAATTTACATGAACTTTATATTTGGGTGACATGTTTGTAAATCAATGTTATTATTGACATGAAGTGACTGAATGAGAATTGTTTTCAAGATTGAACCTTGCAAATTCATAATATGGCTTGGATATAATCTCCAGATTTGAAAATAACAGTGATGATAATAATCAGCAAACTTTATCTCTAATTGTAATCATAACTTCATTTATATCCATTCTAGAATGTAGTAACCATAAATTTGGCTATTACTATGTTGACAGATTTAATTTTCCAATAACAAATTTCGAAATGAAATTCACTATTTGTTGTCCAAATGAAATAAAGGATTCACTATATAAAAGAGTACAAATAAGGTAGTTATAATTTAAGGCATAGAATGCTGACATTCTGGTAGTTCTTTATATCTCCAATCTTGGGTTTTCTTGAGGAGTAACTTTGAAGACTACCCTAAAAATTACTGAAATAGACAATCAAGTCTTGGGCTGGATGCCCTGGTGGTGTCACCGGTGCGCGCTGCTGGGAAGTCCCATACTAGGATGAGACAGTTGTTCAGGGCTCCCAGATTTCCAATAGTTCTACGACTGATATCAGTCCATGATGAATATCATCCTGAAATTAAGATTCTGTATTTTATGAAAAAATATACTTTCAGTCAAAACACAGATACCTATTTAGTCCTTTTAGTATTTGTTAGCATGGCCTTTAAATTCTCTGTTTCTTGAGCAAAGCTCTTGGCGTCAGTCTAGGCCCTTTCTTTACTTTATGAGCATAAAGTTTATTGATTTTATCCATCGCTTTCGTTATTGTTGGTTAGTGAACAAACAATGAACATCACGCTTGGATTAACTTTATAGCCCTATAAAAGGAAATCTAGTACCATAGGTTACCAAAGCAGCCACAGTAAACATAGTTGAAACTGAATTCAACTTGATTAGAAGTTATTTAGTGGATAATGAAGTGCAGCCAAATAAAATGCGTTAATAATGTTGTTGTTCAAATGCTAGATTACCTTGAAAGTTATTGAGAAAATGAAATTCTACTCATTTTGATACTGATGCATGGTATATTAATTTATAACAAAATTTAAACTAAACAAATTATTTTATGTGAATCTTGGTCAAGATTTGACCGGATACTTTCACAAATATTAGACAGTGAATGAAAATTTGACGTTAGGTGTAAGTTATATTCGCATAAATGTCAGTGTGTTTGAAATAAACTGTGGTTCAGATATTTCTCATGAATGTCTAATACGCAGCTGCTTTAGAGCGAATAATTCTTCCGTGAAATTGAACCTACAGTTAAACTGGGCTCATAAACCTCCTGAATGAAGCAGCTAATGCTGTGAGATAAAAAATCTGTGCACTGTTATATCAATAAGCGAATATTCAAAATATAAATAAAGATGAATTATTCCCCTTGAAATAGGTGTGCAACCGTAAGAAAATCATCAGAACCACAGTGGATAAAGGAAATAGTATGGTGGTTATAATCCCCTAGGATTAAGTGAGGAACATCTGAGAACATCAAGAGTTCCGTCCTCATGAGGAAGTAAACACCTCAAAAAAAATGTGCTACACTAAATAAACTCAAAGCTTAAACCTGTGAAACTTCACTTTGTTTTTCTCTGTCATATAAAAGCTGTAACCCCCACAGACTTTATGAATTGCCAAAAATAAATTTTTATTAAAACCAGTTTTCGTTTTTTTCTACTCACTGACGTAAACTTAGCAAAACATTTATCTAAAATCTTAAAACCATTTGTAAAAGAAGTAAAGTGAGGAATTCCTAAAAACTCAGGAATAGAAACAGGGCAACTTATATTGATGTAGGTGAAATAATGCAAGTTTAGACGTCTACTCTTTATTTGCTAGTACTTCTGTCACAGATGCATGAGATATTACGAACAACATTGTAGTGTCAGATACTGACATAAACATCCAATGTCCGTTGAATTCAGGTGAAATTATAAAAACTTTAGAATTATGTATAGAGGAGATCTATACAGACAAACACAATGCAGTAGAATGGGATCACCACTATCCCGATAGTTACCAACTTGTTCATGAATTCACTAGCGAATAATGCCATGGTGAAATGCTCAATCACTTTGAGAATTTGTCTGAGATAGGTAGATGATACGTTTGTTATCGTTAAAAAAGATAACTTGGACGGACTTTTCAGATACATAAATAGCGTGCTGAAAAACATTACATTCTTCAAAGAGATTGAATCCAATGTAAACCGATTGGCCTCTGTGGACTGTATGGTTGAAAGACAGCAGAACAACAACAAAATGAAGATGAATATATATTCAGAAAGCTAGGACATTCGGGTAGATATCTCAGATGTTATTTTGCATACACCTAAAGCATTAAATTTACAGATGCTAAGAGTCTCACCAACAAATTAAATCATCCAGTGATACTGGAAGAAGATTTAAAGTAAATTCGAGATGAAATGAATAGTCCGACATGTTCTCCAAAGAAATAGATCATCACTGTGGTGATTCCATACGGAAAAGAGACATCGGAAGAAATTAAAAGAATTCTCAATAAACATGATATGAAGCTCATTTCCACACGATAAATAATCTACTTTCTGACCTTTAGGTGATTCCATAACTATCAGACATGATTTACATAGTTCTAATTCTCTCCTCTTCTTTGTGACATAAGTAGTAATAGTAGTAGTAGACTCCAAAGACACTAGCAAACACTCAGAGATTGGAAAATAGATCAGAAATTGTAATACATTCAACAAAAAACAGAGACAACATTGACTGGGAATGAACTCATGTTCTACAAAAGGGTTTTATGCCATAGAAAGAAAGACAGACTGTTGAAGTTAGTTTGAACAGGTTGAATAGATGAGACAGAGTCCAGTTGGCTGTACCTCGCCTGGCCTCAACATTGCTCTCATGGTGATTTCACCAAAACGCAACTAATATTACAAAGACACTTATGATCAAAACCTTGTAACCGCTTCGCGGCCATGTTACAGCCGTAAACTGGACAGAACGGACTGAGGCACAGTATACTTGTTCTTTGATAGACAGTCGGATATTTCGCTGGCTGGCGTCACAAGTGACTCAAGTTGGCAAATGCTAAACGGGCTTCCTGTGTCCGAGCTGAGAGTTCGTCAGCAACCAGCCTATTCGGGGTGATGAAATTCTCCAAGTAAATGAAGTGGTCGACACATTTCACCATTTCACTCTCTATCATTAAATTGAGAGTAGTTACAGACCAGTCCTAGAGCATCACTTTACATTTGACAGGTGCCAGCGAAAGGCATGCTAAACACACTTAAGTTTCTGTTTAACGCCTTCAGAAGACCCTGAATTTTCTCAGCGTCTTCACCCACATATTCCAGATAAACCAGATGGCTTCCAAAAAGTAGATCAATCCCTGAGAATTCAGACTTATCTAAGGTTAAGTTCATTAGTACGTCACTTTATGAAAAAATGTTGTCAAATAATACAAACAATTTATGGGTTAAATGATATTTAAGAACACTGATATCAACAAATCTGGACTAATACAACTGAAGCCGAAACCAAGATATTGACCAAGAAAATGTAAGAGTACAATACTTCGATGTAACACCTATCTATTGATCGATCACTACAACACTTGGAGAAACCAACAAATCGAAATCAGTCAGTCAAACTAGTCACATCACTTCTTTCTATCAGTATGACTTGATAAAAATCAGAGTAAAACAGGTCAATATGCGACATGATAGTTCTTTTAGCTATAATTCGATAACTAAGAAGGATAGCAAATATCTCAGAACAACGTCCAGGCAACTTTAAAATCTTTTATTTGTCCACAAAAAGTAAACACTGATGAATCAGCCAGTCCATAGATACGATAATCGATACCAAATTCTAAAGTTCAAAGAATCCTAAACAGTTATTACACAAATATATCACTTCATTTGTGAATCCGTAATGACCCATCAATTTAACTGTGCCTATGTTTGACACTCTACATACAAATTAGTTTCAAAAATCAAATGAATACACGCTCACATTTTGGAAGACGACAAAAGTATACTGAGGTCACTAAATTATGCAAACTAATCCTCTGTAATTCAATCATAAAGTAGCTATACAATTATGTTAATCAGTTCATTCGATTAACAGGCCTGAGTAGCATGACATTTCGTCGAACAAATTTCACGTATAATATAAGCTTAATAGACATATGAATGCAGTGTAGTATTAATCACTTAAAACTTAACATACAAACGCGTGAATTGGTGGCTGAATGATGGCTAATGTAGCCATACTATCAGTTCTGGTTAGGGTATATCTATAAAGTTTGCACTGGGGTCAGTAAGGGACATGACATCATCTGTGTTGCATTTAATTTCCAAATACTCTTAGGCAACAAGACTGAAAACCCAGATGGAAGTTTTTTTACTTTTCAGGTTCATAATCATGTGAATAGTTTATTGGTAAGGTAATTGACTATAGTGTCGAGTTTCGGCACTTGGAATTCTCAAGGTTGTAACGACCAGTTGTTGATACATTTTCGTCTAGCCTGTAGGTAAGTACATCGTTGCACAGGGTGCGTAGACTAGTGTGAGTTTGGTGGAAGGGAAAAGAGAAGAAAAAAGTTAGCCGACGACTCAGCAGGTTCACAAGATGTATTTACATTGAATGAAAGATACCTAAAAACGGTACAGTTTGACAACGAAGAGATGAGACAGTCTAGAAATCAAAATTAGAAGGTGAGTGGGTAAGATTTCGAAAGCGTTACAAAGTCAAAGATATGGCTTACCAAAAATGAGCACTAGCAAATACAAAACCTGGGTCTAGGGTTTCCTTGCGGTTAGCTCTTTATACCTAACGCTTGCCACGTATTGTATATAAACCCACCAAGATTTTACAAAGCTTTGTTTGTGGAGTAAGTTAGAATTCGAAAGATAACCGAGTATTAACGCTTGAACTCTGTTAATAATACGAAAGTTACATTTTAAGCAAACAAAGGGTCGTATTGGACATCGACTCTCATACAGAAATAAATATTAAATGAGAAATAAACACTGAGTTGCTCGATATCTGTTGGCAAATGGACTCGTACTTGGATGTCTGGTAACTGGCAGAATATCAATTATGTTGCAGTTTATTTGATACTAGTACTGGAATCCAGGACGAGTGCTTTGTCCCATTCGGGACTCATTAGCTGGATGTACCTGGACCCCAGTGAGCCATGGTGTTCTCACTGAGACTAGAACCCAGTGCTATTAGCTTAGTGTCTCAGTGGCTTAATGGATAACGCTTCAACACTCGAAGCGAAGGGTATGAGGTTCAGGTCTCAGTGAGAGCACCAACTCTCACCAGGATACAGGCACATCCAGTTGGTCAGTTCCAAACAGGATAAAACGCTTGTCCTGGATTCCACTGCTAACGACCGAGTAAAGTACGAGATATAAACATATTGAAAGTATCATCCGACAGGCTGCAACCTTCCCATTACCTCAGTGAATATGCCTTTCATCCTGACATCCTATTCACTGGGCAGAAGAATTGTGCGACAGGTGGATCGGTTACAAATTAGAAGATAATGGGTAGTTTTTCGATTAAATGACACATTTCATATTATGTACAATCTGAAAGAAGAATATTCTTATCAGTCAATTTTCATCTGATTCTAAAGTTATAAAATGGAATTCTGTAGCATGAAAACAGGCTTAGTTTGAGGCAATTACTCTTTCGAAATGGAGTGTAAATTAGGACCTATTGCCAAACCAATTTTTCTCTTTAAGTTTATCAATATTAGGATGACATATACGGCTAAAAAATGTGATGATAAAAAAAAAGAAGACCATAAAAATAACAAAGACGGGGGTAGCCCTTATCTTGTGAAAGTCAAGTGACAAATTGCTTTTGAACATGTTCTTTCTGAATCCAAAGTTCAAGCTAGATCAGTCGTATTGTTACGGCTTCAGCTATGTTGAGTAGACGTTAGCGAGAAACAGGTAGCAGTGTTTTCGAGTCACAGTTTATGACATTAAAAGCTCGATTAGCATTTGAAATATACCCTGTATCTACCAATTGAACTAAGACAGAACCTTTCATGGATTTTATCTCACCGTTTGCTAGACAAGCCAGCAAATATTCTCGTGTCCACAGACTCAACTACTTAATCGTGTCCTACGTAACTTATTTCACAGGAATAGTTAAAATGATATGTGTAAGATGAAGAGCTAAGATTACTTGTTGTTTAAGATGTCAGCTGAACTGTATGTTTATCTTGAATTGTAGATGTAGGAAAGGGATTTCTTCTCTACTATAATCAATTAATGTTTGGGATTAGTGTAAGCAGTGTTTCCTTTGACAAACTTTTCAGGGTATCCATTTTCACTAGGAATATTGTAGTGAACCTTTCCAACATCAAAATAATACTAGGATTAAAATAAACAAATAAACGTTTACGGCGTCAATGGGTGAATTTAATGCTCTTAGTTTGCTTTAGCGCATAGGCATCTGCGCGTTGACACTCGCCAGTTTTGCGTCTTCTTTGTGCTAGACCTCAGCAACTAGCTCAGAACCCATAGCTTAGCCACTGATAGGAAAATAAGTTGATTTTCTTCCCTAAAATAATGTCTTTATCTCTGACTGATCAATAAACTAGTCTGAGTAGTCTGTAGCACATATCGTGTTTTCTAATTAGTCTTCCTACTTACACATAGGTAAGGTACTGATTAGTTGGGTATTAGTGTACACTGATTTACGTAAGGCTTATCAAGTGTTGGGCAACAGTGATATAACCAGACCACCTAACAATGTCACTGATACACAGTAGTCCTTTCTCCACACACTCCTCGAAACAAATCGAAAATGTATTCATCTCAAAATTGGCCTAATTTTACGCTGAACACTTCCACTATATAACAGTAGGAGATGATGAGAATTAATTAAAAAGAATATTTGAACAACGTAATGAGAAGACGGAGATTATTTGAAACATATGACATATAAGCGCTATACATTTCGAACAATCTGATCATACATGAACTTGTTGAATAATTTATACATAACTTTGAAAGGTTGTATATGTCATACGTCACAGAGTTAGCCGAAGGATTGATTAGAAAAGCTTGGTTTTATAAGAGATATGTGGATGACATTTTTGTTTTTTATGGAAAACGTGAGAAGGCCATGTGCTTATTCGATAAAATGAATAGTGCTGGAAGCCATATTAGTCTAACTTACTTAGAAGAAGTGGATGACAAACTATCATTTTTAGACATACCGATTAGTCGAAGAGGGGATGGTCGAGTCAAAAGGTTTATCCATTGGAAGCTGACTTGGTTAGGACAATACCTTAGTTGCCATAGCTACTGTTCAGGCCAATACAAGCGTGACTTAGTCAGGTGCCTGTTTAATAGAGTTCATTGTATCATTATAAGAATATGTTTTAATATAATCCCAGCGCGTTTAGAAAATCAAAACAAGATATTTCTGAACGTTTCGCTATGTAACCACAGCTTCTTCAGCAGAATAATATGATAATGATAAAAATATTCTTATGATGACTGAATCAGACTCGGCACTCAACTTTTTCCAGGACACTCGTAACAGCTATGGTCTGGATGTTCATTGTATTTGCGCAGACGACAGCGACTAATCAGTATTCTGTTCCTAAGAAAAATGTGTACATTCCATTGTCATACAGGTGTGAATCGAATAGCCTAATCTTGAAGCAAAAGTTCAAATCAGCTGTTAGCAGGACATACCATGCGACCAATGTCATTTTAGTGGAGAAGACAAAGCTCATGCTTCAGCAAAAACTTAAACAGCATTTCAACGAATGTATCATATCCCATTGTGTATATCAATTTACATGCATGTGTGGATACATATACATAAAGAGAAATACTCGTGACCTGCAGTTAAGAATGGTTGAACATATGTTTAAATGGCCCCAGAAACAAATGATCTCTAACAGTTTAATAAGTAAAGATGACAAACGTTCTTCCCCAGGGATAGCAAAACATTAGAAACTGGTCATAAGATTGATATGAAGACAGTTTTTACCGTACTGTATAGATATGGTCAAGGATAAATACTTAGATTTATCGAAGCACTTGCTATCCATAAATTCAAACCCATTCTATGTATTTAGAAACAAACTGCACTTACATTTAACCTACCCTGGTAGTACACAGTCCAACTCTTTATACTATTGGTGGAGATGATTTGACCTTTTGTTATTTTTCGCCTGTCTTGTTTTGTTCTGCCTTCGTTATATTTCTTAATTATAATTCTATTGACTTAATTAACCTTTTAAAGTTTTATATAAATTATTCGATCATGTGTAATCAGACTTTTCGAAATGTATAGAGCTAATACATCACATGTTTCAGATAACCACCGTCTTAGTTGTTCAAATTTATTAAAGGGACTAATTGTTTCAAGTTACTGAAAGAATACTTTGTCTTCAATTAATGTTATAGGAATCCTTAAATTTTTAAAATTCTACATTACATAAGGAACAAAAACGAAGCACGATTTATGGGATAGCTCTCAGAGCATAAATTTTTCTTTATAATTATATGAAAGTGACTTTCTTGTTTGATTTATGCTTGATTTCATTCGTTGTGTAAATTTCCAAACATCTGGTCTCGAGTCATTCCTATCGTAGGTGTTTGGTTTTGGTTCGATGAACAGAGATTCAGTGGTCGACCTTTTGCTGCATCTTAATATTTTAATTTTTAGGAGTATTGTTCTGTCGCACCACTGTGTATGATTGTGTTTTAGTCCATGCACAGCAAATATGGATAGTGGCTAGCAGTAGATTAGTTATCTTTTCAGAATCTATCATTACGAATTTACCAAAGTTCGAATACTCTGCTAACCTTGTTGACCCGGTTCGTCTAATTTGATCTACATACTTGACCTCAACGTCATTGAATGATATTCGATGAATTAAATTACTGTGTCTAATTGGGTTGATAGAATCTTGAAACAGATAAAGTTTGTCTCTGAGTTAATTTGTAGGTCTTAATGTCACTCTAATTTCATCATTATTAGGAAACTGACAGGATTTCTGACGTACCTTCCCTATACGGCAACGCAAAAGATGGTTTAACCGCCTCATTACTTGTATTACATTCATTGCTTCCATTGCTACTACAAAGTCAAAGTATCTGTTAATGCGATAGTTATGTGCGAACACTAGTATATAAGCCCTCAACTTGTCTTCTTTTTATTTTAGAATCTCGGTCAGTCAATATCAACAACGTGGCATCACTGCATAATGATCCCAGTTGCGACAGGACATCCAGCGAGAATATATCAAGGTGAAAGGTGGAGAAATCGGAAAGAAAACAGTCAACGTGCTAGGAACTCATGAAAGGAGATCAGGGAGGAATGAAGCATTGTTGAAATTTGATATAACTTTTAAGATGACGATAATGTGGGAATACATCTGCGCCACTGAAATCGACTTTGATCTATGTAACCTAGAGTCTGCAATCACTTGTTACTTTTATCACGCTGATCCCATCCGGGAAGACTAAATTTCGTTACATGGTGAAACAAATAGTCGAAGACTAACTTGCCCTATGCATCTGTGGTCGAACACGTGAAAAGTCTTGATTTCTTCTAATTCCAGTGGCCACTTCTCACACAGGGCGAAGTGCAGTGCAATACACTGGGTCTTTAATCGTAATCGGCTTTCATGGTGGCGACAAGATTGACGAAAGTCACTAGAAGCTAACAGGGGTTTTTACCCGTGAAGAGACTTGCGAGCACTAACCAACCTGAGCTGATTCGAATCCCAAAACAATTGAAGAGATCAACGTGCTCAGCCACTTCGCTACTTATTGTTAAAAGAGCACTAGCGAAGACCAATCCTGTGGCAACAGTTTACATTTGGGTAGTGAGAAACGAGCCCAAACATTCTCCGACTGCCATTCAGGGTGTCAAGAAGACTCTGCACCTTTTCAGCATCTTCGCCTAGAACGACATTATCATCTGTGTGAAGTAGGTCCACTAATCAGTTTATTATGATAAAGCCAATACCCGCCGAGTCAGACAGAGAGAATAAGACTATCATAAGCACATCTAAGGTAAATAGGAATGAAGACAGTACCAATCGACATACACAACTCGCCTGACATCATAGAATGACCCTACTTAATACGCCTACCGGCGTTAGAATGCAGAACTTTCGACAAAGAGGTATAATTGCTGAGCACTGCTTCCAATGACATAAGATGTCTCTACCAACGGAGACGAATTTCGCCCACAGGCCAGGAGATACAATTAGTATTAGGTGCCGGCAAATGCCTGTGTTCCAAGATCTGGTCCACACACATAAAACCAGATCTAAAGCCTGCTTCATTTTTTCGCATTCGCTTTCGCCGAGTTTTACTTAGGTGTCTGATGACTATAGAATCAATCATCTGAGACACAGTGGTCATCAAACTGATTTCAATGTGGTTAACAAAACAAGGTTGGTCTTTTGTCTTGAAAACTGGAACAATCAGTGACTGAGAGCAGTCAGAAAGGATTATATCTGAGTCTTATACATTAGCTTATACTTCACTCATGGCGAGTAAAAATCCTTGACCGCCACCCTCAAATACCTCTGGTGCTAACTTATATTAGTACTTTAACCTTCCTCGCTTCACCTTACTTTTAACCTTTTTAAATTCAATAAGGGTTAGAGGTCCTGTCTTAATTTGCCGTTTTGGATCCAACTAGATATTTGAGAACGGAATAGTAGCTGGAAACCAGTTAAACTGCATCTTGAGGTTCTCCGCCTACTATTCCAGTTGTATCCTCTGGGAGTGAGTAGCAGAACTACCCACCCAAGCCATAGTCCCAATCAGCATCAGTTTCTTCAGTAGGTCTACTGTCACCTGCCATTGTCGTATTTTTACTCCATTTAACCTACTTTTCCAATCAATGCTGATTTATCTGGCTGAGATGCTTAGTCAGTTAATACGAATCGATTACCACTGCGTAACCCATGCAGATATCTAATCCTTAATACTCACCAATGATCGATCATATTTTCAATCTAGCCAGTTAACTGAGAAACGTGATACTGTTGTGTTCTGTGGTTAAATGATGGATGTCAATCGCCAAACAAATATGGACCTGAGTCTTGTAATCGTTGGCAATCATCAGCAAGGCTGATCTGCAATCATGAGGATAATAGTATTACACTGGTGGTTCGAACACACTTAATTTGATGCTGCAGACAAAGATTTTATCACTGAGTTGCTCAGGTCATTACTGATTTACTAAAGGGGGGGATCTGTACACGAAGTGACGAACAGTGAAGGATGCATCCGATTTCCTACTCACCATTCACTGAGCTTCTTCTGCTCTATATTGTGCTTGGAGTCCGTAGAGATGCAGTGACGCTCATCCATCAGCTCTGAAGAAGCTGCTGAGATCTACTCATCCTCTGTAACCTCTTTCTGAAAGCCAGTTCCGATTTTTAGCGCTGTTGTAACAGCAGACTAAAGATGACAATAAAATTCTTCTGAATGATTGACATTGCCCTATGCCGATAAATGTCTAACCAGTTGCTCACTGAAAGCAGTCTCAGTATTCTCACCTTAAAGATGCAGTCAGTATGCACTTAGTGCTGTATTTTATCTACATCCAACTGGATACGGACAGGCATGCTAGAACCAATGCGTGATCCTTATTGAAACGAGTGATCTAGAAGGAGTGGTAATCTACTACTGTCGTTCTTCAGAGATAACTTGTATAATTGTGATCCATCTATGTTCATTGCTGAGTTGAAGTCAGTAGATACCATGTTAGATAACGCCTCTTTTAATGTCCTAAATTCGTGCTGATAGAAATATATAGTTGTCTGAACACAGTTGTAGCCAGCGATCACCGTTATCTATTCGTTCGGCTATGATTCTGAAAGTGCCACCTAAGTACCTTTATGCCTTAACTAGCTTACACACTCCCCATGTACATTGAAATCACTTGCTATAACAACCACACCAGGGCTTCTGGCTTTCAGTGGGCTAAATATTTGATAGTAGAACTCATCCTTTGCTCTATTCTAACTGCAGTGGGTGTGTAGACGGAGACTACTAAGGTGCAACAGTGAGTGTCACCACTCTTTTTAGTCCTCCCTGCACCACCCAGTAGAACACAGAACATGTGACTGTCAGGTGAGATCCAATCAAGAAGGATACTTGCTGTCTAAGGAATCAGTGCTATACATATACCCGCAAGACCAAGATAACTAGCCACGGAATACCCAGAAACTCAGTTGGTAAGTCTTGCGGATTCACCATACCGTCCGGTCGAGGTTAACTAAGTAACTGCGCACGATGAGGAAGGTATTAAAGGAAGAGATATTGAAGGTTGATCTTCTAAAGGCACCTAAAAAAGAAACTATATAAGTTTTGCTTGACCACACAGCATATAAGATATCTACTTCAGGTGGGTTACATACGGCTTTTTGAAAGTCTGGAGTGTAAACGTTTTTATTTTGGGGTCTACCTTTCTTTGTATAGAAAAGGCAGCACCATTGTATTACTGCTGGTTGTCTTTGTGTAACACCCTATTCCTGTTACGTCCCGTTCAGCCTGGTGTGCAACTTCGCCTCAGATCTCCAGCACTGCTTGGCGACGAACATTATGAAAGTGACTGCTTTTTGTTTAACCATTACCCGACATACCTTTCTTGTATGGTAGGACCTCGGTGGAACAGGTTGTCCATTTACATGGCTCGTCGTGAAATACAAGACCGATTACCACTCAAAGACAGCTGTAAACTGTATTGCATCCACCAGTGAGTTAGTCTGTCAGCGAGAAGAAACAATGAATGCGTTCTGATTTTAAAACGGTGAATATGTCACCCATTTACCTTCACCATACTTTTGTTGGAGGATCAGACCTTATAACAACTATCCAAGTAGATATCTAATACCATTGAGGATAATAATGATCTCATCGTTGCTTCTAGGGTTTATCTAGGTATTTCATCTTGAAACTTGAAAATTGTAGAAATGACGCAAAAGATGACGGCTAGCATGATTTCTACAGTGAGAAGCTCATTTCTCTGAGTGCGATAAGTATCAGTTTTCGGTTCAATTCTAACCGCTTCTAGAGCTCTATTGAATGAAACATTGGTATGTAATCTGGCTGCATCAAGACTAATCACTTCCTATCCACTTCTATACAGCCTTTCTTTCATCTCGTATCAGTTGGTTTGTCTCGATTTTCAGCAGTTTCTTATAGGGTAAAATTTAGATGAAATTACTGAGCGACTCGTATGTTGAGATGTTTCAAAAGTCAACTGTTGGTCTAACCCGATAAAGTGGTTTGTGAATCAATAGTTCCATATATTCGATTGGGACTATATTCATATTTATTGAATCCAACCATTTCTACTAGACTAGAGACAAACACTTTTATGAGACATTAAAATTAGTATTCATTTTCACTTCTTGAGGACTCCAGCTCCCAAAGACTTCAAATTTGTTCAATTTCAGACTTTGATTCACTACTTCATCAACCAACTCTTATGACTTAAAGCATAGGTTAGACGACAGTGAAAAAATGGTTAGTTTTGACATAACTAGCCTTTACACAAACATACTGATTGACATGGTTCTGGAGGCAATTCGAAACGGGCTTAAAGATAACAAAGAACTTACGCAGCAAACTAAGCTGCTGATCGAGGAAATCATACTAGAAGTACGACTATCCCTAACATCTAGCTTTTAAATTTCAAAATAAAATATACAAACAAACTGAAGGTGTTGCTATGTGATCAGTAATATCCTCTATGGTTGCAGACATATTTATCGATAATTGGGAACAGATGGCCCTTCAAACATTGAGTCCTACTCTAAAGATATGGTTCCGATATGTAGATGATACATTTACAGTGCTGAAATCGGAACGCATCAATGGGTTCTTGGCACACATAAATTCAGTGGTGAATGCAATCTAATTTACCTGTGACTTAGAAAGTGATGAAGGTGAGCTAGCAATGTTGGATTGCAATATTAAAAGAACACAAGAAAGGAATCTCAAGACTAGTGTCTTTAAGAAACCTACCTATTCGAATCGCTACTCAAACTTCGAATCCTCGTACCCCATTTTACTTAAAGTAGGCCTAGTTAAATGCTTAGATGATAGAGCGAAAAAGCTTACTAGTAGATCGGAAAATCTGCGACAAGAAATTAGACACATCAAGAATACCCTACCTATAAACAATTACCCACCAAAATTTATGAATAAATTCATAAGAAATCGAAACAAAAATAGTAGTAGTAGTAGTAGTAGTAATAATAATAATAATACAGATGTTATTAATAATAATCCCACTACTAGTGGTAATAATGGCGACAGGGTTAAGAGAGAATTCAAAGCCTCTACTGTGTCACCACCATACAAGGAAGGCACCTCAGAAGCACTACGAAGAATTCTCATTAAGGCTGGCATTAAAGTGGCACTCAAACCAACAAACTCACTGAGAAACAAGCTTTGTAGGTTAAAACATCCAATATCGATGCAATTAAGCAAAATAATCTGGTTTACCAGATTCCTTGCAATGATTGCGAGGTCAATTACATAGGTCCAAGCAGTCGACTAGGGTTGATTAGAATAACAGAGCACAAAAACTCAGCTAAATCAAGATTAGTAGATCCTAATAAGATGAGAAATCTAGAGAAAAGCTCGGCTATAGCTCTGCATGAGATGACAAACAATCACACAATAGGGTGGGATAGGGTGGCAGTGTTGAAAACTAACTTAGTTGGGTGGAGGGAGAGATTGATAACCGAATATTTGCTTATTGAATCAACACCAAATACATACAACTGAAATGATTCTGCACCTGTCCCAGATATATGGAAAATTCCACTACCCTTGTCATCACAGAGAAGGAGAGAAAAGTAGGAATATATAAAGTCCGTCTTGAAGTTGTGGAGTTACCTGATATGAATATGGACAATAAATTGTGTCTGAAATATTATCGAGTAAATGTTACTGTTTCACTGTGTTATATTTCTAATAAACAGACTAAAATGGAATTACAATCGACCACAGTGCTCACGTTTTACACTTATATTAATAGAAAAAAGAAGCTGCAAAAATAATTCATTTCAAAATCGCCACTAGATCTGCTATGTCATAAACATCGCGTTTAATGAGTAGTTAGGGGGTGAAGTGTTTCTAAAAAATATCGTTTTAGTGGATTTTCGCATTTAAAAATTCTAAACATGCAGTGAATCTTGTAAGGGTGCTTTAAGTATCTGCCTGCTAGGTTGAAGTGCTCCTCCACGTCACCAAAACACTATCAGCCTAGAGATTAATACGCACACATTTAAAATATATAACCATTAACCAAATTATCGGCTTAGGCATTAGCTGTGTAATTAGTCCCATAAGTTTTGTTTTAACAGTCATCCACCTCTAAACAACCATCATTTCACGTCTCCTTTGCGCTGGTCAGCAGTTAAATACTGAGATTGTGTGGTATAGCCATTTATAATCGGATGCCATAATCTTTCCCCTGAATTAACCTTTCGGCTGCAGACTGATAAATATGCTACCATTTTAAGCGTTTGCTATCTGACCTGTCCTTATATTTGTATTTTATTATTTTAGAACTGATGCACATTGATTTATGTAAGACTGGTAGCATGTTAGGTAACCTCAACACAACTAGCCTTTTACAAGTCGAATAAAATACGCAAATGACAAAAATCTTCAGTTAGGCTGTAGATTCTAGAATCTTGCATAATTCTGAACGGCATTTCATTTTTATCCTGTCAAGGCCTAGGAACACAAAACTCATGGGGTCATTTGTATGTGCACGTTATTCTGCGTTATGTGATTTAAACTGCTTAGCGCCAAATACCTATTTCTGTTTGCAAGAAGAGTTTTGAAAACCTAAGTCTCCAGAACTTAGTAAAATTTAAGCGTATTTCTGACAATCAGTTTCTTAGGGGTCTAAATGTCTTTTAGTGTTTCACCTTGTGACATCAGGACTGATTCCATGTTTCATATCTCATAACGTTTGGAACAAGCCATAATCAGTCAAAAAATTACCTAATACGAATCTCTCAAACAACTTGCCATTACAGATTTGGTCAGCGAAATTCTATACATATTAATGATGGATGGTGCCTGGCAGTGGAATCCAGGACTCAGGTTTCATCAGCTAAATGTACCTGCCTTTTAGTGAGTGATGTTGTTCCCACTGGGACTCGAACTCCGGACCGATTGTTTCAAACTCCAGAGAGTTATCCAGAGTTCGAGTCCCGGTGAGAAGAGCATCACTCACTGAGAGGCAGGTACATCCAGCTGACCAGCCCCAAAATAGGACAAAGCACGCATCCTGGATTCTACTGCCAGCCACTATCCATCATTAATATGTATATTAAAATACAGGCGATATCGAGACATTCGCGCGGGAGCCCATATGCCAATTGAGACTAATCAATTCGGTCCAATCAATGACGGTATAGTACAAGCAATAACACAACAAAACTTCTAATTTAGAATCTGCGCTAGTATAATGAAGCTTCATTGCTGGCTTGTGAAACTATTCATTACAATTGTGAAGGCAGGATATTTCTGTAACGAAGACAAAAGAAGAAAATGAAGCTGTTTTCATTTAAAACTTGCAGAACTTCACCAGGTTTTCTCTTTTCTATTTTGCTGTTTTTAAGGTTTTCCATCTATACACAAGAATTTAATAAAGGAAGAGAAATTAAATTATGAAAGATGTAGCATTTCAAGTGACGGTAAAATCGAACAGTA
>OX104134.1:65366088-65409369 GCA_944470555.2 Heterobilharzia americana
TATTCAGGATTAACTTAACAGAAGAATAAATTTATATCAGCAATGCTGATTATTTGAAGTTCAGGGGCTGAAAGTCCTTTGTAACTGACGTTTCAATATATTGTCTACTACTAATTTGAGTATGCATGAAAACGTAGCATTTATCATACGTTGAAAAACATATTGTTTGTTAATGCAATATCAAGGGAATACTCTTTGTCATAAAATAAACACCTCTCATTTTTCGGATACTTTATACAGGTCCACAGCAAACTAACATAAAACAATCAAAATAGTCGCATTAAATAATGAAAAATTATTAGAAGATAATTCAGGGGAGAAAATTTTCTTTTCAACGAATCATTTTCAAAAGCTGTACATCATAATCTCCGGTCAATAAAGTCATAAGGTGGTAATGGCTAGCCTTTTTTTATGACTTCATACTGACCCATTAATTATTGACAGACACATATTTTGTTGCAACTATGATAACGATGCACAGTTTTGAAAATGATTCGTTGAAAAGAAAATTTTCTTCTGCTTGAATAAACTGTGTTAAAATTTCATGAAATTAAAAACCATTAATTCCACTTATTTAGTGAAAAAATAAACCTAGTACAAGGACATACATTTCTGCACAAAAAGTCAGTGAAGCAAATTATTGGATCCACCTCAAGCAATCATTATTTCTACTGTCGTCAATTAAGCCACCTGCTCGTTAGCAGATTTGCTTAGGTTAGTTGTATTACTACTGTTTCTTTTACTGATTTTATTACTTCCCTTTTTTCCAAGCTGTCGCCTGCTTATAGACGAAACAAGAGTTAAATCTAGAGGAATGTTCAGCTATGATGTGTTGTGTTGCTTAATTATTATTTGTGCAGTTGATTTCGGCAGCGAGTATATTTGTCACTGTTATTTGTAGTATCGTTCTTGGCATGATCTCACCAGCCTGCATTGTGCCCTTTGGTTGAAGAATTTTGTTCTGGAGGTATACAACCTTCGAGAGCTGTCCTACTTCTTCCTAAGACCGAGAACATTTAAGCTACTTTGATAACATGATGTTACAGATAGCCCAGTACCAGCCAGAGATAGTTTGAGAAATGTTTTGTCAGGCAGGATAGGTAGAGATTGCATGATGGTGGCAGCAATCTAGAAGCTGACAGGTCTTGACTATCGAGCATTACAGTTGCGGTAAACAGATAGGTGATTTGAACTTGCACTAAACGAAGTATTTGGCTAAATAATCAAGATATTCTAAACATCAGGTTATAAAGAAGAACCACTAAGCTTGGCGCCCTGAATATCAATGAAACAGACTTTTCATTTCTCTGGCTGTGACTGTTTTAGTTAATACACATTCGCACGAGGTGTGAACTCACCAGTAACCTGAAAGTCAGTCTAGAAATCATATCCAGGTAGCATGATTGTTCAAAATTGTAATTAGCTAACTGTCTGTTCTAGAATCCTGTATTTCCAGTGACGAGTATGATATATAAGCAAGGTTAGCTGGTAATCGTCAAACTTCCTATAGAAACTGCCTACAAGCTTGGAAATCCATTCTTTTTTTGCTGATACCATTCTTCTAAAGTTACAAATTCCTTAACACTGGTATGACTGTCTTCTGAGCTGGATTGGGAAGAATATTTAACCTTATTCATCTGTTCCATGGGACTAAGAACTTGCAGCAACCTCAACACATGAAGTTGGCTTAATATGCATCAAAATTACTCCGTATAAATTTTAATTGTTAAAATGCTACTTAATGATATTTGAATGTGTCATAATAGGTATTCGTTTTTAAAAAACCAATAAACACTGGCTGAACAAAATGCAGCAAGGTAAGGAAGATCAATGGCAGATTTTAGGTCTTCCAAAAAACCGTAACTACCTTGTTGAAAGCTGCCTTTTTTTATGTTTCACCAAAAATATTCGGCTTCGGGTATCTGCTAAAAGCATCTTGAACGGCTCTTCTTCAGTTCATAAAGAAAAATTCGTGTATGTAAAGCATTTTAGCTTCACCATCAACTTATACTGGGTAAACAGCCAAAATCAGAGCATCATCAAAGTAGGCTGATAATGCATTGACTTTCGAGGGAGGCAGTTTCACACCCAAAACTACGAAATACACTCGAACATTTTTTCATGCATTATTATTATTATTATTATAATACCCTTGGAACATAGGGCTTCAGTGGCACGCTTTCATTTCACTCTGTTCTCTACAGTCTTTTGAACCTCGCTCCACGACTGCCCAGAAACTTTCATTTCTTCCGCACATGATCTCATCCATGTCACCCTCAGCTAGGGACGCCTAACTCGTCGTTTCCGCCTTGGATTCCACTCGATGACCTGGCCAGTCGACTGATGTCCCCAGTTGGCCTTCTCAGTGTATGCCCAATACAATCCATCCACTTTCTTCTGCATATTTGTTGGGCGATGAATTCCTGGTTGGTTTGTTGCCAGCCAGAGTTTCTTGTTTCTCATTCTTATTATTCTGGCCTTCCGATTTTCAGTATCGAGTGAGCGTAGGCGGCAGCTATTGATGAATATCTGTAGTTTGTTGAAAGTATTTTTGTGATGTGCCAAGTTTCTGAACCATAAAGGGGCACTGACTTGACACTGGTGTTGAAAATTCGGACCTTCTTCTTTGTGCTGAGTGCAGTGGATTTCCACAGAAATTTCAGATTCATGAAAGTCTGTCTTGCTTTTCCGATCTGGATTTCACGTCGTCATCTGTGTCGCCGCCTGCAGTTGAAACAATGCTGCTTTGCCTAGGTAGGTGAAAGAGACCACTTCATTCAGGTTTCTCCAGTTCATGGTGAGTGATGCTTGCTGTTGGTGGTAATGGCGTTGGTTGGGTGTCATCATCACATCCGTCTTATCTACATTCACTTCAAGTTCCAAATTCGCTACCCTGCCTCGCCTCTTCTGTCAACTTGTTAGCTTTCCCCTGTACATCTTCCTGTTTGTGCGACAAGACATTAGACATAAATCATCATCGTCGGTGAAATCCAAATCCTCTAGGGTCTTTTCATGAGTTCAGCCAGCGTATGCTCATCTTATCGCTCGTCACACTTTCTTACATGATCAGTCCGGTCCAGTCCAGTCGACCACAATGAGGAAGATCATTGGTGACAGTAGGCGGCAGCTTCGTCTTACTCCTGTCTTCACTTCACCTCACTTCATTTCAAAGACATCACTGAGTTGAGTTTCCCATTGTGAATCACTTGGCATGTCGCATCCTCATATAACATACATAGCATATAGCTGCTGTGTGAATGAGGTGATAAAGGTTTGTGGCACTAAAACCGTAGTGTTGAAGCAGCTGCCTGCCAAATTACTTCTCGGTCGACGCTATCGAAGGCCATTTCCAAATCGATGAAGTTCAGGTAGAGAGAGATCCAGTTGTCTAACATTCTATGATCTGTTCTATGATGATGCGTAGCGTAGCGTTGCAACTTAATCCTCACATGATTGGTTTTTCTTGAAGCCAGCCAGCCTGTGCCTGTCGTAATTTTGAGTCTAGCGCATCCTTTAGTGTCTCCAGTATGATGCAGCATAGTATTGTCCTTGAGATGGACGGCAGGATGATTCCGCGCCAGTTCATGCAAACACTTAGGTCTATCTGCTTTGAGTGTCTCACAAAGTAGTGCTTCTCAAAATCAATGTGCAGAAAACTCACCTTCCTTCCTTCCTTCCTTCCTTCCTTCCTTCCTTCCTTCCTTCCTTCCTTCCTTCCTTCCTTCCTTCCTTCCTTCCTTCCTTCCTTCCTTCCTTCCTTCCTTCCTTCCTTCCTTCCTTCCTTCCTTCCTTCCTTTCTTCCTTCCTTCCTTCCTTCCTTCATTCCTTCCTTCCTTCCTTCCAAACATTCTGCAGTAGTGGTGTCAGCATGTCCGCTGCTGTTGTCTCTACGTCTGTTTTCATTGCTTCAAGGTGGAATTCCATCTGTGCCTGCTGCTTCCCCGAGTTTCAGCAACTTTATGGCCTTCAGCACTTCACTTCAGCTTTTGTCAGAGGGCTTGTGCTCACTGGCAATTCTGTGGCTGGGCTGTTGGTGGTATTTCTGGACGAGTTGCTGATGGACGCGGTAGCCAATTCAACAGTTTCTTGAAGTGATCAGCCCATCGTTTCCTTTGTTTCTCCTCCCTCGTGGTAACTAGCTTTCCTTCACTATCTTTCATTGGTTTCATCTGCATCGATCTCTTACCTCCCAGAGAATAACCTCGTTATTTGATACAATGTTGTCAGGTCTCTGTCTCTCCTACCTGCAGCTTGTTCCCCTTCACTTGCCAATGTGTCGTAGCAGTGTCTTCTGTCTTTGCACACACTCGTCTTCACTTCTCTGTCCAGTGTGGTGAGTGTTTTATAGGTTGCACTCAGTTCCTCTTCTCAGTGTGCATCCCTGCATTGCACTACACTGGTTCATCTTCAGCTTCACCATCTTTCGCTCCCTCGCCCTGCTCTAACAGCTTACATGTGTCCGTGGTGACCTACTGTGTTCTATCAACAGCTTCTTTCAAGGCTTTCAACTTGATTTCGAAGGCCCCTTGCAATAGGTTGTCAGTGGCGTGAACCACATACATCTGCTCACCTTTCCCTTCTCATCTTCTGTCCAGTAGGCTGCATCTCCACTTTCTTCACGTCGTGAAATGAAGTCGATGCGATTTTTAGTGTGTCCTGGTGTCCGGTGAAGTCCATGTCGCTGCCCTGTCAATATCCGTGTATTTGTACTCACTGCCTAGTCTCCAATCACCAAATCGTTGAATGTGCAGTAATCTGCAAACAATTCTCCATTCTCGTTCATCACTTCACCCAGTGCTTCTCCACCCATGATCAGTTACTTCTCCTCCTGTGTTGTCCGCTCCCAATTCGCCTGACATTCATGTCACCCCACCCATTAGAATTTGAATGTCACCAACTGGGTTTGGGTCTTGTCCATTACTGACTGCAGTTGTCTATAGAATTCCTCCTTCTTCTCTTCATCTACACTATTTGTAGGTGCACAGTGTAGTATGGTCGTGTATGGTGGTGACTTCCCCTTCCTTTTCAGTTGAATCCATCTTGCTGTCATGATCCTGATCGTGGAGGAGACTGGTTCCCATTACATGAGAGCCTTTGATGGTCTTGGGGACATCATGATGGCCACTCCATAACTCAGTGTGTTCATGGTTGTCGTCTGGGTGACAATACCGGAGTATATTATTGACTCTCCAGTTGATAGTTTGGAGAGTCCACCTGCATTTCATCTGCTTTCGCAGATTCCAAGCACTTCTATGCCATATTTTCTCGTTTCTTATGCAATCTGGGCAGCCTTGTTAGCTTTGAACATTGTTCTACATTCCATGTCCCCATCCTTACTTTTGCTTTCATCTAGAGAAACGAAGACACATCGGACGACTCGCTTTCAGAAGGCTTTCACCAACCAGTGTCATTTCGTCTCTCCGATTCCAGCGAGGCAAAAGTTTGTTTTTATTTTTTATACTTACTTAATGCTTTGAAGTTTCTTCATTGATTGGATTGTTTTTCCGGGATAGGATGGCTAGCCCTACGCCCAACCTTCCACCTTTATCGGGGCTTAGGACCGGCTAGTAACTAGTGAACTAGTTAACCAGGCTTTTTCCATGCATGCTATGAGTTAACAATTTTTAGTCTCTTAAAGCAAAAGTAGTTCATAAATGTAAGTCATTAGGGTCTAGTACGTAAAGAAGTAGCCACTGTTTGGGACGGTTAATAATTCATCGGTTAATTGTGATTTTCCGTAAAATCATAGATGCAAACAGCGAAATCAGCATTACTTTTCTGGAATAATAAAATAGATCTTTCAGAGGCTAAGTTCATGGTAGGCTTTACCACAAACACCTCGATTTACCATCAACCATTTGGACCGAAGCACTTGGGATTAAAAACACTGGCGTAGAGATGAATAACGGCTTGTATAATGACGTATTCGCACAGAACAGGTTGATAAACAGCTTGAGGCTTCTTACATATATATAAGGGGAATCGATAACCTTGTTTTAAAGTCACCGGATTCTGTTTAAAATTGAAAATATTGGCACTACACTAAACTGAAGATGATCAAACAGATTAATTGGCTGGAGACTTTAGATACTGCTACATACTGACCTTAACCATACCCTAATAGTTGGTCATTTTAGTTGCTTTTCTTTAAGATTTATCGGAACAAATCATGCCCCATCAAGTTTCTAAATCCTATGATTTTCACCTCGTTCCATTGATTTGTACACGTTTTCTCTACTAATGAATGATAATGAAATATTTTTGGACCAAGAGTACCAAACTTGTTTATGTGATATACTTTAATTGAATCAGATACACTCTGAAAGCACACTATGGAAATAAGCCACCGAAATAAGTGGGATAGAGAGAGAGAATTTTAATTTTAAAGATTTATTTTGTTCACATTTTCTTGACTAGACTAGAGAAAACACAGACTTACCATAGTACTTAGATCAAGAAATGCTGCTCTTTATGTTATAGAAGGATGTTTTCCTTCATCCATCTTTGCTTACCGACGATTGTGAAGAATGATCTATTCATTTTGTATACAGTTAAGCATAGCTTCTATAAAGTTATTTCTGTTTTAAAGAACCACAATTATATCACACTTATATTTGGAATCAATGGTTATGAAAAATAACGTGATGATTAAAAGACATCTGAGTAGTTTGTCTTTAAATAAAACATACATAGACTGATATCATTTACGACTATTTGATCATATGCCTTCCCCAAAATTATTGATAAGAACATCTGAGTTAGTCACGGTATTGTAGACTGTTGTCTATGTGGCCTTATTAAAGTGCATGAACTTTCATAGGTTTCATTTCAGTGCAGGCATCCCATGTAAAATAGTATTCATGCTCGTATTATCTTGAAAAATTTCAAAGTAAATCATATTCAACAACGATATTAGGCCTTATTATTTGTTTCAAGTTGACCTAACTATTCAACACAAACAAGTGATAATCAGACATTCTCTATGAAGTCTCTCTTGGCTATGGAGAACAAAATGGTTTCTCTTGTAAGTAAAAGTTTCCTAGTGTACTGCATGGTGGTACTAAGAAGATAACTAACTCCAAATAAAGACCAGAAGTTTTGGATGGTTGGATTACAGAAAAGACTTTTATTAAATACCTTGAAAATGCAAAAGCGTGCAGTGAGGAAATAATAAAACAAATCTGATAAACGTATTCGGAATAAACTATGTGTTTAAGTGAGTAGTTGCGATATGCTCCGTCTGATTAAAATGATTATCTTACTCTAGCTTTAGAGAATTCAGGTATCATTTTAATACTGTCCTAAAACTAGTTTCAGCTGGGATACCTACGTAACGTACTGATCCCTGCGTGGTACATTACCATTTCGAAACAGAAGTTTTACATAAAGTTTGTGTATTTGAGAGCATATGGAGAAATATAACTTGACATTACCATCACCAGTTGTTTCTTTCACTGTAAAAAAGATGGAGAAACAAATTTTCTCATTTTGTAAATTCTGTTGTTTTGCAAATGTTAGCAACCACCAATTTGCAGGAAATGCACGTGTCATCCCATATAACCTACCTATTTAAAAAATTATCATTGTTATCAGTACCAACTCAATGAACGTTAACTGTGTCATTTGAAAATTTGTATGTATCTCTTTTTAGGGATGAAAAAACCACTTCATTTGTACCCAGTGATCAAACTTATGTTACCATACTTCTTTTGTATTAAAAACCTATCAGCTCTGCTAGCTCCATAAAGAAACTCTCTAGAGGGCACTTAAACTACCATCCCTAATCCAAGCTACAAATATATACCACCATAAAAAAAATTGGTCTCATTCAAAATGTTAATATCTTTCATTATGTTCTTGTTTTTACCACTTTACCACAACTTTATGATATAATTAGTATCATCATTATCAATATATTCCTTTGTAATCCATTAACTCAATCCTCAACTTTCTCAGCTCTACTAGATCAAATTTGGGCTCTGATCTATAAATGTATTAAACTGTTATCCTCCTTCACAGAATTCAATAAATGCCTGCAGCGTCTCACGAACTCGACCGTTACAAAAGAAGTGCAGCTTGACTTGAGTCAGTGTAGTTGTATAGTAATAATCATTAGGCAGAGAGCATTGTATAACCTTGATTTCAAAATTATTGACACTAATAATCAAAACAACTTTACAAATTTAAAAAAATTCATCTTCTCTGTTATTTAGACTCCCTGATGTTGTCAGAAACATAACCAATAAAATATTGAAGTTAGGTGGAAGTTAATGATATACACGAAATGGTTAAATGTTGATAAATGATTTGATTGCCAGTTCTGATGTCCTGGATGCTAATTGAAGTTCATCCCCTAATTTTTCAGTACAGTCACTACTCTTAGTACTGTGACAATGCAGTATATTGTGTTTTGATGCAAAATGTTACGAAGTAATAGACAATACACGGCAAAATTTCATCCAAAGTAGAATGACAAACTATTATTTAACTTGATTTATTTACGGTCCTATAAGTGTGAAGTTTCTGAGTTCAAAGCCTATCTTTTATTCTTCAAAATGAATATTGATTACTTTTTGGAACTACTGACTACACATTTTTACTTCGCGTAGGAATGCTAGGAATTGTGCAGTGAAACATCATATTTCATCTACACAACCAAAGCAATCAGACTAATTATCTGTATTTGTGATCTAAAACGGACATTTATACCTAATGACATTTACAATTAGTTATTATTTAGATTATCTGGAGAATCTAGGTCGGTTAACTGATGTTTATTTTCATAAGGAAGATAATCAAGATGCTGCTAAGATCTCCTATCTTGTCAAACTTAGTAATCGTCCTTGTGTGTGCATTTGGTTATGCTGCTGTGTGCTAATCAAAGTTGTTACTTACTTTTTCAGTGTTACTTCATTTTAGTTGGGTTATAGTCAAAATGTAATTACCACCATGCATTCACCTGTACCTAATCTTTTGCCTACATGAGAATTTGAGTGCTTTTGTAAGTTTTACAACAAAACCAAATTGAGAAATTTTGAATACGGTGTACACAAAACTTATTTTTTTGCAAAGTTCAGTCAAAACGTATCATTTATTCCCAACTAAAACTACACTCTGCTGATTACCCGTATATTTCTTAAGTGGGAAGTTACTTACTTACGAAAAACTGATCAAGGAAGACATCAAGTGATAGTTCTCAGGGTTTTTTTGATTGATATATTTGGGATGAAGATGAATTGATGAGCATATATATTCCTGAATTTAGTTAAAATATACTTACCATAAATACAAGCGTTACACTTCTCCGAGATATAAATTTGAATGTCTTTATTTCCCACTAACTACTTAATGAAATAATGCTCCAAAGCTGGCTATTGATTACTGGCGAAATCAATTTCCCAAACTTTCAGCCGTAAGACTTGATCAGGAGGGTCAACGAGGTATAAATTGTAGATGAATACCTTTGCGTAACAATGAACAGTTATCAATTTATGTTACAAGTTGGGATCAGTTAAAAGAACGTAGACCACTGGATACTAATCCACTGCTAAACACTACACTTTAATGTCTTTAATCTGTTCCACATAGAGCCAAGGACATATACTACTGAGGAGTTGCATACCGGAATGAGACAATCAACTAGTGCAAACAGTTTCCAGGTTTCTTCTAGCTGACATCTTCTGGTACTAAGGATAATCTTCATTCATTGTTGTATCTCTTAAAGATGAATTTAGAATAAAAAGAATGAAGTACAAAATGTTCGACGAAAACCTATGTCAGAGTCACCATTAGAAATAATTTGAGTCGTGAGAGGAAAAACTGAACGGATGACGAGATGACCACAGTATAATATTTTACTTCATTGTTGTTTTTATTATCGTACTATTATTACGGATTATTTACAATTATTGAACCTCTATTGTAAATGCAAGATAGATCTATCTGGTAAAATAAAGCGAAAACCAGAGGAATAAAACATTTATCAGCAGTTATCTGTATAATCGACTATCAAACAACTCTACATACATTTCTCTCCCTCCCCCCCCCTAACATTTATAAAGCTGAACAGTACAGAAATAACAACTGTAGCGAAACGATACAATAATATAGTCTCATCTGCTTTAAACATTTACAGTTTTCTTTATCTATGTTAATGATTGATCCTGTACACAGCTTCTTGCCAGTTTGATAAAAATTGTAAGCAGTTTGAGAAATATCTTGGAAACGTACTTCGAGATTAACGGAAAACCCTAGAAATGATAGAGATGAGCTTTTATTATCATGCAACAATTGTTGTTTCCGTTCTGTTCAGATACTCATTTACTAGACCAGCGGGAAAATCAAGATTCACTGAAGTAGGATACGCACAGCTGACTAACATGAGTAGTTGGAAGACACACACACCAATTTATAGCACATGAGAAAGAGATTAAGGCAGTCTAAACATTAAAAAACTATTCCCTCCGTTAATAACCGAAATTATGAATAGTACGTCCGGCTAAATTCAGTTCAGATAGCCAAACTGTTGTCAAAGACTCTATCGCATGAAAGTTATAGGTAAATACTAGATTTCGTTATGACGCCGATACCCCACATAAATATATAAGCGTACGTTTACTCTGCTTCACTCACAAGAATGAAATTTACGAATTACTAGAAACCATCGAAGTCTATAACTTCCTACCATACTGTCTTTGTAACCTTTCTTGAATCGATATAGTCTGTCAACGCGCTAAGAAGAAAGGCTTTTAGAGGTGACCAGATGTGTTGAACAAAACTTAGAAACTAGACACTTGTAGGTATGATACTAAGTACTGCATATATATATATATATATATATATATATATATATATATATATATATATATATATATATATATAATAGATTTGCATCATTTATATGCAGCTTCATTTTCATGACTCATCAATAAGCATGCTTGTTGTCATTATGTATTCAACTAGATAAAATTGTCTACTTGTTTTACACATGTAGTAATGCATATTCACTACAACAAAATATCAGTGCGTCTTATCAACCTAATATGAAGTACATCAGCTGCAATATCTGTAGTAAATATAGGTTACCTGGCCTCTGATAATGAAAGTTAAAGAAGTATCTTAAATCGGTTCTTACAAATCTATTCAATCCAAGATATTGCTTTAAACCAATAATTTGAAGTAAAACAGTTTAATACTTCAAGACCCAAAAATGATAAATTTGTAGTTATTCAAATTTTAGATATCTTTATCTGACTAAGAGCATCCTCGTATATAAAAAAAGTACGGCAAGGATTCAACACACAAAACATTCAAATAAAAAATTATTTGTAAGGTTCATTACATTAGGTAATAGGTATGGTGAACACTATGCATAAAATTATGGTATTGAACTCATACAGTTTGGGAGATATTTTGAAGTGATGACAAAAATATTCTTCCATCAGAGGTTCTTAATTACTATACTGACGAATAGATAAATACACTACTCACTCACTTTCGAAACAGTAGTTAATTGCATGACACTTTCTTCGTATGTAAACAAAAGTATATTTCAACTAATTTTTATCACTGTTGTTTCATATAATTTGGCTTTAATGAAAATAATAATAATAGATTATTTGTTCTGCATTCATGTTCATTTGATACATTTTAGTCTTACTAAATTATTTGATGCACTCTACTACGCGCACTTCCTGATCGCGTAATCCTATTTCATTTTCACTATGTAATTATGATCACTTGTGCAGCCACTTGTCGTTTGACGCTCCTATGTTTGCTATTAATACTTGATTACTTGACACCTCTCTTATCCTTGTAACGCCTAGATAACGCTAGTTTTCTATATTGGTCTAATTTAATTCACTGATCGGTTGAAAGCAAATCTTCATTATGATTTTCGTCACATATAAAGAGGTGTATCTGTGCCCCTTCGAGGAGACTGCAAGGAACACATCACAGAAAAATCTTGATCTAACTTGAATGGATACTAACTATATATTAAGTGCGGAAGGACCGCATTGTTGGTTCACTTTGTTCCGCCTTTACGTAACCAGGCTGCTACACGTTCACGATCACACACGGATAGAGCTCCTTGAGTAAGACCTATGTAACCTGCGCCGCAGGAGCAGCTCAACTCACAAACCATTGGTAGCATATCGCTGCTACTCTGAGTCGGTGACGGTCTGGTTGAGAAGCTGATAAAAAGTATCGTTGCAGCGATTATCATTTCGACGGATCAACCCAGTCGGTATGTTAAGGTATCACAGAAAAAATCACTTTTGAAACTTATTCCAAGATGTGGAGGTACCTAGCAACGTTACCCTTCTTTATCATTTAGGTCTCAACATCTATCTAGTGATGAAGTTTAGTGGGTAACCATTTTGCTACAATGTTGTCTTCAGCTTATTCATTTCTTCTTCTATACAATCACTTGAACATATATTTCGTATTTTGTAATTCAGACATTAGACTAGCTTCTTTTATGCTGAACTGGTATGAAGATATGAGAAAGAATATACTGATTGGTCCATGTGTTTCCTATAAAAATATTCCTCTTGATATGCCCATTCGTATTCCAGGTCAGGAGGACATCTTGGAATGATAATATTCCTCTGTTCTTCTTCACAAGTGAGCTTTATAGCTAGGTCGACGTTATTGAAAATATTCAAAATATCGTTTCTTTTCAGGCCATTGTCACAAATGGTGGACATATCATCCACATATCAACAATACCAGTCTAGTTCATCAAATATGTCCTTAGGTGGACCGTTTCAAGTTTGCTGAAGAAGATATTTACTAGCATAAGCCCTCTGTTTATTTATACTGTTACCATTAACGCTTCATATGTTATTTTGTCATTGTTTCCACACAATTTTTCACCCCGATTGAGTAGAATTCATCGCTACATAATGAATATCTTCCCCTTTAGCAAACAAACACACTTATACCTCAGATGGTTGTATACAAATGAGTAATTATCGCTAAACTTTACTTCCTTATATCGCGATTGCCTGATTCATATTGATTCTACTGCACAACTAACACTTAACTGATTCCACCTGGTAAAACTTCATATCCACTTGACTAGATCTCCATTTACCCATAACACTATTTTAAAGCCAAAATAATTTTGCGTTGGGCCTAGTATTGGCTATTACATTCTGCCTATCCTCTTTAGTTTATAACTATACAGCCTGAAGAGGAAGCTATTGAAAACAATTGTGAGAGTAAAATTATTCTTGTTCTGAACAAATACATTTGTAATGAACACGCATGTTGACAATGTTTCCTTGATTTTAGCAGTATACGGAGCAAAACTACTGCCCGTGATTTAAGTCATCGCAGCAGTTTTGTTCAAAATATTGCCAGAATTAAAACTTATTATTATGTATAAATATTCATTGCAAGTATATTTATAATAAATTGGTTTCTAATACCTTTCAGACATACAACAGTCCAAATTTTAAAGTTACCTGTGGAAGGAAAATATGGAAATCAAATAATTACATTTCAAGAGACTACCTTGTATACGCTAAAGAAGCTTCGCTAAAATCTTTATCAAATCTTTTAGTTTTATGGGCTTATTCATCAGCCTGCTTTAACACCATTAACTGTTATCATCGTAGCTAGTAATTTCAGCCAAAGGAGATGAGATCATTTTTATCATTGAAGCGTTTATCCGAATTATAAAGAATGTTAAAAAAACAGAGAATAAGACTGCTACAGATAGAACAATTTCTTCTCTACGAACTCAATACTGGTATCAGGAATGCCAAAAAACTTAAGTATAAATTCAAAAAATGTATTAGACGAAATAAGAGCAATGAGTTACATAAGTATGTGAAGATGTATATTAATCGACCCTAAATCCTAATCTCATACGGAAGATCTTGATATGACTGTGAGTATCTCTCTTGCTTTTCAATAAACAAGTCAATCGGCTGTAAAAATCAGAATCAGTTTGACTTTCTGAACGAAGCTTATTATTTTAAAGTAAAATGCATAAAATATGCATCCAGTGTCTAGAAAAACTTGACTGATATAGATAAACTGTAGCTCCAAATGTCAGTCAATAGCACATAACCTTTAATCATTCTACTAGCTTTCCTGATTCCACTTCCAGTTTTGAGCAAATCACTCCTCGTGATCTTCAGACGAGTTTCTGAAGTACTCCGTACTAACATTTTGCGAAGAGATTAAATCTGTTGATAAAATCTTGATAATATATAGCAAAATTTTTACAAACTTTTGTTCCGAGACATTTATCTGCTTACCTTTAAAGAGAATACTTCATTTCATTTTGAATATGGAGGGAAACGAAAATTGGAAGGAAGAAATGACTAATATGTTTAACCTTGGTTTAGCTTTGGGGACTTTCAATTACCAGCTAATATTTACCATTGAGCCTCACTGAATAAACTTCAGATACCAAATACATCTATACTCATCTTAATCAGTTACATTCTGCTTAAACTAAGCGCAAATCGAAGGTCATCACGGAACAGAATTCACTTGCTAATGCTAACAGAAATAACCAGTAGAACAGTTTGATTTTTACTGAACTTGAACCAAAGAAATTCACTGCATTGCGCTTTCAATCGAATGGTATATACTTTTCCCTTGATTGCCTCACCTACCTCTGATTTTAGTATGAAATGTTTTAATGAAAATAAAAGTACTTAAATTCAGGTTTCAGGTCAGGGAGTTGAGTCAGTTTTGAACATTTGATAGGTTGCTTATCTTAAATGATGCATCAAAAGTAATATTCCCTTGATACTTTAATACTATTTCGGAATCTGTGTGAGGAGGTAGTGCTACACATATAAATGGTGAACAGTACTTAAATGTTTTCTCCTTGCCACTGTAAACAAATGTATTTTGATACTTCAGTGCATTTCATAGTTCATATAAAAATAAAGTCTCAGAATTATGCTAAGATGATATTGCTTAGAAACTTCTGATATGCGATTCACTGGAACATTCTTTCTCCTTTCTGATGTCTCGTTGAACGGGTCTGATAAGAGTCAGAAATTTTTTGCATCTCAAATGTTGTGTTGATTAAACAAACAATGACTTATTATCAGTCTCTATCCCCACCTGGGTAGGTTATTCTTTAAAACAGTCAACTTCTTACATTCTACTTCGTGACTAAGTGTGACATGTGTAGCTGTTGCCGAGCTGTTCTGCAATTTTTTTTGTTACTTGAGCAAAGTTTTTATTGATTTAATAGACTAAATAACCTTGACCAACTATACCAGTCTTAATATGTGACCTCTAAATGTTTCCATGGACTGTTGTGGACAAAATAATTCTGTCCAACAGGATCGTTCAATCAACAAGGTTTGTGTATAATTACAAATCTATATGTCATTATAATTCAAAATGTACTGCGAATACTCTACAATTTGTTTCGTGTCCCTTGTGCATATGATGCCATTACTAATATTAGTGATATTTTTTGTCTACTCATGATATTTTTCTTTCTAGTTCTTGTCTATCTTCGTGACTGACACACTGACGAAGTCAAAGTAGAACCTCACACACAAGTGCATCAGCTTAAGTTGTCACACTTCACAGTAGTACCAAAGAGAGGGTGGATAGAAAAGGAGTGAAATCAAGTTGGACAAAGTTGTGTGAGGAAAATCAGTTTGAAGATAAAGGTTAATGCAAATATTCAGCGTTAGAAGACGTCAAGGAGTCCACATATCTCCACCAATGCGACCTATTTTCAGCCATCTCACCAGCAGTCATAAACCACTGACTCCTTTCATCTCGGCGACCCCAACCAGGTAGTCTACACTTCCCCACACGACTCAGGTCAACAGTAAGAGAATTCATTGACTGATGCCACCTCTTGCTCGACGACTCTCAACCTTCATCCAACCTAGTCCAACTTCCCCTCGATAGACAACGGCTCAGCATGCACAGTATACGTCCAAGCCATTTCAGTCGACTAAGGTTCATAACCTCATCAGTCAATGTTCTCACCACCCCTAGTACCCTTCAGCTGACTTCAACATTACTCACACGGTGATTCCAGCAAACGTAAGCAATGCTAAGAAAATGCATATGGTCAAAAACCTGGATTCTGTTCATATCTTCTGTTCCCAATGGTCATGTCTCACAGTCGCATAACAGAAAGAAACGGACTGCCACGAAGTAGGCTCGTTCTTTGATAGGTAGTTGGATATTTTACCAGTCGGCGTACAAATCACGCAAGGTGGTAAATGCCAATGGCATTTGTTAGGATGTTATGATTATTGATAATAATTTCAGTATTCATCAGAATATAAAACACTGAGTAGATGCCCAGCAACTTTAACACTCCACATAGGGATATATTGTTTAATGTACACACAAAGATTAAGCATGATCATAATGTAGCACGCCTTCTTGAAGTGCATTGAATCATTTATTTGTTTTTCATAGAATTTTAATCAATGAGTAAAATGAATATGACCAAGACGAAGATAAACAGTTTCCACACAATCAATAACATATTTTATTAATTACCATTACAACAACAAAACAGTATTTATTCAGTCTTTATTTAGTTTATCCTGTCTTTCCATCTCTACTGTCTGTTGACAATAATTACCAACCATTTCCAGTATGAATTTCCTAAATATTTCTTTTAATCAATCAAAATCCAATTTATTTTATTTTATTTGCCTAAGTTACCATTTTCTTTTTGTAGCAAGTAGCAGTAGTTCATTTGAAATGATGAATGTTATTCCCTTCTATTTTAAAAAAATTACTGTTCTGATTATAGATAAACTTTAGGTGATACACATATAAATAAAACGTTCTTGAGACCACAAAGTAGTATTTATTCTATAAATTTTTAACAGATAATTAATCTGTAACGATAAACAGACTGCTATCATTTTAAGTTTCCCATACTATGAAACTTATTGAAACTAAAAGGTAAAAAATCTCACTGATAAAGTCTCTGATTAGGAGTCCTAAGAACGCTGTCTGTGGTTAAATAGGAGAAAAATCTCTGTAATGTTACAAATGTAATTGGTTGAAATGCCTTATAAAGACTAAAGTGAATGTCTTCTAACAATTGCCTATGACATCTAGTACTGAAGAAACACCAATCTATGTGTACAAATGAATCGCCTTTAGGATTTGAAATTTTCGAGTTTTAAAGATAAATTGAAATAAGTTTTCCAATAATACTTAGTGATCCAATAATCAGGAATCATTTGAAACACTTTTTATCCAACTACACTTTTAACTTTATTGATTTAAAATTTTTCAGATAAATCATACATGCTGAGAAACAAATCAGTTGAGTAACCGTAGGGTTGCTTCCAATTTACTGACTATCAAAAGCAACTTAAAACCTCACACACTGATGCATCGGCTCAAATTGTCACACTTCACAATAGTACAAAAGAACAGGTGGTTAGAAAAAGAGCGATACCAAAGTAGACAATGTTGTGTGAGAGAACAGACAAGAAGTCTCAAACCCAAAGTTTTGGTTGATCAATGGCAATACCATAGTTTCTAATCTTTGTATTACTGGTTCTCCAATCAGTCCTGATATATGTGGTCCCATTGGTGTTCTCTTTGTCTGTTTGTAACATTTGCCGTTGATTTAAAAATGTTGTAAGGCATAAATCAATTAATCCCATCAAAAGTCAACATCACAGTCGTGTGTGTTTCAAGAGACGTTCATCACTTTTGAGCGGAAGAGTCATCGTATCCTTAGAAGGTTTCGGTTTACTTGAGGTATACAGAGCCCTAACGCTGAAAGAAATCATCAGTTCGTCATTTTCAATGTGATCTTTCCTGAAATTATGTCGAGGAGTTAAAAGAGAAGTCACATAATTTTACAGGATGCTTTATTTTTCTGAAGAAAGATTGCATGTTGGGGTTTCTGGATGTGAAACAATTGGTCACAGTGGGCTGTTTGGTTTTTTGTATTTTTGGTCTAACATAGAAACGTATGAGAGCAAGTCCATTGGATTTCATTCTCTATTGCCTTTGTTTGTAATTTGTCCAGCTTTGACGAGTTTGCTGAAGGTCTTGAAGATGTGAAAGTCAAACTGTTGCATAGAATTTATCTCAATTGGTTGATATACATTTCGGTCCACGAGTAAGTCTTCCGTCTTTTTGATGTAGTCGTCTTTACCCATGACTACTATGGTGTGCCCTTTGTCAGCCAGAATTTTAAAGATGTTCTTTTTATTCCTGAAAGCTCCATGAAAACCGCTGTAAAACCAACAGATTAACAAACAAACCAGATAATCGAATATTAACGGTTTTGTATAGTCTTGCTTGTATTACCCTGTTGTTAAGTACACCGAAATGAACGGTCTCTATTAGCATATGGGCTTCTATGCAAATACTTCTATATTTCCTGTATTTTCAATTTTGAAATTAACGATAGACAGTGGCTAGTAGTAGAATCCAGGATGCGCGTCTCGTCCTATTCGGGACTCATCAGTTGAATGTACTTGCCTCCCAGTGACCTATGTTGTTCGAGTATAAGTGGGAACAACATTTCTCGCTGGGGAGTAGGTACATCCAGCTGACGAGTCCCGAATAGGACGAGACTCACGTCCTGGGTTCCGCTGCTAGCCACTATCACTATTTATATCCAAATTGACATTTTTTCATTCAACAAATCTGCCAAAGGAACCTGCATTACACACTGTTAGGAGGAACTCAATTAAGTTCCACCTATCAGTCAATGAATTATAGGTACTCGTAAAGATGTTTCAAAACTTAGTGAAACAGCTCACCTTCAAAAATCATTAAGTTAACTACAACTGCTTCATTCTAACCGAACAGATCAAATGAAGACTCATAATATTAACGACAATTGTAGATGGGATTAGTCTAGACATAATTTGATAATCCGTAGTTGATATTCTTTGCAACTTTATTTCTTCAAAGCAAAAGTAATGAGTTTTGCATAACACTTTGGCAATGAAGATATTTATGTGCAGTAACTCATTTTAATATAGGAGTAAAACGTGGGCACTGTGGTAGTTTGTAATCCCATTTTAGTCTGTTTATTAGAAATGTCACTCAGTGAAACAGCAGCATTTACTGGATAACGTTTCGGACACAATTTATTGTCGATATTCGTATCAATTCTGATAAGACCTGATAAGAATATGGACAAATTATTTTTAAAACGTTATCCAGTAAATAATATTGTTTCACCATGTGACAATTCTAATAAAAAGAATAAAAGAGGAATTTTCCCTTATTTCTTTAGGGTGTTTGAATTACAAAGTGTATACACAAATGAATTTATGATCATCCGAATAATAAATAACTTGTAGAAATTGAAACTAGGTAAATTAATTCATAGTAGTGCGTTGGTGATTTTATCGAATAATATTTTACTTTGATAACAGGAAATTATGATACCTATAGTTAGACGTGCTACTGTAATATGTTAGCAGTTTGGTTAGCAAAACTAATGCATTCTAAGCAACGAACATTTGTTTGTTGTCCCAATAAGGATATAAAACTTACTCCAGGGCGAAATGTGCAAATATTCCCAGTCTAAAATAGAGACTTTTCATGGAGACATTTTATTTACACATAAACTTATTTTAACCTAACAGAAATTTGTCATCATCTAATTATCGCTTAAATGTTCCATTTATTTTATTCTTCGACAGACGAACAGAAAACAATTAAATCCTTGCCTTGGATAGCAATTATGATTATTTTTCTGACCGAAATTTCTCATGGGAATTGACAACTATTATCTTTCGATAACAAGAAATATTCGCGATATTGGAACAGATCAACACGGAGAATTCAAATTTGATCACATTCAAGTGAAAGATACCACAGAAATGCAAATGTTAGCATAAATTTCCTTAAACAAGATTCTAACCTTTGTTGTCTGTCACTGAACACAGATATTACAGCCTAGATATACTGTCGAAATTGAAAAAGTATAACAGTACTTTTTGCCTTAGGTATAATTGGGAACTCATAAAAAATTGATATTCAGTTAATAAAAAATGGTTACCTAAACTGATGAACTACAGCTGTTCTATTCATAATTGAATCTAAAATAACCACCAAACTTTTTGTTACAGGTTGGATTCTGTCAATCTGTCAGTCTAGAATCCGAACCCCAGATAATGAAACTTATCCCCAACCTCCAGAAGTGGCATGAGACATAAAAATGAAAAATTATCTATATTTACTGACCTTAAAGGAAGGTGAATACTTATAGAAATAATCTGTGTGGTCCTTTTCTATATACGCATCTAAAAACCGTAAATGTTTCATTCCATG
Source organism: Heterobilharzia americana (assembly GCA_944470555.2). NCBI lineage: Eukaryota > Metazoa > Platyhelminthes > Trematoda > Strigeidida > Schistosomatidae > Heterobilharzia > Heterobilharzia americana. The sequence continues at coordinate 65,386,369 of OX104134.1, forward strand.
AATTATTACTTTGTCATAAACTAGTTGGCAGGTGCTTCACACATGTATGTGAAATGGTAACTGGATTTTATTCTCTAACTCTAGAAACCACTACGATTTACAAAGCTTGGTATATGGATCAACTAAAGGCTGTACATATGTCAGTGCAGGAATAACATAATTTGTAAACTGTACCTTTGTTATTCCCAGTGTTTTATTAATTTCTCTGAAAATTAATTCAAACAACCAAATAAGACGTTTGAATTGTTTGACTTAGAAAAAATACTGAGACTTGTCAAAATCTGTGAATAATACCCAAAACAAAAAATAATTTGAATTCAGCATGCCAAAAACTCCAACCGGCTTGTGCAGCAATTTTGGGTTTACTTAATGCAACTTGTAAAAACCTTTTAGTCACTAATACATAGGTATGGATTGATGTTTAATTTCCGTGCCATAATACAAAAGATTTTCATGCTTAAAGGGTGAGCTTTACGGAATTGAATTAAAAGTACACAGACACCTAAATCAGGTGTCCTTTCAGTTTTTCTACCTAGTACACTAGTACGTAGTACACTATAAAGGAGGAAATATTCATTTACTCATCAAAATTTACTTACTTTCAGTGTTTGATCTTGGAAACAACAGATGAACAGTAGGAATATTGCAATTACTGACTTGAAGCATTTTGGATAGCATTCAAAACACAATTTTACTTTACACATTGGAATGAATGTCTTCATGAATTGAGTTGAATAGTACTTATCAAAGCAAAATAGTTAAACTGTCTGTTGAAATGCTAAGCTTTATTTTCTTTAAATATACATGTTTATACATCCCGCTTGTGGTAATAGGTTGGATATTTGTTCAAACAAAAAAATCCCTCCTTTATAATTTGTACTGAATACAAATTTTGATGTGAAATAATTTGTGATACAATTAAATAACTTGTGATTGAAGGCCAAAAGGAAGTAAGAGTTGGTTAGGTTGACGAAAGTGTAGGTGATGTGAAAATAAAACGTCAAGGTGATGAAATACAGAAAATGATTGGCAAGTATAAGTTTAAAAGCTTGAAATTAATTTATGCCCATTGTACACAATTTCTGTTACTTAATCATCGAGTAGTAGATTACTGTATTACATAACTATGTATATATGTTTACCATGTAGTTTCTCGTTGGCTAGTCAGTCACTCAATCAGTTGGTTAGTTATTTAGTTACCAATGCTTAGCTAACTAGTTATGCACAAGCCACTATGTATGTGTGTGTATGTTTGCCACTTTCACACAATTCACTACCTAAGCCAGGTGCAAGCATAAATCTATCTCAGATGGTCTAATTAATAAAAATAATTGATAGTCAAAGTTATTGGTGAGCGATGAAGAACTACAGCCCATTCTTTCATCGTACCACAACCTGTCTACGAAGACTTCCCTTCTGTTGGTATTACATAGCATACATACAAAAACAAAGTTAAGCGAAGTGGATAAATAGGCGATTTCGCAGTAAGAAACAGCATAAATGTATTTAGTTAATTTCGACAAATGAAGATTTACGGTAATTAATATTGACAGTAAATTAATTAATGTTCCATCTTCAATGATGTAACTGACTTTATTATTTTCTCTAAGTTATGTTTACAAGTTTTAATAGTCAACCGAAATGAAGATATACTGAGAGCATCGTTTTATGTTCCGTTGTGTTTAGTATGTTTATTGAAGCAGAAGACCACTTATATTCTAACTTTTTATGCACTGCTGAAACAACGTGTAATTTACGTTCTTCTAAAGTGTTACGATTTCGTAATTCGTTTGTTTTTTGTTTACTTTTATACATTTACTTTTAATTCAGACAAACAAATATCCTGAATTTGAACTCCATTACATAACGCAAACGTACTTTCTAACCTATCAATGTTTTAACATTTTCAGAGAAAATAAACAAGCCAACCATAAAAAGTAACCTTTTAATGTACATTTATGAAACATTTGAACTAAATGTTTACCCAGTGAAAGCATGACTGATAAGGATTCAGATGACCGATGATAGGTCCCAATCTATGCTGCGAAAACATATTCTGGGTTAAAATGTTCACGAACTGGAATGAGATAGCTGTTGAGAGATATTCAGATTATAGCACTTCTTAACATCATGTAACTCATCGGTGCAAACATAAAAATTAAAAAAGTCTTACAGTTAAAGAAACAACCAGATGAAAAAAGTTCTGTTGGATAAATGATTATATAAATCGGTCACGACAGGCTTAGCGACAATCACCGAGTGAATTAGATTCACGAACTTCGCTAAATTGCCGTTATGTTACATGATGCAACCATGCGGTGAAAATTATATAAGCTAACAATCACCAGGAAGTCTTGAATAACCAAGGTTTTCAGTCCATTTGAACTCATCAACCATGTGTAAACATGAAATGATCAGAGTGACTTTCCATACATGGTAACTACAGGGGGGGAGGAAATTAGGTTTTCGTATCCTTGAAGATAAACCTCAATAAACAGTACCAGAAATCATACATCCCAGCTCAAGCAAAACTTCTTATCTATTGACTGCTAACGTTAAATACTACAAACTACTACTTTACACACGATTACCCATGCTTAACTATGTAGACATTTCACAAGATAACTTTCCATAACAAGCTGATAAGACTCCATAAAAATTTTTATGCTGAGTGTAGTAGACCTATACACCAGCTGCAGATTAATGAAAGTCTGTCTTGCTTTTCCGATCCTGGATTTCACGTCGTCATCTGTGTCGCCGCCTGCAGTTGAAACAATGCTGCTTTGCCTAGGTAGGTGAAAAAGACCACTTCATTCAGGTTTCTCCAGTTCATGGTGAGTGATGCTTGCTGTTGGTGGTAATGGCGTTGGTTGGGTGTCATCATCACATCCGTCTTATCTACATTCACTTCAAGTTCCAAATTCGCTACCCTGCCTCGCCTCTTCTGTCAACTTGTTAGCTTTCCCTGTACATCTTCCTGTTTGTGCGACAAGACATTAGACATAAATCATCATCGTCGGTGAAATCCAAATCCTCTAGGGTCTTTTCATGAGTTCAGCCAGCGTATGCTCATCTTATCGCTCGTCACACTTTCTTACATGATCAGTCCGGTCCAGTCCAGTCGACCACAATGAGGAAGATCATTGGTGACAGTAGGCGGCAGCTTCGTCTTACTCCTGTCTTCACTTCACCTCACTTCATTTCAAAGACATCACTGAGTTGAGTTTCCCATTGTGAATCACTTGGCATGTCGCATCCTCATATAACATACATAGCATATAGCTGCTGTGTGAATGAGGTTGATAAAGGTTTGTGGCACTAAAACCGTAGTGTTGAAGCAGCTGCCTGCCAAATTACTTCTCGGTCGACGCTATCGAAGGCCATTTCCAAATCGATGAAGTTCAGGTAGAGAGAGATCCAGTTGTCTAACATTCTATGATCTGTTCTATGATGATGCGTAGCGTAGCGTTGCAACTTAATCCTCACATGATTGGTTTTTCTTGAAGCCAGCCAGCCTGTGCCTGTCGTAATTTTGAGTCTAGCGCATCCTTTAGTGTCTCCAGTATGATGCAGCATAGTATTGTCCTTGAGATGGACGGCAGGATGATTCCGCGCCAGTTCCTGCAAACACTTAGGCCTCCCTTCATTGAGTGTTTCACAAAGTAGTGCTTCTCACAATCAATGTGCAGAAACCTCACCTTCCTTCCTTCCTTCATTCCTTCCTTCCTTCCTTCCAAACATTCTGCAGTAGTGGTGTCAGCATGTCCGCTGCTGTTGTCTCTACGTCTGTTTTCATTGCTTCAAGGTGGAATTCCATCTGTGCCTGCTGCTTCCCCGAGTTTCAGCAACTTTATGGCCTTCAGCACTTCACTTCAGCTTTTGTCAGAGGGCTTGTGCTCACTGGCAATTCTGTGGCTGGGCTGTTGGTGGTATTTCTGGACGAGTTGCTGATGGACGCGGTAGCCAATTCAACAGTTTCTTGAAGTGATCAGCCCATCGTTTCCTTTGTTTCTCCTCCCTCGTGGTAACTAGCTTTCCTTCACTATCTTTCATTGGTTTCATCTGCATCGATCTCTTACCTCCCAGAGAATAACCTCGTTATTTGATACAATGTTGTCAGGTCTCTGTCTCTCCTACCTGCAGCTTGTTCCCCTTCACTTGCCAATGTGTCGTAGCAGTGTCTTCTGTCTTTGCACACACTCGTCTTCACTTCTCTGTCCAGTGTGGTGAGTGTTTTATAGGTTGCACTCAGTTCCTCTTCTCAGTGTGCATCCCTGCATTGCACTACACTGGTTCATCTTCAGCTTCACCATCTTTCGCTCCCTCGCCCTGCTCTAACAGCTTACATGTGTCCGTGGTGACCTACTGTGTTCTATCAACAGCTTCTTTCAAGGCTTTCAACTTGATTTCGAAGGCCCCTTGCAATAGGTTGTCAGTGGCGTGAACCACATACATCTGCTCACCTTTCCCTTCTCATCTTCTGTCCAGTAGGCTGCATCTCCACTTTCTTCACGTCGTGAAATGAAGTCGATGCGATTTTTAGTGTGTCCTGGTGTCCGGTGAAGTCCATGTCGCTGCCTGTCAATATTTTTGTGTTTGCATACACTGTCTCGTCTCCAATCACCAAATCGTTGAATGTGCAGTAATCTGCAAACAATTCTCCATTCTCGTTCATCACTTCACCCAGTGCTTCTCCACCCATGATCAGTTACTTCTCCTCCTGTGTTGTCCGCTCCCAATTCGCCTGACATTCATGTCACCCCACCCATTAGAATTTGAATGTCACCAACTGGGTTTGGGTCTTGTCCATTACTGACTGCAGTTGTCTATAGAATTCCTCCTTCTTCTCTTCATCTACACTATTTGTAGGTGCACAGTGTAGTATGGTCGTGTATGGTGGTGACTTCCCCTTCCTTTTCAGTTGAATCCATCTTGCTGTCATGATCCTGATCGTGGAGGAGACTGGTTCCCATTACATGAGAGCCTTTGATGGTCTTGGGGACATCATGATGGCCACTCCATAACTCAGTGTGTTCATGGTTGTCGTCTGGGTGACAATACCGGAGTATATTATTGACTCTCCAGTTGATAGTTTGGAGAGTCCACCTGCATTTCATCTGCTTTCGCAGATTCCAAGCACTTCTATGCCATATTTTCTCGTTTCTTATGCAATCTGGGCAGCCTTGTTAGCTTTGAACATTGTTCTACATTCCATGTCCCCATCCTTACTTTTGCTTTCATCTAGAGAAACGAAGACACATCGGACGACTCGCTTTCAGAAGGCTTTCACCAACCAGTGTCATTTCGTCTCTCCGATTCCAGCGAGGCAAAAGTTTGTTTTTATTTTTTATACTTACTTAATGCTTTGAAGTTTCTTCATTGATTGGATTGTTTTTCCGGGATAGGATGGCTAGCCCTACGCCCAACCTTCCACCTTTATCGGGGCTTAGGACCGGCTAGTAACTAGTGAACTAGTTACCTAGTCGAGGTTTGACATGTAAAAGGAGACACCTATTATCAACGTACTACTTATATGTAGTTTCCGTGGAAAAAGAATCATATTTTAGGCATAAAATGTTTTAGGTATCAGATCAGGGATAGCTGTAATATGATCACCTGCTAAATGTTCCCCGTTATGCAATCATTTTCGAACGCTGCACAAACCGATTCGACCACTTTGGTCATTTACCGATTTTACAAAACAATTCATCACTAAAATCTGAGCTAATAGACTTTACTAGGAAACTTATGTCGCAGCTTTATCTAACCAACCGTTTCCTGGCTGATATGTAAAGTATCAGAATCGTCAACGTTTTCGAGTTTATGGTGTAAGACTACGGTCGGTTACCACACTCAAAATTTCTAGGATTGCATTGCTCCTGATGAAAACCTTTTGATATTGAATTAGTACCCATGCGAAATTTAGATAAATGCTTTGCAAATCAGTCAATCTCCATAAAAGATTCTACTTAGTTTCAACCCAAAGCTTATCTGTGACTTTCTCGAGAATGCATTTTAGTCTTGATCTACAGGGCCAGTGAATTTAGTGGCAACGATAGATGCTCACGGTAACGGTTTCCTTGTATTGAGGATTGGTGGAATCCAGAAATATTTAGCCATGGACTTCTGAACAAGTGGCTGAGCGATACGTAACTTGCTTTCCATGAGACATAACGCATCAAGGTTTGGTGACTGAGGAGTCCTGAGCCAGGATGAATCAGCACTCCGCTGTCTTTAGCTAACACCAATCCTTGATGAAAACTACCGTGAAATTGACATATGATAAAAGAATTCAGTGAGAGGTATATATTTTGCATCAGTAAAAGAATAAGTAAATGTGTTTTATTAAAATTCCATAAAATATAGGGTCGTTGACCAACCACGCGACAAATGTCAATCCTAACTAACCTGTCACTAATACAATTCGCCTAAAAATAAAGGAAAAAAAATATGTTTTCAATAGTTTTCCTTGAAGTTATAGGCATAAATATATCCAATAAGTTGAAATGCACTCAAAGTTGGAATGTTAAACCTCTATTATTAGTCTAATGGTTCATTATTCTATCAATGCAGTCCAGATAATTCATCACTTTGGTCTCGTAACAATCACTGCTAAATTTCGTTTCTGTTAGATAAGTAATCGTGTATAAATTAAACAGATTCTTTTGATTACCATTAGTCATACAGTTTGAATAGAATTTAGTGCATCTATCAGTTCATCTGCTCGTGTGGAGCAAGGTACATCGACCGTAGCCAGAGAATGCTTTCTACACGTATGCGAGAACATATTCCTGCTTGCTTTTATAAAGGTGAAAGAAAGTCTGTTAGAAGTCCAATTCTAGAACATTTGATTGATTTCCATCACTCAACAAACCCGGACAATGTTTTCAAAATTATTTATCAAATTTGCCCAAACTCCCACGTTTTCTTCGTATTCAAATTCTTAGAAAAGTCAAGGCTTTAGCTATTCATGAACTTAAACTTGGTCTATGTATACAAAAGAAGTATGTGCAGTCACTGTTTTTATCATAGCCATAACATTCCCCCCCCCCCTTTTTGTTAGTTTAGCCTTTGTAACCTTCCTTTATCACTATTATTGTTATTATAATGGGCTTCACTTCCGGTGTTATTTCACTTAATTGTCCTAATCTTTTTAGAAAACACTGATTTCATCTTGATCAACTTATCTAATCCTATTACATAATACTTAATTGATTTACCATTTTCAACAATTTTTTCACCCCCTTCTGAGTTATATACTCTCTATGAACCATTTCATTCTACTTTGTTATCATTCACACTTCGAATGTTATCACAATTACAAATGCCTATGTCATCATCCGCTCTATTATTGTTGTCATCAACATATAGTGTTTAGTTTTCCTCAAGGGATATAATTTTTCAAATATCATATGTATACGATTGTACAACTTGAAAATGAATTCGTTGAAAAGAGTCTCTTCGCTGAATATCTTGTTCTTGAAAAAGTAAGTGCTTATTAGGTAGAAACGCATGATAAAACCTTAATTCGGTGTCGGTTTCAGTTATTCAGTTAAACAATACAGAATTTTGTGAACATAATTTTAGTGCAGGATCAACTGAATATAGAACAAGTGATGAATGAACGGAAAACGTTTATTTGAAAATAAAAAGTATTTCAAAACAAGTGATAAAAATTCGATAGGAAATCGATAATAACTGAGTAATCTTACTAAGGGTTACACTTATTACGATAATACTATGCTGTTGTATGTTTATCTTCAATTTTCATGAAGCTCCGGACCTATGCAACTCAGTTGATGGCACTTATTCTATTTATAGTGATTAGGAAACCAGCATTCTCATAAAGATCTTAACAATCATAACTCAGTGCTGAAGTAACAAACTCACCTTCTATGAGACCAGATTATCGACACAAATAAGCCATCAGTCTATAGCTGTTGTAAGTGTCAATTTCTGAGGGCTGAGCATTGATTGCAGTCAAATGATCAAGAGTGAATTGTCAGTAGTAAGTGGATTAACAGAACAGTGCAGTAGATTGTATTCTGGCATGATTAAATTATATCTAATCAGTTTCAACGAATTACATTGAAAATGCGTAAACCAAATGAATTTGTGATAGTAACTGAGGATTAAGTGTTCCAGACACATTCACCGTTACTGAAATATTATACCAGGATTCAACTCTCTATGGATCATCTCATCTGAACCTACGAAATTCCCATCGCCATGAATCATGCTTCGTGAAATAGTTAACTAATTCAACGAAGAAAATTTTCTTTTTCGACGATATTTTCTATAGCTGTACAATCGTATTTATGTATATCACAAAAATATAACAGTCCGAATACCGGTGGGAACAACAATACCGACCGGGAAGCAGGTACATCCAGCTAACGAGCCCCAAATAGGACGAAACACGCATCCTGGATTCCACTGCTAGCCACGATCCATCATTAACATAATTAGAACGTAGGCAATATCGAGGCATCCGCACAGGAGCCCATTTGCCAATACAGACAGATCAATTCGGTCCAATCAACGACGGCATGGTATAAAAACAATTATATGACCATATATTATAAAAAAATTGGATGAAATTTCACCATTAACTTAGTGCTAAAAAACCACAATCAAGAATGCAAAATAGTTGCGTAATAAATTAAGACAGTGGACATATCAAGAAAGGCAAGGAGTTTGACAAGGTGAAAATTGTTAGTGGATAAGAAACGCAATTATTGAGTGTCCACTTGATAGATGTAAAGAAGGTGAAGAATGAGACAAGGGTCATAATGAAGATGATAATAACAAACTAATAAATTATAATGAAAACGAAAAATTGTGAAAGTGTTAAGATCATGCTGAGATAAGAAACTGAACATACTTCTTTTGCACGCAGAGATCAGGCTTGAATTGATGAATTGCCAGTGCTTCCGCTGTGCACAACTGTCGAAGGCGTACTTCTTTTGAACTATTCCATCTGACACGATAAATGACACTGAAGGAGGATTCTAGTCGAGCTTTATGTCCAGAGTTGACCAAATGTTCAAGAATGAACTGTTAATTGATTTACATTCTCCCCCCGACAACCATGTAGGATAGTGCTCCGAGATACGTTAGCAAAGCGTGCACTTTGTGCGGCCTATATAACTAGCTCCACAGGAGCTGTACATTTGTAGACACATTGAGGTGGCTCAAAGTGGCAACTCGTCCTTAACACATTCCGGAATGAGTTGTTGACTAGAGAAGCTGAACTGCAGCTTCGTAGGGAAGAATGTCTTCTTCAGTGATATGGACAGCCGATTCTTCAGAATCTCTGCTGCCGTATCAACTTTGAAAACAACGTTCATAAACAAGGTCTTCATAGGAACTGTGTGTACTCGCTCCGTATTCTGATTTACTTTCAAGTTCTTATCAATAAATCTGGATGGATATCCATTTTGCATGAGGATCTTCCGTAGTTTGTCCAATCCTTCATCGATAGCATCACTCGAGCAGATTCTTCTGATTCTTGAAGATAAAGAATGGATTAGATTCCTCTATCTGCTGAGAGACACCCAGCTACGGAAATTCAAATATTGTCCGTCCCATGTAAGTTTCCTATAAATTGATCGCTGAAGAGAGCCATCTGATCTCCGTTTCAATAGAACATCGAGAAAATGAAATTCTAAGTTTTCTTCAAATTCTGATGTGAAGTTGATCGAAGGGTGACAATCATTGGACTTTTTAAATACAGTTTCAATATCTGTATTTTGATCAGTTATGATGAATATGTCATCCATATATCTTTTATATATGTAGAAACTATCAATTGTTGAATGCAGCACACTATTCTCTAGCTTCGCCATAAAGCAATCAGCCAGCAACGGTCCAAATGGCGACCCCATAGCAACCCTATCCTTTTATCTGTATAGAACATTATTGAATTTGAACTGCACGTTGAAAGTACGTCTTAGAAGCAATTCCTTTAAATAGTGCTTTGGGATACTCACATGAAAATTATTATCTTCAACGAAATCACATAGAAAACAAATAGTTTCCGTGAGTGGGACATTGGTGAAGAGCGAGACCGCGTTCAAAGAAATCATTTGCCTACCGGATATATTGACAATTCTAACTGAGTTGACAAATTCGAAGGGATCCAATAAGCTATGCGAGTTTAGCTGTTTTCTGACTGACTGGAGGACGTCAGACAGCCACTTAACGATAGAATGATATGGTAAACTGTTCACATCCGAAATTAAGCGAAGAGGAAGATTTTCTTTGTGGACTTTCGGGAGACCATATAAGCGAGGAGTAACAGAACCAGAAGGTCGCAACTACTCGAATAGTTCGAGGCTGATGATAGACTCATTCTTCATTTTCTTTAGAATTCGGGTAAGCTTTCGTTCAGTTTGTTCGGTGGCATCATCTTGAGCAGACCTTTTAGGAAATTTACTCATATCTAATAAGACAGAGACCATTTTTGCGTTGTATTCCAAACGATCCATAAGAACAATCACCAACGCCTTTATCAGGACGAACTAGTAGCAAATCTTTATTTTTCAAGATTTCATGCAGTTGCTTTCTATGCTCATTTGTCAACAATCATTTACATTGTGGCTTCGTATTAAGGTATTGATGACAGCAATTAACGACAGTAAATTTGAACTGTTCAAGTCTCTTGTTTAGAACTGGTAGGAGATCATTTATTTGGTTGACCAGATTTTCAAACTGGACTTTCATATCTAAATCATTGGCAGTTCTGAGGTGAAACAAAATTTCGGACGGAGAGATAACACCTACATTTGAATGGGAATTAAATCTACCTTGGAGTAATTCCTCTAATTATTCAGAAAAGTGTATAACAATCTGGGATTCGCTACAGTGGGGCTGGTTATAATAATAATAATAATAATAATAATAATAATAATAATACACTTTATTCCAAACAATTTGTGGTACAATTTGGAGTTCTCAGCGTAATATATATTGCAATAACAACAAAATATAAGTATATACATGCTACTTTGCAGCCTTTTGAATTGTTTTATTATAAAAATTTAAGTTATGTGAAGAATATTAAAAACGAGAAAATTTTGCATTGTAAATTACATTATTGAAATGAGATTTTTAACTGTCACAAAGTTGATGTGTAATTTCTGTTGTAACACTTTTCCTCACAAAATATACCTGCAAGGTAAGGTACAGTCGAGTTCTTATACTTAGTTGTACGAGCATACAGTCTTATGTAGTTTCTCCTTGTCCTCCCTGAGGAGATACATGGAGAGAGCTGTAAATGAAGTGGACGCTCACTGCCTTAATGAACAAATGTTTTCTAAAAGTCCTCATTTTTACTTAATTATTATAAGTTGACTGGTTCGTTTAAGCAAATTGTGTTTTCTTAGTAAAATTAATAGAGATAATTCAGTAAAGAAATTTTTTTTTAACAAACCATTTCAGAGGCTATGTATTTGCATTTATAGTTACAAAGAGGAAACATACATCCATCCATGGTTTATTGCTCAACACAAGGTCATCAAAAGTTGTTTAACAGTATTAGAAATTAACGACTGAAAGGTCAATTCAAAGTAACTGGTGGCTACTCAATAATCTATGAAGTGATAGAACAGGTGAGAAAAGTTGGACAGTCCTATTAAAATCAACTACTTCAGAGTAATGAAAGAGGGTGAAAACTATAATGTTCATCAATAAAATAAATAGGTAATAAAATGTCTTAGAGAGACTATAACAAAGACAGAATTAGAGATTGGACGTATCTCATTTGAACACAGAAATTAGGCTTGAATTGATGAATTGAATGTGTTTCTGCTGTGTTCATGTGACGAGTCTGCACTCTCTTCAAAATGTTTGATTTGACTTCATAAATGACTTTGAAGGAAGATTCTGGTGGATCAGCGTGACCAGAGGTATCCAGATGCTCAATAATCGAGCTGTTAATCATTTTGCACTCTCCTCTAGACGGCCATACAGGATCGTGATCAGAAATGCGTTTGGATGCAACACACTTTTGTGGCCAATGTGACCAGCTTTACAAGAGCAGTTGGATTGATAGAAATGTATATTGTTGAATCAAACTTGTAGTTTATCCTTCACACACCATCGAACCAGTTGTTGACCGGAGAAAATAATATGAAGTTGGGTGGAAAGAAAGTCTTTCACAGTGTCATTGATAAGCGATTCTTGAGCATCTTCTTTAGATCCAATATTCATAAGCGATGTCTTCTTTGGAAATGTAGAGACTCGTTCTTGGAAATATCTAGGCTTTATTTTCCTGTCTCATTGGATTTAACACGATAACCATCTCAACGAGCATTCTTCTGAGGACTTCCAGCTCCTCATTTACTGCATCATGTGAACAACTGCCTGTACTTAGTGGATGAACTAGATTTCTTTTCTTGCCCTGGTGGAACCCAACTTTCAGAATAGGCATATTGTCCATTTAAGGTTTTTTTCTTCTGTAAACTGGTCTTCTTAGCCAACCATCATATCCATTTATTAGCAAGACGTGCAAGAAGTGAAATTCTGAGTTATATTCACTTTACATGGTAAATTGGAGTGACTTCTGACATTCAATTAACTTTTGTATTATACCTTCAATCTTCCTATTCTCCTCACAATTGTTGGTAGCGTATCCCATATAAAGGTGGGTCTGGCCGACCACTCAACGCAGTTTATCATTCTCCAAACTATATTTGGACGCAAAGATAGTTATTATGTTTTAATTATAAATAAAAGGTACAGAGCAACCTCCCCTGGTTAACTAGTTCACTAGTTACTAGCCGGTCCTAAGCCCGGGTAAAGAGGGAAGGTTGGGCATACGGCTAGAAACCCTACCCCGTAAAACAAATCCAACCACTAAGCAAACTTCAAAGTACAAACAAAATATAAAAAATAAAAACAAAATTATTCCTCTCTGAAATCGGAGAGGCGAAATGACGCCGATTGGTGAAAGACTTCAGGAAGCCAATTGGCTGATATATCTTCGCTTCTCTCAATGAAAGCGAAAGTAAACGTGGGAACATGGAATGCCTGCACCATGTTTGGACCCAGCAAGGCAGACCAGATTGCAAACGAGACGACAAGGTATCACACTGACGTGCTTGGAATCTGCGAGAGCAGATGGAATGGAAGTGGACTCTCCAAACTGTCAACTGGAGAATCAATAATCTACTCCGATATTGTCACCCAGACGACAACTATGAACACACTGAGTTTCCGAGTGGCTATCATGATGTACCCAACAGCATCGAAGGCTCTCTCTCATACAGTGGGAACCAGTCTCCTTCACGATCAGGATCATGACATCAAGGTTCAACTCAAAAGGAATGAAGGTCACAATCATACAATGCTACACTATGCACCTACAAATAATGCAGATCAAGAGAAAAAGGAGGAATTCTACAGACAACTGCAGTCAGTAGTGGACAAGACCTCAGTTGGCGATATAAAAATTCTAATGGGTGGGGCGACATGAATGCCAAACTGGGAGCAGACAACACAAGAAGAGAACTAACCATGTGTCGAGAAGCGCTAGGTGAGGTGATGAACCAGAATGGAGAATTGTTTGCAGAATTCTGTGCATTCAACGATTTTGGTGATTGGAGGCAGTGTATTCAAGCACAAAGATATCCACAAAGCGACATCGATTTCACCAGACACCAGGACACACTAAAAATCAAATCGACTTTATCTCAATCTCAAGAAAGTGGAGACGCAGCCTGCTTGACACAAGGTCAAGAAGAGAAGCAGATGTAGGTAGGTTCACATAATTCACTATCTAGTGCAACGAACCTTCCAAATCAAGTTAAAAGCCTTCAAGGAAATTGGTGATAGACCGCAGCTCAACTACAACACTCGGAAACTGAAGGGCGAAACTACAAAGGAAATCTTCACGGCAGCCATCAAGACAAAATGGGAGATATCGAGCAACATCCCTGAAGAAACCTGTGTGGAAGAACGCTGGAAGTCTTTGAAAGCTATATGGAAAGAAAACTGCATAACCGTATTAGGGAGGAAGAAGAAAGAAGATAAGGAATGGATCTCGACGGACACATGGAAGCTGATAGAGAAGGGAGGGAGGATGGTGAAGCAGAAGATAAACCAGTCTAGTGCGAGGATGAACAACGAAAAGAGGAACTGAGTACAACGAATAAAAAACACTGGACAAAGAAGTGAAGAAGAGTGCACGGAAAGACAAAAGACACTTCTACGACACACTGGCAAGTGAGGCAGAACAGGCTGCAGGTAGGAGAGACAGAGACCTGACAACATTGTATCAAATAACCAGGTTACTCTCTAGGAGTGAAGAGATCAACACACATGAAACCAATAAAAGATGATGAATGAAAATTTAATTACCAAAGGAGAGAAACAAAGGAAACGATGGGCCGACCACTTCAAAAAGCTCTTGAATCGACCACCACCTGCACTTCGTCCAGAAATACCACCTACAGCCGCTGAACTACAATTGAACATAAATACCCCAACAAAAATGGAAGTCCTGAGCGCCATAAAGCTACTGAAATGTGGGAAAGCAGCAGGATCAGATGGAAATCCACCAGAAGCACTGAAAACAGATGCAGAGACAACAGCCAACATGCTCATACCACCACTGCAGAAGGTTTGGAAGGAAGGAAGGAAGGAAGGAAGGAAGGAAGGAAGGAAAGGTACATGCACATTGATTTGAAGAATGGCTACCTTGTCAAACTCCCGAAGAAGGGAGACCTCAGTATTTGCAAGAACTGGCGCGGAATCACTCTCCTATCCACCCAGAGCAAGCAAAATATTAAGCCGCACCATCGTGGAGAGGCTAAAGGATGCACTGGATTCAGAACTACGACCGAAACAGCCTGGCTGGATTCAGGAAGTACAAATCATGTGCAGACCAAATTGCAACGCTACACTACGCATCATCATAGAACAGAGTATAGAATGGCAGTCAACTCAACTCTACCTCAACTTCATCGACTTTGATAAGGCCTTCGATAGCGTCGACCGAGAAGTAATTTGGCAGGCAGCTGCTTCAATACTACGGAATACCGCAAACCTTTATCAGCCTCATTCAACAACTACATGAAGACGCCACATGCCAAGTAATTCACAATGAGAAGCTCAGTGATGCTTTTGAAGTAAAGACAGGAGTGAAACAAGGCTGTCTACTATCATCCATGATATTCCTGATTGTAGTGGACTGGATCATGCAACAAACAGTGAGGAGTGAGAAGAGGGGATACGCTGGACTGCGGAAAAGAACCTAGAAGACCTGGATTTCGCCGATGACTTGTGTCTGATGTCACACCAACTTGAGGATCTACAGGTGAAAACTAACAAATTGACAGAAGTGGCAGGGCAGCGAAGACGGGACTTCATTTGAATATAGAGAAGACAGAAGTGATGAAGATACCCAACCAACAACTCTAACAACAACAACAACAAACTCCAATCACTATCAACAGGAGAAACTTAAAGGAAGTAACCTCCTCCACCTATCTAGGCAGCACTGTTTCAACTACAGGTGGCGGCACAGGCACAAACGAGGATGTCAAAGTCAGAATCGGAAAAGCAAGACAGGCCCTCATCATCCTGAAACCAGTGTGGAGATCTTCTGCACTGCACTCAGCATGTGGAACAAGATACGGATTTTCATCACCAACGTCAAGTCAGTGCTTCTGTGTGGTTCAGAGACTTGGCACGTTACGAAAAGGATTTCAATAAACTACAGACATTCATCAACAACTGCTTACGATCCCTACTGAAGATCAGATGGTCAGAATAATAAGAATAAGCAACAAGGAGCTCTGGGAACGAACCAACCAAGAAGCTATCGCTCAGCAAATATGCAGTGGAAGGAGGCGGAGATGGATTGGGCATACACTGAGAAGGCCGACTGGGGACATCATGCGTCAGGCCCTTGAGTGGAATCCCCATGGGAAGCGACGAGTTGGACGTCCGAGGGTGACATGGAGGAGATCGTGCGAGGAGGAAATAAGAGCTTGTGGGCTGTCGTGGAGCCAGGTCCAAAAGCTTTCAGAGAACACAGTTCACTGGAGACGTTACTGAAGCCTTATGTTCCATTAGGAACCCAAAGGACTACTAATAATAATGGTACAGAGTAAAAGTAATTCTTTTAGAAAATGTTTACGGGTTCTATTCTCAAGTTTGCTGATATCAATGTAACCACAGAGAAAGCAGAATTTTTTCTGTCAAAGAAACATTTGTGAAGAGTGACGTGACGTCAAATGATAGCATATGTTTTCCACACACAGTAACATCTCTTATGCAATTGATAAAATCAAATGGATCGAATGTAACGTAATTATTGGTCTGATTCATGACAAAGTAACTTACATTAACCATCTTGCAAACCCATTTTATGGCGAATTATTCATGTCAAGTTATGGACGAAGATAAGCATCTTCCTCATCAACTTTTGAAAGAACATAGAGTCGAGAAACTACTGAATCACATGGTTTTATTTTTGAAACAGATTGGTGCTAATGATCGATTGGTCCTTCATCTTCTCCACATAGTTTGTCGACTTTTGTGCTGTTTGCTCAGGTGCATCTTTCTAGAAAGCTTCTGTCCAGAATTTACTTTCATCTGCTAGTATACATTATAGCTTATCAAGATACTCTTCGTGATTCATAAGAACTATGCCAGAGCCCTACTTGGACGGAACAACATTAGTCCAGTATTCTATTCTATGTAAACGAAGTATAACAGTTGTTAGCAACGATTAAATGAGAACTCTAGTTCAGACTTAAATTTGCAAGTACATTTATAGATACCCTACCATCTACCTGTAAATTAAATGAGGATGTTTTTGGGGACTGAGTGATTCCAAGTTGGAATTCATCATGAACTTGCATTATCTGGATAACCATTGTAAATGTGAGAGCACTAGGCAACTGGTTTGTCTTAATATGGGACACCACAATAGTGGGCACCCATAACCCCAACTGATGATGAATTATTGAGTGGTGAATGCCAACTTGATATCAGTAAAATGTTAGTGATTCACTGTCTGACTAGACAATTGTTTTCTCACATTATGAACCGAATTTTTTCCAAGATAAGATGTAGAATTCCATGAATGCATTGCCTGTTAGCCAGAAAGTGAGAATCGTGTAGTTCGCCTCCACTAAATGTACGGTACTGATTTAAAACCGGTCTAAACTAACGCTTGTTTTAAGTCAATTCCTTAGTAGTCGTCTGAACAGACTACAGTATTCATTGATGTACATGCATCCAACTAATGATATTGAAAAACAATAATGTATGTTTTTTGAAATACATTCGTTTCCGTAAAAATAGGATCTTATGTTATCCAACTCATATGGAATTTTCGGCATCCACAACTTTGAAACAAGCAAAGCTGTGTAATATATTTAAACTACGATCTACACTGAGTCTCAACTCATAAAGAGATAAAAAAATCTTTCTGGATAAGCAATTTGTCATTAAACTAAAACGTTTGCAATTAAAAGATTAGCTTGTTTTATCTTTCTATCAGACTGATAATTTAAAATTTTGTGTTACATCTCTACAATTTGTATCTATCACACAATTCAACACATACCTTTCATATATAACCATAACAGAATGCAATATATTTTCTTAGCTGATTGTTAACATACAAGGTTTCGGATATCATCACTTCCTATCACTGTTCAATTGATATCTTAGCGCTCCACCCTCCATTTTCTTTCATTTCCTTGCTCTTGTTCAATTTCTTACATTTTGCTTCGTGTTTTTTTTTAATTGAGACAAAGATTTAGAAAAAAAGGCTTCCATCTCATATTACAAAAAAATTCCAATCAACAAATTTATTCTATGCGCCATTTCGTATATCATCCATAACAATATATAAGTTATTATCATTATGAATCATGATTTTAAATAATATTCTAAAAATTTCACTTATTATATAAAGGTTAATTTAACTTGATTACTGATTTATGTCTGCAACACAATACTGTGAGCTTAAAATTCACCCAACTAGTACAAATATATGAGAAATTTAGCTACCCCATGTTTGTACTTTAAGAAACTTTCCTCACTCTGGTTTTGGTTCTGGTTATCCACCTGATAGATTAGATAAAAATGTGACAAAATGACTTTCGTTCATTTGTGAGATTTGTAGGAAATTTACTGATTGCAAAGATTTTATTTATCACAAATAGAAATCAGCTGGGAAACCACTGAAAACCAATAAGTACCAGATAGCTACTTCACCCTAGTTTAGTATGCTCCCGAAACCCCACATAAGTTGAAACATATGATCATCAAATCTCATGGTAAACATGCGACTACTATGTTGGCACCCAACCGCTTATGTTTTCAAAATCTTAACGATTCATCATGTGGTATACTCATTTTCAGTGCTGTGTGTTAGTAAATGTCCTCACGCTAGTCTTAAATAAATACACAGAATGATTTTCCAAAGGTCCATGGTTTTAGTGATTCGATTAATATAAGCGCAAAACTTGGGAACTGCGGTCGAGTGCAATTCCATTTCAGTCTGTTCATTACAAGTATCAACCTCGCCCGGTTAACTAGTTCACTAGTTACTAGCCGGTCCTAAGCCCGGGTAAAGAGGGAAGGTTGGGCATACGGCTAGAAACCCTACCCCGTAAAACAAATCCAACCACTAAGCAAACTTCAAAGTACAAACAAAATATAAAAAATAAAAACAAAATTATTCCTCTCTGAAATCGGAGAGGCGAAATGGCGCCGATTGGTGAAAGACTTCAGGAAGCCAATTGGCTGATATATCTTCGCTTCTCTCAATGAAAGCGAAAGTAAACGTGGGAACATGGAATGCCTGCACCATGTTTGGACCCAGCAAGGCAGACCAGATTGCAAACGAGACGACAAGGTATCACACTGACGTGCTTGGAATCTGCGAGAGCAGATGGAATGGAAGTGGACTCTCCAAACTGTCAACTGGAGAATCAATAATCTACTCCGATATTGTCACCCAGACGACAACTATGAACACACTGAGTTTCCGAGTGGCTATCATGATGTACCCAACAGCATCGAAGGCTCTCTCTCATACAGTGGGAACCAGTCTCCTTCACGATCAGGATCATGACATCAAGGTTCAACTCAAAAGGAATGAAGGTCACAATCATACAATGCTACACTATGCACCTACAAATAATGCAGATCAAGAGAAAAAGGAGGAATTCTACAGACAACTGCAGTCAGTAGTGGACAAGACCTCAGTTGGCGATATAAAAATTCTAATGGGTGGGGCGACATGAATGCCAAACTGGGAGCAGACAACACAAGAAGAGAACTAACCATGTGTCGAGAAGCGCTAGGTGAGGTGATGAACCAGAATGGAGAATTGTTTGCAGAATTCTGTGCATTCAACGATTTTGGTGATTGGAGGCAGTGTATTCAAGCACAAAGATATCCACAAAGCGACATCGATTTCACCAGACACCAGGACACACTAAAAATCAAATCGACTTTATCTCAATCTCAAGAAAGTGGAGACGCAGCCTGCTTGACACAAGGTCAAGAAGAGAAGCAGATGTAGGTAGGTTCACATAATTCACTATCTAGTGCAACGAACCTTCCAAATCAAGTTAAAAGCCTTCAAGGAAATTGGTGATAGACCGCAGCTCAACTACAACACTCGGAAACTGAAGGGCGAAACTACAAAGGAAATCTTCACGGCAGCCATCAAGACAAAATGGGAGATATCGAGCAACATCCCTGAAGAAACCTGTGTGGAAGAACGCTGGAAGTCTTTGAAAGCTATATGGAAAGAAAACTGCATAACCGTATTAGGGAGGAAGAAGAAAGAAGATAAGGAATGGATCTCGACGGACACATGGAAGCTGATAGAGAAGGGAGGGAGGATGGTGAAGCAGAAGATAAACCAGTCTAGTGCGAGGATGAACAACGAAAAGAGGAACTGAGTACAACGAATAAAAAACACTGGACAAAGAAGTGAAGAAGAGTGCACAGAAAGACAAAAGACACTTCTACGACACACTGGCAAGTGAGGCAGAACAGGCTGCAGGTAGGAGAGACAGAGACCTGACAACATTGTATCAAATAACCAGGTTACTCTCTAGGAGTGAAGAGATCAACACACATGAAACCAATAAAAGATGATGAATGAAAATTTAATTACCAAAGGAGAGAAACAAAGGAAACGATGGGCCGACCACTTCAAAAAGCTCTTGAATCGACCACCACCTGCACTTCGTCCAGAAATACCACCTACAGCCGCTGAACTACAATTGAACATAAATACCCCAACAAAAATGGAAGTCCTGAGCGCCATAAAGCTACTGAAATGTGGGAAAGCAGCAGGATCAGATGGAAATCCACCAGAAGCACTGAAAACAGATGCAGAGACAACAGCCAACATGCTCATACCACCACTGCAGAAGGTTTGGAAGGAAGGAAGGAAGGAAGGAAGGAAGGAAGGAAGGAAAGGTACATGCACATTGATTTGAAGAATGGCTACCTTGTCAAACTCCCGAAGAAGGGAGACCTCAGTATTTGCAAGAACTGGCGCGGAATCACTCTCCTATCCACCCAGAGCAAGCAAAATATTAAGCCGCACCATCGTGGAGAGGCTAAAGGATGCACTGGATTCAGAACTACGACCGAAACAGCCTGGCTGGATTCAGGAAGTACAAATCATGTGCAGACCAAATTGCAACGCTACACTACGCATCATCATAGAACAGAGTATAGAATGGCAGTCAACTCAACTCTACCTCAACTTCATCGACTTTGATAAGGCCTTCGATAGCGTCGACCGAGAAGTAATTTGGCAGGCAGCTGCTTCAATACTACGGAATACCGCAAACCTTTATCAGCCTCATTCAACAACTACATGAAGACGCCACATGCCAAGTAATTCACAATGAGAAGCTCAGTGATGCTTTTGAAGTAAAGACAGGAGTGAAACAAGGCTGTCTACTATCATCCATGATATTCCTGATTGTAGTGGACTGGATCATGCAACAAACAGTGAGGAGTGAGAAGAGGGGATACGCTGGACTGCGGAAAAGAACCTAGAAGACCTGGATTTCGCCGATGACTTGTGTCTGATGTCACACCAACTTGAGGATCTACAGGTGAAAACTAACAAATTGACAGAAGTGGCAGGGCAGCGAAGACGGGACTTCATTTGAATATAGAGAAGACAGAAGTGATGAAGATACCCAACCAACAACTCTAACAACAACAACAACAAACTCCAATCACTATCAACAGGAGAAACTTAAAGGAAGTAACCTCCTCCACCTATCTAGGCAGCACTGTTTCAACTACAGGTGGCGGCACAGGCACAAACGAGGATGTCAAAGTCAGAATCGGAAAAGCAAGACAGGCCCTCATCATCCTGAAACCAGTGTGGAGATCTTCTGCACTGCACTCAGCATGTGGAACAAGATACGGATTTTCATCACCAACGTCAAGTCAGTGCTTCTGTGTGGTTCAGAGACTTGGCACGTTACGAAAAGGATTTCAATAAACTACAGACATTCATCAACAACTGCTTACGATCCCTACTGAAGATCAGATGGTCAGAATAATAAGAATAAGCAACAAGGAGCTCTGGGAACGAACCAACCAAGAAGCTATCGCTCAGCAATATGCAGTGGAAGGAGGCGGAGATGGATTGGGCATACACTGAGAAGGCCGACTGGGGACATCATGCGTCAGGCCCTTGAGTGGAATCCCCATGGGAAGCGACGAGTTGGACGTCCGAGGGTGACATGGAGGAGATCGTGCGAGGAGGAAATAAGAGCTTGTGGGCTGTCGTGGAGCCAGGTCCAAAAGCTTTCAGAGAACACAGTTCACTGGAGACGTTACTGAAGCCTTATGTTCCATTAAGAACCCAAGGGACTAATAATGATAATAATAATAATAATATAAGAAGTATCACACAGTGAAACGGTAACATTTACATGATAACATTTTGAACATAATTTATTGTCCATATTCATATCAGGTAACTCCACATCTTCGAGACAGTCTTTATATATTCCTAGTTTTCTCTCCTTCTCTGTGATGACAAGGGTAGTAGAATTTTCCATATATCTGGAACAGATGCAGAATCATTTCGATTGCATGTATTTGGTGTTGATTCGATAAACAAAGATTCGGTTATCAATCTCTTCCTCCACCCAACTATGTTAGTTTTCAAAACTGTCACCCTATCCCACCCTACTGTGCGATTGTGTGTCATCGCATGCAGAGCTATAGCCGAGTTTTTCTCTAGATTTCTTATCTTATTAGGGTCTACTGATCTTGATTTAGCTAAGTTTTTGTGCTGTTTTATTCTAATTGACCTTGGTTGACTGCTTTGACCTCGCAATCATTGCAAGAGATCTGGTAAACCAAATTAATTTGCTGGATTGCATTGATAAGATCTTTTAACCTACAAAGCCTGTTTCTAAGCGAGTTTGTTGGTTTGAATGCCACTTTAATCCCAACCAGCCTTATTGAGAATTCTTCGTAGTGCTTCTGATGTGCCTTCCTTGTATGGTAACACAGCAGAGGCTTTGAATTCTCTCTCAACTTTGTCACCATCATTACCACTAGTAGTGGGATTATTATTAACATCTGTATTACTACTACTATTACCACTGCTAATATTTTTCTTTCGATTTCTTATGAATTAATTTATAAATTTTGGTGGGCAATTATTGAGACGTAGAGTATTCTTGATGTGTCTAATTTCTTGTCGCAGATTTTCCGATCTAGTAGTAAGCTTTTTCGCTCTATCACCTAAGCATTTAACTAGGCCCACTTTAACTGAAATGGGGTGGGAGGAAGAAAAGCATGCAGTCAACAGTAATGAAATTAACAATAGCATATCACCGATGATCTATAAGTCAGAGTAGATTGTCAATCTCTCAAATAAAGTCTTAAGCTTAACAGAAGTGAAAGTGCTACAGAAAGGTCTTACTTTCAGTGTAGCGGTTAAAGAGTTGAAACCAGAATATGTCATTCCCAAAA
>OX104134.1:65409869-65491757 GCA_944470555.2 Heterobilharzia americana
TGAGAAGCGAGATAAATCTTCTTGTGACAACCGTAGGGGAATCGGTTTAATAAACATTGCGTCCAAAATCCACGAGTCTATACTTATCCGACACTTAGCTGGAGCTAGAGAAGAACTAACTGGAGAAAATCAGGCAGACTTCAGACCTGGACGAGGGTGCATTGCTCAGACTTTCACCCTCCGACAGGATCTGGAACACAAGCATACTTGCTGGCGGCCGACACTTAGCATATTTCTCGACCTGAAGGTGACATTCAACTCTGTCGGCTGTGAGGTGTTGTGGCAGTTCTTGACTGCGAAGGGAGTAACCAGCAAGTATATAATGATTATCAAAGCTTTCTACCTTAGGTACCGCTGACTGACTTCACAGGGATTGATCTACTCCCTGGAGGCTATCACGTTGACTTGGAGTACGCAGAAGACTGTTCTGCTAGTTGAAGACGCTGACAAAATGCAGGGTCTTCTGAACGAGTTGAGTAAAAAATCTGAGTATGTTTGGCATGCGTTTCGCACCTGTCAGACGTAAGATGAACCTCCAAGACTGATCTCCAACTACTCCTAGTTTAATGATAGAGAATGAGGTGATAGAATGTTTCGACCACTTCACTTACTTTACTTGGAGTGTTGTATCAACCTGACCATAGTGGTTGCTGACGGAATCTCAGCTCGGAAACAAAAGACCCGTTTGTCATCTGTCAACATGTGTCATCTCTGGCACCCACTGGCAAGATATCCCACTACCTGTCAAAGGACAAGTCTATTGTGCCACAGACCGTCCCATCCTGTTATACGGCTGACATGGTCATTAAAAGTAGGTATGAAGTGGTTACAAGTTTTGATCACAAGTGTCTTCATAGCATTGTTCGCGTGTGGTGGAATCACTATGTAAGCAGTGTAGAGGTTTGGCGAAGAGTACTAGGTAAAGAAAGCAAGTTAACCAATGAGGTTGTAAACCTGCATCGACTGAGATGGCTTGGACACGTGTTGCGCATGCTGAGCCGCCGCCTACCTCGACGTGCAATGCTAGAGGAAGTCGGACTAGGTTGGAAAAGGGTTCGGAGTGGCCAGACCAAGATATGGCATTAGTCCATGAAGCCCCTAACTGTTTGTCTGAGCCATGTGGAGAGATGAAGGCTATTTGGTTGGAATCAGTGGTTGAAGACTCTTGTGAAATGGCTTAAAATCGGTCACGATGGTGTGCATGTATTCACTCCTTGACGTCTCCCGAGGCTTGAATATTTGCACTAACCTTTATCTTCAAATTGCTTTTTCTCTCACACGATTTTGTCTACCTTGATGTCACTCATTTTCTATCCACCTGTTCTAGTGTTCTTCTGTGAAGTGTGGTAACTGGAACCGATACACTTGTGCGCGAGGTTCTACGTTGATTTCGTCTGTTTGTAAATCAAGAAATGAAGAACAACAGAACTGTCATAACTAGACCGGAAAGTCACGATTATCTTGATATATTTGTGAGGAATACACTTTGCTGATGGTGACATTTAGTAAATAAGGATGCTTCAACATGATAGGTTGAAAAACGAATTATAATCGGACAAAACGCCTGCAAAACGAAGTACAAGGTTGGCGAACGGATGATTAGGTAAACAAACGAATATAAATAAACAGGAAGATAGTGTTCGAAAACGTTATTTGGCCCTTAAGTTTCAGCTACAGGATTAGACCTAGCTTATGTTTGCAGTTCATGGAAAAACGTTACTAAAATGACATGTTTACTGAATACTAATCCTAAATTCAAGTTCGACAATCTGAGTTACAACTACTTTGGATTCTAATATTATTCGTGCTGATAGCTCTCATGAATAACTTATATCAACGACGAAACAAGATTTACTAGCTAGAAATAGGGAATTGAAAGGATTAACCAATGAAGAACAATTAGCTTAAGATAGCGCGACAACAATTGAAAAAGCAGAACACAGTGGTCGGTATGAAGTAGAGTATATTTTAAAAATAAGTTTTCACAGAAAAGGAGGGTAAAACAAAGTGACCAACGTTTATTCGCCCAGATGGAGTCTGTAAAGTCATATAAATGTTTAAAGACCAAAAAGAAAAGAAAATTACCAAAACTGAGTTTTTGTTTTTAGTTTCAGCATGCTTTCAGTGTTTTTACAACTATGACTCTGAAGAAAGTAGTATCACAACGTCACAGTGACCAATCGTATAGGTTTGGATTTCGCTACAATTTCACAATCAAAGACAAAAATAATGTACAACCTTGCACACAAGTGCAACAGTTCAAACTTTTAAGCTTTGCAGCAGCACGCAGTGGAGTGGATAGAAGCAACAATGATATGCAAAAAAGTATACGAAGAAAGCGGATAAATAGATGACATCATATATACTCAAAATTTTTAAAGGTGATACACAGTGTACAGATTTGACGAACTTTCACCACTAAAACAGATAAATACTAAACTTTGATTACCGTAATCTCCAAAAACCTAACTAGGTAATCTATATCTCCCTAAACGGCTCAGGCAGACGGTTAGAAGCTTCATGGATTGATGTAGATTTTGTGACCATCTTTCCGTTTTCTGAATGTTAAACAAAACGCAACTCAACTTAGTACACACCTAAGCACTAGGCTATGAGCCACACTTTTTGTGAAAGTGCCCATAGTACTAATTAGTCGCCCAAATATCTGAGAAAGGATTTGGATTCATGGGAATAACCTTATCAACCTGGGTGCAACCACAGAATCCAAGATACATCTGTAGACTACTTTGTGGTGTTGCCGCCCTTTCTATAAGTTAGGTGTTTTGTGAGTGGACTGCCCAAAGCTTTCACCACAGCAGACTTGAAATATTCTGTTACTCAGATGAATAACAGAGAGGAAAACATAATGTAAAGCATTCTACCTGGAACTGGTTTTTCTACAAGGCGAAG
This sequence comes from Heterobilharzia americana, assembly GCA_944470555.2. NCBI lineage: Eukaryota > Metazoa > Platyhelminthes > Trematoda > Strigeidida > Schistosomatidae > Heterobilharzia > Heterobilharzia americana. The sequence continues at coordinate 65,412,780 of OX104134.1, forward strand.
AGCCACACATTATGAACGGGTATATAATACTAATTAGTCGGCGAGGTCAAAGAAAGCGAAGCAGAATTTGAACTCACGTTTTATGAAAAATAGGAATAGCCAGACAAAGATATAGTGTTTATCTAAGAAGTCGCCGATTATTTGCATCGAGTTTTTAGCTGCATGGGTGGAGACCTGGGTGATACTTTTCGAACTCAATCGCTGATGGTGACCTACTTCCTTTCTTCCTGATTATGTCGAACATCTTGTTACTGTATTTGGACCTTCAGTCTCTAATTGTTGACTGTGCATAGTTTGGAAGAAGGCTGGAACTGATCAGTTGTGAGAGGTTTGACATGTTTCATTGGTCCATATGTCTACGAAATCTGGTTAGTTAAAGTTAAGGGTGTTTGTTAGTTTTTTTCATCGTGACATCCCTGAAAGACTGTAACACCATTCCGTTAGTTTGTGTTTTCGAAGCAAGGTAAAAATAGCTGTTCGATGAAGAAGGTAATTTTATGTCGGTAACTTCTAGCCTTTAGGCACCTCTTGCTAACATCATTTTGTCAGATTCTATATTGAATACTGTTATCTGACTGATAATGTTTGGAAGGATTGCAGAAGTCATCAGTCCTTGATATATCGGTTAGATGGACACGGCTGTGTTCGGATCAGTAGCTGCGCTTCCTCTGCATACCTAGACTTCTCAAGAAAAGCGTAATAACAAATACTTGGTGCATAACACATATTCGGATTGCATCATTTGATGAGAGTCACAACTTCACCAACAAACTTCTTTCATTTACGAATCTGCATTACCAACATGGTTCCAGACACAGCCAATGCCACGAAGGTAACTGGGTTCAGCACCAGGAAGTCCTCATAACCTCCATTTATAGTGGCAATGTTTGACAGCCTTAAGGTAGGAAATAGCGAAGTGCTGTGCGATGCACTCACTCAACCCTTATTAAGCAGTCGGAAGTTTCATCGTCCCCACGGGTGGTGTAGGTTGGTAAAGGCTAATCGAGACTTTGCATGTCCCCCTAGCGGTTATCGGGCACAGACTAACCACGGAGTATCTCACTTCGAAAGGGAATGAATATACTCAACCACTTAACTCCCTACTGTCAAATGGTGTATCAGTCCACACTAGTACTGAAGCAACCATTAGCAGTTGAATGTTGAGAAACACAGACCAAACATTATCAAATTGACACTGAGTGTTCACAGACAGCATCTTTCATGTGTTTTCACTTAACAAGACTATATCATCCGTGTACTCTACGTTTACTAAGGAGTTTCCAATGATAAGGTCGATACTTGTAAACTCACACCAGAAAGAGACTCCCATAAGCACGTCTATGACAAAATTGAATGAAATGAAGAGTGAATATCTTCAGCACACCACTCAATGTATAAAACTCATAGATCATCGTAGTCCCTTATGCAACTAATAAAGTTCAAGCAGAAAGCCTTCGGTAGAGTGATACAGTTAAAGGGAAGCTTTTTCAATGGCTTGTATTGGCATAAAAAAACTATAACCAACGGAAGGGAATACCATCCCCATATTAGGTGTTAAAGCTAGTACGGGACTTCAGCTTTTACAACGTGCAAGCACAACCACATACACTTTTGAGAAAAGAGGTTAACAATCGCCTAAAAATGTAGGGGAGATAACGATTACAACACCCTATGCGAATTGAGACGCTAAGTAAGCGTTTTTTTCAAACCTTCAATGCCATCTGCTAATGTTGGTGGTGAACAGCAATTTAGGCGAAGCTGTCCTGCAACAAGATTAGATCCAAGCACTTCCTCGTCAGGTGTGAAATGTCCTAGCTCTAACCCAGGGTCGTCACGCCAATAGATACATGGGTTATAATTTACACAAAAAATGCACAACAGCAGTAAAATCATGGGTACTACATGAGGGATCTCGAGGAAATCGAAAAGTGAATGCTGAACATCCACCACATTGATAAGTTAAGATTAAGTAAATAACCACACTTGGGTTTTGCATGGGTATCTTATAAACGCAGTACATGTGCATGGCGTCAGATGACGCACTTCTGGCAAGCGAAGCCCGTTGTCTGACTTGATGGAGGATGCAGATACTCAAAGCTCGAAAACGTAGTTAGAAGCGCGGTTTCAAAGAATGCAGGATACTATTCCCAGAACTCAGTCCACTGTCACGAGCTGAAGAGACAGAACTTAAAGATGATTTCCTGTTAATAACACAGTTATATGGATACATTTAAAAGGTAAAGATGCAGACGGTTAATGGTGTTGAGCAAGAATTAATCACAGTAGAAGTATAAGAGCAGTTGATACTCTCTGAGTTTCTACATTCTGCAAATATCTGAGGAACGATTTGGATTTGAAAAAATGGCCTTATCAACATGGGTGCAACCGCAAAACCCAAGATACATTTGTGTGTAGCCAACCAAAGATGAAGGTTTGACTATACTATATCTGAGCCATGCACATCTACAGTGCCATCACTGGATAACTGCAATGTCACCATAGGACACTACGCATAGTGGGGTGGATAGACCGACAGATAAAATCAACGCAGAACCTCGCGCACAAGTGTATCGGTTCCAGTTACCACACTTCACAGAAGAACACTAGAACAGGTGGATAGAAAATGAGTGACATCAAGGTAGACAAAATCGTGTGAGAGAAAAAGCAATTTGAAGATAAAGGTTAGTGCAAATATTCAAGCCTCGGGAGACGTCAAGGAGTGAATACATGCACACCATCGTGACCGATTTTAAGCCATTTCACAAGAGTCTTCAACCACTGATTCCAACCAAATAGCCTTCATCTCTCCACATGGCTCAGACAAACAGTTAGGGGCTTCATGGACTAATGCCATATCTTGGTCTGGCCACTCCGAACCCTTTTCCAACCTAGTCCGACTTCCTCTAGCATTGCACGTCGAGGTAGGCGGCGGCTCAGCATGCGCAACACGTGTCCAAGCCATCTCAGTCGATGCAGGTTTACAACCTCATTGGTTAACTTGCTTTCTTTACCTAGTACTCTTCGCCAAACCTCTACACTGCTTACATAGTGATTCCACCACACGCGAACAATGCTATGAAGACACTTGTGATCAAAACTTGTAACCACTTCATACCTACTTTTAATGACCATGTCAGCCGTATAACAGGATGGGACGGTCTGTGGCACAATAGACTTGTCCTTTGACAGGTAGTGGGATATCTTGCCAGTGGGTGCCAGAGATGACACATGTTGACAGATGACAAACGGGTCTTTTGTTTCCGAGCTGAGATTCCGTCAGCAACCACTATGGTCAGGTTGTACTGCACAGCAGTCCGCTCTCTTCTACTGTATGGGTGTGAAACACGACCATTGAAGGTGGAAGACATGGGAAGGCTTCAGGTGATTGACCACCGTTGCCTTCGTAGTATAGGCCGTATTCCGTGGCGTCACCACGTGGATAACGCAGAAGTCAGGTGTAGAGTTTTAAGGAGAGGAGGTAAATCAGTTGACACGGTTGTGAACCTTCATCCACCGAGATGGTTGTCTGGGACATGTGTTACGCATGCCTCGTCTCCGTCTGCCTCGTCACACGATGTTAGCCGAAGTAGGTCCAGGCCGGAAAAAGGCTCGGTGGCCAAACCAAAACATGGCACTAATATATGAAGTCTCTGGCTGTTGGTTTGAGCCATATGAAGGGATATATATATATATATATATATATATATATATATATATATATATATATATATATATATACATATATATATCACGGTTGTGCAGGAAGCTAAGTGGGAAGGATTAATTGTCGTAAGGAAATGAGGGAAGTAGCATCACTGATAATGCAGAATAAGAGGATGTCTATGGAATAAATCACGTTACAAATCTGAAATACGTTAGAAAGCGTTCGTAAGAAAAGTGGGGGTTGTAGACGTAATATCTGGCGATGAAAAAAGGAAACGTGGGTAGAACTGGGTAACAGGGGGAAATGATACATATGATGCATCATTCAACAAAAATTTTCATCACTTAGACACCCTCCTCGTATTTTAAATCCCATAGGCACATTTTACATTATTTTGTCAGATCGGACGATAAAAACAGTAATAACTCAACATTTTTTTAAGCTTGTGCAAGCACGTGCAGCCTTAGAGTTAAAGGTTTGGTGACAATATTTTACTTAGCGCCTAAAATGGAGGTGTCTGCACGAATAAGAAAATACGTTCCACTTAGTACTTGAGAAACGGTCAGACAACCTACATTGTGCGGTAAGGCCTAGTGGCTGTTACAGTGTCTTGCAGTTAATGTTAGCGGTTTCAATATCATACAATGTTCATTGTGAAGCAGTAAAAGACTGCAAATAGTTAAAATCCAAGAAGCTTTCGCCTAAATGACCTTCTTATCTAGAATCAAGGGATCACAACTTCCCAACATTTTTACCCAATGCCCGAACAAACAGAGAGCAAAATTGGAAAAACAATGAGACTTGATTGATTTTCCACTGGCATCGTAGGTAGGCGGCAAGAATGACTCAGATGAAGTAGCCTGGGTCACTCAAAGAGAAAGAAAGCCCCAGCATCTTTAAACTCTTGGGGAATTGAGGGTTTATTCCAGCCTCTAATGATCCAGGCTCGGTTTCTGCATCTCGCCTAAGATAGGTGTTGGAACTAACCTTAATAAAGGGCTTAATAAGTGTCCGGGAGTACTTGGAATACTTCTTGCTCTTCTTAAATCTATTGTCAGTCTTCCAGATTCCGAAGGATGTAGATCAAACGCTACCAGTCGCTCCTAACATGTTCTAAACACATGTTCTCCAAGAAAGTTGGTCTCGTAATGCGTTCTAGGACTAACTCCTGCTTCCTCAGGGAGGGAATGAAGACCTCAGTCTCGAAATCTGAGAGAGATCGCATAAGAAGCATGATGGAAGTATCTACGATCTAGTTGTTCAGGAGTTACAGGGTCACATCCCCACAAAGTGTGCCTCTGTGGTAGTACATTCTCATTTTCGGTTTGAGGATAAAGAGCTACGATCCTAAATTAACCCCCCTCCTCTGGCTTATAGGTGTGGCTATCATTTCTTCTCTTGAATGAGTTAACTGGTTTCACGGATCTGACTTATGCTCAAAATGGGATCTAGAAGTCGACTGCTTGACGAAGAAACCAGTACTCTTAGCTCACCACCTCAGCTCTTGGTCTTAATCCACCCCTGTTATGTCATCTGGAGTGTTGCGGTCTATCAGGGGGGAAGCTGGTCACTCATATCCTATTGTCTTAGAAAGTACGTATAAACCTCTTCCGTAACTGTGGCGTCTTGAAAAAAAGAGTCCCAGCTCTTGAAGTCACTCTTCGAAGGTCAGGCTAGCCATCGCAGGGGTCATGCGAATACCTCTTCTCTGAATTCTTTTCAGAAGGTTAGGGTCACCCTTCAAACAAAACCTGTCACCTGTTCACAGTTATCTACCTTATATATGACTAATCCCATACATAAAATGGTGAAGACATCGCTTCTATTCCGTCAAATGTTTAGTTAGTGCTCAGAGGGATCTAAAACTCCGGGCTGTGATCGGTTTACATACGTTGTAGGTGTCAGCCACTTCTCTTATTGGGCTAATAAACCACCTAGATCTTTCTGAAGTGTATGTGCATCGTCGTCGCATGTTTTTTCTCACCAGGTTCCGACATTCTTGGCGAAGAGGATTATGATGGATTTCGTGACGTTCGGCAATTCAGTGATGCGTGCAGGAAATACCAGACCATTCGGGCCCCTGTATTGCTTCAAGGAACCTTATACTAGCTTCCAAGAGGATAGGCGAAGTTAATCCTAGCCTTTGTTTCCTACTGACGAGGAACTCGCTGGTTCCTGAATCGCCAAGGCATGAGGATTGCCTGTAAACTGAGAAGTTCCAGCTTGAGGAGACGCTGAGTGGAGCACCTCGTGGAGTCTTGCATTCAGGTCCATGAAAGTGGTAACTACCGGTATCTTGCCATCCCTGGAATTAGCCTAGGTTTCTTTGAGGTTTGTCAAGTACAAGATACTTCTATGAAGGTCAGTTAGCAGACGGCACAATGTGGCGTTGCTACCCAAATATAGTAGAAGTGGTTTCCCTATTGCTGTTTCAAACTCCTTAGCTGCAGTACTAGCCTATCTTATGAGTCTTTAATTCTATTTATGTTGCCTACGATATCTTTCCAGCCTTATGAAATTACTCCTCGGCAGATGAACAGTTGCGTGGGTTGCAGGTCTCCTAGGCACTCCACGATACTGACCATCCGGTCCAGCCGATTTTCCCCGATGAAAAGTATTAAACGTCCCAAGTATATTGTTTCAGTTGATGTGCACCACGTTTATTCTGTTCGATGTGAATATGTCTGCTTCTAAAGTCTTAACTGTCGGAGTCTCTGAAGAAACACCTCAACCTACAATTTGTCGGTGTGGATGTCTAGTTGTAGTAGACTTCAAAGCACAATCAGTTGACTAGGACCGACTAACAACAAAAGTTGTGCGCACTAGTGACCCAACCATTCGTTCCGTGGACTGTCCCGAGGGGAGGGAAACACAGTCCTTCGTGGATAAACCATGAAATCCGAATCCTGCTACGGTGTAAGAAAAAGTGTTGGAGTCTTACCACCCACCTCAGTACACCTGGAGTGGTGAAGCGTTACGAAGAAGCCCACAATGAATGTGTCGCTGCAATCCGTCGGTCTCAGATATGCTTTGTAACAAGTCTTGCCCAGGCTGTATAGCAACATCCGAAAAAGTTATTTTCCTATATGAACTATAGAAATAAGACCTGTCGTGACGTACCCGCCCTAATCAAAGGGACAGGAAATGACTGGTCGATTGAGGACTATAAGGAAAAGGCATAAGCCATGGCTGGATACTTTCCTGAGGCCTCCACACAGGGATCTTCTGTGGACACTTACCCGACAGCAGAAGCACTGATATCCGACAGAATGAACTCTGTGGATGTCGAATGCAATGATGTATTTCGAATATTAAGTACTGTCAATGTAGAAAAATCAACGGGACCGGATGAGCTGCACCCAAGGCTGCTCAGAGAGCTGGCGATCTATGTAACCGGCCTGTTGACTGCTATATTCAGACTGTTCCTCAGCTAAGGCACACTCCCCTGTGACTGGAAGGATGCCACAGTAACATCTGCCCACAAGACAGGTTCTAGGTAGCTTCCATCAAATTAAAGACAGATAAGTTTGAGTAGTACTGTAATGAGAATCCCGGAAAGAATAATCAAGAAAGCCGTCATAGTCCATCTAGAGAGCAACACTCTGTTGTCCCGTTCACAGCACGGTTTTCGTAAAAATTTCTCTTGCTTGACGAACCTTCTTACAGCTAGAGAAGGTTGGGTTAAGTCTGAAGATGATAGGATGCCTGCAGATGTCATTTTCATTGGCCTCAGAAGGCGTTCGGCAAAGCACCTCATTTCGGGTTGCTGGGGGATCTGGGAAGTTTTGGAATCACTAGCAGTTCGCTCGCATGGATAAGAGACGTTCTTGTTGGTAGGAGACAAAGAGTTAGGATCAGTACTTCACTCCCCACTTGGAAGTCGGTAGAGAGTGGAGTGCCGCAAGGCATAGTCCTGGGTCTCCTACTGTTTCTCTTATATGTAAATGAGCCGCCAAATATCTAGAAATCCCCTATGGTCCTCTGCGCTGGTGATGCAAAAATCTGGCAGGAAATTAGGAACGATGAGGATATACGTGCGCTTCAGGCAGACCTGAATAGCATGTTTACCTGGTCAGAAAGGTAACTGATGCCTTCAGTACAGGTGGATGAGTGAGCATGCGCATAGGACACACACACGCAGCAACACGTACGATATAGATGGGACTCTTTTACCATGAGCACTGACCCACAGTGACCCAGGAGTCACGGTGAGTTGTGGCTTGAAAACCACGGTTCACCGTCGATTGGCAGCAGCTCGGAGTTGTAGGACTCTTTGGGCATTACTCAGAAGGTTTACGAAAAATAAGTGGTGACATTTTCACCATCTTATACGCATCCTTAATTAGGTCCAAGTCAGAAAACTGTACACAGGCGGCCAATCCTTGTCTGAAAGATGGCGCAGACCCTCTAGAAAGAGTTCAGAAGGCAGCCACTCATATGATCCCTCACCCTTGAAGACCGACTTAAGCGCCTGAACTGCTCCACCTGTTCTGTCTGCGACAGAACAGGAGACCTAGTCATGCCATACAGGATTCTAAGAAATGACTTCGGACCTGATCCATCTTCTCTTTTCCTTCCCAGTAGGTCGGAGCACCTCAGAGGACATACTAGAAGACTACAAACGCAAAGAAAGAACTTAGTCTCCGCAGGGTAATGGTTCTCGCGTCGAGTTTTCAACGCCCGGACCCGACCACCAGAACAAGTAGAGTCCCCATCATCAATTGACAAGCACAGAAATCTACTGGAAAAGGGTTAGTATGGGCTCCCAGCCTCCTATTCTCAAGTAACAAATCTGAATCTGAATCCCAGCTGTTGGCCTTCAATCTCTTCAATAAGGACCGAGACAACAGGGCACCTTTTGCCGTTATTGTTTACGTGAGTAGGTGAACTATTTGGAAGCTCCACTGTAGCTGGTGAATTGCTGCGAAGCATCTATTCTAGTCCACTTTCCGACGCCACTTTTCTTCCGAAATATAAAGGCTAGTAGTGGCACCTTAACACAGTTTACCCCATCGCAGTAGACCTCGTACTTCTCCATGTACCCACAGAGGTCACCATTTTCCCTTTTTCAGGGCGAGCCTTCGAATGATAGGCTGCGTCAATCGAGCTTGCACCTTTTTGACGAAATGCTAATCAGTGCTCACAAAAACTTATGAATTCAAAGCTCAGTATCCAGGGGAAGCCGACTGTTTATAGCCACTACATTAGCCACCCTAGCATTGGGTTCGGTTGGGTTGGCTAGCTTCTACCAACCAGCTACTATGAATCTAAGGTCGATCAAGATACATTTCTCCTTCTGGAGTGGCTCAAGTGTCGAATGTGCCTTAAATCAACTGCATTGGGAAGCTAACCGTAGAATAGATGGAGCGTATCAATAACAAATTGGGTTGCTGCCCTTATATGCTTCATACAAGCAAAGGAAATATATATTCCTTCGAGCCCATGGTCAGACGAATTACTTGGTACCTCCGCTTTTGGGCTGCCCTAGCCAACTGGTGGCGTATGGATGCGCGCTGCAACCTGGGATCCGCATCCATCTGTTCGAAAAGTTGGATAATTCATGAAATTTTCCGCCTTACATTTAGGGCTGTGACACACCACGACCAGGTTACAAATCTTTCCTTGAGCCCCAGTCACCAGCCCAGATACTTTACATTTTTCACTTTCGTTTGCTACTGCTCCCAGGACCGTCATGCCCCAGGTGTTCACCACTTAAAGCAAGACACCACAACCCGTGCTTCTTAACCCACCGCTCGGAAAAAGAAAGAATGCTTTCAAATGTGCATTAGTATCAGATTTTCCGGTCAGCAGTTATGCTGATAACTCCCGTGCTACTTGATAACTCAGCCCAATCTGTTTATTTAGCAGACTACAAACTTATGTGTACGAGTAGATCAATTCAGCAAAGTGAGTCTTCATCCTATTTATCTATTCTTTGACACTCTTTGTTTCAGCGGCCGTAACTAGCGAAAATCCCTCCGACACTTGAACCTTCTTTCCTGTCTTTAGCCGAAGCTTCACTTCTTCCCCAACCTCTCATTTGGATTCAGTCACCAGGGGGCAAACTCTCAAGTATAAACAGACTAAAAGTCTGAAGCTTGTAGGTGTTCCCGAAGGTAAAATCCCTTTTTTCTTTTGTCGCGGGCAAGACTTTTCTTGGTGAAGCTTAGTTTTGGGAGCGATGAACTATTTCACTCCTTTCCGTAGAGGTTTAATTGGATGGCACCCTGTCCGTTTCTGGATTAGGGCTTGTCAACCAAGCTCCAAAACTTATGGGGAAGCTGTCCTTGGTCCCTAAGTTCTTCGTTTTTGAGGGTGATGGCTTATATCCCACAGAGTTGTGTAGTTTTCTTTCACTTCTCGATGGCGACGCTTGGGTCTATGACCTTGACTGATGACTTGGTGCACTGTCTGATCTTGGCCAACTACCACTGTTCCCAGACGCTGGATATGGATAGTCAACAAGCGTTTCGAAGACGTACACACTGAGAGGCCCAAGATTGAGGTTTCGCATCCACTGTGCACATGTGGTTGCTAGTTGGGTAGCTAGGTAAAACGAAATTTGTTACCTTGTAGCAATATCGACACTGCCTTTTCATTCATTTTGCTGAAAGCCAACTTGATATAACGGTCGACAGCTTCCAACTTACTTCGCCTGTCTTGAATGATGGCGAAATCCATGGATACTCGCTTCATCTTTACCTTTGTAACCCTTCGCGGTCAGATTAGTCATACCTTGTGGCTGGTTTCCTAACCCGACCCTCAGTCTGATGTGTGACATTCTCGGAGTCCTCCACAGCCACATCTGTATCAAGAACTGCGGCGTCATCACTACCGCGAAAACAACCGACTTTTTTTATGGTTGCCAACTCTTTCGTGGGGATACTGATAAGTAGTTGAGCCCCCTGGACCAGTCGGTGGATGTTCGAGCAGAGTGATATATAAAACTAGATACTCCCAGCACTCCTGTGCTTTCTGAATGCCAGAGGCCTCAGGTCTGAGCAATTGTCATGAAGTTATTCATTCGGTTGTATTCATTAGATTGTGTGTGTGTGTGTGTGTGTGGGGGTTACAGCCAGGGATCAACCACACCCACTACGATCATTCCCAAGGCAACTTGGACCGGTGACCTCGAAAAAATTTAGGCTGACTCTCGAAGAAGAATAGCTCAGAAAATTAGGTGAACAGGTTTCCATGGACAAAACTCGGTGTAGGAATGCTCCTTTGAAAACGTGCTGATCACCTTTTATCGGCTGCTTGCAGACCGACATGACAACGCTCATCTGTCATTGCTGGAAGAACATTGACTTCCGTACCAGTGTCGACAAGAGAGTTAAGTTTCGCCTCCTTTGTAACTTAAGTATCGCTTGCGCGGATATGTGAAGGCAACTAACTTCTAGTGTGTTCTTCCCGTTTCTACTTTCGCCCGTGATCAGCACTACTAAGTTGTTTTTAAGAAAAATATCACCGGAAACCCAGGTCTTATTTAGGAACTCACCAACAATTTACCCTTTGGCAGTTCCCCGGAAGTTTCGTCGTCATCATACTCTTCTATCCGTCAAGACGCGTTGAAGAGACTAAATTTGGACCCAGTAGTAGAACGATAAACACCTCTTGAGTTGCCGATTTAATTACTATCTCTGCAGGTATTTATATTGTCTTTCCGTAAACCATAAGTGATTGCAGATAACAAAGATTTGATTTTTGTGTTAATTGTTTCTGCCCCTGCTCCAAGCCTGTGGTGGGCTTTCACCGCCCTTACTGACCACTAACAAATGAACCATTCATCCTGAAATCGATATGAAAGCGAAGCTGGACAGACTAACAATGTGTCTGACTTCTCCGCCGATGCCCATTTTATCATGGGCAGTGATAATGTTGTTGATGACGCCTTATCTCTAGCTAAACTAAATGTTTTCATGCGATAGTGCAATAAGGGGCCTGAAAACATGTTAAGAATGCAGCAAATGGACTCGATCTGCTACGAAACACGACGAAGCCCTAAAAGACATCCCGATACCTTCATATGGCATTACAATCGTCATAAACGTCGCTACAGTTCTCCTCGATCGTTTGATGGCAAAAGTTGGTGCGCTCCCTGCAGTCGTGTCACATAAAGGATTACAATTCTGGTCAAGAGTTCAATGGTCTCTTTGAAGGGCATTACATCCAAGCATCGATGTGTCATCCCACGCAAATCGTCTAGCGCAGAGATTTCGCCGGCAACTGAAAGGTTAGTGAGGACCTAAGAGGGAAGCACCGAACAGAACGGGTCCCCCTTTCAATTTTGCTTGGCATCCAATCCACCATAACGGATGGCTTGGAATAAGCTGTAGCTCTGATGGTAAGTGGCAAAAACTTGGCCTTAGCGAGAGATCCTGTAGGTTCAAAGGACACACCCGATACGTATTGTTTCATGTTCGCTTACGAAGTAACACAACAAATCTTTCATTTGGAGTCTACGTCAACCCGCCTAGGCACGCATCAAGAACACCTGGATAAACAGCCGACCTTTTGCAAGAATCTTTTTGGAACAGTTAATATTAGATTGTGCCTGCAATCGGCACGTGAGGTGATCGGCAGCGCTAAAAATACTTCACCAGAATCAGATGGGGAAATATTGAAGACGTCGAAGGCCAGTTTAACACGCGGGTCTAAATGAAGTCTGAGCGTGGGATACTTCGAATCATGATAATGGATGGAGTCGGTGGAGGAGCTGAGTACTCGTAAAGTACGCTACCGGGCACCCGGAGGGGGGGGACAGCAGAAATGGCAAATCCTCAAGGTCCGTCTTATTCTTGGTTAGGTAAGTGGTCATTATACTACCTACAAAGTACAATAAAGTAGGCCAATTTTCCCCAGCCTGTAATTTTCACCTAATATCCTTCATTCAGTACTACTTGCACATTACACCCCTTATTTGATATAAGCGGCCTACCGTGAGTTCACTGAGGTGCACATTTCTCGGAATGTTCAGAATACACTCAGGTTATAATTACATATCCAGGTCTTTCGGGTTAGTAACGGTATTCTCCTTCCTATCCATAACTGTTCTCGCCGCTGATATTTCCACTCACTGTTATTGTGGGGCTTCCTAATACGTAACCTGAGGACCTAATTTACCTTGCAGGATACTCAGCCAGCTTCCATTACCTGCCCAATTTTCTAACGAGCATAGAGTTAAGTTACTCACTTCTATGCGCCCAAAGTATTGATAACATAGTGCTTTCCAGTCACAACGTATTTTTATCGGGACTTTTAAGGTGCATTTCACAAAAATGCCGATAACGTAGCGTGCTTCGTGCCTGATCACCAGCTTCGTTTTCACTTAGAATTTCTCCCAATGCGGCTATTAGTTATAAGGAAGAAGCTCAGCGTGTGGTCTTGCTTTGAAATATGATTTTTTAAACTAAAACTAATTCATCTTGACCAGTCAAAATTAGAAGAGTCAGGAGTTACTCCTTAAGGCTGTTCATCTTTCGTAGAACATGGAATCCTTCCACCGGAGTCAGGAGGCGAGATTGTCACAGCTAGGTGTTGATGGTGAGGCTCCCTCTTTGTAGATATTCTGCACCGCCCCCAGAGATTCCAGCGGTTCAGAGTGAGAATTTAACTCGGGTTATATTGGGGGAAATCTGGAATCGAAAGTCCCCTGGGGCTTCCACGTCGAAGATTCAGGCATTCTGCAAACCGTTCACAACTTATTGTTCCCAAAGGTGTCTTTCTGAACGAATACAGATAGGATGACTACGTCTATTTTGTTTGAAGATTCCAGCGGTTAAAGTACTGAAGTCCCCTCTATGCAAAGAAAGCGAGCTATTCAAATGTCCGGGCAAATGGCTAATGACCAATCGAACCATGCTGATTATGAGCTGCCGATATGACTATAACTGATACGTGGGATCCCGCATGATTCTTCTCACAGCGTTTCAGGAGCACGCAAACCTCTTTTACTTACGATTCCCAAAACATAGAAGGGTTTCTCTATCGGTGGGTGTATGACCCTTTGACCGTAAGCGAATGGTATTCATTCTCCCGACCGAAATACGCTGCACGTAGACCAGCCAGAGTTATTGGTCAATTTTCTTTCTGCTTTATATTTCGAAGGTAATCAAGGGTGTTTTGAGTTAGTCGCTTCAACGTTTTTGCAGAAGAGAGCTTTTCTAATCACGGCTTCACGTAACGTTGCCTTTTAATACTAGGCAGTAGACCAACTGGAACACATGTGCCCCGTTTATGATGCCAAAAGCCCTACTCAGTTACCAAACAAGTTATTATAAATATACTTGTAATGAATAACCAGATAAATTGTGTGTCGGGAGCATCGGTATCTTAGTAACGTGTCATGACGAATGTATGAGGAGGCAGTGGTAGGTTGGCTTTGTTTTTATTGCCCAAAAGGTTACCGGTCCAGCATATGCCAATGTAGGGCAGCGGAAAACCAGTCGTACTTTACTTGTAAGTAAATAGCGATAGAGGAAGAAAAATAACTGAACACACCAGGTTATAAAATCACCTGGGAGAGGAATGTATGGTAGCCTAGGGTGTGAACCACATTTTACAGGAGAACACTGTGGCTTTTCCACGTTCAGGTGACTGCTCCATGAACTCCGGGTATCTGCCTACCGGTTAGAACAGACAAAATGCCAAGTGGCTGGTGTCCAGAAGGGGAGAAGGCCGCCCCGCAAACAAAAGTGGTAAGATGGCGATACCATATTGCGCTAGCAGATTGTTGAGCTAATTTAGGGATATCTTACACACTTCATGCATTATTATTTTAAGTTTGATAGTATTTTAGTGTGGTGAAGCTGAATTGCAAAATAAAGATAGGTTGGAGTGGGCTAATCTTAGCCGCACTTACTCCCGTTCCCGTCCAGACGCCTCCAGTTATACAAATAGCCATGTGGAGTTCAGAGGTGTCAGCAGAACCATATGTTTAGGACAAAGAAAATGTGGCCCTTTGTGCAAACACGACGTTATTTATATAAAACACAACACGCCACGCATATGACCTTAGAGGCAGGAATTGCAAGCGTCACAACTGACGAATGATCTGGTTTTGATTCCTCAAGGAATAAAATCGCCACAGAAACATTTCGTGGGGATGTGACCCTGTAACTCCTGAACAACTAGATCGTAGATACTTCCATCATGCTTCTTATGCGATCTCTCTCAGATTTCGAGACTGAGGTCTTCATTCCCTCCCTGAGGAAGCAGGAGTTAGTCCTAGAACGCATTACGGGACCAACTTTCTTGGAGAACATGTGTTTAGAACATGTTAGGAGCGACTGGTAGCGTTTGATCTACATCCTTCGGAATCTGGAAGACTGACAATAGATTTGAGGAAGGCCAGAAATATTCTAAGAAGCTCCGGAGACCCATCCCGTCCCTTATGGCATCAAGCCAGGATCACAGCAGGTTAGGTGATATATTTGACTCCTTAGGAATTTTTAAATTTTAAAACTTTCTTCCGCACTACGCAACCGGGCTGCTTCTTCCAAATTTTGTTAATGATGACTGGATACTCTCAAAATTGTTCTTACGCGAACCTGGCAGGCATAGAAGCCAGTCGCCGCTTTACAAAAATTAAGGTAAAACACGGTAACCTGGCCAGATGCAAATATGTGTTCGATGCACAAGGCCAACATACCGATGCGGTTTAGTAACTGGGTCTAGGATCTCGAATGAGCGACACAACACAAAGCGGAATAGGACAAATGGACTAGGTGCGTGACCTTGTGTCCTATAATCAGGAGGCCCGTTAAAGCTATAAAGGTTGCTAACATTATTGAGCCTTATTGGATGCCACGTTATTGATCCTGGGGGATAAGTTGCCACCGCGCCATCTCTTTAGGATGTAGAGGGGATTCAGATAAAGCTGAATTCTGCCTGTCACTTTAACTGTCATCTTGTGTCGCTCACTTTGTTTGTGCAGCGTGCCTTTGAACGTTGTGCGTTATTCAAAATACGGCTCAGGTGCACTGATAAACCCTGGGTGAATGCTTGAAACTTTTCACAATTTTCTGTTAAATGTAGATTGCTGCGACATCATGCCTTCAAATATATCTAATTAAAATGAAGAATGCCATGTCGAACAGTGTCTTGAAGTATAAACTTTGCGAACTCAAGTGTTTTGAAAGATTCACGAATCACGTTTGGCGCGGTTAGGAGCTTTCAAAATTTACAGCGGGAAAATGCGGCTGTTAGGGGAGAAGATACTGTGCATATATCAAGCGTACTAAAGATCTATTTAGATTAAGTCCGCCAGCGCAACTGTCGGGTTTTAATAGGTGCGCGGCGTGAGAGAATGCGTTCAGTTCGTGCATATGTTAGGTCCAGGGCCGGTTGTTAGCAGTTTAACTGACAGCAATGCGTGTCGCCAAGACAAAAACACGAATGTTCGCGAATGATGTACTTCAAGCACACTTTGACCAGCGAACCGAAAACCAAAAGAAGCCCAAAGTGTGCAAGGCCTGAAGAAGGCGTGTGGAGAGTTCTCAGGCATTCTTGATGCAGACAAACATCTCAAAAGCGTGAAATTCCTAACAATTGACTGATAGGCCTAAAGGAACAAACTGAGGTTACTACTTAGGCCTCCCTACAGAACATAGATATTAATGATGATGCCTGCGTTCGACAGTTAAGGTTGCAATCATAACACATGAGAGCAACAAATGGGACACTATCAACGGGGACGTAAAAAGTTAATATGGCTACACAAAACTATACGACAGGGCAATGTGAGTGGAAATTATGGAAGGTAAAATAATATTTTGCGACTCGAGATAAAATGCATATGCTTATGAATGATAAATGCAGCAACATATACATGGTATAAATAGATGTGTAGATGAAAAATGCTTTAATGATATAAATCGTAAAATATTTGCCAAATTAAAACGAATCATATTCTAAACTCATAGAAAGTGCAGGGATATATGATTTTTTCTTTTGAAAAGGCGATGTGCAACTTTTTGTGATAACGTCTAACGTACAACTTGGGATGAATTGTTGTGCGGACAGAAGAAACAAGCTTACGGGCAAAAAAGTGTTTTTGTTGGAATCCGTGAGGCGTTGTTGGTATAAAAATGTTCACTGTATTCAAAAAAATTTGATTGAATGTATATGCACTAACACTGAACGAATGAAGAGTGGAGACTGAAGGGACTGGAAATAAACTGTTTCCAAAAATCTTTTAGGCCACTGAACTCCTCTCTCCGATTTCGTGCATTTTTCTGCTTTAAGAGACGGTGATTTTTCACGTTTAAAACTTGTAGGCGTTCTTGTTTCTGGCTGTCTGTTTTTGATGTTGGCAGGTTCCATGATTACCGAAGTAGATTTTAAAAACGATGGCTTGAGTCTGTTGGCGATGACAATTTCAGGTCTTACGGAGCTGTCCATGGTAAATACTTTGTCTGTACTCCTGATAACTCGGTAAGGTTTATCGTGAGGGGGTTGTAGCGGTCTGCTAACCCCATGGTTCCTGACAAATATGTAAATACAGCCTTGAAGCGTTTGAAGTGCATAAAACTGTTCTTTGCTCTGTCTCAGGGGTTGCGGTGGCAGGCTTTTAATGTAGGCCATGAATCGTTGCACATATTTAGTTAAATCCTGCGGGACTTCAATCGTTTGGCTGAAACAGTTGCCCAGAAACGGCAGAGTAATTCCATAAGCTGATTATGCCGTTCAGCAACTAAGATCCTGCCTCCCCGCCGACCGTATCCCTAAGAAAATAAGTGGTAGCTTGTCACTCCACTTACCATTGCATTCAGCGGTCACTTATGCCACTTTTAGTCGTCGGTGACATCTTTCTACCATTCCGTTGGAGACTGAATGGTGAGTAATCTCCGGAAGCGTTTTTATTCCAAGTAATTCCGTGAGTTGCTGGAAAAGGTGGCTTTCGAACTGTACACCTCTGTCTGCAGTAATCACAGCGCTTTGAAAAGAATACTAGCGGTTGTCATTCCCCATCCACCTCCTGTTGTAAAACTGCTCCAACCGCAGTATCAGATGCATCTGTCATGAGTGGTAATGGAGTGTTATGTCTCTACTGAACAGAAAAGTCGTTTTGTCGAGGAAATTTTTGGGCTTTTTCAAATGACTGAATTGCTTTCGTAGATAGGTGGGGAGAGCAGGGATACCAACGTAAACAACAAGTCAGTGGCTGTAGAACAGGCACAGTTGGAATGAAAAGGTGGTAGAAGTTGACTAGCCATGGGAAACGACGGGTGACCTCTTATAACTTCTACTTCCTCTAGAACTGGTTTCATGCCTTGTTTGTGGATCGGATGTCTTAGGAATTTCAATAGGCTTTTCCAAACTCACATTTATCAAGATTTACGGCAACGCCATGCTCACTTAACCTTTCAACTAACGTCTTCAAGTGTGACAAGTGTTCCTACCCACCTTTGCTGGCCACTAGCAGATCATCTATACAAGCGTGTACAAAGAAGAAGCCACGTAGGATCTGGTCAATAAGATGTTTTTCGATTGTTTGAGCTGCATTCACAAGCCGAATGGCATGCGTACAAACCCGCGTAGTCCAAAAGATGTGGTGATTACGGTCTTGGGGATATCTTGGGGATCTGTCAGTGTGTAATGGCACTCTGTGATCAGATCTCTCCTTGAAAAAATATTTGCATTAGACAATTATTTGCGAAATCATGGAGGTGTGGGAGAGGATATCGGTTTGGTATGGTTTGGCTGTTAAGAACCCCGTAGTCGCCTAGAGAACGAATATCTAAAGAATTCGTTTTTGGTACCATATTTAAGGGTGATGTCCAAGGGCTACCGGAAGGGCTTATAATGCAAAGTTTCTGCATTTTATCGAATTCAGTCTTTGCTATGGTCAAGCATTTGGGATCAAGACGTCTTAGATTCGTGGAGGCAGGATGCCCGTTTGGTGTTTATGTGGTGCACCGTACCATGCTCCGGCTCTACAGGCAGGCTGGGTTATGCAGAGATATTGTTGTAATTAGGTAGTGTAAGGACGAGTGGTCTTATGCTGAACGGATACCATATTCGTCAATTTTTCTTTCGACAGAATCCGGCCTATGGAAACGCTCTGTTGGACGCTAAAAGCTCATACTTTTTGGCATCTACTAGTCAGGGTAATGTCACAGGAAATCAATATCGATTACAGTTACTGAAACGCCTGCTACGATGAACTCTTAATATATGGGAGTAGTGAGCCGAAGACTGAATGTCAATTCTCCTGTCCTCTACGTCCTTATTTCGGAGTTGTTTGCAGTTCGTAACAGTAGCTGCGTGTCTGCGTACAGCTTTCCTTTGTCAAACGGGACAACCACACTAACTTTTGTCTTGGTGTCAACTAAAAATTGTGACTAGTGGATCTGTCAGTTACACAAAAGAGACGACCGTTGGAGGCGTTCATGCAGGTGGCTGCAGTCGTCACAGACCGCCGACAGGTTCGTTTCCCTGATGACGCATTTCGTGGAAAGTATATGGGAAGGTGCAGTGTCGGGCATTTCTTCAAGGTTCACGATGGTGCCGATAGATACCAGGGGTTGGTGGCCGCTTTCTACGATTCCTTGTGCTGCAGTAAGACTTCCTTCTGGATCGCCTGACATAATGCTTCCGCATACCTACCGGCGCTATCCGTTCGGCTAAAGGCCCCATTTTCTCTTTTAACACTTTTGCTTTGTATGGTTTTCGTGTGTATGGCAGAAGTATTAGATATGGTGGCGGACATTCTTTCATGTATACGATCTACCACTTCAGTTGTGTGTTCTATATCGAAACCGGTGTCACTCACTCCTAATGTTTGTTATATAACATTCGACAATCTCCTCAGTCGAAGTTAGTAAAAACGTTCGCGGTCGATACCACGATTGCCTAACAGGCTTTTCAGATGTCGCAGAAATTTTGACAGCATTCAGTCTCCCAGTTGTACATCATTGGGGAATTTATCCAACATTTGCTGTTCGGTAAGCGATGCAGCTTGGATGACTGCCTGTTCTAGTCGATCGTATGGTTCATCTGGGTTTGACTTAGGCAGAACCGCGTACCTGTTCGGCTATTTCACCTGGTAAACTCGGACTGGTGTAACCACACTTCGCATTTTGCGTGGTTATATAACTTGAAGTAAAATGGTGTTCTGTGCAGGTGAACCACAGTGTTGGATCAGTAGCACGAAAAGGCGGAACTTTACAGCGACTAGCACTCACGGGCCTGGTGTGAAAAAGACTTGATATATCACAGAGTGCTATGTAGGATATGTAGTACAATGGAACAAAATGTGGGACAAAAAGGGGAACAAAAAATACCAACACAAAGTTGAGGAAGAAAAGAAAACAAGTTAGAGTGCGGCCTACCGTATGAAATCTGCCAAAGTCCAGCTGGAGTATAGTTGCACAGTTTACAAGCAGCCATTGGTCGTGAAAATTTCAGAAATGGGGCTCACCAGTTTAGCGTGTCAGCGCTACTGTCGGGTTTTAATAGGTGCGCGGCGTGAGAGAATGCGTTCAGTTCGTGCATATGTTAGGTCCAGGCCGGTTGTTAGCAGTTTAACTGACAGCAATGCGTGTCGCCAAGACAAAAACACGAATGTTCGCGAATGATGTACTTCAAGCACACTTTGACCAGCGAACCGAAAACCAAAAGAAGCCCAAAGTGTGCAAGGCCTGAAGAAGGCGTGTGGAGAGTTCTCAGGCATTCTTGATGCAGACAAACATCTCAAAAGCGTGAAATTCCTAACAATTGACTGATAGGCCTAAAGGAACAAACTGAGGTTACTGTAAGGACTTTTTCATAAACTTCATATGTTCTCCAAAAATAACTGCCTTCCGGGATGGGTTAACATCATGGAGAATTAATGGTCCACTGATCGTATGCAAAGAAAGCTAGATGCATGATAGTCCTACGATTACATTTGTGACCATCTCTGATTATTAGTTGCTTCACCTTCTGGCTGCTATTTTTCCAAGTTTACTTCAAAAAGGTTTCTCGATTTTCTGCTTTAAGGTTCATCTGGAATCTTCAAACAACCGTTTGAAACAAGGAAGACACTGTAAGATATAAGATTGGTAATTTTGAAATGCATTCGCGAATATCCATTGCGGTTTTTATGTATCGATTGTCAACCTTGAAGAAGAGCACGTTTACAAAAACCATATGTGATGGTGTACATGTTGTCTGGAGTTGTTTCTTGAGGCTTCATGGAATACATGTACCCGAGTAACTCATTCTGCTGAAAAAGCAACAAGTTTTTTCAAACTTGTGGACTAGGTTTTAGTGTTCGTTTACTAAGTCAACTGCAAATATATAGTTTTGTTAACTAAAAAAATTAGGACTCAGCAGTACTGGGTATCATAACGAATAATTTCTTCTACTCGTGTCAAGATGGCTATTGACAGACCATATAAATTAATTTCAATTAGTTTCAGAATAGATAACCAGGCTTATTTAGAATAGTTTATTTTGTCTACAGTAATCTCGAATCCAAGGGATTTTCAACGTTTTTTTTTCAAGCACCTGTTGTATACATGGTCAGAAATGCAAATTTATTTCAAAGTCTTCAACTTTGCCCGGAGCTATTCATGTTTAAATCTGATTGCTTACATGCATGTGGTGTAGAATACTACTAATAGGTTTAAAGCGTGAATGACTGTCATGAAGCAGAATTCTTGAGGATTACTTCTGTGACATAATGACATGGTTAAAGTAAAAGGGAAAGCAGGTCGCTTTTTTAAAACGAAGGTTTGTATGCTCCCTGAGCATCATACTGTCTTACTCTTGGTTTGTAAATTTTGTTTGATAACATCCAATTCTGGCTGACTATAAAATCACTTACTGGTAACAAGTTTATTGAAACTGAATTATTCGTGTGCTATTGTTCATTCTTATCAGTTTTTGAAGTGTTTATTAAAAAATGTCGATGTATGGAGAACTGCCCCACTTGCATATGGAATTACTGCATTTTCACCATAACTTTTCATCTTCATAATTTTTCTCTTCACGTCATTTCTGGAAGGTATCTCTAGAAATTGACGCTCATATAATGCCTCTGGGAGAATTGTATGTCATGGTAATCTAAAAATTCTGTATCTAGAAATAGATGATGTATTAATATTGCATAGTTAAGTAACTTAGACATAGATGAAAATGTTGGTCCTGATGTGTTCTAATCAGGACAACTAATGAGTATCAAAAAGATTCTGCTTTTGTTATTCACATTTTTTATTACCTGTCACTTTGTTTGCTGGTGTAACAACAGCTTGAAGCCGAATTTCCAAGAAATTTGATTGAGAACCCAAAAAATCATGAAGTTACCTTGTCTTCATCGTAGCCAACCTAGGTAATCTAAATCAATAAACGTCTTTGAACCGTTGTCTATTCTTTCCAGTTACATTGTAAAACTATCGTTTGAATTATTTATCAACTGTGAAACTTTATCATCAGAATTTGTTTGCTAGTCCAATAAATAGCACCTGATATTAATATCAAGTTCATCCATTTTTAATATATACATGTGTTGCTTTCGGAATAAATTTGTGTTCACCCTATGTTTGTACATTTGTCATTTCTAAATCACTTCACTGAACCGAACTATGCTTAATTTTAGGAATGACTTTATATCAAAAGTGGTATTTTAAGTCCGTTGATCGGTGGGTTATATCTTCTGGGCTTCTTTCAAACCACTTGCTTTATCACATTGTCCTGGCTGTTATTTCTGAAATTCCTTACTCGTTTATATAATGCTTGATGTATGTCAGTTGAGCATATATTCTTTTTATATGCAAATGTTTTTCGTATGATTAACATATATTTTATAAGTTGTACTGTTTTCAAAATAATTGATCCCATTATGTCAGGCTTCAAGTGTGTTTAGATTTCCTCCAGTCTCTGTTCGGATGATTGTTGTGGCTAAAGACCTGTGGACAAAGAAACTTCAAACTACAAATATTGATATTGATAAAAGATGTTTAGTAACGAAGCCTAAACATTTTATTTGCAATGACTTTTATCTCGAAGTCTTTCGCTGTTAGTCTCAGAAAAAAGATAAAATCAGGTTGCGGTTGAGAGAACTTCAACTTCTCACATTTAATTTGTCTAAAGCTGTCTGTTTTACAGGACATTATCATGCTTTTAATTCTTTCCAAAGGTGTTTTTTCGTGGTATGGTCAACAATGTCTTTTCAATTGGAGATGCATCTGTCTGATACCACAGATTTTCATGGAAGAAGAGTGCGACAGTTGTTTCAGTCCTAATTTCCACATTCAGAGATGACGGCTGAAATCGACAGCGGATATGAGTACGATAGGACTCAAATCATCAGCTCCTGAGTTACCAACCCATGTAACTTTTCAGCTGAATCCTCCTACTTCAATTATTTTATTATCTTAATCAAACCAGATAGCTTTATTCAGTTTTCACTCTGGAGGATTTAATAGTCATTTTGAGGAGTTGACTTACCATCAGCCCTGAAATTCCAGCATTCCAACTCTGAATTTCATAAAATAATTACCTATGTGTAAGATTTGTTGTGCTGGAAAGTCTACAATATTGTAAGTATGAAAATGATCCACAGGTAACCTGCATGAATAGCGGAAATCACGTAAATTTGTAGATGTTTGATACCCGAACGTTGATTTCTACTAGATAAAAGTAATGGTGCTTGAGGAGTAGTATTCTTGCTTGAAGTATGTCTATACTTAAGAAGCAACTAATAAACTCTAAACTACTAATGCGTTCACATAGTCACTGAAGAGTTAAGCGCTGCTCGGAGGAGGGCCAGCAACTTGTTTCATTGTAACCTTCAGAGATCTAATTTTTTAATGCTACAATTCATATGAGTTTCTGATTCATTGACTGATTTTAAATCTAGAAGTGTAACCTTTGTAAGCATATTTATTTAGAGTGCAATTTATAATGAGTTGTCGTTTATGTGTATCACTTGTTCAAAAAAATGGCTGACCAATTTGCAAATGATTTACAGATTGGACGGTCTACGTTGATATTTGTCACAGCTGAGTAGTTTTTCAATTCCATAACTTTGATGTCAACACTTCTTTAGTTTTAAATCTCCCACCAAGATCAGAATGTGTGATTTCTGACACAAAAATGCCATGAACTAACGGAATATACTACTATTTCTGAACAACTTAAGTAGTTAGAAAACTACCCTAGCTGATTTATAGATCTCACCTGCCGGCCAGATCAGCCATTTAGGTCGTTTGTAACTGAGCTCATCAGTGGTGCACCTGGAAAAGTTTGGCGCGAATTTGTGAATCATCTCCAAACTGATCAATCTGTTTAGGTTTACTGAGTCATGCAAGTCAGCTAGCCAGATCCAGGTGGTCTGAAGTAATTCGTCCCTTTGTGCTGAGTTTCTCCAGGTGCGTCGCTGATGAGCTGTGTTCCAACGAAGGAAATGGTGCTTAGATCACTATGATCTGGTTGGCTAAATGCACATATCAGCATGAGCGGTTTCTAACTACTCAGTTTTCTTAGTAGTAGTGTAAACGAAATGGAGCAGTGAATCACCTACGGAATAATTTAACTTTCCTGAATACTTTTGGAAACTCCTTCAAAATTCTCTGAAATGCTTGGTCGTATTTAATATGTCATGCAACATTAGATGCACGAATGTGATTAGTAGTTAATAAGGAATGCATATATTCTAATTTTGACTTACACTGCGTATTTAATGAGTTGTGATTAGAAGCATTTACATGATTGCTCGCTTGTATGCATGCATGATAATGACCTTCTATTACTGATTTGTGTGACATACAAGCGGAAATTGATATAATTAATAGATAAGCAGTCACCAGTAGTGACCAGTGCATACATCTTTAAAACATAATGCCACTAACCATCTTATCGTCTCTGGAACGTGTAGTCAGTGTGAATCTTTGTTGAAGTCAATATTAAAACTGGTCTGAATGCTATGAACCACTCACTAAGATTAGCCATCCAGATGGCTATGTATTTCACATTTATATGACTTATATCATGTTACGAATACCACTTGTTGGCACTGTTGGCAATGCGCCAGTCACGTTAATCGGCAGCGCTGTCCAGTCACATTGAAATGACTTAAACACAATGACCATTTCACCGGCTTATGACTAACCTCACCTGTAGTTTACTTCAGTAATTTGATCCGAACGAGATAAGATGTTCAAAATATGTCAACTCTGGTACACTGTTTGAGCAGATTAGTGATACATCTGTTGAGTTTAAGTGTTTGAAAGTCCTAGTGCCAAGTGAGAAAGACAAGTGAAATTCAGATGCTGACTGCCGTCGCAGTGTGTTTGGAAGTTAAATATATGGAGCACAGTATGCTATTTGATTGACACCAATAATATCATCAAGATTATAACCATGAAGGCTGCTCTATATGAACTACCGCTAGTATTATCCTGATTTCCAGTAGTGAATTTTGCAAATATCTGTAGTACTTTTATGCTGAACCACATCTTTTCCAAATGATTTGAATTCAGTTGTCGTATTCCTATCCTTTCCTAGGCTACACTTTATCAGTGGATTTTATAAGGAAAAATTGATTTTTTAAGAAGCGCTTGTTAAGTGTAATAATTTTTTTGTTTACTTACAGCAATATACAGTCTGAATATCTACTGGTGACGGTAGTACACTGAAATACCTGTTTGAATAGTACAAGTAAACATTCCAATGCGTGTTGCTGAACAGCATTCTCGTTGCATTAATAACCGGTCACATCCTCGTTCTTGCACTTTAGAATGCCGGCAACGTGACAAAGACCTGGAAGAGGTATGTTGAATTTAGTGTTTTGAGGGATTATACCACACTTTATATTTGGATATTTAGAAGTAAACCTGTTGACTAAGTGATTATATTGTGCTTCATATATTGACTTTAGCACACACATAAGCATTCACAATGGGGCTCACTCAAGTTATTTGGGTTCAACTAGAAGAATGAATTAGTTAGCTTATGCAACTTAGCAGACCGAGTGATTTTCAGACTTTCTTCAAGTACTCATTCTATTTCCACACACAAAATAAAACAACAATATGATGAAGATATAAAGCGAAGGAAAATCAATGGAAGAAAAACACAATAAGGATAGAGTGATTAGAAGGGCGATCCAGTAAGATACACTCAAAACAAAACATCTATTACTTTTCAGCACCTGAGTTGTGTAATCTCTTGAACCCCACTCAGAGAATCGTGATGAATCAACGGATTCTAACTCCATAAAATTGTCCTTCATCCCGCGGCATCACGTCATACACTGACCACCCTTCTGCTTCTCCCATCCAGACCCAGGGCTAGCAAACAATGAACGGTATGGAAGCCGTTGAGACAACATGCGTAACACATGTCCAATCCACCGAAGCGTGGATTTCCGGATGACCTCACTTATTGGATGACGATTCGCAATATGCCTAAACACACTGTCATGCCTCAAGTACTGACATGATGTTGCAACTAGATACGAGCATTCCTACGGAGACAACGATGATCGAACACACAGAGTCGTCATAAATCCTCAGCTCTGAAAGGCCAGGTTTTACGGGCGTAGAGCAAAACTACTCTCACCGAATCGTTGTGAACCCAATCTTTTACGGTCAGAACAACTGTGCCAAAGGTGACTCAGATTGACGTACATCACTCTGGCCTACTATATATGGTTAGAAATTTCATCACACCCCACCAGCACTCAAACAACTACCTAGATACACGAACGTTTCGACTACTTCCAACGGCTCACCACTGATGGTGAGCGTGGGCACAGATTACTGCCAATCTTGCAAAAGTATCTTGCACTTCGATGGTGGAAA
Organism: Heterobilharzia americana; assembly: GCA_944470555.2. Classification (NCBI taxonomy): domain Eukaryota; kingdom Metazoa; phylum Platyhelminthes; class Trematoda; order Strigeidida; family Schistosomatidae; genus Heterobilharzia; species Heterobilharzia americana. The sequence goes on from OX104134.1 coordinate 65,439,234, forward strand.
GCATATACCATACTTACGGACACTTATGCGATAAGCGAATATTTCATACTGTATATTTGGTTTCTCCTCATAACGTCATATGAAGGGTACCGATAATTTGACTTAGGTCAGTAACTGCTCCAACTCTAACCATAATATTATTTGAAATACCTTTATTTTAATATGCAATGATAACATAGATCGGGCATGAACTACGCTTGACCCTTAATCAGTACTGTTAATATTCCACTAGATATAAAAGTATGAGTGTATAGTCAGCATTTATAGGTTATGTTCGTGATTTTTCAAATGGATTTGTCCTAAGAATTCTACTTTTCTCTCTTTTACATTGTTTCATATTTAACTTAGTCACCTGTGAAAAACAGACATCAGCCACATACGTAAAGGTTTTAAAGCAGAAACTGTATTTGCACCAGTATACCCACTGTTATAGTTGAAACACGCCAGACCTGTTCTAACATCTTTATTGCTAAAAACTGAGCATCGACTATATTATCTCACTGTGTCTTTAGATTGATAAGTATTTCATCAGGACATTACCAGAGTGTCAATATACATTGTTACTGAAAAAAGAATCTCACTACTGGAAATATTTCACCCCGTTTAATTTCCGATTCTATAGGCTCGTTCGCGTGCTACTCAACTTGAAAAAACAATGAGATGGTGGTCTGATTGTACAGCTAGTTGGCGAGAAAAGTGGGCGACTTTAAGAGATGAAAGAAATTATCTACGGAAAAACTGAATTCAACACAGAAAGCATTAGACGGTGCAACGGAGACAATCGAATTTTGAAGTCAGAAAAGCAACAACTTCTTCAAGATTTCCAAAAAACTTCTAACAGTTATAATAATTCTACTTACACTATCATGCCGTTAAATTCTACTCTTCAAATGAAACAGGAATGCAGTCATTCAAGAAAAGCAGAGTTTAAAACAGATCAAGGTTTGCTTTTTTATATTTGGTCTGGTTAAAAAATTGAAGTAATCAGCCTTGCGAATGATAACTTTACTTTTTTACTGGTGGAAAGCTTGCTTTCATTTGATAGAAATGATATAAGTCATTAAATGACATTTGAACCACTCTAACCTGAAGAATCAATTTTAAGTGTTGAATATTTAACATGAAGCGCATACTCATATGCATATGACGCAACAGTAGGCAATGAATGTGTTCGAAGATATTTTTCGTCGTTGCATGATATCAGTGAAAAAAAACATTTGTTTCTTCACCGTGTGAGAGTTTTCAGCAGCGGACATTCTTAGTTTGATAAGGGATCAAGGCCAACGCTTTCTGGTTCCGTGTTGAGCACGATGGAATTCAGTCGTTAGCTTGAAATCACAGGGCTATCCTTGAAAACCTTAGTCATTTCGCGACGTCTCATGACTGTCATTCAGTTTTATCAATAAGCATCCATGCTCATCTTTTATCATATTTAGCTAAGTTAATTTTACCCAAATAGCTCAAACTAACATGAAATTTTCTGTTATGTCTACTACATAAGTGCCAGTTCACAAAAATTCGTAAGCCTATGTAACATTTTTACAGTTTGAACTAAAAGTATGTAAAAGATTGGATAGTTTTTACTTACCTGAACCGCTCTTGTAAAAATGAGTGACAAAAATTTGCTGAGAATTCGTCGCGCTTTTTAAGAAATAAAAACACATTTATTGTCCGAATGGAAATATTGCCACCACGTAACCTGAATATTTGAAATTCAATCGAAAACGGAAATTCTTGGTTTCAAGTTGTTTTTTGGTGAGCGTAAGCTTTTGCAAACGGTCACCAGACGAATTGACTTCAAATATTATCAGGAAGTAGCTGAGATCATAGTAGGTGAGGATGGTTTTATTTGCTTAATAATGACTAACGGTGTAATCGAGAACACGAGTTTCGTCCTACTTGACATTCGTAAGTTGGGTATACCTGTATCTCAGTGAGTGATCATGTCCCCACTGGACTCGAATCCAGAACATATCGTCTCAGAAAATGCTCACGAGAGTCACTTCCTCTACATCAGGTGTCATTCGTTATATTTTGGAGCTGATAATTTTCCTTTTATTAGTGTTTTGGGCAGGGTTGGCTGATTCATAATACTATATGCCGGGAGAAAGCAGTCAGTTTGGTTCATTATATAGGAGATGAGTTTTTACAAGTTTTCAAACAACTTTCGGCAATTTTCATTGACAAAAAATTCTAATTCTCAGTATTTGAAACTGACAGGCAGGAGTTCACACAACTATGATATCTTTCATGAAAGACATTTCATTTTTGAACTAGTTCACAGTTCAAGATTGTGATTGGAATTTATCCTCTGATGAAGCTGTAAAATGCGTTTTCGAACTTAACATGAGTTTACGAAAACAACCAAAACAGTTGCAATCCAGTACAGTATTTGTTTGGATGCTTCGTAGTGGTTATTTGTGAGATATAAGGTATGTATTATATCCTATGTGCGATTCGGCACTTGGATATATTTGAATGCACAAATTCAGAATCCATCGTTGTTGACACCTTGGACTACTGACTAATGACAGCATCATACTTTTAGAACATAATGTTTTCTACTGAGTATCTTAACAGATGAAACTGTGGCAAGGGAACTGTTGAAAATCTCACTCTTGATGCTTCCAGATCCGCACTCTTAAAGCAGGCTGAGAGTAAATCAAGATTTTAAAAAAATCTTAGTGACTGTGGGTGAAATAATTTAATTTTTACAAAGCCTGCACACTAGACAGCATAAATGATAAAGCTGGATAAGACTCGAAATAGTTTATGGTCCTTTAAATTACACAGCTTATAAACCTCTTTCCACATGTATGATAACCTTCTGAACACCTTTTCGGAATTCAAGCACTCATTTGTAAGTTTGAGTACACGGTAATTAGCCACATACTAGTGTAAGAGTAGAACTTGAGTTATACGGTGGAATATAGTCCTGTATGAAATTCGGTTATTTGGTACATTACATACTGATAAAGAATTATTTACTGGACGACATTTCAGACAGGATTTGTGGCATATAAGCATCTAGTAAATAATATATGTCGTCATTATATGCCAAGTCGGATACATTAATCTGTTGCATAGGTCACACATATGTATGAAGAATGACTTTACTAACTGACTCTCTAAATGACAGCAATAAGAATGGGACTTGAAACTTTAAACCAGTGGTTAAAAACGTAATTTTCTGGAACAATTGGTTACACCTCTATAAGTCGTTAGACTCTGGTTAGATATCATGTATGTGTTACATATGTAACACCACTAGAAAATAACAACACGATTTCGCAGTATCGATACTATGATCAAAGTTACTAGAACACTGTCATAATATACACTGGGTAAGGTAATCCTCAGGAACAATGATTTCTTTTGCCAGTATAAGGCTTAAATGTAGCCGTAGTTTATTAGTTTCAAACGCCTTTTGCAACATTTCAGAGATATGCAAACTTATGGCAAAAGTCATAGGGATATAATTCGGTTGGATCTAAAATGATTCCAAATGAATCGTGGAGCGATTACTATTGTTATATTCATTTTGGTGAACAGGGGTGGAATCTAGGACATGGGTCTCGTCAGCTGGATGTACCTGCATCCCAGCGAGTGATTTTATTCCCACTGAGACTCGAACCCAATACCTATCCCTTCAAACGCCAAAGCGCTGCCCATTAAGCCACTGGGGAACGATAGCCACCTCTCGTCCAACGGGTATCAGTTGTTGTTACTGAATACTTCTTTAGAAACGTAGAATTACAAACATCTAATAACAACAACAACAACTGAAACCCGTTGCACAAGAGGTGGCTATCGTGCTTAAGTGGCCTAGGGGATAATGACTTGGCGTTTGAAGCAATGGGTACGAGGTCTGAATCTCAGTGGGAGCAACGTCACTTACTGGGGTGCAGGTACACCTCTCTGACGAATCCCAAACAAGAAGGAATGTTGGTCCTAGATTTCAAGTCAACTATAATGTATACACTAAATGAAAAAAATCTAAACATTTATCATTTAACTCAAACTGTCATATCACTCAGTAAACCGGTGACTATATTTTGCATTGATTTCCGATGGAATTCAGCTACTTAGACTTTCGTCAAGAAAATGGAAGAGGCAAACCCTAAAAACATATCGATCATTCCCTACAATATATCCTTCTTCATTACAGATACACGGTTGGAAAATATGACAGAGGACATTTTTGAGTGTTAGACTGAAGTGTTCACACCTAAGGAAGTTATGATTCTGGTATACTAAGTAGGTATAATTCTTGTCCAACACACGAATGCATCCAGGCGATATTTAAATCATCCTGGTCGTTATTGTTTCATTCCTCCTTGTTCGCTTCTGATGGATGTCTATCATTTTTGATTGTCTTCTTTCATATTTCCCTTTTTTTTATATTTCTATGCCTCATAGTTTGATGTGCTGACACTAGGTTTGGCAACTTGAACCACTCCGCAGTTATACCGGGTCCTAAGTTAATCTTGACTTTCAGACTTTGACTGAAGTGCCAATATGTCAGGACATTATCGGAAGTTCGACAGGAATTTATTCGTAAAAATTTAATCATACAGAAAATCCTATCGGCCAAATTATTGTGAGCTATTAGTCAACATTCACTATAGGATTGTAAAAATCAGGCAAGAAACTCACAGCAAAGTAATATGTTTTATAATTATATTACTTATCTATCATATTACTTCGTTAATTTGTGTAATTTGTCTATTTAAGGTATTGGGAAATCAAATGAATCGCCAGAAAGTGCTGACAAAATATCTGAGTTCTTGAATGATAATGATCATCAAGTTAGTCTTGTAAAAATGCACCCCATTCACTTTTTGACTTACTATTTTAAGTTACCTATTTCAGCACGTTGAACAGCTTTATAATTTCGCCTTTAATTGTTTTGTTTACCTTGAAAATACTGAAATTCCATTTGCTAGGCAGTATGATGTTCTGTTGTTGTAACCCCTTTCAGAATAGCTCTAACGAGTCTACTGAAGAATAAATTGACGTATCACACGTCTATACCTAAAGAGAGCTATTGATGATACTGGGGGATAATTGAAGGTGAGATGAAAATCTGGGTCACGGCAAGATTCAAACCATCAGCCTCTAGAATAACCGGGCCGAGGCTATACCAACGGAACTACGAGACCCGGCTGCTGACCAAATCTAACTTAAAACTCAATTATTAAAAGTTTTGTTCGTCAAGCCATGAGGTAGCGTATCACGTTCAGCTATCTGTTCTACTGTATACTTAACTAAGTATCATTATCGTTATTTTCGTACATACAAAAGTTAGAATCAAAACAGTTAAACTGCCGAAAAGTGGATGTTTGAAATCACGATAATCAAAGCCCAATTCAAGTCTTAAATTCATTACAAAGATTAAAACACATGGGTTTAAAAAACTTAATTATTGACTACATCTTAAGTTGCTAGGTATTATTGAATTGGAACCAAACTGATAATCTGAATGGAGATGACATGAATCTAAGTAATTAATCAATGATATCCAGGTCAATCTTTCACAAATAATAATCATATCATAACTATAAGTGGTTCAGTGTATTTCAGATTGCTCTATAATGTTTTTGAAACCAGTAAATCGTTAGAACAGTTTGTGTGTTTTGGGGAATTTCGGTTGATATAACTTTAATTTAATGTTGTGTTCATACATATTCCCTACTATGAATACTTCTTGACTTCAATAACAAATGTGGGGTTCATTTGTTCTTTCATTTTTTCTAATTTTAGTCATCGAGAAGGCGACTACTAGAACTGTCGTCAACAATTCGTTGGTGGAAATGCCAATGCATGGCGCTTGAGCAAGAGGTAGATGCATTTATAAATGAAATATTTCTTTCTATTCTCCCGTTACTCTGAATATCCCAACTTATTTTGACCAACCATCTTATGAAGCTGTGAGTCATTGGTCTAGGCACTCATTTTTCAACTAGTGGATCATGGATTAAGATACCTTCCCACCTGCCAAGGTCTGGACACCCTGGTAGTTTTATTAGCCTATATGAAATAAGTATGAATTTCTGTTTACAGCAAGAATGTGCATACAATTGCCGGATGCACTTCCAATAACCATGGTGCATTTTGAATTTGATCTATAATTTTGTCTGTTATCGTATTTATATATGACACTATCTACAATGCTCACGAAATCGCACTAAAGTCACGTTACATCTTTGAGTTTATAACTTGCAAAAATGTATCCTCCGGTTGAGAAATCTCCATAGTTTGCTTTAAAAATGACTACAGTTTGTCGAATTGAGCTGACGCTAGTATTGTCATTTCAGCCTTTTAAATGTGAACATTTTTCGAGGAAATATAAATTTTGCTTAATGTTTTAAAAATTGTGTTCAACCAAATTTAGAAGGAATAAGTTTTTACGCTTTGCAGTGGAATGACTAATTAACACCTTCACATTCTATGTTCTTGTAAATTCATATCTTTACCGTTTTCAGTCAATTCATAAAAGTATTTAATGAAAACACGCCCAGCGGTGCTTAACACTTTGGTGTCGACGTTTTTTAATAGAAGATTTATCAAAATGGAGCGTTCAAGCAAGAAGATGATTTGGAAAAACAACTTTACAAGTCACTGGTAAATCAGTAAATTATTCTCATCAGTGTAACAAGCAGACAATTGAAGTTGAAATGAAAAGGGCCAGTAACTCACAGATCAATGGTTTTAATCTTGCTGAGATACAGGTTTTATTTCCACCTCGGGGATCAACCCATAACACCATAGACCACCAGTCTGTCAAACTACAGCTATTTCACCCGACTATTTTGAGGGAATAAAAATTTGGATCATGTAAGCAGTAAAGGATTGCAGAATGAAAACAATGTTAGTTTACGGTATCGATGTTACATTTGAAAGTGATGGTTAGTTTACTAAGTCAGGTGTAGAAGAGTGAAAGTTCTCGTTCTCATGGTTACAATTTATTACATGATTTTCACAACTGTAGTTCTGTAAATTTGTCAACTAGATCATGCACGATGGAAGCGTATTACTACTTAACTCTCAAGTAAATATAAATTTAACTTTTAAAATCATGTGAAAATACTGTGTAGAGTGCCATGTTTGTAAATTAAATGTACATAGCTGTCATTAACCATATTCTCATTTGCTGGCTTCAGTTTATATCTCAAAGAATGTCAGCATAAGTTGTGTGGCAAAAAAGATGTATCAAGTTAAACTATTTGACTATGTACTTACTTTCACGTTGGTGTTCATTAGGTTTTGCTTCGTTGATCCAACGTAGAGCAATAAATGTAGCCCTTATAACACTTTGACCATTACTGTTTCATGCTTGTTTAAAATTCTAAAAAATCGCAATTATCAAAGCTCTGCTTATCACTTATTATCATTTATTTTAAACATTAATTAGTGTACTCCTTCGTTTTTATCATAGCCAGAAGAAAATTTATTCAGTTAAATCTATACTACTGCAGCATGTACTACTGATAGGCACCAGATGTTACAGACTAGCGTCAATAACTGGTGGAATTTATTGGCCCACAGGAGGTAGGATGAAAGATGGCTGACTGGTTGACCAAAACAAAACTCAGCCTGAAAATCATACACCTAACTCTTGATTTCAAACGGATTAAATAAACTCAGTAACATTTGAGCGAAGAGTTTCAGAAGGGTAGAACAATTCAAAAAAAGCCTTGACTTCTTATGATATCCGGTTTGATCATAGCATTTTCTCCAGCTAGAACTTCCACCAATCAAACAGCTTAGTTAAATATGTATACAAACTGAACTACTATTGTCTGTTCTTGCTTTATACAATACAACGTGGAGTTTCTTCGATTTATTTCAAAAGATAAAAATGTTTCTGGTTCTACAAGAATGACTTTAAAGGTCACCCTAGCAACTGCCGAAATAACCAATTACATTTCTATATTATAGGAATAACTACCATCCCAACAGAAATATCGAGAGCTGATTGGTTATTTCAGTAGTTGTTAGGAGGCCCCTAAAAGTCACTCTTCTTCAAAGGCAAACTGCCCAGTAGGTGGTCGTTCCTTTTACATATACTAATATCGAGTGACTTTAAAGGCCATCCTAGCAACGATTGAAACTACCAGTTAGGTTTCTTCAGTGTGGCTGGAAGGGCATATTTTCATGAAATAGAGGAGTCTAATTGGTTATTTCAGTTGTTGTTAGGGTGGCCTTTAAAGTTACTCTTCACTTAAACTGTATTGACACATGATAAGCAAGCTTTTACTGTCTTAGCGAATGAACGTGATTGTTACTAGGTTAACGATAGACAAGTTCCTAACAGTTAATCAATACTTTAGAAAGTGAAACAATATTTTCACAGTTTTATTTAGTAAATAGCAAGGCAACAAGTCTAATATACATATGCACAAACACTGCAACAACAGTTTAGAGGAAAGTAAAAGGAAGCAGGATAGAAATTTCAGGTTAGTAAACGCATTTTGTCAACTTTTTTATTTGACGGATGGAACAGGAATTACTGTAAATATTTTAGCCAAGTTTCTATTCTTTTTGGTGAAACCAGGCAGTGAACAATATCACAAGAAAGTGCAACAAGGTAGGAAAGCTCAGCTTTTTAAAATATCTACTACGTGCAGAAGAATCATGCACAACATTGTTTTCTACTGCTAATGAAGAAAAATAGTCACCAGAAGAAAAATGATTTTTGGGTTATGTATAAATCCATACACAGAAAAAAGTTTGCTGCATAAAGACAACCTTACTATAATGCTTAAATGACTGAACTTAAATACGAGGATATTGTAGGCTTCATAATTTTCACAAATTTTTGAATCACTTGTGAAGTTTGTGGGGAATTGATTACTTTTAAAGTATTCATCATGGATGGAAAACAAAAACAGAATTTTTGAGACTGAGAGAGCACTGGACGGTGGTTTCGTCCTAATATGAGACTCATTAAGCCACTACTAAATTACTTCAGAGATCACCTGATGATAAAAAGCTGGGACTTGTGAGCTCGAAAGCATCGAATGACACACAGAGGACATTAGGTGATGGTCATACTAAATTGCGTGTCGATAGGCAAGCGAACTTCAACCCTATTGGTTGAGCGGTAACGTGGTTGCTGAGAAACCGGATGATCCTGGGTACAATACCGCATGATGTTATGAATGCTCACTAGTGTAAACTTTCAAACTAGAATGAGAAAGCATCCAATGATCGCTTATCCTAAATGGTTCATAAGCTGGCGTCTATTAATGAGAATTACTTAGGAGTTCCATTACTTATGGCTTATATCAATAGAGGTTACTAAATCCCTGATCGATAAAATAGGGAAAGAATTCTAAGATCTTCGGTATTTCCAACTGAGCAGTTCTTTAGATTAACACTCATATTGCGAGGTTTGCTTGATATTTAATGCCGAATGCATAGTCAAAAAAGATGTAGCCAAGATAGGTGAGAAGAAAAATGTTGTTGTGTATGATGGAAAAAAGATGTACAGAATAGGAACATATGATGGATTGAATCGCAGTAAAACTTCATAAACATCTCAGTCTAGGTATAGAGATTGTACTTAGTATAAATTGTTGGCAGTATAATGAAGGCATAAACTGACGTGATAGCTAATTTCATGTTTGTTGTGTTGTTGTGATATAGCGGTGTGTAACTGCGGCTCGATGGTTTGCTGAGGTGACTTTCAGACAATGAGTCATGGATTCGAACGCCGCTCCATCTGCCAAAGTTGGGGCAGCCACCGAATATCGCTAGCCCCCACACAATAGGTGTAGCTCATTGCTCACTGTATGGATTTACACAAGATGTCTGAGTTCGTTTCGTTCATTCGTATCGTGTCACTTAGCAGTTAAATTTTCTACAGCTCAAGTACCGTCATTTAGCAACTCAATGACACCACACTAGTGACAAACAACTTTTCATCGGACTTTAATCGATATTCTTAGTCCGTACAGACTCCAGACACATTTTTTTCCTTTGTTTTCCTCTTGTTATTATGCATTAGGCTATATTACCTTGCGAATGATTGGTACAATGATGTATAGCACAACCGAATCAGCTTCCTAATATCTCGTAAAAACCTAACGGCCCACATTTAACGTTAGGATTACATACCTGAGGATTTCGTCAAATAAGACCTACCATTGTCAGTATTGTGACAGAAAGTGCTTGACATCGCATTGTAGTGCAGCCTAACAGAGAGACAATTTATGAATTTTACACCAAAACTGGAATTACAGATATGCACTATCTCAAACTAGTTAGGAGATATTTTGACACTACTACACGTAACTAGCAATGATTATCCAGTCTCATTGTACTGTTATTTCTTCAACGATTCTATGTTAAGGTTAATGAAGCTATTTGATAATTGTAGTTGTAACTGTCATCCTCTTCACTTCTGGCAATGAATATATGCTCAGATGAATATTGTCTCTGAAGTATCACTTTCTATTCCTAGCATACAGAAAGCATACTAAATCTTGTTTTTAAATTATCCAGAAGGTTATGTATTCTCATAGCGTCCTCAAACAATGCGACTTTAAAATGTATAAAGTCGAGATCGACTATCTACGCAACATTAAGTGTCCGGCCGCATTATTATTCATATTATTATTTGTCCCTTGGGTTCCTAGTGGAAAATAGGGAGGGCTTCAGTAGCACGTCTCTATTGCACTCTGTTCTCTACAGTCTTCTAAACCTGGCTCCATGACTGCCCACAAGCTTTCATTTCTTCCTCACATGATCTTCATGTCACCCTCGGACTCCCAAGTCGTCGTTTCCCCTTTGGGTTCCACTCGGGCCCTGGCCTGGAGTGTGATGTCCTCAGTCGGCCTTCTCAGTTTATGCCCAATCCATCTCCACTTCCTTCTGCATATTTGTTGGGCGATAGGTTCTTGGTTGGTTCGTTACCCGGCCGGAGTCCCTTATTGCTTATTCTTTTTGACCATCTGATCTTCAGTAACGAGCGTAAACAGTTGTTGATGAATGTCTGTAGTTGGTTGGAAATCTCTTTCGTGACTCACCAAGTTTCTGAACCATATAGCAGCACTGACTCGACATTGGTGTTGAAAATCTGGATCTTGTTCTTTATGCTGAGTGCAGCAGATCTCCGCACTGATTTCAGAATAATGAACGCCTGTCTTGCTTTTCCGATCCTGACTCTGAAATCCTCGTCTGTGCCGCCGCCTGTAGTTAAAACGATGCTGCCTAGGTAGGTGAACGAGGCAACCTCCTTTAAGTTCCTTCTGTTCATGGTGAATGGTGCTTATTGTTGGTTGAACATCTTCATCACCTCTGTATTCTCTACGTTCACCTGAAGAAAGTCCCATCTTCACTGCCCTGCCTCTTCTACCAACTTGTTAGTCTTCGCCTGTAGATCTTCGAGTTTGTGCGACAAGACATTAGACATGAATCATCAGCGTCAAAATCCGAATCTTCTTCTGGGGTCATTTCATCGTTCCAGCCAGCGTATGCCTCTCTTCTCGCTCCTCACAGTTGTCTGTTGCATGATTCAGTCCAGTCCAGTCGACCACAGTCAGGAAGATCATCGGTGGTAGCAGGCAACTTTGTCTTACTCCTGTCTTTTCTCCAAAGACATCATTGATCTTTCCATTGTGAATCACTTGGCATGTAGCATCATACAGCATATAGATGTTGAATGAGATTGATAAAGGTTTGTGGCACCGAAACCGTAGTGTTGAAGCAGTTGCTTGCCAAATTACTTCTTGGTCGGCGCTGTCGAAGGCCTTTTCAAAGTCGATGAAGTTGAGGTAGAGATCCAGTTGACTGCCATTCTACACTCTGTTTTATGATGATGCGTAGGGTAGCGTTGCAATTTGATCCGCACATGATTTGCTCTTCCTGAATCCAACCAGCCTGTTCCGGTCATAATTTTGAATCGAGAGTATTTTTTAGTCTCTCCAGTATGATGCGGCTTAATATTTTGCTTAGGGTGGACAGGAGCATCATTCCGCTCCAGTTTCTGGAAACACTTAGGTCTCTCTTATTTTGGAGTTTGACAAGGTAATCCTTCTTCCAATCAATCGTTAGGTTTCCTTCCTTCCTTCCTTCCTTGCAAACCTTCTGCAACAGTGGTGTAAGCGTTTTCGCTGTTGTCTGTGCGTCTGTTTTCAGTGCTTCTGGTGGAATTCCATCTGGTCCAGCTGCTTTTCCGGCTTTCAGGACTTCACTTCCACCTTTGTGGGAGGGTTTGTTTTCGCTTATATTTCTGTGGCTGGGCTGCTGGTGGTATTTCTAGACGAGTTGCAGGTGGTGGTGGTGATGGTCGATTGAAGAGATTTTGAATTGGTCAACTCTTCGTTTCCTTTGTTTCTCTTCTTTGGTAATTAGGTTTCCTTCATCATCTTTTATTGTTTTCATCTGTATTGATCTCTTCCTGGATAGAAACCTGGTTATTTGATACAATGTTGTCAGGTCTCTCTCTCTCTCCTACCTGCAGCCTGTTCTGCCTCACTTGCAAGTGTGTCGTAGAAGTGTTTTTTGTCTTGGCGTGCACTCTTTTCCACTTCTTTGTCCGGTGTAGTGTTTTGTAGGTTGTATTCAGTTCCTCTTTTCGTTGTTCATCCTTTCACTGTACTGGTTCATCTTCTGCTTCACCATCTTCCTCTCCCTGCTCTGTCAGCTTCCATTTGTTTGTTGAGATCCGTTCCTTCTCCTGTTTTTTCTTCCTTGCTAACACGGTTATGCAGGTTTCCTTCTACGTCTCTTTCATAGAGTTCCAGTGTTCTTCCACTCAGGTTTCCTCGGTGAGTTTTGCTCTATATCTCCCATTTTGTCTTGATGGCTGACATGTAGATGTCCTTTGTAGTTTCGTGCTTCAGTTTCTGTTCTGTGTGTTGAACTTGAACTGTGGTGTATTACCAGCATTTTTGAGAGCTTTCAACATGATTTGAAAGGTTCCCTGCACTAGATAGTGGTCTGAACCTACATCTACTCCCCTTCTTTATCTTGTGTCCAGTAGGCTGCGTCTCCACTTTCCTCAGATTGGGATTAGGTCGATCTGATTTTTAGTGTGTCCTGGTGTCTGGTGAAATCCATGTCACTTTGTGAATATCCTTGTGTTTGTATATACTGCGTCCAATCACCAAACCATTAAAGGTGCAGAAGTTTGCAAACAGTTCTCCATTCTCGTTCATTTCACCGAGTACTTCTCGACCCATGATTGGTTGTCTTCCTGTGTTGAATGCTCCCAGTTTGGCATTCATATCACCCATTAGAATTTTGATGTTGCCATCTGGGATGGGGTCTTGTCTATTACTGGTTGAAGTTGTCTTTAGAATTCCTCCTTCTTCTCTTGATCTGCATTATTTGTAGGTGCTTAGTGTAGCGTAGCATTGTATGATTGTGACTTTCGTTCCTTTTGAGTTGAATCTTGGTGTCATGATCCTGATCCTGATCGTGGAGGAGATTGGTCCTTACTGTATGAGAGAGAGTATTTGATGCAGTTGGGGACATCATAATAGCCACTTGGAAACTCAGTGTGCTCGTGGTTATCATCTGGGTGACAATACCGGAGATTATTGAGTTTCCAGTTGACAGTTTGGAGAGTTCACTTCCATTCCATCTGCAGATTCCTCACATTTCTATGGTATACCCTCTCATCTCTTTTGTAATCTGGGCAGCCTTACTAGCTTCAAACATTTTGCAAACATTCCATGTCCGAATGTTCACTTTTGCTTCCATCGAGAGAAGAGAAGATACATCAACCCATTGGCTTCCCGAAGTCTTTCACTAGCTGGTGTCATTTCGTCACTCCGATTCCAGCATGGAATAAGTTTATTTTTATTTTTAATGTTTTTTTCTGTGCTTTGAAGATTCTTTTACGGTTGTATTGGTTTTATGAGGTAGGGTTGCTATCCCTATGCCCAATCTTCCCTCTTTATCCGGGCTTTGAACCGGCTAGTAACTATTGAACTAGTTAACCAGGCGAGGTTATCGAGCCACATTTGTTCTTTTATCTCGGACTAAACGTAGAGTAATAAGAGTGGATTAATTGATACTTGTCATTTCCAGTTCATTTATATACCAGGCTGAATAGGTCAGTCACTGTTTATATGCATGGGTTCCTTGTAACGATGTTTCAGGATTGCCTGAAGCTTCATTTTGATATTACATGCTTAGTGGTGGCCATCAGTAAAATCCACGATGCGTATTTTGTCCTTTAATTGTCCAGGGGGAATCGTCAGCACAAATATATAACAAATGATGCCCGTTGCAAAAGAGATGTTTTTCTTGACTCGGTAGCCTACTGGAAAACGCTCTAGCGTTTGAAGCTATTTTATCTGGGTTCTAGATTCAGTGGAATCACCATTTCTCACTGGGATGAAAGTTTATCCAGGCGATGAATGCCCAGACCAAACACGTGTCCTGATTTCCACTGCTGGCTATTGCGAACTTAAAAAAACTATATAAGATTTACATGAAAAGTAAAATTTTTTGTAAGAATCACAAAGTTAGGCTCATCTAAATACTGGTACACTCTCTCATTGTAGTTCATTACAGAAACTTCTGAAAACGAAAACTGGTGTGATACGGAGGAGTGTAGCTTTTATTGATCTTTAATGTTTTTGACTCGGAGGCGTTGACTCATAGAGTTAAAATCTAGTCACCTTATCGCTAATTGAACCCATCATTCTTCATTTAATAAGTCTAAAATTCTAGTCATCAGAAAAGTTAAGATTTTAGGTGGTCAAGTGGATCCCTCGGTCCAACGAATCTATGATATTTTCACAACAATGTTATTAAAGTCGTGATGGATAGTGACTAGCAGTGGGATCCAGGATGTACGTTTCGTCGTATCTTGGACTTGTCAGTTGGGTGTACCTGCCTCAGTGAGTGATGTTATTCCTTCTAAAACTTGAACCAGAGAACGGTTGATTCAAACCCCAAAGCGTTATCAACTAGGCCACCGAGTCATGATAGTCACTTCTTATGAAGCGGGCATAGTTTTTGCCCTTTTATTCTCAGAAGCTTATTTGCCAGTAGAGATCAATTCGGTCCAGTCTATGATGGGATAATACAAGCAGCAAAATAAGTAGTATACCCACAGCACAAGAGTTGGCTATAGTGACTCAGTGTCCTAATAAAAAAAAGGCTCTGACATTGAAGCGATTGGTCTTGAGTTCAAGTCTCAGGGGTAACAACATCACTTACTGGAAAGTGTACGTCCGTCTGATGAGTCCCAACTAAGACGAAACGCGTGTCTTGTATTTCATTGCCAGCCACTATCCATCGTTACTGTAGAGTCGAGACGACGGGCAATATCGAGGTATCCTCACAGGATCCTATATATCAATAGCGACCAATCAATTTGGTCCAATCAACGGTGGGAGAATACAAGAAACAGCATTGGTGTTACTAAAATGCTTCTTAGTTCACTGTGATTGCTCAGTTAAACAGAATTATAATTACTGCTGAATATTTCGTGACTTTCTAATCAGTTTCATATTCATAATAATTAAAGACAGTTGTTTTTTTCTTATCCTCTACCTGTTTGCCTTTATTTTGCTTCAATCATTTAAAAGACTGTTCATCACACCCTATCTATTATTGATTTGAAAAACGTTACTCTGTTTTTGGTTTACTTTTCTATTCTTAAGTAAGTAGCAGAAAATCCTAGACATCACTTATATTGACAGTATGAAGCGTAATATTCCCTTGCCGTAAAAGCAGTGGATATGTCTATGATCATGGCTCATCCAACACTAGGGTTGACGTGTAATATTTAAAATACTTTGGACATAACTAGCAAATTGCATCATTCAACTTTTTCAACAAACGCTTGGTGTTATTTGAACCATTTTCATATTCTAATCCACCCTCAAAGAATGATTTACGGTTTGTATATACGGACAATAAATTTCTCCATCTGAGACAATGTGAGAAATGAACTTAAATCTCAAAAAGTAAAATTCCTGAAGTATCTCAAAGGCTTTTTCATCAATCGAACAAATACTATTGTTATTTTCTATTATAAACGTATCGTTAAGTAACTTGACTTTCTAGCCCTGTTGCGTGTTATCAGTGTACAGTTCTAATGAACACCGATCATTAAAGAAAGACAATACTCAAGTGCGTAAACACAATTCGATCACTTTTCTGCTTCAGCTATTAGTGGAGATGTAGCTTATTGACTTGAGAATTTGACTTCGAACCGTGCTCCGCCTACTTTGCTCTGGACAAACGGACAGAATCGCAAGTTCTTCTAGTGCACGAACATGTACCTGGCGAATGAGTTAAATTCCCTACATTTTTTAAATATTAGGCAGTTTACTGAACGTGTATAGAGATATGAAAGCCAACTGTAGAAGTAAATGATAAATGTTTATACTGTACGTTGTTTCCTTTCTATTTAGATCCGACATCTCTTCGATTCGAATACTAAAAATTGGTCAAAATGCGAAGTTTTATCCCATGAAAATTATTTGCTTAGACAAGAAAATGATCTTTTGAAGAAGGAAATAGCCAGTTTGTGGTGTATTCGTGAGAATGTAAACGATCCTTTTATTGATAGAATTCCCCGCACAACCGACTATGAATCGCAAGGTAACTGAAATAATTGTCCATGAATTGCATGATTTTATCTAGCAAAGTGATTCATGCTAAAGATTTATCATTTGCATTCTTTGCTCATTATATCTTTTATTTATCTATCACGGAATCAATGTAGCACATAAGTTTTCGAAATTTCTTCACCGTCTATTATACATATCGAAAAACAGGAGGATAAATCGAATGTTATGTAAAACTGACGGAAACAGTGTATCAGACTAAATGCTTATCCTCTTCGTTGTCACCTACCGGAGCATTAAGCAATGGTTAGGCGGCTCTGTGTGCCTTCCTTCACATCAGTACATGAGGATGTCTACGGGAATTGATTTGACTGAAATAATTTGGAATACCTAAGTGAAGGAAATGTTCTAAGGCTTCGCACTGTAATCGACTAAGACAATAGGCGTACTGTCCTTATATTCTAACTAATGAAAAGCAACCACTTGGTTGCATACCATCTCCCAAAAAAGGGCACCCGAAGTAAACAGAAGGACCACAACGGTACAGTTACATATATAGTTAATCATATTGCTACTGTGTCACTTATGAAGAGATTCTCGTAGCTCACTTCTTTTGCTAGTTTTTGCTGATGTTGGACACAGAGATTAAGAGTGAGACCTTCATGCTTTAAAAACTTTGCTTATTTGCTCAACAAAAACAACATCAAATGTTTGATTGGTTTTGCATGATACACATATCTCAATTGATAATGATAGTCAGTTGGTCACTTCCAAAGCACCTGTCGTACGTTGTTGAATAGTCTTTTAATTTTAAACAACTGACTGCACTTTGTACAATGAAAAGAATCATGTAATCATGCTATCTAAAAAGAAGTCAAACAGTCAAGGAGTCACCGTCTTATTGTTCATTCTAGTGGCAGTTATCATGAGGAATATGCCGAAATCATTTTTTTGTGAGGGTTTATTTAGTATATCAGGAAGACTGACTTAAAAAGTTCCAACCATAATAATTCAAACTGGGAGGAAAACAGAACTACCGGATTTCTTAGAAACTAATCTACGCATTTAAAATTTTAAGGCCTGTAATCGACTATATAAGAACTGGTATTATATGTATTTCAAACCCAAACTATCAAGATTGGTTTGTTTGAGAGATGGGATAACTAATATTATTAGTGAGAGTCAGAATTTTACATACTTCACACATGTATATGATTAACAGTTGAGTGAATGAAAATTGAGCTTCCGTTTCCGCATTCATAAGAGGAAAGGGAAACTAAGTTTTCTGTACAATCTTCCTGTGAAGATCTAATGCTACGAATTTGTAACTGGTTTTCCTTTTTTTTTGCTAAGTGACGTGTTCCTAGGACGTCTAGTCAATTTCTAGTACCTTGGATTTGGGTTACAAAGTGATTCAGCATGTAATGTAAAGTACCACATCAGTGTTTCGGCCTCTAGAGAATAACTAATATTATGTTGTTTGGTTCTAAGTGTTGGTCGGATAGCTCAGTGGTAACACCGCTGACTGACTTCAGCACTCATCGACACTAGTTCAAACCTCTGGAGGTTGCAGATACGCCTCACTGACGAGTGTTCAGGGTTTCCTGCAGATTGCTTTCAATCATACAACGAAATTATGCGACATACGGTACGCATACAGAAGTCACAAATTCGCTGTAGAATTTCCAGTAACCTTTTCTGTAGATATTCATGAAAAGTTTTTATTCAAAATAATTCATTCAAAAATGATCGCTAGTTCATTCCTTTACAGGGTTTATTTCACTTTTTCGATACTCACTGAATTGCTATGGTTACACAAATAGTATCAGTTGTTGGTTGAAACTAACCTTGAAGTCAAAATCTAGTAGTTATTTATATTACAGTTGAATAATTTAATAAGTAGCATTTCTGTTAGTCAGTGACTGATTTATTTTATTGGTGGTAGACTGAAAGGTGTATTCGGCTATCACAGTGAAATGGATTACATTCATGTAATCGTAAAAGTATGTTTTAAACGAGTAATTACGTATCGTGAAGGCTGTATATTTATTTCTCATGCATGGTGACAAGTTTAGTAGGATCAATCATCAGCCAGTTTGACAAGTCAACCAGTACACTAAATGTCAGGCGCACAATGAATTTGTGTATAAGTGTATGTACACACTGGTTCGTCCACAATTATAGGTATTTAAATAAGCATGTTTTACCGATTCGTCTGGTAAAAGATTTTCACTTTTTTTCATTCTGGAAAAAATAACTACTGTCCTTCTATGCGATCATTTGCAGCTTGTTTTACAAAATACATTTTATTTTCCATTTTAATTTGTCACATAAAAAGATTTGTGCACGAAGTTTTGATCGATCCAAATTATAGCTCTTTAGATTGTTTCTTTTACTATCCAATATACACATGATCTATAGTGCATGTCTGTCCGTACCCAAACGGCCTTCACACCCTTCTTTTTCGTTTAACTCTCCCCAATCGCACATATATAAATGTGTGTTTATGTACTTTCTGCTATGAATTATGTTCTTCAGTAGATGTTATGGAAATTCAGTACAAAAAGAAATGTACAACATGTACAATTGATTATTTATAGTTGGTTTTCATCACATGACGTTATGAATCCAACAGCTATAAGAAGTCATCAAGTGCTAAGTAACTGCTGAATGAATGCAGTCAAAGAGTGCTATAATCGTATGAGCATATAATATATTCAAAAGTGGAATTCAGCACACTCGTCCTAAATGTCTTCTGGAATGACAACAACAGCATGGGTTTTCATATCACCAAACGAAAAGGCCAAGTATATATTACGAATTATTCAGGGCTGAGAATGCTGTTTTCTCAGACGGTCAAAACTTTGGAGAAAAAGACTGAATGAAATCTGATGAAATTTGTTCTTTCTATATCAGGTTGTAATAAAACCTATTTTGACGTAATCAACTTTGAATCTGTTAGGTGAAGGAAATTTCCCTTTTCTGGAGGTTTCAATCTATATATAGTGACATCGTCAAGGCACGAAACCTAGTTCCAGGGCTTCCCACCTGTTTACTTCAGCTGACTATATTAAGCCAATAAGTAAGATGACGTAGCTGTAAAAAGGGAAACTAAATCAATCATAAGAACGACCACGAATATCTTGTTGTGATATGCTTAATTTGTAGGTGAAGTACAGTTTCGTGGAAAGGTAAACCTCAGCAACAGTTGAATAAGCTTTGTTGTCTGGAGTGATAGCCAAAACCATGTAAAGTCTATGATATTTTGAATACAGTACACATGTGTGAGGCGAACGTAGAGCCAACTTCACTAAGTAATAGACAATAAGAACTGATACTAAGGTAATGGTAAGTATATGAGTGTACAACTACCACTACTTTTCAGATAATAATTCACCAAGGCAAAGATGATGTACTTAAAACTGATGACAAGAAGTCTTTGAGATTACAGCACAAACCATATTTATGGTTCTGATACACTCAAGTTAAGTTTAACCCATCATTTATTTTTAAGTCTGAGCTGGAAAAAAGAGGCAGCTCGGAAATATTTGACGTTGAATGTGAGAGCAATTATTATAAGGAAATCTAAGAATAAAACTTAAGAACTATGGTGGAATGTAACTCCACTTTAGTTGATTTATTCCAAGTAATCTAATGAAAACTCACCAGTGCTAGTAAAAAAACACATCGGAATGAGAAGAAACTGAATTATGAAGAAAGCATCAGCCTGAAACTTAGAAAACTATACTACATATATGTCAAAAGCCATAAGATACTGAAAGAAACAATAATTCACAACCTCGAACTAACCATGCACATTAATACTTCAAAAATAAGTACGAATGATAATACACAATCTCAATAAACTTGAAAATCCCCATGAAAACATAAAACTGATACACGTAGTTAAATAAGCAGCCACCATGGCAAACTAACGTGCTTTTAAATAACCTTCAAACAGCTATAGACAGACCAATCAGAGTAGAAAACAGTTAAAATCGGTGGACAGTTAAAGTGGCTAACATTTTAAAATATAAAAAGTCAAATAAGTTTAAACTGGACAGTAGCGGAATCATAAAAGATCTCATTTACACACTGGTTCCTTTTTCATATGGCAAAGTTTAACTTGAAGAGAAAACATCTGAGATTCAGACTTTAATTTAAAACTATGGTTATTTAGTTGTAGTTGAGTGGCATGTCTGGAAATATGGATAGTTTGTTAATGTGATTTGCGAATGAATTTAAGAAGACGATTAGATTTTCTTTGAACCTTTACCTATTGAATTATCACTTGATTATGCTTCAATTGATATAGTCTGTAGTCGAAAAGTAGACAATTAATCTATAGATGGGATGATAGGTAATTAAGTCAAGTACTTTCATTAACAGAATCACATTTGCGCAGTCAATTTAGGGTAGCTTGCTGTTTGATACTGAATGACTGGATACGAACTACAAGAAGCCTGAGATGTACGTGTCATGTCTGTTATCACCTGTGGCTATATTGATCGTCTTGCGGGAACTAGTACTTATTTAGTAATTATGGTCGTAATCATAGCGTTTCAATCAAATATGTCATTTCTGAGATGTTTGAACTGTGACTCACCTGTTTAGTCACCGACTGGTGTTCAAGTTGTAGACATGGTTGATGGAAGTTATTAACGACTTTGGATCAAACAGTATGATATTACTCAGTCTTCAGGAGTCAATTCATACAATTTCTTTCAGAAATATAATAAAGAATTAAATTACTAGTCCCAATAATTTTAATTATACACTCAACTTTAGCGATAATTATTAATTTGGACATTTTCTAAGTATCTTAACGGAGCCGCAGGTTTTTCACCGAAAACCTTGATTTTAAATAACAGATTTAAGGTTTTGAAGCCTACTGATTGTTTTTAAAGCTAGGTAGTATCACTAGCTGTTATACTGTGGTGAAAGCTACTTATAAGAACCCATATAAGCAGTATATGTAGCAACGTAAAAAGTAATAATAATCAACAACTGGTTAGGAATCACGTAAAAAGAATATACAATAGTGGAGGGAAATATAAAGTCCAAGAAGCGTGTGTCATGATATATAGAACAAGAAGTTATTTGCAAAATACTCTTTCACCTGCCTGCCTTTATAACTTCCTATCATATACTGACACCTTAAGGTTACTCACTGTAATCAATAACTAGCAACATGAATTATTGGAGAACTGGGGTTTTTCGGGTGGTTCGCAGATGACGTTTATTAATAGTCGACTATTGCCAAACGTCTGGAATAACTATATTTGTTATCCTATCTTCATGAGTACTTATGTTTGTTGTTTTTCCTGTAATATTATTGTTGTTTATTTTAACACTCGGTTAGCTCTTTTTTTCTTGGGTTACGAAATATACTAAACCAACTTGAAGCGATACTATTTTGAAGGTTACTACTTCAGCCTGCTCGCCTGCTTGAAATATAGGTCATGTGGAATAATACACCTCTATAGGTTATGCATACTATTCAACAAGTTTAAGCTCTGATTTTTATGATTTTGAAGTTCTCCCACTACAACACATAGTACAAGCTGATGGGATTCTGAGAGTGAACAGTATTGCAGAACAAGAGGAAATAACTAAAGAATATTTTCAAATTCGTGTTTTTCAATTTGAAATGAGGTTCAATTTATTCAGTTGACAGATCTTCACAAGGCACACAGCCATTGGTTGTTGGAAAGTAGTCTATAGAGTTAAACGCTGCCTTACTCATTACGAAGCGTAAAGATCCTCGGTTAAGTCACAAGAGACATCGTGGGTGCATAAATATATACCATCGTTCATTTATCTCTACTACATAATGCTAACGTTTATTTAGGTTATTCTAATGTACCAAAATTGATTTTATTATCAAAACTCTATAAAATGGTGAACACGTAAATAGTATGTGTTGAATAGCGGTTCGATGAAATAACAGTTATATTCTCTTTGAAATTATATTGTTTTTGATATATATTTTAATGAACTATAAATAGTTTTGTTGTACTGTTTTTATTTGCCTATTTTTCGATTTACAGTACAACCATTAAAGGAAGATACTGAAGGTGAAACTTGTAAACAAAATGTAAGTGAATATCGATAGAAAGTGAAAATTTTGGCAGCTATGGTGTTATTTTGCTTACATTTGATCTAAAAATAGGACAAAGGATGGTTTAATATCGTGCTACAGTTCTTAGAGGGGTTGACTCAGTTTTGCAGAGGTACATAAAAGGAGAGTATTTGAAGTGCGAACAGATCATTTAACCCGTTTCCCATTTGAGTTGGTGGATGATGCAATTTTAAATCTCTTATGTTTAATGTAATTTGTTATGACACTACAGATACACTTTTTGGATGAGTGGCATGAGCAGGAAATCTGAAACTGGGAGCGCTAAGGTCTAACATATTAAAGCCAAGAAAACTGTTAAAAGTTATACGAATTTTTCATGCCACGTCTAAATTGACTATTTTTACTATAGTTAACATTCTAAGATATAAACCTCAGACCATCAATCATTTTTAGCAATGATTATATCCTCAGATCTTTTATTCAAACACTTCTGTTCCTGATTTCTACATGCAAACTATTATTTACTTCATAAATTCATAAAAAATCTTTTCAACGAGGAAAATGCTACCAAATAAAGGCCTTTACTGAAAAATGAGGTTTTCATTTTAAATTCTTTTACAGCATATCCAAGGAGGTACATTGTAGGACGGATTCTTCTATTTATTATTATTGTCCCTCACTTTTCACTTTCGATAATGCCATAAGTAGCATCTAGATAGTATGCTTTTGTCCTTTGTTAGACTCCTCGTCCTAAGGTACTTGCATCTCAATGCTGCCTTTGAAGTTTGGACAGGGTATTCATTTCTTTGAACATAATCTCCTAGGCTGGAAACCACGTCTTGTATCATGACAATTTAGGCTTCATTTGACGTGTGATTACCACTCATTTATTTTACTGGATCAAACTGATTGTACTCCGTCATTGTGTTTGTTGGCTCCTAGTAAACATGCGTTGTTATTGCAGTAAGTTTGACCCTGATTCTGTGTTTGACATTGTGTTGAAATTCACTCAAAGACTCAAGTTTCATCCTATTTGTAACCTATCTGTTGGGAAACAGTTGTATACCAATTCGATTGTAAGTTAACAATGACTGACTAGCATTTCATCTTGATTATTGTGAAACTTCTCATCAGTACTCGCCTATCGTTTTCAATAATTGTGTTGCTGTTTTATTTGTTGTTATTTAATCAATTTAACTTTATACATTGTACAAGTCACTGGAGAACCATAGCATTCAGTTGCTATTAAAAGTTAAATAGTTGCCCACAAATGTTCAGACACTTCTTTCTGAACTTTTAGGAACGTCAAATCACTACCAGACAGATTATTCTGCATAGATTCCGGATAAACAGTACAAGACTATTTCGAATTCGCCAAAATTACTTATTCTGTTAACATGGATCATGTGTTTGCCTCTTTTTAAGTTTGTTACAGTGAAATGAAACATACTGAGTATTGCTCTGTTTTTTTTCTAAAAAAAGCGTCATTATTAGTTTTACAAACGATATTATCATTATTATTATTATTATTATTATTATTATTATTATTATTATTATTAGTAGTAGTAGTAGTAGTAGTAGTAGTAGTAGTAGTAGTGGTAAGGAGATTTTCAAATTTCATCCTAGATGGAAAGCAATGAAACTTCAGTAGAAGATTTACTGTATCAACTTTCTGAAAGAAATTGTCAAATAGATCTATTACAGCGTCGATTATCATTTATGTTACATGAACGTGTGTACTCTATCATCAATTGGAGGAGATGAGTATAGCACAGGATAAATTTGAAAACAAAGTGAGTCCTTAATGAGATAATATATACTAATTTCTCTTTTGAAAATCATCTGACAATTCTACAGAAGACTGTTAAAAATCTTCTCCGGTAATGTTATCATTCTAAAAATTCTTAGTTACTAATCATTCTGAGTATTTGCTAGTCTTTGAATTTACTGATATATATATATATATATATATATATATATATATATATATATATATATATATATATAATCCACTTCCTGCACATAGGTTTACAAATTAGCTTACAATAAATTCGCCAGACTGGTAAAGTTTCTTTAGGTTTTTTTAATTTACACAGTTCACACCTTGAAGTGCAGGTGGTGGTGGTGGCGGTGGTTGATTCAAGAGCTTCTTGAAGTGGTCGGCCCATCGTTTCCTTTGTTTCTCTTCTTTCGTAATTAAATTTTCATTCATCATCTTTTATTGGTTTCATCTGTGTTGATCTCTTCCCTGATAGCAACCTGGTTATTTGATACAATGTCGTCAGGTCTCTCTTACCTGCAGCCTGTTCTGCATCACTTGCCAGTGTTTCGTAGAAGTGTGTTTTGTCTTCCCATGCACTCTTCTTCACTTCCTTGTCTAGTGTTTTATACATTGTGCTCAGTTCCTCTTGTCGTGAGCATCCTTGCACTGGTTTGTCTTCTGCTTCACCATCCTCCTCTCCTGCTATGTCAGGTTCCATGTATCCATTGAGATCCATTCCTCATCTTCTTTCTTCTTCCTTTTTAATACGGCTGTGCAGGTTTCTTTCCACATCTCTTTCAAAGACTTCCAGTGTTCTTCCACACAGGTTTCTTCAGGGATGTTCCTCGATATCTCCCATTTTGTCTTGATGGCTGCCGTGAAGATTTTCTCTGCAGTTTCATCCTTCAGTTTCTGTTCTGGGTGTTGAACTTGAACTGTGGTATATTACCAGCTTTCTTGAAGGCTTTCAACTTGATTTGGAGGGTAGGTTCCTTGCACTAGATAGTGGTCTGAACCTACATCTGCTCCTCTTCTTGACCTTGTGTTAAGTAGACTGCGTCTCCATTTTCTTGAGATTGAGATAAAGTCGATTTGATTTTTAGTGTGTCCTTGTATCTGGTGAAATCCATGTCGCTTTGTGGATATCCTTGTGCTTGAATACAGTGCCTGACTGCAATCACCAAATCGTTGAATGCTCAGAATTCTGCAAACAATTCTCCATTCTCGTTCATCACCTCACCTAGCGCTTCTCGACCCATGGTTTATTCTCTTCCTGTGTTGTCCCCTCCCAGTTTGGCTGGCATTCATGTCACCCCGCCCATTAGAATTTTGATATCGCCAACTGAGGTCTTGTCCAGTGTTGATTGAAGTTGTCTGTAGAATTCCTCCTTTTTCTCCTGCTCTGCATTATTTGTAGGTGCATAGTGTGGCATTGTATGATTGTGACCTTCCTTTTGAGTTGAACCTTGCTGTCATGATCCTGATCGTTGAGAAGATTGGTTCCCACTGCATGAGAGCCTTCGATGCTGTTGGGGACATCATGATAGCCACTCCCTCAGTGTGCTCGTGGTTGTCGTCTGGGTGACAATATCGGAGTAGATTATTGATTCTCCAGTTGACAGTTTGAAGAGTCCACTCCCATTCCATCTGCTTTCACAAGTTCCAAGCACTTCAATGTGATACCTTCTCATCTCTTTTGCAGTCTGGGCTGCCTTGCTGAGTTCAAACATGGTGCGGACATTTCATGTCCCCACGTTTACTTCCGCTTTCATCGACGGAGAGAAGACACATTGGCCAATTGGCTTCCCGAAGGCTTTCACCAGCTGGTGTCATTTCGTCTCTCCGATTCCAGCGAGGAATAATTTTGTTTTTATTTTTTATATTTAGTTTGCGCTTTGAAGTTTCTTTAGCGGTTAGATTTGTTTTCCGGGGTAGGGTTGCTAGCCCTATGCCCAACCTTCCCTCTTTATGGGGGCTTAGGACCCGCTAGTAGCTAGTGAACTAGTTAACCAGGCGAGGTTATTCCTGCTTGATAGATGATCACAATTACCAAAAAGGATTATGAATACCATCTCTTACTAGATCAGTTTCGAAGGTTTGATGCAAGTCTTTTTTGAAATTGACTGTAAGGGAATGAACACATTTAACATTGAAAGTTGACATTTTGACATAGTGATGCTACTAGTATTATCGCTAGGCATGTAAGAAAATAATTGATTGCACGTGAATCCAATTTCAGAGAATGCATCATGTTACCCGTAAACAATTAACTATCTATTGCACTGCACACACATAGATGTTAGTGAGTGGTGTTTGAGTTGTTCCGTGACAAAAACCTTTTGTTTACCAAACGTTCCTGCAACATTCCGGATATACTTCGTTGATTTACACTTGACTAAATGCTTTGGTGAACAACAGACCAGAGTGGTCATCATTAGAAAACAGATAGATATACTTGGATGACTCCAGCAACTAGGAATGTCTTATCAAAACAATAAAAATATACTTTCAGCGAACAAAGTATGAACTATAGTACTAACTATCACATGGCACAGCAAAAGCCATTTTGAGCATCATTCAAGTCGATATCCCATTTGCACTGAATTAGCATGATGGGAAGTATGTTTACAAAACTTTGAGCGACTTCAAAAGCCATCCTAGTAACTACTTTATTTCTGTTTGGCAAATAGATTTTCATAAAATAGTGAGGTCTTATTGGATATTTCAGTTGTTGCTAGATAGTCCTTTAGAGTCACCTCAATTCTTTTAGGATTTCTGTATTCGTAATCTTATGTAAACGTACTTTTCACTATTCTTATGAGCGCAAAAACTGATGCACATGAAAATGGTGTTCCTTTTGTGAATCAGAAAGAAATCTCAAACACCATTGTTTAAATCTTGTCGAGTAAGTATTTTCCTCAAAAATGTCATAGCATTTCATATGCAACGCAGAGGTAGAGTTCTTAGTTGCCATAATAATATTGTGGTTTCATAAATTCACAAAAGACTGTTAACGAACGTTTACTGCATTCTTTTAAAAATTAACAGGGTTCACTATTTGAATAGTACTAAAAGCCATCCTATGAACCATTAAAGTAACTTTTTAAGTTGGTGTTAAATATCTCGATGGGAACAAATTTTGCAGCATACATTGTTTTTCGTTGCATTCTTTTCACCTGTCTGCTGGCTATCACTGGTCGATTCAGGAATCGAAGAGTGGAATTAGGTACTTGTACATGAAGAGTTTGTATACGAAGTTCAGAGGACAGTTTTAGAACCACAGTGGTAATCAGTAACAAAAGTTAACACGAAAACCAACGTAGCATAAAATAATCCAACGATATTTTAGAATAGCAATCATTCAGTCGGATTCATTATCAAAACAAAAAATGAAGAAGGGGAATAAAAGATGAGAACTTTGCAGTCCCTCCCCGCCTCGCCACCCCAAGATGGTTGTAAGTTAACTAACGTTTCTCTGAATTCAAAGATTAGGCTTTAACCTTTCAATCAAAATAGCTTCACCCAACCCTAGCAACTTAACATTGAACTGTTTATTGATGGATTTGAAGGCATTTTTAATATCAACATCATATCATGTGTCGCACAAGTGACCAGTGATTGAACTTTTGACATCATTCAATCTTGTAAGGTTCAAGTTTTTGGAAATGTGTTCAAGAAACGAGAAGCTATAACGAACTATATTTACAGTCAAAATAAATCAGGCCGACTGGCTACCTCAGTAGTTTCAAGGAGCGCCTTTAAAGTTACACTTACTTCAAGTATTTGCTCGATATCTCGTTAGTCAGAAATGGAAAACGTAATTGACTATATTTTTCCAATCACGCAAAGCCAAAATGCTTTTACTTCACTGTTGAAGCCAATATATGAAATATGTCTGTTTAAGGGCTACCAAGCACATTACATATGAATTTATTACAGCTTATTTCACTTTTTTGGATCCATAAACACACTGTCAAAAAAAGGCAGATAGAAGGAAAGACGAAATCAACGTAGAACCTCACACACAAGCGTATCGGCTCAAGTTGCCATACTTCACATTAGTACAAAAAGAACCGGTGGATAGAAAAGGAGTAAAATAAAAGTAGATAAAGTAGTGTAACGGAATATGGAATTTGAAGACAAAGGTGAATGCGAATATTCAAGCTTTAGAAGATGCTAAGGAGTGAATAGATCTGCGTCATTGTCACCGATTCTCAGTCATGTCACCAAGAATCCTCAACCACTGATTCCTTTCATCTCAGGAATCCCAACCAGGAGGTCTACATCTCTCCACATGGCTCAGACCAACAGTCAGTGATTTAATCGACTAATGCTAGGTCTTTTTCTGGCCACCCCGAACCCTCCTCCAACCTAATACAACTTCACCTAACATGGCATATCGAGGTAGGTAGTGGCTTGGGGTGTGAAGTATATGTCCAAGCTATCTTTCCTCATAAAGACTTACAACCTTGTTAATCGACTTACCCCTCTTGCTTGGTACCCTTCGCCTAACCTCAACATTGCTCATATGGTGATTCCATGAGACCCAAGCAATACTACGAAGACATCTGTGACCAAAATCCAGTAATCACTTCATGTCTTCTACTTTTAATGGCCATGCCTCACAGTTATGTTTCAGGACAGAATAGATCGCAGTGAATTATACTCGTCCTTTCATCGATAGCTGGATATCTCTGCATTTGGGGTCACACATGACGCTAGTTAGCAAACGCCAAACGGGCCTTCTGTATCCGAGCTGTGATTTTTTCAGCGACCATCCTTTTCGGGCGGAAGCAACTCTGCAAATGAGTAAACTGGTCGACATTTGGGCTACTTCACTCTCTATCATTAAACTAGGAGTACTTGCAGGGGACCAGTCCTCCCATTTGACGGGTGTAAGGTTTATGCTAAACACACTCAGATATCTGCTCAACGTGTTCAGAAGATCCTGTATTTAGTCAGCGTCTTCACGTAGCATGACAATATTATTTGCATACTCCAAGTCAACTAGATGACGTTCAGGGTGTAGATCCATCCTTGTGAAGTTAAAGGTACCTAAGATTATGTCCAGTAGTACGTGTTTGTCGAAGTTAAATAAGAACAACGGCAATGGGCATCTCTGGCGCACACCACCCTTTGTCGTCAGTTCTGGCTACAACTTTTCGTAGGTCCTTACACGGTTGTGTGGGTTTGAGCAGAGAACTTCGATTACTGTTACTTGCTCGGCACTCCATGCACAAGTAGACACTTCCATAATATCTCACGATCGACTGAATCGAATACCGTCTTGAGGTCGAGAAATATGGCCCCCAATAAGCACGTCTGTGTTCCAACACCTATTGGAGTGTGGAGATTTGATCTATGCACCTTAATCCAGGTCTGAACCCTGCCTGTTTTTCACGAGATACTAAACTTATGTTTGGGTAGTCACTGATTTCAAGAAGATATTCATTATGTTCACTATTAAATTCCGTTCATGGAGACGTGAAGTTTATGGAAGTAGATTTTAGATAGGGGGCGTGTCTCCATCTTATGTATCGAAAGTTCTTTCAAGAAGATAAAAGACAACTTTGGAGTTATGTAGTTAGTAATGCCTCCAATTCTTATTCTCAACAGACAGCTGCTACTTTGAGGCGGTAGCCACCATTGCAGATCACAGTAACTCAGAGAGCTGCGCTGATGGGGACAACTGTTTATGGGGGCCCTGACATGCCAGAAATGTGTTTTGGATAGTAGTAGGACAAAAAGCAGGTAATGCTGTAGTGTAAATAGCTTAGAACATATGAAGGTTCGCCAGAAAATTTGTATTGCTGGCTGTTCGGCAAATGAAAACAATGAAGTGTTTCTCACAGATGATCATTCAATTCTCTTATTGCCCTTTCTATCGACAGGAAGAGTTTAAATAAGTTGTCTGATGTACTGAATGTGCGAAATTCACACATCGAATTTCTCGAGATTCCTTGACTGATTCCCACAGTCTTGAATTCATAGATCTAGAGTTAAAAGCTAGAACACAAAATACATTCCTCAACTGAATTTCTTTACACAGTTGTCTGTGAGCTGCTCGACTAAGTAATGAGTTATGAACAAACAAAACAATGAAGTCCGCTGTGGTCTTTTGTAATCTTTTCTTACCAGCTCGCTGACTGGAGTTCAGATGAAGTGAAAGATTAGTTCTAACGAAAACTGTTTCACCTTCCACTGGGTCCAAGCGATCAGAATTATCCGTCATCGTAGGTGATTTTAGTGCACAAGTGGGTAGGTAGTCTACGCCAGACAGAAAGGTGCACAGATATAATTTTCTGAATCCCAGTCAAACAAATGTATGTTTATGACCACCTGCTCCAAGTGTACTTACACAAACGTCTATTTTTGTTCAGTATAAATTGTAGACGCAAACAGAAATCGTCCGATGTGCTATATGCATCAAGAAAACTGGAGCAAAAACGTGAATGATTAGTGGGATCTTGGCGGAGGCAAATGAAGCACAACTCATTGGCAGCGGAGATGGTTGAAACGATGGACAGAACACTTTTGAAGACAGTTCAACCTTTTTTAAGCTACCTTTATGTCGTGCGCATCCTGAATGAATCGTTAAGATAGGGCCTTTAACTTTTAAAGAAACTGACAAGACCATAAACAACCTGAAACAGTGTAGAGCAGCAGACCCTAGTAGCGTTTTATCAGAGGCATTTAAGTACGTTGAATATGAAAAATTGATTAAATAAGCTAGTGTTGATTGGTCTCAATCGCTGATTGTTACAGTCTTCAAGAAAAGCGATAATCCTCAAGTGATAATCCAGGAGAATCAGTCTGACGAACATAAAGTGTACAATCTGGGTTAACCATTTATCAGATGACTAGCTGCATTTCGAAAACAACAAATTCGAGAATATGTTAGGGTTTCGAACCTGGTCGTGGATGCACCAACTAGATATCCATCCTCCACCAGGTCTTGAAAAACAAGCACAAGTACCGGTTCCTGACAGTAGGTGTATTGGTTGACGGGGTTCAAATCCTTTAACAGGGAAATCCTTTAGCTCACCGAAATGGGTGCAAGATAAGTGTATTACTCTGTTGAAGGCTGTATATTCGAAAACCAATCAACGTGCTAGAGTTTGTTGTGAAGTCTTTGTTTACATCAAATGTTTCTTTTAGGAATGTCCACTCCATTTCGCTTTCTTACAGGTATCCCACTCTTCATATGTGATTAGAATTGATATGCAGATGACATGTGCATTTCAGGTGAAGACGCTGATATGATGTGAAGTTATCTGGACACCATAGGTGAAAATTTGAGAATCTTTGAGGTGCGCCTATCAACGTCACACTGTAAAATGTTGCTTCGGGACTGGATGTCATTTATACCTCTATTAACAGTTAGATTTGAAGTTCCTAGGCACACTGATCACTTCCCCCACTAAGGAAGTCAGATTAGCCCTGTGAGGTCAGTGATGAAAGAAGTTTGAGCAAGGACATAGAAGGCTTGATTGGTCTTTGTCACCTAAAGTCATCTATGGTGTTAGCGTAATATCCAGTAACCTATTAAGGACCATGCATACTATGCTACAGTTCGCTTTCTTCTACTTCATATTCATGAAATATGGTCATTGAAGGTATAGAATACGAGAGGGTTTCAGGCATTCAACCATCGTTACCTTTGTAGCATTGGCCGTGCATTGTGCTGCCACCATGTTATCAAAGTAGAACTCAGACGTAGAGTTTAAGGGAAAAGAGGAAATCCAGTTGATGAAGTTGTAAACCTTCATTAGTTCAGGTGGATGGAACACTTATTACCTATACTTAGTCATCATCTATCCCGTTACACAATTTTAGCTGGAACAAGATTAAGCTGGAAAAAGGTTAAAATTGGTTAAGCAGAAGCGTACCATCAATCCATGAAGTTTCCTACTATAACTGTGAGCTTTGTAAGCAAATATACACATCCTGTTGGGAATTCAAATGGTAATCACAATGAGTCGTTGGAGACTTATGTTGCTATGGATCAGAATCGACCTTATTTGTGAAAATGCGTCCACGAATCATCTTCATTCTCGTCGTTTGTTCTACCCTTCCCTTCTTTATGTCTTTTAATGACATCTGGTCACTTTTTTTCCCTACCTTTTTATCTTTCATATTGTTTTGTTGATATAAGGTGTGGCAGCTTAAACTGCCATACGGTAATACCAGTTCTGATGTTGATATAGACTTATAATTTCTATTAGATGCATGCATATAGGTAAAGGCAATACATTCTATAGTGGTACTAATTTGTCGTTCGTATACAATCGTCAAAAAAAATTCTGGTGTTATTCATAGTCTGTCGTTAATAAGAAACTTTTACTCATTTTTCCATTGTTGTGTTGTATAGTGTTGATATATGCATGACTCGTCGCAGTTGAAGCAGATTCCATATAATTTTCGTCAACTTGTCAAAAGTCTTCACTTTTCAAACATCTTTTTTTAACGTTATTTTCACCCTACAAGAGATAACCAGATTTTTTTAAAATATGCTTGTCTTTGTTTTCTATATTCTTCGTCGTTTATGTATTAAAATGTTGGGTTTCGGTTTCAGACTCACCTTACTGCCAAAAATAAACGTTCACGATTGCTTATGAATACTGGAACACTGAAAGATGATTGTTCAAAATATTCTTACAGGTAAACCAGTATTCATATATTGTATATTTTGTCCTATGTTTAAATAAATGGGTGATGTAGACGTCTCAAGATGCCAGGTCACGAAAAGTGCTTACTGAGTTACAGGTATTCATGTCACTGAGCAAATATGCAAATCTGTTATCCCTCGTGTATTTGAAAGTGGTCATCAATGCAGTTTAGTGTCAAGTGACAGTACTGAAATATGAACTGAACAGCTAAAGCCTGTATGCATGCTTTCATCGATCTTAGGACTCATCTCAACTGACCAACAGTACGCAACACAACTCATAATCAAACGCAAAGACAGATACAAATCAAAGAGTATTTAATCTTTATTTTCTACTTTTTTGGAATCATCAATCGGGAAACACGCATAACTTCTCAAAAGACTAAGCCACTGATATCCAAGCCTCTTCATCATTGTTAAGTTTCTAATCTCTGACAAGCGAACTCAAACAATAGCATCATATTTGGTACACATATAACTAGTGGATATACCACATAGGATCTTGTATTGACTGAATTTGATAACATTAGTCACTGGAATCGGAGACAGTGAATCGTGCACTAAGTTATTTTTTTTGAGTAGATTTAATCTGACTTTTGTTTACTGAAGCCCAGTACCTGCGATGTCAATCATTTTTTAAAAACCCAATCCACTTCTTGATTTCTAGTGGTTTTCCTAATCGTCTTCGGTTGTCATTGAAATGGACAACCAACTAGTTTAGTTCTGACGAAAGAGTAGATTATCTTTATTTGGACTGAATTGACTTCAGTTCGCTTTGCACCATAAAACTTTGAAATTCAAACATCAGAGGAGTCATATCCATTATTGGGAATGAACTTTTGTATTCATCAGTATTGTAATGCATTCCGGAATCTGATAAGTTCCTAAATCCTACCGAAAAGGTTTTTTGCAAACAACACTATTTAACATCACAATAGTCCCTC
Organism: Heterobilharzia americana; assembly: GCA_944470555.2. Taxonomy (NCBI): domain Eukaryota; kingdom Metazoa; phylum Platyhelminthes; class Trematoda; order Strigeidida; family Schistosomatidae; genus Heterobilharzia; species Heterobilharzia americana. Next base: position 65,473,231 of record OX104134.1, read on the forward strand.
TCATTTTGGGGTTAACAAATAAAATTGCTGTCTGTAACTCAAGTCAGTTTGCCAATAAGAACTGTATTGTGGTAGCTATCATCATTAAACATAATCTAACCACATAGTCTAGTAGAATATGATTATCGTGTGAACGACTCGAGATTATACCATTTCGCCAAATGTGTCCAACTGTCTATTACATATGTTGAAGTCAAAGAATAATGATCACACAGTGTATACATTGATGTAAAATGATAACATACGAACAGCCAAAGTAATGTACCATCAACAAATGACAGCATTGTAATATATTATGCAACCTAGGAAGTTATTGACTGTAAATACATTTTACATACAATATAAATGCTGCCTTTTCCATAATTAGATATTGAGATATAACTTAAAACAATAATCTATCAGATCAGCTGATAAAAAGTTAAGAATTTGACTATTCTGACCCAACTTATGCTCCTGAATCACATTTCATTTAGTTAATTTGATAAGTTGTTTTAATTAACTTCATATTTCTGCTAGTTTTTATTTATTGATAAGAAATTTCTTCACTAGGAATAAAGTGTTACTCTATCACATTCTTAGCTGTTTAAGTCAACCAACACTTTGAAGGTATATGGGTCTTGCAGCTCTTGAGTGCAATCAGTTTTAAAGCTTATTTGACAATGCTACTTGAAACATCTTTGGTGATATGAATAAATTTGTCTCTAAAGCAGTAACTTGGGGATTATAATGGATATGGGATTACGTATTTACACATTTTTCGTCGAGTACATTCCTCAGTCATCATTTTATTGCCTGTACTTCAACTGTCGACTAGTTATCAATACAGGAGATGAGCATAATTTAGTTCTTAAACATTACTGCAAGTGTATTAAGACTGGGTTCAATTACTCTGAAACTTGAACAAAATACTTAAAACCAATGAATTCAAAAGTTACAAGCCGATGAAATTCGTAGTCAGTCCTTCCGTATTCATTATATTTTGATTAACTTTATGTCAAAGTAGACAGATTGATTCAGTGAAAAGTACTTCGGAAAATGTCTTTTTTTATTTTCTTCTGATGATTCACAATCTTGATTAACTTTTGTAAATACCCACAAAAAAGCACCTAACTTATATGTGAAGAAAGTTATTTGACATGCAACTGACATCAGTTCAACGATCATCGCAAATAAGTCTCATCAGCATCAGTTATCGTTGGAATGAAATAGTGGCAGAATTCCATTATTTGTAGACCATTCGAATCACCACGTGTTTCTGCTTTGAAGTGGTCACAAGAAGCATATACCTGGAGAGTGTTGTTTGCATATGGAATTATTAGGAGTGTAATTAGGGTAAAACTGACTAAGTAACTTGCGGTATATGATTCCTTAAGTAATTTGGCATCATATTTAATTTATGGAAACAGTTGTAGAGGCAGTCGAAGTATATCGATAGTGTTATATGCTGATTAGTGTAGTATGACGCACTCCACCAACGTTGGAAGTAGGTAAAAATCGAAGTCATTGAAACACCTGTAAACTACGTCAATGATTGTTGGTAGATGATTAGTGTAAAAAAGGTGAAGGAATCATTACTAGCATATGGAAGTCGGCACCTGATAAACTCAGTGAGGTGAATGACAATGATAAGTGGAATCGTTACCGAAAAAACCTAACAACTAATAAACTCTCATGGTAACCAACTAAATTGGTAGAAAATCGCTCATCAAATAAGCTTAACCATGTTCTGTAACTTATTGTTTAGCGAGTGACTGAACGTATCGATACCTTACTGACTAAAGTATAAAAGGCCTTTGTAAAATCCAAAAGAACTAAGTAGCAAGCTGGGACAATAAGACTCCATAATATTTTTAGGGTACCTGTCTAAAATAAATTGTTAAGCTGATTAATGTATTTCTGCATTATGAAAGTTATGGAGCATCTAGTTAGATTGCTCTGTAAATCTGATCTTCAGTTTATTAAGAGAACAGGAACTCTTGTTTCCAAAACTACAAAAGATTTAAGGTAATTTACTCGGTTGTGGCTAGCAGAGGATTCCAGGACGCGCGCTTCGTCCTATTTGGGACTCGTCAGCTGGATGTACCTCCACCCCATTAAGTGTGTTGTTCTCACTGAGACTCGGACCTCATGCCCATCGCTCCAAACGCCAAGGGGTTACCCACTAGGCCACCAACGGATCCTTAACGGGACAAAACGCGCATCCTTGATTCCTCTACTAGCCACAACCAAGTAGATTACCGTAATAAATATTCAGGCAATATCGAGGTATCTGCAGGGTAGCCCGTATGCCAATAGAGGTCGAAAAATTCGATCAAGTATAACAACAGATTTACAAGTATGTCAACAAGTAGTTAAACAGAAGAATTAAGTTCACTAACATATTTTTTAAAATTCTGGGCTCTAGTTTTTCAAAATTTTGTTGGTAATTCTATTACTAAAATCATTAAGATTAAGGATGTTTCCTATTTGGTAGAATTTCTACCAACCTAGTTTCATTCATCATAGTCTTATGAATCACACAAACACTTTGCAGTACTCCTAGCTGGTTGTTGATCTGAGGGCACTTTTCGGTTTCATGACAATATACCTCCCCCGAAGACAGTATCCAACAAATACAGTACACAACTAAATGTTATTTGCCTTAGCTCATTCACTTATGTCAAGATTCTTGAATAGCCATTGAGTGTGCTGACAACAGTTAATACGGTGTCAATGAAAAATACCCTTTGTTATCATTCCCATCGACTTCTATGACAGAACTAGATGGATTTATGTCCATTTACTCCCACCTATTCAGGGATTGGTTTCTTACTACAAGTTCTTCAAACTCAGGCTGTATGATTTTTTAGCAGAAGAAAGCGATGAAAAGTAGGATCTTTTGAAGACTGGTGATATTTTGGATTTGCTTTGCTCTCATCAACTATGAGATAATATGATATGAAAGACCTTAATGTGGCTTGTAGACAATCTTAAGATTTCCCTAACGTGAAGACTAACTTAGAGTACGAGCGATGGATAACTTCCACGCTTTCCAAACTGGAGACGAACTAAAATAACAAGAGTAACCACTACCTAAAGCTAAGAGTTTTGTTGGTCAACCAAAGACATTGAATGAGGCAAACAGCACCTCGTTCATATGTGGATGAACTTTTTGCAGCAATACAAATGGGTAGTGTTCTCGAAACGTAAAAATAGCTTATATGGAAAGAGTAGGGTTGAGATTGATTGTATCTGTTAATGCAAAGAGTTAGGGAAGCTAAGATTTGAAAATCCAATTTCAAAAACTCAGAAACTAGTAATTACAGCTAAAAGCAAGAAAAAAACCATTACTGAAGTATTAGAGTGACTTTTTTCACTTAGGTTGTTAGTCTCGACAACTGAAGAAATTGTGGACATTAGTTTTGCTTGAAATATTACGAATTCTTTAATGACTGATTCCAACACACACTACCTTATCCACACTGTCAAAATATTTTCACCATTTTAGCTGAGATAGACGTATTTTGGCAGACTTGTATTTATACTGGGTGGTGATTGAAGGTGAAATGAGAATCTGGACAGTGTTTAGGTGCTCTGCAAACTGAACTACGATATCCAACTGCTGACCACATTTTTTTCCACTTCAGTCGCCAAGGGTTCACCCGACTACCATGGGAATTCGTTTCGCGTTACTACCACTTGATCGTATTCACACTGGCTGCCTAGTCAGGACTTTTCATCCCAATGCAAATACAACTGAATTAGGAGGGGGAGCCAAACCACTGCTATCTCAATTGGTCAAAATGATAATTGATATGATGCTCCCCTCTTCAATCCAGTTAGATTTGGATGAGAAGTTCTGACTAGGCAGCCAGTGTGAGTACGATGAAGTGGTAGTAACGCGTCACGAATTCACATGGTAGTCGGGCAAACACCTGGTGATTGAAGTGAAATAAAAATGTAGTCAGCAGTCGGACCTCGTAGTTTAGTTGGTAGAGTAGCGGACCGGAAACTGCGGTTGCTGGTTCGAATCCGGCCATGGTCCTAATTTCCATTTCACCTTCAGTCATCATCCAGTATAAATATTTTCATGTTTCTTACGTCAGTTCCACCCCTATACTGTTTGCTTTGTCACAACCTACAAGACATCATTTAGTGACAAATATTGACATTTAATATGCAATGTTTTATACATGAGTACTTTAGCATACACTTTTGAGCTACGATACTTCCACTGGCGAAAAATCGAATGGATCGAACTTATTCTGCTTTTCCAAGTGGTTGATAGATGATTAGAATGGATGCATGTAAACCAAACGAAGTGTGACCTATCAGACTAGCTTTAATCTACTTACTTTCAGACTTCATCGAAATCTAACATTTTAGATATTGCAAAATTAATTTTCTCTTCTATATTTTGCAGAAGTGAAATCGATTCTAACTGTGATACAGAATTTACCTCTGAAGTTGTACCTACCACGAGTATAATTACTACAAGTATACCGAGTAAACCAGAAACAACACAATCGGCATCGTCACCACCATCATTTGATGAGTGTAAACCCATTAACAGAAAGATGAGTGAGTTAAAGATAAACGAAATTGATGGATAATAAAATTTATACAAAAATAGCAACAGCTACACAGAAGTCTCTTATTTATCAAAAATAGTTATGATCTATTGTATATCTATCTGTACATAAGTTATATATGACAGCTTTGTACACTGTTGTACAAATAATTTGAGAAAAATAATAAAAGCGACATCAACATTTAACAAAACGCTGGAGGAAAAAACTCACGAAGTTACTAATCATTTCAGAGCTCGAGAATCACGTTTATATTCCCTATACATATATATAGATGAAGAATATTAAATCACTTTTATTCTGAATTTCATCGCAAGCAATCTTGCCGATCACTGGTTTATCACATTTTGAACCCCTGCTTTTTGATCCGATGTATTTATTTTGCAGTGCATTTACATTTTTCAACGAGTAGTTGATTCACTTTTCATTTCTCTCCACTTATTTACATAATATATACAGATAACAGTTACAATGCATTTCATAGCGCTGACTGTGATTACACAGCAATTTTTATAAACTGATGACGATGTTCGATTTCAAATAAAATCATGTCTAATTGAACGGTTCTGCTTGACCACATAGAAGCCCGCAGTTACCGTGCCAAAATAAATTTGCTATAAATGTGCAAATGGAAATAACCCTGAGTAACTCCGGGTTTACGGAGACTGACGTAATTCCTTGTGGAGGGGGGGGGTAGTTGACTTGGAGACGCTGAAAAAATGCAATCTTCTGACGGATTTGGGTAGAAGTCTATGATTCACATGGACTTCGCATCTGTAAAATTTAAAATGGTGCTTTAAAACTGGTCTGTAGTTAATTAGTTTAAAGATACTGCGTGAAGTAGCGTGGGTTGACCACTTTATCCTTTTCAAAAACTGTTGAAAGTAGGTGCGAAGAGGTTATAGGTTTTTAAACCCAAGTGTTTTGATACCAATGCTCACGAGTAGTGAAATCGCTGTATGAGTAATAGTGAGGTTAGACGTAGGGGATACGGTAAGTCAATCGAAGAACTCATGAATCTACACCGTTTGAGGTGCTTTAGACATGTGCATGCCGAGCCACTACCTACCTTGACGTGTAATGCTAGCTAGAGTTGGATTAGATTATAATAAGGCTCAAAGTGGCTAGACCAAAACAGAGTATCAGTCCATGAAGTCTTTGGTCTCAGACGTCTAGAAAGGTACAGACTGCCTTGCTGGTCCCTGGAACATAGGAATCAATGGTTAGAGAACCTTAGTGATGTGACTGTAAGTAGGTCAAAATGGTGAAAGTGTATTCACTCTTTGATGCCTCCTAAAGCTTGGATGTTTCGCTTCTCTTGATGTTCAAATTCCTTTTCCTCCCATGCTCTTTTGTCTACTTTGATATAACTCATTTTTACCCATTTGTTCAGGAGAGTCTGTATTTTGTCAGCTTCTTCGCCTAACACGACAATTTCTGCATAGAAAAAGTTAAGAAGCTGCCCAGAAGGGATTACGTAGACCTGTGCAAAATCGGAGGTACCTAAGTTTATGTTTATTAGCGCATCTACAGCAAAGTTAAAGAGCAGTGGTGACAGCAATCACTGTTGGTGGATATAGCAGGTTGTGGTCATATCACATGACAACTTACCATGAGCTCTTACACGCCTGCGTGGGTTCGAATAGAGAGACTTGATTAGCATCACATACTTGATCGGAACTCCTTTCACAGTCAAACACTGCCACTATACCTCTTAGTTGACAGACTCCAATGCTGTCCTCAAGTCATAAAATACAGTAAGCGTCGGGTGCTGGTATTTCTGTGTTGCAGAACGTGTCGAAAGACGACAGTTTGGTTGATATTCCCTCGTCCTGGTCTGAAACCAACCTGGTTTTCTCAGGCTTATTCTTCATGAGCTTAAGTTATGATCTGAGGTACAGCGTTAGTTAAACTGATTCTGTGTTTGTCGCAAAAGAACTTCTCTCCTTTCGCATAAACTGGAATGATCAGTAATCTAAACCAGTTTGATGGGACAACCTTAGATTTTCATACAGTAGCTAGTACCTTTGTTACTCGACTCAATTATTTTCTTCCTCCATCCTTAAAAGCTTCCCATGGTGAATCATCATTATCATAAATACCTCGATATCTTTTTGATTAATATAGTTTATGCTCGATATGGCATCCAGTAAGTAATGCTTTACCACTGTATGTCATACCAAATAATCATATTTTACTGTATCCGCGTGAGCAAACATACATACATATGGTTTAATTTTTACATTATTGTTTTTCATTCTTTGATTTAACCGGTAGTATAATTTCCCACATATCCGAAATCAGTGTTGTCTTATTTCGAATACACTTCGTAAAAACGACATTCTCTCAGCAACCACGTGAATATTTGTAGGCATTGAACCAAACCTGGGTGCCTAAGCCTCTGTATGTGGAGCGGGGTCCAAACGCGTGATCTGCTGGTTGAAGGTCAACTACTTGAACCAGTGAGTCACTGATCGTGTTAGGCGTTGGGCTGATGAACAGAGATTCAGTGCTCTGACTTCTCCACTTAACTACATTAGTCTCCCGGCTTTCAAACCTACAAACTCGCTCAGAGAAGAACTTTGTCGCCTTAAGGATTATATTAACTCAATCAGACAATAATTTAATTTACCAAATACTTTGGGATGACCATGAGATTGAGTACGAATACCAAACTAGCCGAATTATGTCAGTCAGCTTGGCAGATTATAGGAATATAGCTAACTTTAGACTGATAAACTTAAATAAGGTGAGTAAATCTAGAGGATAATCCAGCCATAGTTATGCATATATTAACACAACCGTAGGGTGAGATAGAGCTACAGACATTCAGACTAACTTAGTTAAGTGGAAAGTCAGAGCACTGAATCTCTGTTCACCAATTCAACGCCTATCACGAGGGGTGACTCACTGGTCAAGGTAGTTGACCTTTAATTAACACATCATGCGTTCGAACCCCGCTTAGGCAGCCAGGTGTGGCTCAATGCCTACTGCATGAATATCCAAATGGTTGCTCAGAGAACGTCGTTTTTTACGAAGTGTGTTCGAAATAAGACAACACTGATTTCGGATATGTGGGAAATTATACTACCGGTTAAATCAAAGAATGAAAAACAACAATGTAAAAATTAAACCAGAAACTCGTGTAATTACTTTGTTATGATTGTGAGCAATAAATTCTGATGTAAACATTATCTAATAAATAATACTATATCATTTTGTGCTGTATTAAATAAACTAATCTAATATGGAATTATGTTCTGTCGCAGTGCCCAAATTCCATACTTACACTCATGACACTAGTTACTCTGCAGTAACTAATCGACGGAAGCCTACCTTGTTGAAAAACCTTAATTTACAAATCCAGTAGTCAATTAGGGGACTTAAATGTCTGCTTCATCCTAGGCTTGACAATAACAGGTTAAGGAAACTATATTTCTCTATAACCTTTTCTGGAATCATAATATTTAAAAGCCAATAATATGTGTAAGTATGCTCAATTTGCATTGAGACTAAGCTGACAGTTGGCTATTCAACTGATAATCTGAAAATCGCTGATTTTAATCTTGCTACGACTTAGGTCCTCATTAAACTACAACAATCAATCTCTTATACTTAAACATCAGTTCAACGACCAAAGCTATCTCAGCATCAGCATTGTGGTGCATAGTTTAACAGGGATTTGGATATGTATGCATAAACAGTTATGCTGAACTTTTAATATTAATTTTATTGAACAAAGATTGAAATTTTTTAGCTGGTCAGAAAAACAATGAGAAGAACGGTTACTTACAACAGCTCTGATAAAATTCTTAGCCCAGAGAAAATATTATCGCAACTTAATAAAGCTGAAGATATAACAGAGCGGTACGTGTCATTTGGCTTGATGCATATTTCTACTAACCGCAATGCATTGATATCCTAAATTTAAATAAGCACATAGCGAAGACTAAGATTATCTAACAGATGAAAAAACCCGCATTTATGTGCCAAAAATACCTTATCATTTCAAAAGTGAAAAAAGTATAAATTACATAAAGAGAGAAAGACACATGGTTTGTAGACAACCGTTTAGCTGAATACACGTTTATCCCATCATTCTGGAACAACTTGTAAAGATAAAATACGAAGGGCTTCTTCCGGAGTCAGTCTATAAACTCCTAACTCAATCAATGATCCGAGTGGATTGCTATCATTTTTCTGTTTAGCGCTCATTGATTCTATAAGAGTTTCCTTCAAAAGTTCGGCTGTTCCACGCAATAAATTTAATAGAATACACGCACCACAAGTTTGAAAGAAGAATGTCTCTGGACGTTCAGTGTATAGACTGAACATTGTATATAAATAGTTTTTAAGATCGAAACGTAGTTGAGCAGCTCCAAGAGGACTAAATCGGTTCGATAAAATGAGCTATATACAATAAAACGTTATGCAAATTAAAAATTTAGTTTAGAGGTTTGTTTGGTTAAAAAAATAGGGGGGAAGATATGAATTAATTACTGTTCAAAACAAATCACTATTCAAGAAAGTGCAATCGGATGCAGAAATAGCTAGGGAAGTTTAATATCAGAGCCATTAAGAGGACTCCGTTTACCCTTTTCCAGCCGACCAATTATTTTTGTGCACCTGGTTTTGCCGCTTTTACATGTATTTACAAGTTATATAAAGTGTTCTACTTGAGTAACCTGAGAGACATGTTGTTGAGCAAGCTTTGGAAAGGGACAGATAAATCCATAAGAAGCTGTCTCATCTTATCTGGTTGATAGTGGTCACTCAGTAGATAAAAGCAATGCTCTTAAGCTTATCCATCACATGTTACCCAACCTTTCAAATGATATTCGAACTCGTCTTTTATACAGCAAAAGTTATGGGAATTCGGGTTAGCGATCCTAGACTTAGTGTCCAGAAGAAGTTCGCACATTGCTTATCTTTCCACTGACCAGAGTAAACTTGATAAACAACTTTATGTTTGAAGATTTTCTGTCCTTTTGTTACTCCTCACTCCTTTTATATTCCTTACTATGTTTCTTCAGGTTTTGTTTATCCACATACTTTATCTCTTGTTATTGCGCAACTTTTGTTTGTTTTTTTTCATGCATATGATCCACTTTGATTACCAGTGTCTACATTCTCATGTTGTTTTCCTGGTTCTTATCATCATTATCATCTGCATTACGACTGCTATAGTTAACAGTCACGATAACTGTTAGCATTATTATTACCATTGTTATTACTACTGTACATTTTAAAACACATCACTGGCCAACAAGTCTACATAATTAGTTTGATTTTTATATATTTGGCTACTTATATTAGAGCAAGGTCTGAAGAGAATCTAATTGGAAAAAAATGTTATTCGTTTGTATATCTTGCGCTAATTTACGTGATAGGAACTTTTAAAATTATCAAAGTTTATGACTGTTGGCTTGAGTCATTTTGGAGGACTGTGAGCTCCTATCGGCGTTCCGTGAGTTATTAGGAGGCACTGCTCAAAATCCGATGTTGTTAAGGCACCAGATACAACCACTTTTTAATTTGAGTATAAATCTTGAGAAATATATTCTCTGATAGCCATTTATTTCCCCTTTAATTCGATGAAATATTCCTCTTATTTTGTTATTTCTCATACAGTTTTAATACGTAGCCACCTAATACAACTAAACAATCAGAAGAGGTTCATGTGCTAGGTTATTAGCAGTACCTACATAGCTAAGATTCATATTCAATTGTCCAAACATTGATGCATAGAGTGAGGTTCGAAATGATAAGTTAATGGTTGGACGTTGAACCCAAATGTCATAACTACACATTAACTTGTAAAAACCTACTACGTCCCATTCACGAAATCAGCAATACCGTATATCAGTACATATACATTCCGAAGAAGCTCCATATCAAAATTATATTTCAGAATTTCACGCTATATATTTTAAAACGAACCACTACGACAATGTAACAAAATTGACATACCTTATGATAAAGATAATCATCCAACTGATAGGCTATTTCCTTCCATACTTGAGAGAAAAGTTTCGGATGCAACGACTCCGATAAGTGATATAACCAATCACGTAGTGCAAGAAAAAACACTGATGCGTTCGTTGACATCGTTAAGTTAGAAATTTCACTTCTCATATTGCTTAAATACCTGAGACGGAACTAGCCCGAAGCCAGTGATCAGATGAAAGAACATACATGACAGATTTACTCTTTAAATCTGTTAGTACCAAGTCTACTGTTTCTTGTATCATTTTCTTTATTTCATCGTGGTATAATCGTAACATCTGTTGAATGAATGGAATTAGAGATTATATTGCGGGATAAATACTCACAAAACATCGGTTAACAAATCACTAATCACAGGTACATCATACATTAGGTGTTCGAAATTTAGGAAATAATTCCAGAAGTCATAGTTGGTTTCAGGCAGTTAGCAGGAAACTTGATAGTCACATTGTGAAGTGATCGAGAGAATTCGATCCGGACTCAGGACTAAACAACACGAAATTGGGTGCTCTCCAGGGACCATTCAATGGAGAAGAATAGCTGGAACATAACCTGATATGAATGCGGCAAATAAATTATGTCCAAAAAGTCATCTAGTAAATTATACTGTTTCACTGTGTGACACATTTAATACAAAAACTAAAAAGGAATTACAATCTAACATAGTCCCAAAGTTTTACTCCCATATTAGTGTAATACAACGCCCAGAGAATATACACTACATTAATCAGAAGAGTATATAAGTATGAGAACAAACCACATTACAAAGACATGACATAAAAATGTTTAGGATTTTTCACGAGCCTATAGTTGACAGTGTGAAAGACATGAATAGTTAACTATCAGTCAGATCAAAGTGTTTGTAACGCTAATAGGTTAACTCACCTCCTTCGCATAGGACTCACCAATGGTTTACATAGACTAACTCAATTGTGACAGTTAAAGTGAAACATTCACCTATTTCAAATGAATTACAAGATTACCAGTGTAGACAAGAAATTTTAGATAACTTCGTTGCGTACGGTGCTTCTTTAACAAACTAGCTGCTTAACAGTATACAGAAATATATTCAACATTATTTGAGAACAGACTTTTACTACGCTCCTAGAAAGCTGTCAGACAACCCCAATCTCTGAAATACTAAATGATGAGTAGTATTCATGTAGATGAAGATGACAGTCATGAACAAATTGTGACCTAAAATTAATACACACCTACGCCTGATTAGTTGAGATTTTCTGAAATTGTGGTGAATGAAAGCGAATGTAGTAAGACGAAAGACTGAAAAATACATGAACTCAAATACTTAATTCTAATCTAATGCTCTGGTTTATTTCTTTTAGGAATACTGATAATCCCTAGATGGTAAATGTTAGCTATTTTGTTTTAATTCCCTATATTGGTTTTAACCCGTATCCTTTTTACGCTTTCAGATTTATACTACTTACTAATAATGAGTAATGTGATCATGTTTTTCCCACGATGCTGCCTTATATATCCAACTTCAATTATTCAGCTCTGTTAAAACCGAATTTTAATCATTGTGAACATTCTTTCCTATCTCGCATTTTTCTCCATTAATCTGTTTCCGTGATGGTCTTTCTTCTCTTGATTAGTTGTTCACCTGACGTTTTTGACCTTACCATGTGAATCCGAACGTTTTTCACACTTTCAGCCGTAGTTTGATATGGGCGCAGGTCTGGTGATTATTTCGCCCAACAACCGTCTTTTAAGTGCATTCTAAAATGATAAACCCATTGATACCTTACAGTTCAAGGTTTTTAACTTGCCAGTCATTATTGCTATTTATTAATACAGCAGGGTACGTTAGACGGTTGGTGATCGGCAGGAAGCTTTGGACCTACGTTTCAATCTTGTTGGCACTCGTCAGCAAGGAACATTTGCAGCCTAGAAAAACTTGACGTCCCCTCTGAGACACAAGTCCGTGCCATGCAGTGCTGTAGTCAGAGACGTTAATTGGGCCACCACTGACCTCGAGTAGGACTAAAATAGATATATTAAAAGACCACTGGAGAGCAGACAATTTCATGTAGTCTAGACTCTAGTGCAAATCAGATTTCACCGATCATATAATTAGTTACTCTCCAACAACTAATTAATTTACAGTATCGTATACCAGAAAAACCATGGGTTTGGCGGTCGAATTGGTGGTATACGATAGATTACGTCAAAAGCATTATTTTCAGATTTCACTGTAAAGTTCACCCGGACAGGTTCCAAAATAATTGATCATGCAAATCGAAAAACTGGCATTTCGGCTTTATCCAAAATTAAGACGAAAATACCTTCAGATGGTCCAGATCTAGGAAAGAAAAGCTGGGGTTAAAAGAGTGAAACAATTGGTGGTATTCTGACACATCACTGAATACATTGCGATTGATGCCGGTTACTCACAAAATATTCATGAGGAAAGGTGTGGGAAATTCCAGAGAAACTCGATACCACATGCAACGAAGTGAATTTACAAGGCGAAAGAAAAGAAGACAAGATACTGCCTTAAGGATCAAGCTACCCCACCTCATATCAGCACACCAAGCAAGAACACATCAAAATAAAAGAGAAGGGAATAGATAAAGGGCAGTTTAAAGTGACAAAGAAATGTAAATGAACGAAGCGGAATGAAAGGATGCTGAGAATCTGCATGACGACTAAAATGAACATAATGTTTAGGTACATCGGCGACACTGACATCGATTCGGAGGCGTCTCACCTAAACTTTACAACCACTGGCTTATATAATCACATGGCCCCCAACCAGGAAGTTTGCATTTCACGACAAGACTCAGACAACCGTCAAAGACTTCATGGACTGATGACATGCCTGGGCACTTCTAGCCCTTTTCCAATCTAAACTCGCTTCAGCTAACATTGTTAGAAGAGGCAGAAAGTGTTTAACCATTCGTAACACATCTCAGCCACCTCAGCTGACCATGATTCACAACCTCTTCCCTCCGGAACTTAACACCTGACTTCTAATTTACTGCCGTGTGGGTACTACGAAACACGGTCCACGCTACGAAGGCAGCAGTGGTCAAACACTTTAGGCTTTCTAATGTCCCCTACCTTTAATGGCCATGTTTCACAGCCGTACAGTAGAACAAAGCGAACTACAGAGCAGAAGACTGAACTCTTAATAGACAATCGGATATCATGGCGGTGCCATAAATGGCAGAAGTCGGGGAAAGCCAATTGAATCTTTGGTAACCATCCAGAGGTTTCGTCAGCCACCGACCCGCCTGAGCTAATCCGACTTTCTAAGTAAGTGAAGTGGTCAAGGCACCCGAACGCTTCACCCCATATTGTTAAACATGATACCAGCGAAAGTCATTCCTGTAGCGAGAATTTGCATTGTGGTAGTGAGAAACACATCTCGAACATTCTTAGATTCCCACTCGAGGTGTTCAGAAGACTCTGCATCTTGTCAGCGTCTTCACCTAACAATACAATATTATCTGCGTACTCTAGGTACATTAAAGATAATCCCTATGACAACATCAATCCTTAGAAAATCAGATGATCAGAGGGAGATAAAGTCAAATAAAAATATAATGAGTAACCATTCCTGATCCACACCACTCACCATAAGAAACAAACAAACTCAGCGTAAAACCTCTAATAGAAGTGCACCGGTTCAAGTTACCACAGTTCACAGCAGCACGCAAGAAACGAGTGGGTAGAAAAAAAGTGACATCGACGCAGAAAAAAGTGTATGGGAAGAGAAGGAGTTTGAAATTGAAGGCTAGTGAAAATATTCCAGCTTTAGGAGACGTCCAAGAGTGAATATATCTGAGCTATTGTGACCGACTTGTAGTCATGTCACCAAGGTTCGCCAACCATTGATTCTTATGGTATCAGGAAGCTCACCAAATGGTCTACATCTCCCTACACAGACGAAAATTCAGAAACTTCATTAATTACTGCCATGTCTGAGTATGACCACCCTGCGCCTTAAGTCTTGAGTGGTGCTGGTTTTCATCTATTTGGCGACATGAGTTAAATGAAGATTGTACAGACTAAGCTGACGAATGTCTATACGTTCACAGATTCCCGTCAATTGACTAGTTATTATTTGGCAAACAACTGTGTAGCATTGACCAGGAAACATAGGGTCGCTACATGGTGTAAGTAACCTAAGAAACTTAAAACAAGACTGAACAATATATCAATAAACACATAAAATGCATGATATTTTTCCAAACATTTATCTGCCTTTACTTACCTGACTGAAAACACCACCATGTAAACCAAGGTGGCTATCAGAAGAGCACAACTCATTGAAAGCTTTATTTTGAGATTCATATTCTTGTAACTGTAAAATAGTGATATACAACGATTATAAGATATGACACCGTGAATAATTAGTAACTAACATACTTTACTCTTATTATTTCGAGAAAAAAGGGCTTCATGAATACCACACAGACTGTTATAGTTGTCACACTGTGAAAATTGACTAACTGATACTAACTAGCTCCAGTTGTATGTGACCTTCAACTTATCCAGCTGGGATTCAGTAGTTCGTGCATTTTATCCCACAAGTTAGGTGGTGTTCTAATCTAGTCGACTTGATTTCGCTCATTTAGTCGAATGATATCATTAGCTCTCACAAAGACTTCATAAGCAGTCTATAGACATCGAAAAACATTAAATCGTGCACTCACTATTGTTTACAAATCTGTTTGTACTTATCAACGTATTCAGCATACTTGCATGAAATAGCAGTTCGACAGAAACAAGGATCATAGCATCTTGCTTAGCGTTAAATAAATTCTGGAGTTCAAGGTAGCCAATATGACGTAACATTAATAGCTCTATACCTCAGTTTATTGTGCTTAAAACTAGTAAGCGAAAAAATTCATTAACCATATATGGGTTCATACACTGATATGTAAACCATACCTGCGGTAAGAGTGATAAGTACTGCTCGGTTTCTTCAACTGTGTTAGATACATGGAAGTGCCAGTTTATAAGCTTATTCGTTCTCAGTTTTGAAAATCTTACTGAAAGCTTATAGTTCTGTCATCTGCAGTCAAGTGAGGGATTTGGTTACATATGATAGCTTGATAAATAAACTCCGCTTAGGAATGATATCTGATAGAAAGAAGCCGTTACTATGTGAAAACTGAGTGGTACACGTAATTCATTCATGTAAAACTTTTTCACAGCTAGAATAACTCAATAATACCACCATTAAATATGACACTGTGCAACATAAATCTAAACCTCCAGAAAAATATCGTTGAACTTGAGAAGACCCTAGTCGAAGCACACTAAGAAACTGGGTTCAATATTTCTCCTCCATATACCTTTGATTAACATAATATGGATGCTTATTACAGAACGTGTAATGCAAGAACAAACACGGTAACTTACTTCGCTTGACATTATATCTCTGGTTGAAGCACTTAGACCAATATCTACTAGCCAAGGGTCGCCAAATTGCAGCAGTCCACGAGTAGTTAAATCTTCCCAAAACGTTACATAATACTATAAAAATTCAAAGGTGATCAGGAGTATGTAGTGCGTTTCAACTTCAAGAATGTTGTGATGAGATGAAAAATAATGCAAGAGAAAAAACTAGGAAATAAAAGGCCTGTGAGCTATGATTTTATTTCGCATAGTAATCACTCTTTGAATTCAGAAACAATTTCTCGAGAAAAATATGCAGCATAAGAAAGATGATAAAACTTTAACAAGAATAAAGTGTAGTGGTTATTGAGAGTATGCCAGTACACTTGTACTTAGATATTAACTACACTTTGATTGTTAGGGTTTATAAACTCTAAAAACACAACACAAAAAGCCTAAATAAACATTAGAATGGTGAGAACCCTTAGTTGTCAGACTATGATCGTGACTCGTAATGTACTTACACACTTTCAACATGCTGATTGTCTACAACTGAGATAAATCTGAAATTACATAGTTAAAATACGCGCATCTTTGTGTTGATAACGTTTTGCTAAGTAGCAAAACAGATGAGCTTCTACTCCATTGCATACATATCTCATGACATAGCTAAAATAGTGTAGTCAAGTGTCGTCAACAACACCAATTTAAAAAAACCTCAGGATTCGGCAATAAGGACCCAACCAGCAATAGTTGAAGCAATGAACAATCGACTTGCTAAACTACTAGTAAACAAGTATAGTAAGAAAGTTTTTAATTTGGCTTCTTTTATTTATGAATTCCCGATTGCGACAGTCGCCATTATAAAGACGAAAATCGTCAAACCGAAAACAGATAGCAAACAACTGGAAGCCTAGAGAATATTTGTAGCTCAGAAGGATAATTTTGATGGTGTTGTATTCCCTTAGCTGGAGTGTTTAATTATGGAGCTTTCGTTGTCATTCTAGACATCATCAGTACAAACTTCAGAAAGAGGTGAGCTATAAGGTTTTCTCCAACATTTATTTAGAAGCTTGTCCTGAAGGCCTTCTGTGTAATTGATTGTTTCTGCCAAGATCTTGTCGTTTTCTCCACGTTGGAATCACTGTATCTCACAAGCCCACAAAATGTCTTCAATTTCTGCTATGCAGGCCAAAAGATACAATAGCAAAGGAAGACAAATCGAAAGTTATCTACAAAATAAACTGCAGAAACTGAGAAAAACACTACATCGGATACAGTGGTCACCCTCTTCACATCTGTGTACATGAACATCAACTAGCAATGAAGCGTCATGACATATCTTCGCTCATATCAATGCATACAGACAACTGTGGACACGGATTGCACTGGGAAAATGTGAAAATGCTGGATAGAGGGAATCCAAAGAATGCCAGGGAATTTTTAGAAGCTTGATATTCAGGTCAGTCAGTAATCAACAGACATATTGACATTGATCCGATCTAACAACCAATAAGAAACAATAAGAAGGTCAAATTTCAGGCCTTTAGGATAACTGATCAAAATAAATATGGAGACAATGAAAGGACTTTGAGAGAAATAATCAATTACAAAAAAAGCCGTCAGGACAAGCTACTAAATGGCGGAGAAAAACCTATCGCTCACTCTTTCCTGAAGTTTGTGCTGATGATGTTGTCTAAAATGACAACGAAAGCTCCACAATTAAACACTCCAGCTAAGAGAACACAACACCATCAGAAGATGGGAAGCCTAGTTTGTTTTCGAGATCTACAATAGGAATTTCCTAAATACAACTTACAAAATCTGTTTACAAAAACCAGAATATTTAGTCATCTTCAACTAACTTGATCATTTGCCCACTCTAACATGACATCATGAAAACATTTCATTGCATTCAGTGCCAATATCCAACGCGAAGATCGATTCTGTCCAATACCATCAATAAAACAATTGAAGAGTTGGTTAATGATCGAGACTTTCTTCACTTTCGACTGAGGGTTAGAAGAACGACTACTAGGTGAAAATAAACTCCCAAACATTGAACTGCTTTTCTCAGTTTTATTCTTTGCTGAGTAGCAGTGATCATTTGAATCTTCATCTTCAGGTTTATAACGCGCTGACAATACGATACGATCAAAAAATTCACGAATTAAATTCAACTGAACTTGTACAAATCTCGCTCGTGATATTTTATCTGACAGCTGCTGACCTCTCGAGCTGACAGCATAGAGCAGTGCCATAAAATCATCAACACACTGAGGCCTAGAATGAAACAGAAGTTTAATAAAATCCTTATCAGTTTCTATACAAAACATAAATGAATCCAGGCAGAGACGAAAGCAGTATAAGTAACATGTCCACCTGAATATAAAGTGGTCAGTCAACATGGATGGATTGATAACCAGTAAGTCAATCAGTATCAGTTTCGTATCTGGTGCCACTTACTCACTAACGGTGCCGTGTGACATACAGTCCAACAGTATATCAAGGTAAAAGGTACAAAGGTTAAGGACAGATATCGAAAGGAAAAGATCCAAAGAGAAAGGAAAACTACAAATGATA
>OX104134.1:65491817-65519034 GCA_944470555.2 Heterobilharzia americana
CTTCACCAGATGGACACACTAAAAATCAAATCGACTTTATCTCAATCTCAAGAAAATGGAGACGCAGTCTACTTAACACAAGGTCAAGAAGAGGAGCAGATGTAGGTTCAGACCACTATCTAGTGCAAGGAACCTTCCAAATCAAGTTAAAAGCCTTCAAGGAAGCTGGTGATAGACCTCAATTCAAGTACAACACTCGGAAACTGAAGGATGAAACTACAAAGGAGATCTTCAAAGCAGCCATCAAGACAAAATGGGAGACGTCGAGGGACATCCCTGAAGAAACCTGTGTGGAAGAACACTGGAAGTCTTTGAAAGCTGTGTGGAAAGAAACCTGCACAGCCGTATTAGGAAGGAAGAAGAAAGAAGACAAGGAATGGATCTCGACGGATACCTGGAAGCTGATAGAGGAGAGGAGGATGGTGAAGCAGAAGATAAACCAGTGCAAGGATGCTCAACGACAAGAGGAACTGAGCACAATGTATAAAACACTGGACAAAGAAGTGAAGAAGAGTGCACGCAAAGACAAAAGACACTTCTACGACACACTGGCAAGTGAAGCAGAACAGGCTGCAGGTAAGAGAGACCTGACGACATTGTATCAAATAACCAGGTTGCTATCAGGGAAGAGACCAACACAGATGAAACCAATAAAAGATGAAGAAGGAAATTTAATTACAAAAGAAGAGAAACAGAGGAAACGATGGGCCGACCACTTCAAGAAGCTCTTGAATCGACCACCACCTGCACTTCGTCCAGAAATACCACCTGCAGCCGCTGAATTACAAGTGAACATAAATCCCCCAACGAAAATGGAAGTCCTGAACGCCATAAAGCTACTGAAAGGTGGGAAAGCAGCAGGACCAGATGGAATACCGCCAGAAGCACTGAGAACAGATGCAGAGACAACAGCGGACATGCTCACACCACTATTGCAGAAGGTGTGGAAGGAAGAGAAGGTACCTGACGATTGGAAGAAGGGTTACCTTGTCAAACTGCCGAAGAAGGGAGACCTCAGTGCTTGCAAGAACTGGCGCGGAATCACTCTCCTGTCCACCCCAAGTAAAATATTAAGCCGCATCATCCTGGAGAGGCTTAAAGACGCACTGGATTCAAAACTGCGACCGGAACAGGCAGGCTTCAGGAAGTACAAATCATGTGCTGACCAAATTGCAACGCTTCGTATCATCATAGAACAGAGCGTAGAATGGCAATCAGCTCTATACCTCAACTTCATCGACTTTGAGAAGGCCTTTGACAGCGTCGACCGAGAAGTAATTTGGAAACTGCTTCAATACTACGGAGTACCGCAAACCTTTATCCGCCTCATTCAACAACTATATGAAGATGCCACATGCCAAGTAATCCACAATGGGAAGCTCAGTGATGCCTTTGAAGTGAAGACAGGAGTGAAACAAGGTTGCCTACTATCCCCCATGATATTCCTTATTGTGGTGGACTGGATCATGCAGCAAACAGTAGGCAGCGAGAAGAGGGGGATACACTGGACGACGGAAAAGAACCTAGAAGACTTGGATTTCGCCGATGACTTGTGCCTAATGTCACATAAACTTGAAGATCTGCAGGCAAAAACTAACAAGTTGACAGAAGAGGCAGCTAAGACGGGACTTCAGGTGAATATAGAGAAGACAGAAGTGATGAAGATACCGCACCACCACCATCAACAACAACAACAAACTCCAATCACCGTCAACGGTAGAAACTTGAAGGAAGTAACCTCCTTCACTTATCTAGGAAGCACTGTTTCAACTACAGGCGGGACGGACGAGGACGTCAAAGTCAGAATCGGAAAAGCAAGACAGGCGTTCATTAGCCTGAAACCAGTGTGGAGATCTTCTGCACTCAGCATGCGGAACAAGATACGGATTTTCAACACCAACGTCAAGTCAGTGCTCTTGTATGGCTCAGAGACTTGGCGCGCCACGAAAGGCATTTCCAATAAACTACAGACATTCATCAACAACTGCTTACGCTCGCTACTGAAGATCAGATGGCCAGAAAAAATAAGCAACAAGGAACTCTGGGAACGAACCAACCAAGAACCTATCACGCAACAAATATGCAGGAAGAAGTGGAGATGGATTGGGCATGCACTGAGAAGGCCGACTGAGGACATCACGCGTCAGGCCCTCGAGTGGAATCCCTATGGGAAGCGACGAGTTGGACGTCCGAGGGTGACATGGAGGAGGTCATGCGAGGAGGAAATGAGAGCTTCTGGGCTGTCGTGGAACCAGGTTCAAAAGATCTCAGAGAACAGAGGTCACTGGAGGCGTGCTACTGAAGCCCTATGTTCCACTAGGAACCCAAGGGACTAATAATAATAATAAATAATAATGTAGCGAGCATCAAACAAATACTATTGAAAACAAATAAAGTCTAAACCATTTGATAAATAAACCAGCTTATAACAACGTTTTAGAGCAGATACAACTAATAGTATTCATTCAGTGAATCACTAAACCAGTAATATGATTAGTAAAGAGCAAATAATTCTAGTTGAATAATGGTGTTATTGGTAAATGGTGTAAAAGGTAACAAAAATGTCAGTGCGGTGGAAAACATACATTTATGCAGTCCGGATTGATGAAATTGAATGGATTTTTAACGCATTATTCCTCCAGTCAAACAACAAGCAGTTCTTACTTACAAAGTGATATCAACTCACTCACAAATACCACATCAACTTTTAAATAAGAATATACTGCAATTAATGGAATAGTTACATTAAAGCCGAACCCATTTTCCACTCTTATTTCTAACTTCCTTTATTTCATCCAGTTATAAAAGATTTATCCTTCCTGAAGAAATGAATAATCCTGCAGACCAAAGTTTAGCACATTACATTACAGATAGGCTTGTGTCGTCTGGAAACAGCTTTCATTATCAACGCATATTGATCAAACTAGGCACATGCTGATTGATATACCGATACTTATCGACTGAAGCTAAGAATTGTTTCATTTTCCTTCATGATGGTGCCAGGGAAGTAAGTTAAAATTGAGAAAAATAATTCCTTTTCTACATTCTAATAAAAGAATAACAGTTTTATGTAATGGTGTAACAAGTTAATTGACTCTAGTGTGATGCAAAATAAATATTACTCAGCATTAAAAAATAAACATCAACTAGAGAATAGTATATCCAAAAAAATAATGCAGCTTACCGAATATTCCAACACCAACCAAAAGAAGTAATTTTCTCTCTAACAGCATTATTGAAAAGCTTACTATTCTAATCGCTTAAAGCTGCCTATTTATATAATCATAAAAGTAAACAAACGATTTGTATATCTAATCAGTGAATCATAAAATAAGCTCTTTAAAAATGTTTTGTTAACCGAGTGAAAAAATTTCATTGGATAGTGGTTAAATTTCTGACAAATGTACAAATTAATTTGTTCAAGCTTCCATCAAATCAATCAGAAAGACAAAATATTAACACAGTAAATATTGTAATGTTTTATTCGCTTGTAAATAACTAATTAGAGTTAAATGCATATGAAAGAAAAATAATTGTCATTTGCTAGTACGTCTTGTCATATGAATATGTCAAACTTTTAGTTTAGACATTCGCAGATCTCTCAAAATGTTGATTTCAGAACAATAACAACAGTCCGTTAACGCTAACTTTATAGTACTACTACCAACAATGAATAAGAGCTTCACTGTATACTGAATTTATCTTTGAAAACAAAGATAAAAAAGTACTCAGCTATTATCAGGCTGTTTGTCTAAAATAAATTATACTGTAATTTTATATTTGAAGGATAACAAAAGCTGCGCGAAATATGATCTAGAATGAATTAACAAATTGCATTTATATTCATAATCAAGTCAAATAATTATCAAGAGTATAAAAGCTAATTAAATTAACATGACGGAAACTTTGAATCTTTCTAGCAAACTTAATATAATATACAACTACCTTTAAGTGTAAATTAGAAAAGAACGTCACAATAATAGTGTATGTGATGGTAAAAGTTCTAATTCCTGGTAAAATAGAAGGGACAGCATCAAGAATGTCAACGAAGTAAGTGCAATACTACGATTGTTGCAAGAAAAAGGAATGGGTATACCGATTGTGTAAATTAAGTTTAGTCTCAGTAACACACGTAAGTGGTGAATATACCCTCATTATATTCTAATAACTTCGACATCGCAGAGGATGTCGAAGGAAAGCCTTAATAGGCTACTGGATAACCCTCCGGCATTCAAAGGAATGGGTGCCAAGTTTGAACTTCAGACTGAACTCCGCCTCTCACTGGGATGCATGTACAGCCACTTTACGGAAACTTAATGGGACAAGACGCTCATCCTAGATTTCAATGCTAGCCGACACTGGGCAAATTATACAACAGTGAATGTGCAGGCAATATCAAGGCGTCCTCATACAAGCACATGCTAAAGTAGAGCTAGCCATGAGATCGTGTATTACAAGTGGAGATTAAAATAAACGATAAAACAAGGTGAGGAAAGCTTTGCTAAAGCGCCTTAGTACATTCATTAAAGTCCAAATGTATGTGTTTAATCCTCTTATAATAATTTTACAGCAGACACAACGACTCCCTCAATATCTAAAAATGAAACTATACCAGAACTCAACATTTCAAAAGCAAGAGTTGATCATATCCAGAAGGTAAATTCGAAAGACATGTGGAGTTTAAAAACCAGACTTAATAAAAAGAGCAGAGAAGAGGCTAGGCATGTCCTTTTGCAATGAAATTCTGCCAGTAATGTTGAAATTACAACACAGAATATTACTATTATATATACATAATCCTCTACTTCATACGAATCTCCACGCAATGACCCCCTACAATCAAATGGTAAAATGATTATCAAGACTAGCACCAGTATGAAGGCGATACTTGATGGTATAAAGGCTACGACTAACTAATCTCCTTCCATGCGATTTTAAGTAGACGCTTCACCCTATAAGCTAGGAACAAAATGATTTCCATCCACCAATCCAACTCATTCTTGAAGTTGGAAGCGAGTATGAAATTCTTTTCCTCAATGTAGAAATGGAAAGTTTGATGGAATGTTAAGAGGTTAATTTAGAGGAATGTCTACGTAAAATGGTTAGATGAAAGTATCTACAACTGAAAACACACTGGTTGTTAGAAATCTACTTATATTTCCCACGGATTGTATCCCATATACGTACATATTTATTGTGAAACCAATACACAGGTCCTGCGGAAAGGCGTCTATCTACTCGCATGATTGACCATTTAATTAAATGGTCAAGGCAAGACGAATCAAAATCCCACGGAGTCTTATTACGAAACCTCTAATGGATTATCGACACGACGTCGACATCACTTAGGTGTTCTAGGTTGTTAACAAACAGTGAAATAAGAAGTTGCTTGCAATCTTAGAAGCATGTGCGATTGCAGTTCTTACAACAAGCCTATGTATACAGAAAGAGATGGTAGTCACCCTGATTCTGCCATGGTAGAGGTGTAGAAGTATTTTAAATCTATTTATTCTTGTGAGTGTCTCGTTTTTCCATTTTATTTCTTCCTCTGTTCAGCATATTTACCTCTTCATTATCCTTATTCTGATGCACTATCGTTTCCCCTTGAACTTTTTTGCCTGATAATCAAATGACGTGTCTCCATCTCCATCATCATTATTATTGTCATTGTTATCGTCCAACCAATATTTTAGCCTCCTTCAATTTTACACTGTTACCAAGCTTCTTAATTGATGTTCAAACAGTTTGTTCAAAATGACGTGAGCGTTATTCCTCTCAATATTCGTACTTTCATTGTTAACCTTACTATTATTACCGTTGTTATTATTATTATTGTCACTATTATTTTTATTATTACAATGAATACTCTCGTCTACTTAACACCTATGGTTCCCTAGTGTGCATCTTAATCAACCTATCTAGCTGGCTACTTACCGTCTAATTTGGACAATGCAAGAACAAAAACGTTTGCAGAACAAAATGAGCTCATATTATTTCACGGCCTGTCATCAGCTGCAAATTGCCTACAATTGAAATGAAGTATTAGTAGAAATTATGGCATAACATAATTTGAATATGTGGAAATAAATGAAGTTTTGAAATCGACAATTAACAATATGATAGTGAGTCGAGGAAACACAGGATTATTAATCATGAATCTTAGTCAAAATCAGTGGCAATTTATATCTGATGAGATGGAAAACTGTGGAGTTGTGAAGTGCGAGGTTTGGGGTGAGGACAACAAACAAACAAGAGTGTAAATGAAAGAGTTGTTAAAAAGCTAGTAGGTTATATAACTACATGAAAAACCGGTAAAACGTGAGGCTAAGTGATTATCAGTCAGCAAGTAATCCAATCGAAAAAGAAGACTATAAATGTATGTACGCAAAAAATAATATACGGTTAAGATAAAGAAAGTCTAATTACAGTCTCTTCATGAGTACATAGGCCAGGTTGGAAATGTTTGATGACGAGAGCTTCTACAAACCTTATTAACATGGCGTTTCATGTTTGTTGATTATCTCAAACATTGAGAAACATCTATCTATTTAATGTCCTGCTTCCATCAGGTGTCTGGTGACTGCACTGGTAAAGAATTCACTACACTTCAGATGCAGACGTTTCGAGATTTGCTCATAAAAACAAGTAGAGGCCCTTCTTTCGGTTCGATCTATGTACTTGCTTCCACAAGCATAGGTGAAATGATATACACGGTTGGAAGTGACGTGAGCTGGGTATTTGTCTGCTTCCAACTGTGTTATTGAGCATACTGTGTTGTAAACTGAGATCACCTTGACAGCTGGAAAGCTTCTTCTCAGTATGGCCTTCATTCTTCTGTCTATTCTTTCAGATACCTCATGACCTTTGAATACTAGACGAAGGAAAACAGGCTTCTTCTCAACAGATGGATGTTTTGGTCAATCAATAAATTCCTTGGCCTGCTTCATGGCAAATTTCTTCGGATATCCATTCTCAATAAGAGCCTTCTAAATTATATCGAATTCTCCTTCTTGTTTATCTTTTGACGAAACACCAAATTATACTAAGAATTTGTCCAAGATATCTAATCTATCCAGTTCTTCAGAGAATTAGAATATATCCTTCAAACTGTGATTTGTAAATCTTCTTCTGATGCCTTCCAATTTCTTTGCCAACCAACGATCGAATTTGTGTCAAGTTGAATTTACCATGGACAGAATGGATCTCAAAGGGAATGCACAACTGATGGATTTTCGGAATGCCGTACATGAATGGTAGTTGTGAACCTCTTCGTTTAAGTTCACTGTGGGTTTCTCCGTCAGTTAAATGCTTCCTTGAGAGTTCCCAGACTACTAACTGTTCTGTTCAAAATGCTGAAATCCATCCCCAGTCTTTATATTTCTCATTATCAATTTATTACATCCTCCAACCTAATCTTAGTTCTGTTTGACATGAATAAACTATTCACTACATGTTGCCATACCCTATTCAATGTCCTAATCTGTATTATGTGTGTATGTATTCCTCCACTGCTTGACGGTATATAAAATCATGTGTGCAGAGTGAAAAGCTGACGAGTCCTATTGAAATTTAAAAATCCAATAAATCCTGCTTTAATAACGTATGTTGCTCGTTTTAAATTTGTATCGAGAAACAAATGTCTTCAGTAGCCTATATGTTTGCAGCCGTCAGAAACCGGAAAAAGAAAATAGTTATCCTTACTCAAAACTCCATCTCATATAAATATACGTCATAACTTACCGATGGAAAGAGAGCTGAGAATATTTTAAAGTGGAGTAAAGACGCCACGTATACATGTGAACTTCAAAGCTTATCGTGCTATTGAAACCCCACATGAATCGATTGTTAATCTTTCTAAGAGGCGCATTCCTTACAAAGTGACACAAATAAAATCTTCATCAGTAGTGACCACCATGTTTCACAAGCTCCTTCTCATATGTGAATAATGAAAAAAAAATAAGACTTTCGAGGGGCATTATACCGCCGGCCAGCTAAGATTCTAGAGGCGTAAGCTATCTGAACAAGGATTTTGAAGCTTAATGTGTAACGAAGCTCATATAATTTCGTCAAATCCTAAAGTATCGAAGTGGCGATTGCTAATTTCTTCATTTTTTCTTCTGTAATTCAGCTCACTCTCTATGGTGACGAAATGGCGGACTAGTGAGAAACTATCACTCAAGAGCTTTTTTCTTTGCGCCCTAAGGATTTCTTATCACTGTAGTCTCCTGTCTCATCTGTCGTAAGTATTTGTCACTGAAGAACTTCCTTTCACCAATATAAGAAAACTCAACTAGGTATTCTTTGTCAGATACTTCTCTAAAAGTGAGATTACACTCAGACAACATTTTGCGGAGATGGTATTCCTTTAAAAATTTCCTCTATAATTACAGATAGATTGCATGTAACATGCTTTAGAGGATTAATTGTATAGATGTTGTGATTTAAAGCTAGTAATGTATCTTCGTTCCAGTCTATAGGCAATGAACTGTTTCCGAAAACCGAATCAGTAAATTCCTTGCTTCATCTCTATTGGTTACTGTGTTACACGTTACAAGAACGTGTTGCGTTGACCATGGATAGCAAATGTTAGAAGAATATTAATGCTTTGTCACACCATTCCCACATCCAAAATTTACTTCACTCTGTTGGCAGTCGAGCAAAATAACTGCTATTCTGTCTGATACCGTAACACGTTCCAGGCTTAACTTTAAAGCTATTCGGAACACAGTTGACCAGTAGGATAGGCGTGCGTAAACAAATCCGTCACCCAATAACAACCAAATTTCAAGTATAAGCGGAATTCTATTATTCTTCTTTCGAACGTTCCACATCAGTTTTTGTACATTTCTGACTAATATCAACATCCATTTAGTCGTTTGTATGATGGCGTTGAATGATTTGAAAGTAATTTTCCAGTATGAACTCATCGATTAGAATCATCAAAAACTTGAAAGCACTGAACAGCTTGGCATGGCTATGTCCAAGTAAGTGAAACATTCAAACAGTTGTTTTAATTTTCAATAATAAAAGCATATCAGTGCAAATTTCTGTATTGCCTTTATTCTTTTACGCAAAACACTAAGAGTGGAACGAAATTATATTGTTGAGAAGTTATAGAGGGCAACAAAAATCATCAATTATGTGTACTTCAATCTCGCAAGATCTTTATTCTAACAAAATGTCTATATTTAGCCACATGAGTATATATTCTTAAGGAGAGATAACGAGGCAGTCCCGAAAAAGATACTGAGCTGCCGATATAAGGACCACAGATTGAAGCAAATATAAATAAAGAGTGTGAACTAGAAGTCACTGTCACTTAAGTCAGAGACACACGATGAACCCATGAGACGCATTTCAAACACACACAAAAATTCGTTTATCAGCAGTCTATGGAAAATGAAGAGCAACAACAAAGATTATTTATCACAACACACGAATTAATAAACTGCAAAAGTAAGGGCTGAACTATTCCAGAAAATTTCAGCAATCGACCAGGTATCAGATAAAAAAACAACGATCAGACGAAACACGTGATTTCAGATAACTTCAATTCATTGCATATTTCACTCATTATTAACCACAGCACTGTCAATTAAACAAGTATCAAGAAATGCGATAGTTATCACAAATAATATTCACGTGTTAGGCTAAGATGACCAGACTTCCACATGTTGGAAAGAACTATTTCGAGATGTACATGAACCAGCTTCGGAAAGTCATCAACACAATTGTCACACCTCAAACGTACAGATGTTCAGTATTTTATACACAACTTGACAACGTAGATTTATGAATATGCCGCGTAAAGGTGAACTGTTTAAAACCCTGCACCACCATAAATTTGATCACACATTGAGAAGTATCAACGCCATATAATGAATACTACACACTTAATCACCTAACTCTAACAAACTATCAAATATCAACTTAGTTTGGTTATCTAGTCGACGATGTCACAAATTACTATTGGTCTGTTTTGATCATTGCTTTGTAACTTCCAAAATAGTTTTCACTTAGACAAAAACTTGACATGCCAATTAAGCCGACATTGGGATATACTTTCCATAGTGTTGTGTTCTCTTTTCTGGGTGGTTCATTCGTAGGGATTTCATTGTCATTCTGGACAACATCATCAGCGCAAACCTCAGAAAGAAGTTTATCTGATGTTTGTACTGATGATGTTGTCTAGGATGACAATGAAGGCTCTACAAAGAACACAGCACCATGAAGATAGGAATGCACTATCAAGCACTCATATCATTTCACAGTTTTCAGATATCACTCTCAAGTTTATACTCTCGTTCTTGCTGTCTATCATACTCACTTCATCTCTTCCAATTCATGATGCATTCCGGATATACTTTGCTTCATACACAGTAATTTATGTGGTTTATCTTCTTTTCCTTGAAATGATTGTTTTCTAGTAACGATTTCTGTAGGAGAATGCGAAATTTTACCACATCCTATTCAGCTTATGCTAACAACAATAAGGTTGGCTATAAAGAGTGACATTTATAATGTGGTAATGAATCATGGGCTGTGAAACGTTTCAACATGCATCCTTAAAGTATTTAATCACACATAACATTACAGCTACACAAAGATCTGGAAAAGTATGTGAGCCGTTAACATCCTCCAACTTCTTCATGCAGATTACATTGGAAAGAATAATTTCGCAGTGGATATATAGCATTTTTGACCTATATTAAGCTTTTATCAGTCAAGCGGTATAATATTTGGCAATGCGTTTGAGCAGAACTCTCTTGGATTATTACGTTCAATGAAGCCCATATTGCGCTAGCATATGGTATGATAGATATACATGAGAGTGGAAATGAGTGGCAAATTATCCATCAAATATTGTGGGGTGAAGAATCGACTGAGTAACAGTGAGAGACACCTAGTGCAGCTTAAATCACATTTGACTCAATTCAGCAAGTAAATCTTGAATATTTTAAATATTTCGTCACATTCCATCACCGAATTCAGACAGAATGAAACCACTTCCCAGTGGGATTTTGTGATTGTTTGAGGATGCTGATCGAACTGCCTGAAGTACTATACGAATATAATGCTTTGAGGACATTCAGAATTTCAAATATGATGCAATATGTACATTAATATCACGTCTATTTTTAGTCTGAATATGATTTTTATGCGTTCATAAATCAATTTGAGCTCGAATTCTTCTCAACAACCAACCGATATCTACTTCTTTCTTAAACTGTCTCAAACCTGACCGAATCCTTCAAAACGCATACTGGAAGACATTTCACTACTAGCGTTTGAAAAAGGAAGCTTGACTGTTTACCACTCAAACCGTTAAATTCTAGATTGTAATTGATGATTATTGCTTCCCATCGACAGATTAAACACCTTGCAATGCATCATGATCTGCCTGAAGTTAAGAAGTACAGAGAGATCGATTTATACTTTGCGTCTTCCCCGAATACCAGTTATTTATAACCATGAAGATTCTATTCCAAGCTTAAGAAATGATTGAGAGTAAACTCTATCCAGAGGTTCGAAACAGGCACAAAATACGTAAAGACATTCTGTCTATTTCCGATGACTTGTTCTACATTGTCGACTCATCATTATTGTCACCTTAAAAATTAGTAAGTCACTTGACTCTTCTTGTCTTGGAAACCAGATCTATTAGGAATTCATAGTGATTTCTGTTCCATACTCTTGTATTTCTTGTGATATAGCCAGTACACATGCATTCACAGAAACTCTAAGAGTAAAATTCAAATTTTCATGTGTATTTTGCATTTTTCTTCAGATTTACAATATTTCAATTCGGTGTTCTTATATTTCGAACATCAGATCTATGCTTACCGTCCTACATGTGTGCGGGAAATTATTGAACTCAATGTGACACTCACATGTTGTGATCTGTGACTCATTCTGCAAATTTATTCTGCCTTTTCATGAGTCTATTTCAAGCAAGATATAAATTTTGGACACTATATATTGGAAGGAGCAAGGGAAACAACGCAGTGGGATAAAACAGATCCATTTTGTTCTGGCGTCATTTTGTCAACTGCTTATCACCTAGAAGATCGAAATACATAGTTTGACTGAAAATCAAGCATACTTCAATTCACTGAAAGAAAATAGAATATCTGTCGGTGAATAAGAAGGACAGAACTAGTCGTTGTGTTTTTTAAGTGATAACAGCAAATTCAAGGAAGGTTAGTAGATGAGGGCGAATTGTCACAATTACATACTCAATCATCCAATGGAAGTTTCTCGAACAAAAATTATGGCTGGAGTAGCAACCAAAATATTGAGGGACTTGACATTATGAGATTAAGTATGTGGATCACACGATGAATGAGGTGCTCAACAAAATATACAAAAATATTTTGAGTTAGGCTCAGATAGTTGAAATCAGTTCATATGAAAGAAGGATGACGGAACTAAACCAGAGTGAAGCAATAAACATCCAAGTTTCACGAATTATGATGCAATCAAATAACAGTCAAGAAAGGCTGCCAAAGCAGACTGAGGTTGCCTAAAACTTAGTTCTCGATACATATGTCTTCATGATAGCACAAGTTAAAATATCGTATGCTTTACATTATAATGACGTACCCTTGAATCGTATTATCTTTGTTGAAAAATAAAGCAAACGTTCCAATTTTTTCAGCCACGTTTTTGTAATCTCTTGTCAAAGTCAAACTGTTGATTAGACAATCAAATATGAACGCAATTACAGTCAAGTGATTAATGTAAACGTAAGTTTCCACCACCGAATGCATAGCACAAACATTTGCATTATGTTCACGATGATTTATTTGTACAAACATGAAATTTCTGTAAAGCATACAGCAAAGTTAAGTAAGAATAAGAATTTTTCAGTGAAGTTACATCAAGTTTGAAATGTGAATAATAAACGAAAAGTTAAGAGTATTCCATATGATAATTTTCTGCATATTTGTTTATTCATTTACTTACTTCTTGGTTATTAGAAGGCTTATTTAGAAATTATTTTGACTCATCTATTCCGGGTTTATTTACGTCAAGCTAATATTAGTTTCCATATTTAGCAAGTTCCACTGATGTCGACGATTCGTTTTCCATTCATAGTCCCTCCATGAAAAAATATTTTCTTTGATGTGCATTGCTGTATGCTATGGAAACTACTTTCTATACATAGTACAACACCACCAAATGATATAAACATACTTTAAATAAACATTAAAGAATAATGAAAGAAGCAATATTTACAATACAATATTCAATAAGCAACTAATTATCACTATAACCTAATAATGGTTGTTTCCTTTGACGTACACAGTGATTTTATATTATATGGAGTTTTTCAAAGGTTAACTGGAAAATACACTTTTGGCAGTTTGACTTTTAGACTTCCAAACGCTCATCTACGAATTTTAAAACTGAAATGGTATAAACTGTCATTCTGTAACACTATCACACAAGCAACATCAAATTTAGTTGAGATTGTGATAGGTTGACTCGAGTGCTGACTCTTATTAGCTTGAGAAGGAAACTAGTTTTAATGCTTTCACTCAGAACTTACAAACTGCCATTTGTTCCAAGTTCAATATTTAGTGGAAAAAGAAATGATATTATCTTATCAGAACAAAGGATTGATATTCAAACGAAAGCATTTACTGGAACGTTACGATTGATTTTTGCCAGTTAGTCTATTTATATCTATTATCCTGTGTGGTTAGATCGAATAAATTGTCTTCATTAACCCCATCTGTTTGCTGAATGACTTCAAATGTATATGTCAAGTCGTAAACTGAAGTAATCAGTTTAGTCACTCAGAATTTCAAAAATGAAATGTTTTGTGAGAGAACCAAACATCTAGAAACTAAAAGAGAACCCAGTGAGCTAAATAAAACCTTTATAGTGTTGCATAGAATGAAATTTTTTTCATGAAATAATAGTTGTGAATACAACAGAGACATTGTATGAGTTCATTGTTACAACTATTACACTTTACACGGTCAACCCCAATCCATCGTTTGTACGAAATGTCTCATAGGAATTATTTTTGTATTGGGTTTATTTTTGACAATTTTGTAGTATGTAAATACGAAAAGCGTAAAGCAGCTTAAACCTGTGACGAAAGTATCATAAATTATGTTTAACGGCATATTAGTGCCAAGAGCAGCCACCAGAAGTGTGAGGAAAAGAAACTAAAGGAAGGAGACAAACTACACAAGTAAGACATTTATATTTTAGTACTGAAGACATTAATCTGTAACCGAACCAGTTAGTGATACAACATACTGAAAATTTTGTTTCAGTCTCTCCCATGAATGTCAACTTATGTTCCACTTCAGACTAAAAAATACACTTGCATCATTACGATGATGAAGCCTAGCATACGGAAGTCAGAAATTAAGTTTGGATTATCCATCTGTGAAGCATATATAATAATAAGTATTGTGTTAACATGCGGCTTTTATATTCGTATACCACAAGACGAAAAGTATATTAAGTTAGAAACTACAGAGGAACACTATAAGTTTGGGAAGAACAACATGCAGTTTGAAATGAGTGAAGTTTACTCAAAATCTTATCCTTCTGAGTACCAGCCGTAACTCACTTAAGTTACCCATAATTCTTGTGAATGCATAAAATGAGATCCCATCCAATAAGCACTTTTGCAATTTGTGAAATATGCCTATTCGGGTATGAAAAAAAAGAAAAAGTATTTCAGTGAAGAGTCTCTTTTCGACGATTTCATTTTCAAATCTGTACAATCGTAAATTTATACATTTTTCTAGTGTAGGGATTTGATAGTTAAAAATGACTTGTCAAACATGGCAATACAAACAGTGTCGATAAATGAGCTGTCATCAAAATAATAAAAAAAATAAAAAGACGATCAAGAACTGACGAGTAGTGAATATTGATCGAAATAATCTTAAGCAAGAAGTTCTGTAACATGATGACATAATTGGGGACTGAATTGTGATCAGGCAGAGCATAGCAAAACGAATGAATAGCTGTAGCTCAGGTGGATGGTTTTGGTTGTATTGTGTTCTATGAGCTGGGTTGTTTAGTCCAGCTCAAAGAACACAATACAACCAAGAATGAATAACAAATTACTTAAGAAGTGAATGGATTCCAAACAGAAAAAGGAAAACAGAAAGGGGAGGTAGAGGAGACTGAAAACTAAGACCATGAAAGGAGAAAGGGTTGAGCAGTCTTCTTTTGCTTACACAGTTCAGGTTTCTCCACATGCATGACAAGAGCTTCGGCGATGCGGAGAAGACGATGCAATTGTGCATTAATCAGCCAAATAAATGGAAATGCTGCGAATTAATTGAAACGCAACCAGAGTTTATGCTTCTATATAAATCCAGATTTGTAAGGAAAGTGGAGGTATCAAAGATTTTTTAGGTTGAAATAAAACGCCTGTACATGTGAAACAGTTAGAAACTTCAACACATTTGGAAGATGTGATGAGGAGATAAAGTTTAGCTGAGTAGTTTGATGTATTTGCCCGGTGCTTCTTGAACAAACTCATCACGCATTTACTAGTCAACACAATCTACATAAAACCCAACGCAACTATGATCATTGGGAATTGGGAAAGATAATGAAAAGGGAATAGCTTAACTCATTTTGACAATAAAAGAAGATGATGGTTACCAAGGTAGGCGTAAAGTACACACAAGAACAGTGGCAATTTTCGGATAACTATGGTTTTCGTAAATGTCAGTATGCATTCCTAACTGTTTCCATATAAGGTTTCGATAGCTTGAACGTATCTTGACCGACAATGGACTGGATGGTTAGGAAAAACTTGGTCACCGAGTTAGTATGACTCATTGTATAAGGTATATTTTACTTGTGTTATCTCGGCAAAGTATATTCGAACAAATGATAAAATAATAAAACAAAATATTTGTTTAGTTTGCTATTCGATCTAATAAATCTTGCCGGGATAAAACAAGTAGAACACACCTCACACGATGAATTTCGAAAGCTGTTTGCATATTTATCCCGCGATTCGTTTCTGTAACATTTGCGTCTGCACATCCAAGTTAAGCTTGAAAACAATAAGATGTGGCTCAGTCTTCTAAACTGGTAGTCATATTGTACAATTTTCTGAGAAAGACTGAGATTTGTCATTAATTAAACATTTCGTGGACAAGTTTATCACTGTTGGAAACATAAATGCATGCTGCTTCATAAACCCCCAAGTTCATCTACACGATTGAGCAGATCTGGTTTCCAAGACAAGAAGAGTCAAGTGACTTACTAATTTTTAAGGTGACAATAATGATGAGTCGACAATGTAGAACAAGTCATCGGAAATAGACAGAATGTCTTTACGTATTTTGTGCCTGTTTCGAACCTCTGGATAGAGTTTACTCTCAATCATTTCTTAAGCTTGGAATAGAATCTTCATGGTTATAAATAACTGGTATTCGGGGAAGACGCAAAGTATAAATCGATCTCTCTGTACTTCTTAACTTCAGGCAGATCATGATGCATTGCAAGGTGTTTAATCTGTCGATGGGAAGCAATAATCATCAATTACAATCTAGAATTTAACGGTTTGAGTGGTAAACAGTCAAGCTTCCTTTTTCAAACGCTAGTAGTGAAATGTCTTCCAGTATGCGTTTTGAAGGATTCGGTCAGGTTTGAGACAGTTTAAGAAAGAAGTAGATATCGGTTGGTTTGTTGAGAAGAATTCGAGCTCAAATTGATTTATGAACGCATAAAAATCATATTCAGACTAAAAATAGACGTGATATTAATGTACATATTGCATCATATTTGAAATTCTGAATGTCCTCAAAGCATTATATTCGTATAGTACTTCAGGCAGTTCGATCAGCATCCTCAAACAATCACAAAATCCCACTGGGAAGTGGTTTCATTCTGTCTGAATTCGGTGATGGAATGTGACGAAATATTTAAAATATTCAAGATTTACTTGCTGAATTGAGTCAAATGTGATTTAAGCTGCACTAGGTGTCTCTCACTGTTACTCAGTCGATTCTTCACCCCACAATATTTGATGGATAATTTGCCACTCATTTCCACTCTCATGTATATCTATCATACCATATGCTAGCGCAATATGGGCTTCATTGAACGTAATAATCCAAGAGAGTTCTGCTCAAACGCATTGCCAAATATTATACCGCTTGACTGATAAAAGCTTAATATAGGTCAAAAATGCTATATATCCACTGCGAAATTATTCTTTCCAATGTAATCTGCATGAAGAAGTTGGAGGATGTTAACGGCTCACATACTTTTCCAGATCTTTGTGTAGCTGTAATGTTATGTGTGATTAAATACTTTAAGGATGCATGTTGAAACGTTTCACAGCCCATGATTCATTACCACATTATAAATGTCACTCTTTATAGCCAACCTTATTGTTGTTAGCATAAGCTGAATAGGATGTGGTAAAATTTCGCATTCTCCTACAGAAATCGTTACTAGAAAACAATCATTTCAAGGAAAAGAAGATAAACCACATAAATTACTGTGTATGAAGCAAAGTATATCCGGAATGCATCATGAATTGGAAGAGATGAAGTGAGTATGATAGACAGCAAGAACGAGAGTATAAACTTGAGAGTGATATCTGAAAACTGTGAAATGATATGAGTGCTTGATAGTGCATTCCTATCTTCATGGTGCTGTGTTCTTTGTAGAGCCTTCATTGTCATCCTAGACAACATCATCAGTACAAACATCAGATAAACTTCTTTCTGAGGTTTGCGCTGATGATGTTGTCCAGAATGACAATGAAATCCCTACGAATGAACCACCCAGAAAAGAGAACACAACACTATGGAAAGTATATCCCAATGTCGGCTTAATTGGCATGTCAAGTTTTTGTCTAAGTGAAAACTATTTTGGAAGTTACAAAGCAATGATCAAAACAGACCAATAGTAATTTGTGACATCGTCGACTAGATAACCAAACTAAGTTGATATTTGATAGTTTGTTAGAGTTAGGTGATTAAGTGTGTAGTATTCATTATATGGCGTTGATACTTCTCAATGTGTGATCAAATTTATGGTGGTGCAGGGTTTTAAACAGTTCACCTTTACGCGGCATATTCATAAATCTACGTTGTCAAGTTGTGTATAAAATACTGAACATCTGTACGTTTGAGGTGTGACAATTGTGTTGATGACTTTCCGAAGCTGGTTCATGTACATCTCGAAATAGTTCTTTCCTACGTGTGTAAATGAAGGGAACACTTATTCATAACTTTACTCAAAAATGGTCAGTTTTGAAGTCTTTTCGTCAAATAATGAGCAGACTCAAGATTTACTTGGATTACATGAAGCCAAAATTTACTGATAACAAATTTCATGCAGCATAAACTACATGAAAATATACCCTTTTACTTTATTATCACTTAGGTATTGTGAACTCGTTACGTGCTGTAACAAGCAATGCACTGGACGTCGTTATTTGCGGCACATTAGATCTGAGCTAAAATGCAGAAAGTTAATGTTACGCAAACAACGGAAGACTGAAGCAGTGAAAGCTAAATTCTTCAAGTTGTGGAAAAGTTACTTCCCTCTTGATTTCGCTCATGGGATTTGCAATGGTACTGACGGAAAAGTGTACTTAAATTTGCAGGCGTCATTCTAAGTAATTTTCACCATAGGCATGAAGGCATAACCATTAATTTTTAAACAGATGCATTATACAAAACACGATGTAACTACTGTATACGTTTAAGAACTACTTAAAACAGATAAAGAGAGCACTCGCAATACGTAAACCACACACAGAACACAATAACACATAAGGAATCAAGCAATACTTTCAGCTAACTCACATGCCTACTGTTTCGTGCAGTGTAACTTCAAACAAAAAATAAGACTTGATGAAGCGAGGATAAGAACAGTGTTCAGCATAGCATCCTTTGGAACATACTTTCTGAATTTACACCTTAAATTTGCAGGCATGATTTTCTTCTAAAGTGAATTTCTTGAAGCCTCAAAG
Source organism: Heterobilharzia americana (assembly GCA_944470555.2). Taxonomy (NCBI): domain Eukaryota; kingdom Metazoa; phylum Platyhelminthes; class Trematoda; order Strigeidida; family Schistosomatidae; genus Heterobilharzia; species Heterobilharzia americana. Next base: position 65,510,803 of record OX104134.1, read on the forward strand.
AAGCAGATGTGAGCCAAGTGACTTTAACTTAAGGGTCTGACGCTCTCTTCTTCGCCTTTTTTGACAGAACCCACGAATGCTGTTTAGCTTACCGCTAACCTTCCCTACTGGGTCGCTGTATCAGTTAAGTTTACCGCTGCAGAGGTTACGGATTCCTTTATAGATCGAAATCCCGTTTCCCTTTCGGATTAGCACAAATGTCAGTGGAATTATTTCGCATTATCATCGTGATGCATGAACACCACACTAGCATTTCTTTGATGCTTTCATTGCTGCCAAGGTCATAACTGTGAGGATATTTTCCTCGGTAACACCCTTTATCACTGAATAATAATAATAATAATAATAATACATTTGGAATAGTGGGTTATACGAACACATGTCATTTTCCCAGGCAATATCTCAACGTTATTCTTCTCAGTGAAGCTCAGGAAGCTTAGAAAGAATAAATAATTGTGCTATACAAAGTCTTTTGGAGTAAGCCATTGTTTGGATATTGCTAGTCACAAATATTGGGCAAAAGCCACCTCCTTAAACAGCAGCAGTGAAAAGTAAAGCGGTTATAACCACCCAGTATTGGAAGTATCCTTGCAATAGTAAGTCACACAACCAGTAAGGGTCCATTGAATCTCGAATAATGAGCGCAAATGAAGCTGAAAATACGCAAACATTCAATTAAATTTGTGCTGTCTACAGACAGCATGCGAAACTAGAGCTAAATACTGGGCTGCAGGGGGGGGGGGGGTGGGTTTAGTACGGTATCAGGCACAGTGTGGCGATTGTCTAGGTCTGTGATGTTGTAGACAGCGTCATTGAATAGACTAAGACAAAGATGCAATTCTATTCAGCTACTGTTGTCATATTAAGAGGTAGAATTTAGGTTTCATCATTAAACTATTCAATAAGACCTCAAGGTTGGCGCTTCATATGAGGTCAATTTCGGTTGGCTTCGTTTTCAGATGAATGGTTGTCAGGGCTCGAAGAACCTGCATGTTTGGATGCTAACAGAATTTGTTACCAACATTCCCAGATGTAATTCCAATCTGAGTAATGAATTTTGGGATCTGGAATGAAGATTTTGCATCCCCATGTGATAAAAAACAATAGTTCCCACATGTCGAATAGCCTTTCAATGCTGAGTGTGCATTGGTCTGATCCACGGTCATAATCTTCACATCGGATGAGAGAGAGCAAAATAGAGGCACGACAAGTGGAGCTAGTTATCTTGGAATTTAGGGAAACAGTTTTAACAATAATAATAATTATTCTTGAATTTGCAGATACAGTTATAACAATTAGTGGTGGAAAATCTACGGAAATATTGTTTTACAAAAAATTATTTTCGTCTTTTCATTCCAAGTAGTGCAAATCACAGTCTGAAAGGAAGAAAACTTCACACCACACACAAACAGTGCACTTCAAGCTAAGTTCAGAATTTTTGTTATGCCCTTAGGTTATCTGACAGAAGTGAAAGTAATGTCTAATAAATATGTAACAGCATCACTCGAAAGCAAGAGGAGGTAACTCAGCAATTTCTTGTTCGAAAAAGACTGACGCTGGCTAAAATACTCGGGTGCTTTAATTTGAAGGATCATATTTATTGGGCGAAGTACCACAGCAGAATCAATGTATTTTTCAAAGGACATACATCTCTAGGTTCAGTAAAACGTCGGAATACACTGTATGGACAGTAATAAATAATACTCCTACCAGTATATCGCCATAATAATAATATATATATATATATATATATATATATATATATATATATATATATAGCGTCACACACTTCCCCAAAATCATTAGCCCAGGGTTTGACGACTTTCGACATTGATGCTGACCTTGATAGTTTAACCGGACTCGCCAAGCTGAAGGCACCCAGTCAAGCATCCTCGCCATTTAGCACGCTGTCGTGTTACGTTGCACTGCTCGTATTCAACCCTCTAACCAGTTAGTTGGAACGCATCGGTATCTTGGCCCAACCATCCAAATATACTATTCCATCCGACTACGCTATCGTGTTCTTCCTTGATGTCGCACTCGTGAGTATATAGCGAGTTCGAATAATTAGTGATTGGTCTTTGCGCCTGTCAAGTTCGCACCAGGACAAATCCTAAATTGGTGAGCCAGACGTGATAACATATCCCGACCAGTAACAAATATCGAATTGATGAGCCTGTTCCATTTCATATTTGTATATTGTTTTCATTTCGATAACATTTATGTATCCATTTACTTCAGTTTCTCATGTCCGACCACACCCCAAGCTTATTCTTATTAGGCCAACTACGAACACGATCCAACTCGTGCCATATTGGCCAGACAATGCGGAAAAGTGGTTTCTGGATTTTGAGGCCCAGTTTCAAGAACAGGGCCTCTCAGATCCTCATTCTCGATTTCTTGCCGTCATACGTTCACTACCGCAGAAATTAAATAGACATGCTACGGCACACATGTTTAATCCTGAAGCAAGTGATCCCTACACACTTCTCAAGGCCGCACTCTTGAAGAAAAGCGATCTCACAGATCGCCAGCGCCTAGACGAATTACTTCGTAACATCGAGCTAAGCAGCCACTCAGCTACTGAAGTCCTTGTGCGCATGCGAGAAGTTATCGGTGCACGAACATTCGACGATGGCCATTTCCGAGAACTGTTTCTCTCAAAACTACCACAACCGGTGCAAACCGTGTTGGTGACACTCCAGTCAGTCCCACTCGATGACCTGGCAGCCGCGGCAGACAAAATACTGGAGATATCCAGCAGACCCGTCTCCAACGTATATTCTGTCTGCGGCAAACCAGAGAGCCAGGATTCTGAGGTGACCAAGCTGTGCAACTCTGTTAAACAGTTGCTACGATCTCGTGGTACCAGTTCACGTAGGACGCCACAGAAATGCGTCTCAACGCATCGCAGTAACTCGCGTGTTCGCCCCAAAACTAAAGCTAACAGGGTGGAAAACCCTAAAAGGTGCTGGTTTCATAATACTTACGCAGTCGAAGCCAAAGAATGTCGGAAACCATGCAGCCTTAACAAAGACACAAACTCGGGAAACGGTCACGCCGGCACGTGCTCACGGCAACCGTAGCCGGCGGAAACAGCCGTTTGCTCTACGTCACCGATATTAAAACGAAAGTTCGCTACCTCGTCGACACCGGCGCAGAAGTTAGCGTTCTTCCCGCAACGACAAAGGAGCGTCATTATGACCCATCCTTCAATCTTCAAGCAGCCAACGGCAAGGCAATCGCGACATTCGGGAGACGGTATGCCTACCTCAACTTAGGTTTACGCAAACCTATCCACTGGATTTTCCTCCTGGCTGACGTCTCTATGCCCATCATTGGCATAGATTTGCTAAACCATTACGATCTACTCGTAGATGCTCGCCGTCGACGACTGATAGATAACAACACAAAGTTATCTATTGGCGGCACCACCTATGTAGGTCCGAGTTTAGCCATCGTTAGAACTAAACAATCAGGCGACGCGTCCTACCAAGCAGTTTTGGAGAAATATCCAGAGTTGCAACAACCGAAGCACACTCTTCCGTGCATAACCAGCAATGTTATGCATCACGTCACAACCACAGGTCCACCTGTGGCATCCAAAGCGCGCCGTCTAACCCCCGATAAGCTCAAAACGGCGAAAAATGAATTCAACGACATGCTCGAACTGGGCATTATCAGACCGTCAAACAGTCCTTGGGCATCATCATTGCACATGGTTCCCAAAAAGGATAGCAACGACTGGCGTCCAACCGGTGATTACCGAAGGCTTAACGCCAAAACAACTCCGGACTGCTACCCTATACCTCACGTTTACGATTTGACTGCAACCTTATGCGGAATGAACATTTTCTCCAAAATCGACTTGGTCAAAGCGTACAACCAGATACCTATGGCAGCAGAAGATATCGCGAAAACAGCCATTATTACTCCTTTTGGCCTGTTTGAATTCCTGCGCATGCCATTTGGTCTTCGGAATGCAGCACAAACATTCCAACGCTTTATGGATGATGTCTTCCGTGGTTTGAATTTTGTTCATGTCTACATCGATGACTGTCTAATTGCGAGTCCAGATAAGGAAACTCACCTCAAACATTTGGACCTCGCATTCGAAAGACTTAAAAAACATGGCATCACAGTCAACTTACAGAAGTGTGAAATAGGAGTTGAATCACTCAGCTTCCTTGGGCATACCATTGACAACAAAGGTATACGCCCATTGAGAGATAAAGTGGCGGCTATCACAAACTATCCAGAGCCGACCACTGTGAAACATCTCCGCACTTTCAATGGCCTGGTAAGTTATTACCGAAGGTTTATCCCTAACTGTGCCTCTGTCATGAGACCACTAACAGATCTACTTCGAGGAACTGCGAAGTTCGTGTCTCTGGACAACGTAGCTAGACTTGCTTTCTCTAAAGTCAAGGAAGCCATTTCGAACGCAACCATGCTTATGCATCATGACCCCAATGCTCCTTCGAGTATTGCTGTTGATGCATCTGATTCAGCAATTGGAGCAGTTTTGCAACAGTTGACTGACAACCAGTGGCAACCGTTAGCCTTTTTCTCGAGGCGGCTGCAAGACGCGGAAACAAGATACAGTACATTTGGTAGGGAACTCCTAGCCATGTACTGTTCTGTACGCCATTTTCGACATTCTGTGGAAGGTCGTGATTTCATTATTTTCACAGACCACAAACCGTTAACGTTTTCCCTCAGCTCGGCGTCTGACAAATACTCCCCTCGTGAGTCGCGACAGCTGGATTACATTTCCCAGTTCACGTCAGACATCCGCCACATTTCTGGAGCAAACAACTCCGCAGCCGACGCACTATCTCGAATAGCTTCGATAAACCATATCGAGGGTATTGATCTCGTTGAACTAGCTCGGCGTCAAAAGGAAGACCTTGAGCTGCATCATGAGTTGTCGTCCACAACTCTCAAACTGCGACTTTGTCCTGTTGGATCAGACAAGGATGCAATTTTGTGCGATGTCTCTGCTAGTCAACCACGCCCAATAGTTCCGAAGAGTTGTCGACGCAACGTCTTCAATACGTTGCACAAACTCTCTCATCCAGGTGTACGAGCCACCATTAGGCTTATCGCACAACGTTTCTGCTGGCCTGGGATGAACAAAGACGTTAAGGAGTGGGCTCAGTCGTGCTTAGCTTGTCAAAAGTGTAAAGTCACGCGACACACGAAAAGCCCTTTAGGCTCATTTCTAGCCCCAGACATGCGTTTCGACCACGTCCATATAGATATTGTAGGACCCCTACCAGAATCTAATGGATGTACCTACCTTTTCACTTGTGTTGATCGTTTCACACGATGGCCGGAAGCAGTACCCATTAAAGATATTACTGCCGAAACAGTTGCTCGTGTTTTCGTCGAAAGATGGATCGCGAACTTCGGATGTCCATCTTACGTCACAACCGACCGTGGGCGCCAATTTGGGAGTGGATTATTTCACGCTCTAACGGCACTTTTAGGTTGCACTCGGTTCCGAACGACAGCCTACCATCCACAAGCAAATGGCATGGTAGAGCGTTTCCATCGACAGCTGAAAGCTTCCCTTTCAGCTACAAACATACCTCAGTGGACCGAGGCTCTGCCTCTAGTCCTACTAGGTATTCGTAACGCGTTGAAAGTTGATGCTGGATGCACTCCTGCAGAACTCGTCTATGGGACCACTCTTCGCCTACCAGGTGAGTTTGTTTCCCCTTCAACTTTCAAACATGTTTCCGACAGGGCATCTCACGTGACTAGGCTTACAAACGCAATGCGTTCAGTTAGGCCTTCTCCGGTTAGACCTCAAACGACTGATGTCTTCGTTCACCCGATTTTGAAAAAGACATCACACGTGTTTATTCGCCACGACGCCGTTCGTCGACCACTTGAACCACCCTACGACGGGCCATTCAAAGTGATCAAGCGACACGAGAAATACTATGTAATTGAGCGAGACAGACGTGAAGATACTGTCAGTATCGACCGTTTGAAACCAGCTTATTTCGAAGGCAACCCCATTATAAGTGACGTTTCAGCTGGCTACATCCGACCGACGGATAGCTCAATTATCGAAATTCTTGACGATGTGCCTGGTAATGCGCAGTTGCAGCAACCATCGGAGCAACAGAAAACACGATCAGGTCGAACCGTCAGGTTCTCAGAGTATTTAAAGTCGTATTCAACTTAGCGGTGTGAAATAAGATGTGCCAACCATATTTTTTTACTTACAAATTTTTTTTCCGACGCACTATTTTTTTATTTACCGGCAATGTGCAAATCCTCGCAACTTTTGCCTTTTTATGTCAATTTTTTATTACCGTGTGATGAAACTTTTTTTAAAACAGTGAAAAGCGTTGCCTTCATTTTCGATATATTTGTACATACATAATTCCCGTTTTTACGAAGCGTTTTCACGGTATCAAAGACTTTCATTTATATTCCTGGTACAACGAGCACTGGACGGAGCGTCAAAGAAAACTGAGGACTGCGATCGACGTCCAATTCGATTTGTTGTATTTTATTATTTAACTGCCACTACACTAGAATAAATTCAGACAACCAGGGGCCACTTCACGCAGTGAGCCCATCGGAAGAGTTTCACCGGTTTAGAAACCACTGGGTTTTTACTTCCAGCTGGTATCGTCTTAGGGTCCTCATGAACCCACTGGAGGGGAGTGATTTGTGGCGTCACACACCTCCCCAAAATCATTAGCCCAGGGTTTGACGACTTTCGACATTGATGCTGACCTTGATAGTTTAACCGGACTCGCCAAGCTGAAGGCACCCAGTCAAGCATCCTCGCCATTTAGCACGCTGTCGTGTTACGTTGCACTGCTCGTATTCAACCCTCTAACCAGTTAGTTGGAACGCATCGGTATCTTGGCCCAACCATCCAAATATACTATTCCATCCGACTACGCTATCGTGTTCTTCCTTGATGTCGCACTCGTGAGTATATAGCGAGTTCGAATAATTAGTGATTGGTCTTTGCGCCTGTCAAGTTCGCACCAGGACAAATCCTAAAGTGGTACTGCACACGGCGCTACTTTGCGGTTGCTTCCTGGGAACCCAGAACTAACGGTTGTTGAAAGAAGACGGATATCTTGACACGTAACTATGTCAAGCACTTTCTCACCGCTTGTTGGGCTAGTGCAAATTTCTTCCATCCGAATACATCTAGCGTACTAAGGAAACTATGTTATCCAGCGGGGCAAGTATACGTGCTCCATCTAATTTCCAGTAGATTTAGGTCTCTGCATGCAATCTTGTAATCATGTTGACTGAGAGATACGTGTTCGAGAACATCACTGAGCAAGGACTCGTCTTCAGAGAAGATTCAGGTGGTCTGTATATGCAACCAATCAGCACCGTTACATCTCCTCAGTGCACTGTGACCCATGGGGGCCTTCAATTCCACCCAGCACCACATTTTCCAGCCTGAATGCATCTAGGGTGTTTAGGAAGTATACACCCACCTCCTCTCTTGTTGCTTCAGTCACGTCTAAAATGTGTAGGTGTCGATACTAATTTCATTACTTGGTAAGCTGGGGTGACACTATGATTCCGTGATTATCATAATGTGCCGTCTAGACAGAAGCGATGCTGTCCTTAGCATTGGTAGTTTGCATGCAGCAGACGTTGTGCTAATAAGGGTAATAGGAGGGCGTGAATAGTAGAAATGCGTGAACGCTTCAAGATTGGTGAAGAAAGTCAGAGGTGCGTCAGGAGCCCATTTTCGGGTATGATCTGACACCATACCACGCGAGTCACCAGTAATGACAGTTTCAGTGGTTGGGGTGGGAGATGATTCTAGTAATGTGGAGGTGGGGTCAATTGAGTCACTTGGTTTACCCTGAACGCGGCGTGAAAGTGGGGTAGAAAGTTGTTTTAGAGCTTCATTGTCCAGAACCTTTGCGCCTATCAGTGGGCCACCTCCACTGCTACGGGTCCCATTGTAGTTCCTGTGTCCCACAAAGTTGCGATCATGCAGTTTAGACATATATGGTTGGTCATTAGTGTTCCAACCATAGACCTTGATATTCGGTGTGTGCGAGGAATGGCGTACTTGAGAAAGGCGATTTAGTGGGTAGTACGCCATATGTTCATTTATGTACAGTTTGGAATGTGCGTATTGAAAACCGCCTGCTGGGTAATTTGGATTTTCAACCATGGGCTTGGATGTACGTCCTCTGTGAGAGAGTTCCACTGGAGAGTCTTCCT
>OX104134.1:65519534-65559397 GCA_944470555.2 Heterobilharzia americana
TCAGATGTGCTGTATAGACAGTAATCAATAATATTCATAACAATATATCACCTTCCTGACGAAACGATCTATTTTTGTTTTTTCATGTTAAATTAGACATAAGTCTACAGTAGTCGCTATGATGCTCTGCATCGCGTTTACTAGTTCTGTGAATATTGGCCGAATACCTTCGAGTTTCGAGGTCGAGTCAAAGAATCCACTTCTGTAGATAAAGCTGTGGGTATTCCCCTGCATTTTCGTATGCTACTTACGGCTGCAGTGAGCGAAATGGCGCCAGTCAATCAAACACTGGATGGATAAATGTCAGGGGGCCTCAAGGAAGTAACTTTGAGTGATGCCACAAGGATGTTCGCTGCAGGTTGCACGACTGCAGAGGAGTTGCTTGAAGACGGATGAAGTGTCATTTAGGAATAGTACTGATGAAGTGTCGTAATTCCAACGAATTGCAGGTTCCCAAAATTCTATTTACAACAAGAATAGAGAAAACAGGGAGCATTTTCACAAATACAGACCCTTTGCGATCCCTATACCTTTCAACAGGACCGAGAATGTTATTGTCTGCCACCACTACGTCTATGCAGCTGAACAAACTAGGCATATACCTGATATGAACAGAACGATAAACTGAGCCAAAATGCTACCCGTGAAACAGCACTTTCACCATGTGACATCTAATAAACAAACTAACATTTAGTTACGTATCTCAAAGTGCCCAAGTTGTGCATCTGTTTTAATCTTTCAAGGACTTCGAGACAGACAACTCCAGAGCTGGCCGAGTTTACCAAGATGCAAACACTAGTGGGAGGTTAACAGTTCACAAACTGATGCAGCCCACGGGCTGGTTTATTCATCTTCCATCTCCAAATTTTTGTAAGCCACCCTGGGTTATGAATATCTCTTTTTGTTAACTCCTAAGGTTAAACGGCAACTGCTGAAACCAGAACAAGCAGGGATAACGTTTGCGTATACAGACTATCTTGGTACGCAGGCATCCTACCTGATGAGAGAGCATCAAGGCGGGACTAAGATATGTTCGTTTTTCACCAGAAAGGTTTGCTGCGATAGGTCAAGGCAGAACGCCGTCAGTTGGCGGGGTCCAATAGGTTGAATGCTTATGACACTGAAGCAATGGGATCCCCAGCTAAGCATTGCTTTAATCATTGAACACCGACTCATGAACATTTGAATGGCCCGCTGGCGAATAAGAACCCCCATCACTGACGTGAGGGTTGAGCATGGATGGCGCAAGTTGCCACTGCTCATAAAGATACTTCTCCCGTAACAGACACGATCCATCTATCTGCTCTGCAGGAAGGTGCATCGCCCTTCACCGAAACCTAAGGTAAATTGTCATAGGACTTTCCACATCAAGAGGAATTGTTCAAACTACGACTGTAAATTCGAAAACTGAAACTTTCAAAAGAAGTCCATGGAACATCCCTAATAATTATTGACTGGTGACTGTCATATTCATGCCGTCGAAAGTAAAGCGGTGGTTAAAGAATGACGGATTGCGTAACCATCCAGTGTCGATCAACGTTCTTCTATCTTAAAGGAGTGGGTCAGGAAAGGCCTGACTTACTTCCTAAAATGCCAGTCCATTATTTTTCCCACGCCCCCAAATCCCCTCTATGTCACCTAGGAGCATACTGGGTGGGACAATAACATATAGCCTCGGTACAGTTCCAGACAAGTGTACTGACTTAAATCTACAGATCCCGAAATCCAGTGAATTTTTGACACACTGTCGGGATATGACAGAGGTAACACGTCTTCTTCGTGGGAGAGCACTGGGCCTCTTTACGTGAGAGGCTGCCGGAGTGCCTATCTTACCTGAAATAAAAAGAACAGGGGCGACAGGCCGGTGCATCAAGCGTCGCGCCGACACACCCTAGAAAGTGGGAGGTGACTAAAATACAGTGCTCGTTTCAGGAGTGTTGAAACAAATTGCAGACCGTGCCACATAAAACGTGCATACGCATACTAAAAAATTTCCGACAGGAAGCCGTTGCAGCATACTTCTCTTTGAATTTACTACAAGGCTAGTCTCGATAACATGATCTGACAAACTGAAGGATATGATGACAAAACTTGAAAGTGCAACCATATGGTGTACTGTCAAATGTCTGTAAATGGGAGCTGCGTTGCCGACAAACTTTTTCAGAGACAATCTGTCGGCTTTTTTTCTTAGGCAGAAGCATAAATAAGACTATAAGAGCAATTACCTGTACGCCTCCGGACACAATTTTTACAGGAAAGAAATTGTGTATTACTGAGAACAGATTTCTTGCCGTTACACTTGTAAAGGGAGGTGTGCAAGATGTAGAAAACGACATGAAGAAACGTAATCTTTAACCCTAAGATTTATGTAAAATTGTATACATATTCTTCGTATATCACTCGTCTGTGTAAGGTTAGTTTTATCCAAAAATATTGCGCATGTCATCTTGTGATTTCAATGAACCCAATTAAGTTTGTTGCCTTTAATGAAGGGATGCGCAGTGCCGTATGCCGTTAGTCAGCGACGTCCAAAGTTCCATCTTCTTTGAACTTGCAATAACTTCCGACTTCGAAACATTATTTCTTAATTTGATTCAAAACAGTGAAGAGTCATGAAATCAGCTGAAACCGCGAAACCGCCACTCAGCCGATAGGTTTACGGCATGTATGAATTGCGTAAGAGTTGACTCTGGAATCCGGCACATGCTGCCGCCTGCGCACAAGTAACGAAAGTGCTCAACCTCAAGACCAGCCCAAGATGAATTATGTTTCTGATCGGTAAAAGACAGGGGAGCAAGCCATTATTATTGGGTATGGTGCCTACTTCCCTCCTCCCTGTACACCCTCAGCCTGTGGCATATTGCGGTATACCACCAGCAGCGCATACCGAAAGGAAGCGATTCCATAGTGAGTTTTATTTCGGCTTTTAGTTGCTGAACACACCTCTTTTCTCCACAACCTTTTTATCTTCAGCGTCTACACCACCCGAGTAATCTAACTTTCGGTTGCAAGGCGAAAGGTGAACCTTCTCGGGCTAGTATGTTGCTCTGTGGCCTGGTTTTCAACATATTTAGTCTAAACTTATGAACTGCCTTGGCCGTGAACAGAAATAAAGTTGCCCATCGTCAAACGTGTTCAAAAGCTGTATCGTCAGTTATGCAAGAAAAACAGTACCTTTTACTCCTTTAGACTAGTTGTGTATTGCTGCGGTGGATGGCGCCACAGTGACTTCGTCTTTTAAGAGCCACCGAATGTATGCTGACTCCCTTAAAGCATGTACTGCACTGTTTCAAACTAATCTTTGTGCAGAGACAAATGGATTAGCAGCAAACTCAGCGTGTGGTCCGGAGGACTAAACCTAAACGGACTTCAACGGTATGCACACTTTTCTGGCTTAAAGTTCTGGGTTCCCGTTCATTTGTAATCAATTGGCGATTACCCTAAACTCACTATATTTCACATTGCTTCCTGTCCCATTGGAAAATGCCAGTAAACTGAATAATAGGCAAGTGGCACACACCAATATTTATGCTCGACTTCTTTATTTATGTACTGAGTTCTCGAAAGGAACGGAAAGCGTTCCCCTAAACTTCGTCTGCTCTGAACGAAACATATATGTTGCGGTGTCCAAACTTCACCCTTATTTATCGTACTCCACGGGTTGACCTGACAATAAGACTCAAGTAGGTGGTAGTCAGAGCGGTTATGGCCATGTCATATTGGCGAATATCGATGAGAACATAAGGCCTCTCTGGAAAGGAGAAAAGGCTGCTTTGGGTCCTAGTAGTCCTTGAAGCTCTAAACTTAAGAATTTATGGTAAAGCAGATGTTTAACTGGCACAGCATGACGCTGTGCAGGCTGGCAAACGCAACTACCGGAGATTTCCTTACCACTATCAACTTGATGATGCCGGTAAACTGGCTTCTCTCATAATAAGCCCTTAATTTGAGAACAAAATATTTATTATATGCATTCACAAATCGATAGGTAGCCTGCGAATCCTCTAGCACCACATTTGAAGCCTCTCAAAACTTGATGGCCTTTATTGGAGTTCATCTAATTCTAAATGGTATCTTGCTGTAAGTTCCATATGGCTACCAGATGTCAATTGAGGGCATCCTGCTCACACAAGGAATTGCGCCCTGGGCTATACCCCCAACAGATGAGTGACAATCGAGTTCCCCACAAATGTGAATCATCTCAATAACTTAGACCCTCTTCCTCAATCACCTGATTTACTGACGGCTGGTGTTAGCTGTGTCAATTTATTAACTGCAACCCTCTGCTTACCTGTCTTCACCACTGCCTCTACTTCCAGCTTTCGCACAAATTATTCAGCCAAACTATGCAATTTACCTGTTGACAACTCCCTTCTTCTTTCTTACACTCATTGCATATCAAAAGCCTCCAACCGTTAGGGTGTTCATCTAGGTGTATCGGTTAGCACCAGCCCAATTTTTAGTAAGTTGTCCAGCTTAACCCAGCTCTCCTTTTATTCCTACCTCTGTCATTGTGATAGCTGAGGTGTGGAGTAGGTCACGTATTTGTGACCTAAGTTCACTCTCTGACAAGGACTCTTTTACTCAGTCGCAGGATAAACCATCTGGAGGTTTTCTCGAATGCTCCAAGTCACTCAGGACTTCAACTCAGGGCGGCATCCCTGAGGAAGGCACCGGAAATGGTTCTTTATCGGGTTGCTTCAAAGCCAAAGGCTTTACCTCCCGTTTCTGAATGAGCTTCTCATCCTTGACGTGCGGCAGCAACCATTTGAGTTCGGGACCCTCGAGGTTAGTGGCCATGATGTCACTTGTCAACAAAGATATCTGCGGAATCTTTAAACTACCGTAAATCTATCAGTATCTGTCATAAGCCTGGCAACTGCATAAACGTTTTCCCCCACCTGTGGCTGGATAGTTCGGATCAATATGTTCAAAGTCCAGCTAGACCCCCTGGTGCACAAGACTTGAACTTCTCTAGCGTCTCCATCCACTCCGTGGTAGGTGTTATTCATCATTTCCCAGTTGGCGATCAAATAATTGTCGCATTTCGCCTACGTTGAGGATCCGATGTCAACTTTGAGTTAAGATAATTACCTCATGATAATCATAGCACTAATCAACGGCACGACTCGCGGCTTTTGCTTAATATCCAGATAGGAAAGGCTACTTTATGAATGTGACCACCCAGTATCTGCAACAATTCGTTTCCCTAACATCTTTATCAACCATGATTGCATATTGGTGTAATAGAAAACTTGGTCACTGCGGTTAAGTATAATCCCACATTAGATTGTTTATTTGACATGGCATAAAGCGTCTGAGTGTAATCTGCTAGTTAACGTTTCGAGTAGAATTTGGTGCTCATATTCGCAGCAAAGTGACTACCGCCCACAAATGCAAAAAACCAGAAGACTATTCATCCCGAGCTGCAGCCTCCCTAAATTCATGGCCCTGATTGGAATGGCACCTATAAATATTGGTAATAAACGCCACTTGAATTCAAGCTAGCGGGTTCTTGGAGTCATGATAACCACCCACCTGGAAACGACGCTAGCCATATGGGATCTCATAAGAAGAGCAGACCTTGAAGTCTTAATGGATGATTTGATGGTTAAACCTCATGTATCTTCCACCGTGATACGACGGCAGTAGCTGGGTAGAATTGCATCTTTGGTTCGATCTATTCAGCTGACTCTGTTTGCAACATTATAGAGCCTACCATTGCAAACTAAACATGTTCGGCTCTCAGTCGTAATGTTCATTGACATTATGAATCTCTAATGTGGAATGGAATCAACACACATGAAGAAGAAAGCTCTGGAATCACCAATGAATATATCCGAATAGGATTTTTCATAGCGAAGCCGGTAAAGTCTGAAAGGAAAAAATCACCGCTCCATATCATTAAACACCAGCAGTGAAAAGCAATATGGCTATAGTTACTCAGTATAAGTCTCCTGTAAATAGTGAGTTATAAAATCCATAGGAGTACACTGATATAGAGTGGCATTAGCATGCGTGGCGAAGAAAGTTCTGGAATCATCAATGAAGTGCAATAAGTAGACAACTTGAGCAAATATTCCCTCACAACCTTTTCACTTATATCTCAGGAAAAAGTGAAATGTGTTACGATGTACGTATTAGCTTCAAGCTTCATTTTTCTGCAGGTAACACATGTAGTGTTGAGATACAAACCTGGCTATTTTATTGACGCAAAGACAATACTTCCACTTGTTCAACTTGTAAATTTTCACCATACTTATTCTGCTGGAATGTTCCATTATATGAACACGCGGCACTTATATCTTCTAGTGACAGTAGGCGGGGATTGAGATTACCTTCCATGAAGGTATGCAATTTATATAGGAACTTATTCACACCTGTGAAAATGGTGTGTGCCTGTATATTCAGGAATAAATATTAGTATAACTATATCGAATGTTGCACACAAATGAAGCCGAAGATATGTGAGCATACAACAACTTCGTGCCGTCCACAGATACCACGTTAAAAGGGTTAAACACTGGGATGAACAGGGGTAAGTTGGGTTCATTATTTCATGGCGTCACGCAGAGCTATAATAATCATAGTAATGTTTATTCCCAACTATACAGGTACACACCATTTTCACAGGTATGAATAAGTTCCTATGTAAATTGCATACTTTCATGGAGGGTAATCTCAATCCCCACCTACTGTCACTAGAAGATATAAGTGCTGCGTGTTCATATAATAAAACATTCCAGCAGAATAAGTGTGGTGAAAATTTATAAGTTGAACAAGTGGAAGTTTCTTGTTGTCGCGCCGCTAACCTCTTTTGTGCATTGTTCGATAATCGCGCACTTTAACAGGCTGATTTTTCGCAGGTTCAACAACTATCCATAGGTTTTATCTAGGATTATCTTCTTACTCATCACACTAGCGTATAACCTAGTAACCCACCCTCGACTTTTCCATCACGTCATATTTTGGGTCCAATCTTATATATATATATATATATATATATATATATATGTATGTATATATAAATATATGTATATATACATGAGAACTTCAGCACAGTCACCATAGTTTTTAGAACCATTTAGTTGAAGGAATGCTACTAAACCTGAGGAATACAAGGAGAAGTCTAAAAGGTTTTCTTATTTATTGATTAATCTTCATTATATCGATTAAATTTGTTGGTTTCTGTGTATCTCATCTCCATCCACTAGCAGATATTAACAGTTGAGCTAAGTTTATATTACTACTATTAAAATGGAACTTTTACGTCAAATAATTACAGCGATGGCCAAATATAGTAAACTTATAGGCGCATTAAGGAGACTTATGCCAAATTCTAGTCAGCTAGCCAAAAGAAATAAGTCGTTGATGGATTCCTAGTCTCTTCTGAAAGGTACGTCTGGGGTAGTTGTGCCAAACTTGATGCTAGATTTAATTAGTGACTCCACTGGTATAAAAAATGACATACTCTCACTGAAGAGTAATTTGAAGGATATTAATAACAGCCCTTCTAGACATGCCCCTCCTGCGCGTATTTGGGGCAGAAATACTGATATTAGTGCTAGCTCCGGGAACTTACACAGATGTGAACGTTTGACTCAGTTCGTAGCAGAGGAAGTCACTAAAAGAATTAGGTCGCCTTATAATGCTTTGGTCTATAATCTTTCTGGCCATATCCCTGTACATCACGTGAAAGGTTTATGTCTACATGCATGCGATATCTCTTTGGTTAGATGTCATGTCGTCAGATTAAGTAAGACATCAGATGACAACACTTGCCTACTTCTTTTCAAGTTTAACTGCGTCAGATATGCTAAACTCTTCATTAAATCTGGCAAATCTATTAATGCTCATACTTCTTATAGAAATGCTAAGGTTACTGAAGATTTGACACCTCGCCAACGTCGCACTCGCAAGTTCTGGTCAGGACTCCCACTTGATTACACGGAAATTCGGCCTGCTACTGATCCCATGGGTGAGCAAATAGACCAAAATGTAGGCATAGGCCAAGTTGACTTATCCATGGATTCAACTTCCTATCATTCCATGAAGATGAAAGGCCAGGCGACGGTAGGCTCAGTTGATCTAGATCTCTCGAGTTCAAGCTGTATTCCCCCAACGAAACGTCATAGTGGCGACATAAATAAGGCCACAGCAAACAAAAAGGTCGATAAATCAGCTCTATCCGCTGAAAGTCCTAACCACAACTGTCCCTCCATTGAGACCCACTCGAGCAATAATGAGCTCACGAACTCACATAAAAATATTTTCGCCTTTAAAACCAATGTTTTGTCTTTTAAGCAACCCAGATTGAAATCGGTAGACGGGCCGAAAGAGTCTCCGTGTCATGCTTTCTCTTAGTCTAGGACAGCTGATATTCCAACTGCAAGCACATCAGCACATCCCCGGTGCAATGTGTGCGCGAACTCTAACAAGCCAAGGTTATTTGGTAAATATAAACCACCACCGCCAATGACTGACCGCATTTCCCACAACTCTGACCAAGTTGTCCCGCGGCTACAGCTAGACAATAAAGTCACTCTTTTGTAGAGTAAACCACCCTATCATAAAGACAAAGGGCGTCTTCGAGCCACGAATCGCCATATAAGACCGTTTCACTCTACATCCTTTGCAAAGCGCAACAATGATCGTTTAGTCGTTGCACAACCTGCGTCTGAACCTAACTTCAGTGATAGTTATGATGATACCAGAGTGGTTGCTACAGCAGCACCAACGCTCCCAAAAATGCGGAATCGAAGACTATTTGCAAGGAAAACACGTTATTCGATTGGTGAACTGAGCCATCGCCAAACGCCTGCTCTGAATCCTCTTGCAGCAGGCAAAAGTAACCAGTATACTCAATCCACCACTGAATGTGATCACCATGACTATGTGATGCGTATTCTTGAACCCACTAAAAGATTGCAAAGACAGCAACGGAAGTTTTAGCGACTTCAAGAGTTGATGGCACCTTTAGTAAGCCAGACGACCCAGTTAGCCTCCAGCCATATGTTGAACCAGACCGCAAAATGTCACTGGGAACCGAACGGTATCATGTCTCCCTTGCACCCGCCAGGTTAAAATCTACAACAAACACTGATGATAAAAATAAAGGCACCCTGATCCTTGACCTTGGTGAATATGTGTTAGAAAATTGCCACATGACCACGAATTGTCTGAGTAGCTCAGTCTCTCTTTCTCAGTCATCCGATCTGCTTAAGGTTGATGTTGAATCGATCCATATTCCTAACTCCACCGTCTCCCTATTAGACTATCCCATACCACTTCCTTTTAATGTTAGCACAAATCATTTACCCGATACCTCACAACTTACACGTAGCCAGCCCTCTGTGCTTCCTAACGACATTAGTAAGTTGTTCTTTCAAGATATTAGCGGCTGCTTTAAACTGTTAGGGCTTTCATTTCCTGTGTGGCTAATAAATTTCCGGTCAGTCTACAGTAAGATGTCTAGTTTGGCCTTACTTGCGTTGTCATGCCCCCTTCAATCATTATGATAACTGAGGCATGGTGCACTTCAGATATTTCCGGCTCGAGCACTTGCCTTGACAACTACAAGTTGTCTTGGTGACGGGACAAGTGGCCGTGGGGGTGGCTGTCTCATGTATGTCAGTCCATCTGTATATTCCACTCAGTGCGCATATCGTCCTCCCATTTCTAATTCCGATCGTGACAACTTGTTGTCAGAAGCCTTTAGGTTTATTTCCTCTATGTCATTCGCAGAAAAGATTATATGCAGGGACTTTAACATGCCAGAAATCTCTTGGCACCCTACAAAGGCTCCAAAACAATAAGAATCTTTCATCCACTGTCTTACGTCTGATGGGTGGCTTCAATATGTTCGAAGTCCAAATAGACTACATAATGTTTAAAACTTAGTTTTCATTCTCATTCCTTCTACGGTACATATCCGCCATTGATTCCCAGGAAGTGACCATAACGTCGCAGTTTTTTGCCTAAATTTTGAGTCTACCGTTAACCCTAAAAGACGGCTAGTACAGTATAGAAACTACCATGACATTGACTGGAAGGACTCTCAGTTTTCACCAAGGTGTTTGATTGGGAAGGTTACTTTACCAGTACGTCTACGGAAGCACTGACAACTGTTTTTTATCGTAACTTATGCAATAATCGTGAATTTTTTCGCCAGAAAAGAACAGTAAGTCTGTGATCCCGCAAAAGTTGTTTATTTCAACTTCTCCTCGAAGTCGAATTCGAAAACATGCCACCCGTTTTCACAGGCAACATGACTTTTCCTCATTGGTCACGAAGCCCAACATTTGTGCTTGTGCTGACGCTCTGCATATATCTGAAGCTATTGGACGGAAACGCCAAGCTCTATCTTCTAGCGATAAAGAATCTCCAACAGAGATTCTCAAGTCCAGACTGAAATCATCTAAATGCAGAACGATTAAACGTATTATTAGTAACGGTCAGGCGCAAGATGATCCTAGGCGAATTGCGGTAGCAAATGAGGTTAATGCATTTAGGTTGCAACTGTCAATAGCACCTTCTTCTAGGATCCAAAACGTGGGGTTTACGGTACAGAATATTTCTGCGGCCATTAACACTCTAAAACTTCGTTTTACTGATGGTTCATATGGGATACCTGCTTTTGTCATCAAAAACGGAGGTGTAGACATACCTATGTTGCTTCTCAAGTTATTTTTATGCCACTCAATAGTTCATGTTACCCCTCCATCTGGAAAACTACCTGTGTCATCCCCACCCATAAATCCGGACCAACTGCACACTTCGATAATTGCCGTCCGATTAGCCTCACACCACTGGTTTCCAGAGTCAGGGAGAAAATTATATAGAATAGTGTAATGGATTACCTAGTCGATAACAACTTATCATCAACTTCGCAGCATGGGTTCCTAAAAACCAGATCCTGTGGCACCTGCATGCTAGACTATCTTGAATACATCACACGAAGGCGTGATCAAGGCCTTTTTGTTGCCGTGCTGTTTTCCGACTTCAAGAAAGCATTTGATAAAGTGCTCATGAAGCTCAGGTTATTAGGTGTGAAAAACCTCTTGCATAACAGGTTGGATCATTCCTTCATGAACGCTTTCAGATAGTTAAAGTAAACGACTGCTTTTCCGGCCCTCAAACAATTACGGGCGGTGAGGTACAAGGAAGCGTTCTTGGTCCACTTCTTTTTCCCATGCATATTAATGACATATGTAAGGTGGTTAGATGCGGGAAACCGTATGTTTATGCTGACGACCTTAGGATTGTTACAGCTTCCAGTATGGTGCAATCACTGAAGGCCTGTCAGCGGCTCAAGCAGATTTAAATAATCTACTTGAGTGGAGTCAGAAGTGGCAACTTGGATTCAACCATGAGAAATGTGAAATTCTATACCTCAGAAAGTATTATCCTATCAGCACGCTATCCATAGTAGATCATGAAATTCAAATACTCAATACTCAACTCAATATTCGACCTGGGCATCCAATATTCTGGTTACCTTAACTTCAGTAAGCATGCCACAGCTATCGTCTCTAAAGCTAGAAGATTATCAGGTTTCCTTCTGAACAGCTTCTTTACAAAAGGGGCCAAACCTGCCCTTTTTAAGTTGTGTTGGACCGATATTGGAATATGATTCATTCTGTTCTTCTAACACAGACAGAACCGACAAATCACGACTTGAATGAGTCCAAAGGAGTTTCACTAGGTGATTATTGAGTTACGCTGGCCATCTAGGCTACATAGATAGGTGCACCATACTGTCCATTGAACCGCTATGGAAAAGGCGTCTGAGAAACAACTTGGTTCTCTTGTACAAAACTTTGCATGGTCTGTCATACTGTTCCTCCCCACCCGCCTAGAGATATGTACCGCCATATGACCTTAGAAGTCATACACTGATGTTGTCAATCGAAAGATGCAATAAACAGGTTAGATGTAAATTCTTTACTACATACTACGGCGTGACCTGGAAAAGGCTCCCCGTAATTGTACGCAGCACCTCTGTGTCACAGTTTAAGCGCCTTATCAACTTGCTTCTAGGTTTGGATGACATCTCCAGTCTGTTTGTAGATACATTCCTTTCAACAGAGGCACTCAGAGATGGCTCTGTAGGACCCTAGTGTCTCCAAGGTAGTGAAATCGATAGTAACTTAAGAATAAATGTAGGTGGGATCTCTCTTTATGTTCTGTTCAATGAATTAAATAGCTCTTAATTAGGAACGGCGAGAACAGCTTGTATCGGGCAGTTTACCCTCAGTTGTATAACTGGTACCATCGTACTAAGTTGGCCTGCATGGTAAACAGGATACTCATCTGACTGAAAATGACGTCCAAATCCACTTAGTTGTATTGCAAAGGAGTCTGCCCTCAGAATTCCTCGCCAATGTCCACACATTATATTGTCTTACTTTCTACACACTATGACTCCCATTAATTCACTTCTTCACGCTGAAACTGCGTATTCAGAGGCCTCCACATGCATGACGGCTACTTTTTCCTTGTCTCTCAAATTCCCACTTAGACATCTCGACTGATATGCTCCGCCGTCCAGACAAGCAGTTCCGGTGCTATACTTTATGTTTATCGTGCATAGAAGTCAGACTACTATCTCACCATAGTTTATTACAGAAAAGACAGATAATTGTCTTGCAACAACCCTTAAATCTACATCTGATCTCCATTTGGTTTCACCCTCCATATCTTGTTTCTCATTGACTTAAGTACGCAATCAACTGTCCCACACCCATGTTCCTTTTTCTTTCTCATAGGCAGATCCACAATGAATTTTGCTGCATACTCATTAATTTGATGATTCACCTCAAATTTATGGCTCCAACTGGGATTGTTCCCAGAAATGTTGGCATCACATGCTGTTTGTATGCAAACATGCAGCCTCTCCGACCAATAGCACCCACTCACCTCAGACAGAAGAGAACCGAAACTGACCTGACATGAAGCACCAGCCTTGAAGACATATTGAATGGTTTAATGATGAGACCTTACGCTTCGCGAGCTGCAAAATGAGAACAGTTCCTGGACAGAGGTATAACCTCAGCTCAATTTATCCCTGTGAACTTGTTTCCAATGGCACTGAACTAAACAATCACTACATGCTGCAAGATACCGAGTGCCACTGGTTGCAAGCTATGTCATCGGCCCATACCATGACTTGAGTCTAGTTTCGCGTGCTCTCTATGAATAGCAGTAACTTATTGGTTGTTCGCACCTTTATAGGCCTTACTATTGTTCGGTGTCTGATATCCTTTGTAGGTTAGCTGATTACGTGACTCACTACTTGAAGTGTAGAGGCCTAACCACAGGTGCCTGCTTAGAGCTCATACTGGGTGATAAAGCCTGTGTTATTGTTCACTACTGTTATATGGCGAAAGGGTCAGTGTCTAAAATTTTTAGCCAGCAACGGTTGAATAACTTCATCCTGTCAGACAATGTGTGGTGTGCCGATGTATCCTTTCTTACTTTTCTGAGACCCGCAAACAACAATAACGTTCAGATGTTCCCTGTACAAACGGCATGCTTTCGTGTAGTTTATTATTCGAAATATATCATTATTATTGTCTTTGCATCAATAAAATAACCAGATTTGTGTCTGGACACTACATGTGTTACCTGGAGAAAAATGAAGCTTGAAGCTAATACGTACATCGTAACACATTTCACTTTTTCCTGAGATATAAGTGAAAAGGTTGTGAGGGAATATTTGCTCAAGTTGTCTACTCATTGCACTTCATTGATGATTCCAGAACTTTCTTCGCCACGCATGCTAATGCCACTCCATATCAGTGTACTCCTATGGATTTTATAACTCACTATTTACAGGAGACTTATACTGAGTAACTATAGCCATATTGCTTTTCACTGCTGGTGTTTAATGATATGGAGCGGTGATTTTTTCCTTTCAGACTTTACCAGCTTCGCTATGAAAAATCCTATTCGGATATTGCTTGTAAAATCGTGTATGAACGCATGATTCGTTATTTGAAATATATTATTATGACAGAGTTATGTGGAACCCCTACTACTTCACATTAGCGGAACTCATAATACCGGAGGTTCCTGAAACGCCGTTTCTTCCAGCAATTTGGCGGTACCTTCCCTGAAAGCTTTTCTCTCCCTTTTATAGACAGAATGACCCCCCTCATCAGTTATGACGGCTTTCACTCGTAGACACACTGTCTCTTAGCATAAGGAGATTACCGTACATAAAAAATGAGCCCAATTACTTCGCAACACAGAGTATCTCGCAAATGTACTCCATTTCAGACTGGGGCCTGATGAGATGAGTTACCAATAACTGCCGAAGGCTGCTACTGTAGGCACAGTGCGACGCCGTAGAATAACCACTTCGCTAACTCTCAAATGAGTGTAAAGTGGTTGGGGACACGGTGATGGACGATAGTTTTCATCAGGATCAAAATTTCACGCCTTACAAGACGAGATATCCCTACAGCAAGTCACTCAGCACACTTTATCTAACGGACGGTCCACGTGGGGGTACCTGCCGTTGGCCTGTAAGACGGAAGCGAAGACAAACTGTCCACACTTCTGAACCTTCTTCTTGCCACTTTGCGCTACGTGCTCTCCGTTTATCTGGAAAGCCAGCTGTTTTCTTCCCACCCTAAAATCTGGATCAAATATGTGTCCAAACGACTACGAAGCAGTACACGTTAGGAAAGTTGTTGACACTAGGATACGGAAGACTTATGAGTAGCCCAGTTGATCACTTAATCTTGACAGCTTACTATCGAGTTTAGAGCGCATTCCCCTAACATGGGGATCCTGCGACATTTGCCTGCAGATAGTTTCCATTGTATCCCGCTCAAGAGGTGTTTTCCTACCACAAGAAGCTAGTCATGAGGTCCACGTCATCCACGGTGGAAGTTCTTTTGTATCACTATCAATAATTATTGATAAATATTTTATTCTCACTTCGGTAGTTTAACATGAAAGAAGCTAGTTTACGGGCATCATCACATTGATATATGTCGAAAAATCTACAAGATTTTACGGATCCTGAATAGTACAGTGCAGAGGTCGTTAAACTCTATGAAAAGCATCAGAAGGTCGCGGTTGTGAGACAGAGAAAACGCCACTTTACAGCATGTGCAGAGCGTCCAAGTGAAGATGATAAAATCTCTTATTCGCATTTAATGGATTTAACATGAGTGATGCCAGTTCACAAGCACCGTCGAATTGATAATTCTTGAGGGTTTACAGGATGGTATTTGGTAATATGTAATCCATGTACCAAGTTATTATTGCCCATAACCTTATTAAAACCTGCTGCAATTCATGAGCAGGGGATGGACTTTCATCTGCCATTACACAGGTTGGACCCACTATCAATAACAGGAACGCACAATGTTCGAAGTTTGCTCTATAACCAGCTGACGTTGTTGGTCTATCTGCATAAATTGTTATTTGGTAATATAACCGTCCATTCATGAGAAAGTTCTTCAGTTTTCGGCTTTGCTAACCACAAGGTATCAACTTGTACCATCAGAAGTATCAGAAAGTATCCACAGTTATGCAACCAAGGTGAGTGTCTAAATCAATGCATTTTCAGTTCACCATGTTATGCTTAATGGTGATATACGGTAATTTCACTGAGAATACTTATTGTAGTGGACGGAAGTAGACGTTTATATGGTCATTGGTTCAAATGGCAGTATTTATGCATGGTTGTTGGGTATCTTTCATATTAGCGTAAGCAGCATCATTCGAGAAGTGTATTTGATGCACGATAACTTTTACTTGAAAAGATCACTTGATACTGAGTGCTAGAGAACATGTAGCATGGAACAACTGCAGGACAATAGTGTTTCGAGCCAATATGTAAATTAGTAGCTGGTTTAATCACTTTTGCCGAAGATTTGTGCCACTATGACTGCTGGGAAAGCTCAGGCGGTCCGTCACCTAATGAACCCTGACCAGTAGGTGAGTCAACTGTGAAGATGTTTCAGAAACCACTGAAGATTGGCAGCAGTTCGATAACTTCCGGAGTCAAAACAGCAGGCGTAACCTCCACTAAGTAGATATGTTCAGACTGAAATCCAGTATCAAACGACCTCATCGAATTGTTGCTGCAAATAAAAAGAAAGAGGAAGCATGAGGAAGTATGGGAAGGAGAATTACTACGCAGTCTAGTTTGGAATAGAGAGAATTCCCATACTTTTGGACTTGTTCGAAGTTTGTATGCACATTCATGTATGCATGTCTGATTAACTACATGGTTTTCCTATTGTAGGGTTCTTAAAAACTTTCTCTATTTGGCGTGTGTCGCAATAGCTTTGAGAGGAAACCAGTGTACATTAGGCTTATTGAAGCGAGGAGGGGAACCAGTATTCACACTTCTGCAAGCAATCGTAAACCCACCAGTGTAAGGGGAACTCGAGGGCTGTAATAACCCTTTTTCATATATTTAGAGGTCCAAATACGTTCGAATCACTTTTCAGTGACAGTCTAAGGTATTCTAATTCAACCACAGCTGTACAGCCTACGAACTATTGCAAGTGATGTGTTACGGGGAAGTGCATTACCCCCTTACCTTTCACGTACACGGCAACTCCGCTAGTGGTGCGGGGCAAACCGGTAGACCAAACTCATGTGCAGGTGGCGCTAGAATTGCCCAAAACGTTTGCTACGATACAATATCCGCTATTCTGTCAGCGTTCCAAAGTGACATGCATAGGCCACTTGATCTCGGTAAGAAGCGATTTCTTCTATTACTCCTCCTACTTGTATATCTTTCTCATAAACGCAAGGTCCATCCTTAGCAAACTATCGGTATTAAGAGGAATCGCGCTCATTTATAAGCCGCCAGTAGTAATTATCACTGAGTCTTGGTGTCACGCAAATATACCAGATGAAGGGATAAGTATCGACATGTATACACAATTCCGATGTGACCGGAGTTGCAAGAGAGGAGGAGGTTGCCTGATGTACTTTCTGAACACTCCACCGTACTCCTGTTGGAAAATATGTTTCTTGATAAGGTAAGTGACTCTCTATGGGTCACAGTACACTACAGAAATGCTACAACACTGGCGGGATGTGTTTACAGAGCACCTGGTTCCTTTAACAGTCATGAGATTCCACTGATCACGGCTCTGGAGCATGCATCCGCTCTCCCATATGATCATAAGACCATATGCGGTGACTTCAGACCACCTGAAGTTAAGTGGGACTCACTTACTGGTCCATATGGGCGTGACAACTTTTTCCATACATTGTCTATTTTCGGATGGAAGCAAATTGTTACAACTCTCACAAGGGGTGACAATGTATTGGATTTAATATTTTGCCTTAACATGAATCCTATTTTGACAAATGTAGGCCCCAAGTTCCCAGGAAGTGATCACAATACGGTATCATGCGCACTGCCACTTCCTTCGAATAGTACTCCAATTGGTACTTCGTCTGCACACCAAATGGAATGCAGAGACTACGGTAGAACGGATTGGCAGAATATGTATCCAATGATTAGGCGCATTGACTAAGGATCATTCTTCACCACTAGAGACCTCAAATTAACTATTGATATGTCTTACTACAACTCTAAAACTTGTCTCGATACCATCGTTCCACTGAAAGGTCTCAAAAAAGCCACCGAACAATAAGCCATACATACCTCCCAATGCTCGTAGAAAGTTACGCAAACTCTCAACAAGATACAACAGACATCACGACGTCGATGCACTTCGGCTGATTCTTGGTACTCCTAATTCTATCCTGCACAACCATGATTTGCGTTTGAAGAATGAAGAGGATCGTGCACTAGCCAGCTCATCTGAAGTATATGCTCTCTCAGCACTCCTTAAGAAGCGATCGAATTGCACAAGGCATAAAGTTCCTCTTCTTATCCATGAAACCAAAGCTTATAATGATCCACTGGATACGTGTGAAATATTTAGCGACTTATTGGCAGTCAGTTGTCTGGAGCCTACAGATTTTTCGTGTGACACTAGCGCGGTCTGCACTTCTAAAAGCCATTCGTCTCCTCAACTAACGACAATAGATACGGCTGAATTCACATACTCTAATATTCACGAAGACATTAGGACGCTAAAATGCTGGCGCAGACGGAATGTCATCACATTTCTTTAAGTTTGGTGGCCCTGATATTCCATTATTATTACTTAAAATATTTTCTCTCTCTTTGGAATCTTTCACATACCCTGATATATGGAAAACATCATTTATTCTCCCTAGATATAAATCTGGCTCAAAAACACTGGCCAGTAACTACAGACCAATGAATATTACGCCTGTAGCTTCTAGAATCATGGAGAACGTTGCTAAAGAAAGTATTCTTCAGCACATGCTTAGTGGCAACATCATTACATCGAGTCAGCAAGGGTTCCTATAATGGAGATCCTGTATAACTTGCCATCTTGACTTCTTTGACTTAATAACCACTATGCGCGACCAACACTAATTAGTCCTTGTACTCTATCTAGACATTTCAAAGGCATTCGACAGAGCCAATTACTTGCTGTTAATAAGTTGATGACTACTGGAATTGACTATCCAATATTGGGATGGATTAAGTCTTTCCTTAGTAATCGCAGTCAAGTGGTGAAGGTAGATTCACACACTTCAAAACCCAGGCCACTCACCTCTGGTGTTGTTCGGGGCAGTGTATTAGGCCCCCTTCTCCTTACTTTATACGTCAATGACATCTGCAGCTGCTTTACATACGGTAAACCATTCTTGTTGCTGATGACCTCGTAGCGTCACACGCTTCCCAAAATCAATAGCCTAGGGTTTGACGACTTTCGACATTGATGCTGACCTTGATAGGTCAACTGGAATCGCTGAGCTGGAGGCACCTGGTCAGACATCCCCGCCATTTGGCACGCTGTCGTGCCACGTTGCGCTGTTCGTATTCGACTCTCTGGACGGTTAGTTGGAACGCATCAGTATCTTGGCATAACCATCCAAACATACTATACCATCCGACCACGCAATCATGTTCCTCCTTGGTCTCGTACTCGTGGGTATATAGCAAGTTCGAATAATTAGTGACTGGTCTTTGTGCCCGTCAAGTTCGCAACAGGACAAATCCTAAGTTGGCGAGCCAGACGTGATCACATATCCCGACCAACAACAAATATTGAGTTGGTGAGCCCGTTCCGTTTTATATTTGTATATATTTTCATTTCCATAACACTTATATTTCCATTTGCCACACTTTCTCATGTCCTACCACACTCCAAAGCTTATTCGTATTAAGCCAACTACGAGCACTATCCAGCTCGTGCCATATTGGCCAGACAATGCGGAAACACGGTTTCTGTCTGTCGAGGCCCATTTTCAAGAACAGGGCCTCTCAGATCCTCATTCTCGATTTCTTGCCGTCATACGTTCACTACCGCAGAAATTAAATAGACATGCTACGGCGCATATGTTTAATCCTGAAGCAAGTGATCCCCACACACTTCTCAAGGCCGCACTCTTGGAGAAATGCGATCTGACAGATCGCCAGCGTCCAGACGAATTACCTCGTAACATCGAGCTAGGCAGCAACTCAGTTACTGAAGTCCTTGTGCGCATGCCAGAAGTTATCGGTGCACGAACATTCGACGATGGCCATTTCCGAGAACTGTTTCTCTCAAAACTACCACAACCGGTGCAAACCGTGTTGGTGACACTGCAGTCAGTCCCACTCGATGACCTGGCAGCCGCGGCAGACAAAATACTGGAGATATCCAGCAGACCCGTCTCCAACGTATATTCTGTCTGCGGCAAGCCAGATAGCTAGGATTTTGAGGTGTCCAAGCTGTGCTACTCTGTGAAACAGTTGCGACGATCTCGTAGTACTAGTTCACGTAGGACGCCACAGAAACGCGTCTTAACGCATCGCAGTAACTCGCGTGTTTGCCCCAAAACTAAAGCTAACAGGGTGGAAAACCCTAAAAGGCGCTGGTTTCATAATACTTACGCAGTCGAAGCCAAAGAATGTCGGAAACCATGCAGCCTTAACAAAGACACAAACTCGGGAAACGGTCACGCCGGCACGTGCTCACGGCAACCGCAGCCGGCGGAAACAGCCGTTTGCTCTACGTCACGGATATTAAAACGAAAGTTCGCTACCTCGTCGACACCGGCTCAGAAGTTAGCGTTCTTCCCGCACCGACAAAGGGGCGTCATTATGACCCATCCTTCAATCTTCAAGCAGCCAACGGCAAGACAATCGCGACGTTTGGGAGACGGTATGCCCACCTCAACTTAGGTTTACGTAAACCTATCCACTGGATTTTCCTCCTGGCTGACGTTCTATGCTTATCATTGGCGCTGATTCGCTTAACCATTACGATCTACTCGTAGATGCTGGCCACCGACGACTGATGGATAATAACACAAAGTTATCTATTGGCGGCACCACCTATGTAGGTCTGAGTTTAGTCGTCGTTAGAATTAAACAGTCAGGCGACGCGTCCTACCAAGCAGTTTTGGAGAAATATCCAGAGTTGCAACAACCGAAGCACACTCTTCCGTGCATAACCAGCAATGTTATGCATCACGTCACAACCACAGGTCCACCTGTGGCATCCAAAGCGCACCGTCTGACCCCCGATAAGCTCAAAACGGCGAAGAGCGAATTCGACCATATGCTCGAACTGGGCATTATCAGACCGTCAAACAGTCCTTGGGCATCACCATTGCACATGGTTCCCAAAAAGGATAGCAACGACTGGCGTTCAACCGGTGATTACCGAAGGCTTAACGCCAAAACAACTCCGGACTGCTACCCGATACTCACGTTTACGATTTGACTGCAACCTTATGCGGAATGAACATTTTCTCCAAAATCGACTTGGTCAAAGCGTACAACCAGATACCTATGGCAGCAGAAGATATCGCGAAAACAGCCATTATTACTCCTTTTGGCCTGTTTGAATTCCTGCGCATGCCATTTGGTCTTCGGAATGCAGCACAAACATTCCAACGCTTTATGGATGATGTCTTCCGTGGTTTGAATTTTGTTCATGTCTACATCGATGACTGTCTAATTGCGAGTCCAGATAAGGAAACTCACCTCAAACATTTGGACCTCGCATTCGAAAGACTTAAAAAACATGGCATCACAGTCAACTTACAGAAGTGTGAAATAGGAGTTGAATCACTCAGCTTCCTTGGGCATACCATTGACAACAAAGGTATACGCCCATTGAGAGATAAAGTGGCGGCTATCACAAACTATCCAGAGCCGACCACTGTGAAACATCTCCGCACTTTCAATGGCCTGGTAAGTTATTACCGAAGGTTTATCCCTAACTGTGCCTCTGTCATGAGACCACTAACAGATCTACTTCGAGGAACTGCGAAGTTCGTGTCTCTGGACAACGCGGCTAGACTTGCTTTCTCCAAAGTCAAGGAAGCCATTTCGAACGCAACCATGCTTATGCATCATGACCCCAATGCTCCTTCGAGTATTGCTGTTGATGCATCTGATTCAGCAATTGGAGCAGTTTTGCAACAGTTGACTGACAACCAGTGGCAACCGTTAGCCTTTTTCTCGAGGCGGCTGCAAGACGCGGAAACAAGATACAGTACATTTGGTAGGGAACTCCTAGCCATGTACTGTTCTGTACGCCATTTTCGACATTCTGTGGAAGGTCGTGATTTCATTATTTTCACAGACCACAAACCGTTAACCTTTTCCCTCAGCTCGGCGTCTGACAAATACTCCCCTCGTGAGTCGCGACAGCTGGATTACATTTCCCAGTTCACGTCAGACATCCGCCACATTTCTGGAGCAAAAACTCCGCAGCCGACGCACTATCAAGAATAGCTTCGATAAATCATATCGAGGGCGTTGATCTCGTTGAACTAGCTCGGCGTCAAAAGGAAGACCTTGAGCTGCATCATGAGTTGTCGTCCACAACTCTCAAGCTGCGACTTTGTCCTGTTGGATCAGACAAGGATACAATTTTGTGCGATGTCTCTGCTAGTCAACCACGCCCAATAGTTCCGAAGAGTTGTCGACGCAACGTCTTCAATACGTTGCACAAACTCTCTCATCCAGGTGTACGAGCCACCATTAGGCTTATCGCACAACGTTTCTGCTGGCCTGGGATGAACAAAGACGTTAAGGAGTGGGCTCAGTCGTGCTTAGCTTGTCAAAAGTGTAAAGTCACGCGACACACGAAAAGCCCTTTAGGCTCATTTCTAGCCCCAGACATGCGTTTCGACCACGTCCATATAGATATTGTAGGACCCCTACCAGAATCTAATGGATGTACCTACCTTTTCACTTGTGTTGATCGTTTCACACGATGGCCGGAAGCAGTACCTATAAGGATATTACTGCTGAAACAGTTGCTCGTGTTTTCGTCGAAAGATGGATCGCGAACTTCGGATGTCCATCTCACGTCACAGTTGACCGTGGGCGCCAATTTGAGTGTGGATTATTTCACGCTCTAACGGCACTTTTAGGTTGCACCCGGTTCCGAACGACAGCCTACCATCCACAAGCAAATGGCATGGTAGAGCGTTTCCATCGACAGCTGAAAGCTTCCCTTTCAGCTGCAAACATACCTCAGTGGACCGAGGCTCTGCCTCTAGTCCTACTAGGTATTCGTAACGCCTTGAAAGTTGATGCTGGATGCACCCCCACAGAACTCGTCTATGGGACCACTCTTCGCCTACCAGGTGAGTTTGTCTCTCCTTCAACTTTCAAACATGTTTCCGACAGGGCATCGTACGTGACTAGGCTTACAAACGCAATGCGTTCAGTTAGGCCTTCTCTGGTTAGACCTCAAACGACTGATGTTTTCGTTCACCCCAGTTTACAAAAGACATCACATGTGTTTATTCGCCACGACGCTGTTCGTCGACCACTTGAACCACCCTACGACGGGTCATTCAAAGTGATTAAGTGACACAAGAAATTCTACATAATTGAGCGAGACGGACATGAAGATACTGTCAGTATCGACCGTTTGAAACCAGCTTATTTCGAAGGCAACCCCATTATAAGTGACGTTTCAGCTCGCTACATCCGACCGATGGATAGCTCAATTATCGAAATTCTTGACGATGTCCCTGGTAATGCGCAGTTACAACAACCATCGGCGCAACAGAAAACACGATCAGGTCGAACCGTCAGGTTCCCCGAGTATTTAAAGTCGTATTCAACTTAGCGGTGTGAAATAAGATGTGCCAACCATATTTTTTTACCTACAAACTTCTTTCCGACGCACTATTTATTTATTTACCAGCAATGCAAAACTCCTCGTACATTTCGCCTTTTTCTGCCAACTTTTTTTATTACCATGTAATGAAACTTTTTTAAAAAGCGGTGGAAATAGGCTCTACCTTCATTTCTGATTTATTTGTATATACATAATTCTCGTTTTTACGAAGCGTTTTCATGGTATCAAAGACTTTCATTTATATTTCAGGCGCAACGGGCACTGGACGGAACGTCAAAGGAAACTGAGAACTGCGATCGACGTCCAATTCGATTTATTGTATTTTATTTTTCGATTGCCACGACACCCTAGAATAAGTTCAGACAACCAGGGGCCACTTCTCACAGTGAGCCCACCGGAAGATTTTCACGAGTGGAGAAACCGCTGGGTTTCTATATCCAGCTGGCGTCGTCTTACGGTCCTCACGAACTCACTAGGGGGGAGTGATCTGTGGCGGCACACACTTCCCAAAATCAATAGCCTAGGGTTTGACGACTTTCGACATTGATGCTGACCTTGATAGTTCAACTGGAATCGCTGAGCTGGAGGCACCTGGTCAGACATCCCCGCCATTTGGCACGCTGTCGTGCCACGTTGCGCTGTTCGTATTCGACTCTCTGGACGGTTAGTTGGAACGCATCAGTATCTTGGAATAACCATCCAAACATACTATACCATCCGACCACGCAATCATGTTCCTCCTTGGTCTCGTACTCGTGGGTATATAGCAAGTTCGAATAATTAGTGACTGGTCTTTATGCCCGTCAAGTTCGCAACAGGACAAATCCCAAATTATCTCACTGTAGACTGGACGCAGAAGTCATGTAAGTAGGGCACGAAGAAGGCGGAAACTGGGCATGAGTATGTTTATGAGGAGTGACGTCACCAGGATGACGTTCAGTAACCTTGAGATTTCTGAAGGCCAGTTGACTTCCTACGTGCGCCCGGTTTGGTTGCTCAAATAAATGTTAGGCGCAGATTCCCTCGCGTATTCTTGCTTGGTTGTTCATTGGAAGAAAAAGATAGAGCTACTTATGCTGATAACATTGAGAGGGGGATTTATTAATTACTCCATGTACATTTCTCAAGGGAGAAATGTAAACCGACAACCGAAAGATTAGTAAATCTGAATACGCCAACCTCATGTGACCAGACTTTGTTCATAATCGCAGCGCCAGTCCCTGGGATAAAACTTGAGAGCTGCTTCACAGAGCAAAGCAGAGTGACATCCCGAAGGCTAAAAGATTACTTTTAGCAACTGCCTTCCAAAGTTTCAGCGTCATGAGGTACACTGTCACCTTCTCAGTTATAGCTGAGCTCTTCGGAACTTTCTCAAAATGGTCCCTCACGTCCCTGCCATCTATCCATATTCAGCTTTTGTAGCATCTAAAGGAAACCAGATGATCAAATACAACTGAAGGTTTCGAAATGGATGTTGCCTTTAGGGACCTACACAGTGGAGTGTAGGCGGTCAGCCATTGATCATGTTAACTGGTGGCACAACCAGGCTACTGGGATCGGCTAACCCACAGACAACTCGTGAAGTGAAACTTGCACCTCCTCGCCTTTTCTCCCGTATCACAGGCAGAGGCGGCATGGGTATACAATACTGCAAGGTACCAAATTGGTTGTGTAACCGGGCGTGACAAGGGGGAAACCAGGCCTAGGGCCCTTCAGTGTGTATTGGTTTCAAGAGGACATTTAAGACAGTCCAGCTTTCTCTGAATCACATAACTGCCATTGCAGTCACCCAAGTGGTATAATGCTGGGATGTCCAAGGGCACTCAGTAAACGCTAATAAGACATGAGTAAAACACCAAAAACTGAGAACCCTCTTTGACAGAAAGTTACATGGAAACTTGTGGGGTAAATGTCCATCACTTAAAAACGAGCGTACAATCCATAGGGCGGCTAAGAGTGAGTTTATGAGGGTCTGAGAGCCCAGCTGAAACGACGTATTCAGTTCATTCAACTACTGATTTTTGTGTTCGCAGTTTGCCATCAAGCGTGCACTGATGGCTGGAAGCTGCGTATATATTGACGAACAGCATCCTGGAAAATAAGGAACTCGCGACGATTGCGACTGTGATCGCCACCATGTAAGCTTTTTGCCACACCTCAATGACCGCTGACTTTGACGCGTTTGCCGATAACCTTTCGATGGAATGACGATTGCACAAATGTGAGGCAAGACTGCGCACCTCAGTCACTGTCCCCAGACTCCCTAGGTTTCATCTGCGTACGGCCGTTTTACTGTTACCTTATTTACCTACGCCAAGGTAGTCAATTGATGACCACACGTAAGCTGAGTCAAATTCATTTTTTCCGTGAGCTGCCAAAACCTCATGACTTGAGTAAACGGTGTCTGGAAGATTGCAATGAATGAACAAGATAGATTCACCAGTTCCAGTCATATAAGATACAGTCTTGAGAAATCACAATCTGTTAGTATACTCAAGAAATGTCAACCACCGCCGAGACATATTGTATGCTGTTGTTCTGTTGCCAGCTTCTGAGGAGGTATATTAAAAGGCTGAAGCAAATACTAGCCGCCGTTATGTCACTTGCTCTCTTCTTAGCTATAAAAAGTACGAATTCGGGTTTGTATGAGAGCTCTTTAATGACAACTACTTCATTTCCTCCATGCAATATGGTTAAAATAATGAC
The DNA here is from genome assembly GCA_944470555.2 of Heterobilharzia americana. NCBI lineage: Eukaryota > Metazoa > Platyhelminthes > Trematoda > Strigeidida > Schistosomatidae > Heterobilharzia > Heterobilharzia americana. The sequence goes on from OX104134.1 coordinate 65,545,418, forward strand.
CACCCTTCGTGATTGGTGTATAGGCTTTTGAAAAAGCAGGTGGAGCAATCGTCACCGCGAATTCAAGTAAAGCATTTTAAGGTTTTCTTCATTCTACTGGTATAACTCTTAAAAATTGTAACTGACTGATCACTAACATCTGGCTTCAGTATAAACTTGGAAGGTGCTGAGTTCACGGCTAAAGTGAACAGAATTTCGTCCGCGTCGATTTCGAGATCTGACCTACAGTTCAAAGGTAATTTTTAAAGCTGTCTCATCTCCCCAGATGACGTCAAATGTTCAGGGGATTATTCAAGAAGGAGGATTCTGGGAACTGCAGTTCAGCACCAGAGATTCTGAACAGGTGAAATGGCCTGAACTTCATTGTTTTTACGTGTCAGGAGATTTATCTTTCAGCCCTTGAAGTTATGCAGCTCAAGTGCGATCGAAACCGAGGATAAAGGTTTGAAACCAACTCCTATAATATAAAAGGTATACGTGTCAACTGAGACGAAGTGATGGTGAAAGTTAATGCCACTGAATGCCTTTTTTGGAAACTATTTTGGGCTATTATACTTGAGCTGTCGTCCACTTGTTCCGAAAACTAACAAATGGTTATACCTCAACGTGGTCACAAAAGTGGCCTCATCTCCACCTGATTGAAAACTGACCCTCACTGTTTTCAAATCCTGCGTATGGCTGCATCTAAAGGTCATCAATACGGTGGCACCTAACACTCAAGTGAGACTCCAATCTCCTCGAAAAAATGCAAACGACTTCAACAAAATCAGTCGTAGGGCTGAGGGGGAAAGCAAATCTTGAAAGACTAAAGCACATAAACCTATTCACTTTAAGTTGTCATAGGAAGAGGGGTGACCTCATAGTAACCTACAAGGTCGCCCATCAGGCAAACCGTGCAAACAAATTAACCTTGCCTGCTGCACAGCGGCCTTCACGAGGAAACCCTATTAGGATGGCAAATTGGACAGCCAATACCATGCTCAGGTCCACTTTTTCTCCCTGAGAGTATGTGTCTTATGGAATACCCTACCGCGACATATCGTCATAGCCCCCTCAGTTGACTGGTTCAAGAGATGGTTAGACAATTATGTCATCTACTTTTACCTTTTGGGCAACTCCCACACACATCTTCCCCTTCCGTTTCCCTCCTTTCTCCATCTTTTTTCTCATTCTTTCATTTTTCCACTCTTTACTACTATCTTACCATTCTTATTGAAATACCTACGCAGATAGGAGTCACGACACTCCCCTAACCCTCCCAGCCACCCGTAGGTCTTTAAACTCTCTACAAATTACAACTTACTAACCCACAAAACATCCATCTCGCTGAAGCCAGAAGCAAGAAAGCAGAGGGGTTTCCTCGTACACTGCAGGTGTGAACCGAACAACTCGGACTAAGCCCTAAGAACTGGACGCCAGAGATTAAAAACTATCAGTTTCCTACGCTCTCACTATCAATATTGGATATTGGGTGCTTGCTTTTAACTGTCGCTTACCGTTGTCGCTTTACTGGGTGAATGATATAGGGGGCATATGAAAATTTTTAGTTAGCATGCTATAAGAAGCTGACTATTGGTACGAGTGTTAGCAGCTTCATTGGATCACTACCCTAGTCGAGCCTAGATGCTGGCTTTGGACGCATAAAATCAAATATCGTTTCACGAAAAATATTTTAAAATGTATAGGGTTCTTGACTTTACCTTGGAATGATGCACTTTAATTTTGTTTGGCTGTTTCGAATCCTTTGCTTTAAGGTCAACTTACGTAATATAGGTCAGTGACAGCAATGTTATATCGTTGGTTTGGGTATTTGATTGTTGGGATGTACATTCGTTCTACGTTCAGATGAAGAAAAATGCTGATGTCTTTGTCATTTTATTTAGTGCAGTTGGAATGTGGCTCTCATCGTTTCCGAAGTGTTCACAGTAAACGGATTTCCGAGTTTTTCTTGATGCCTGTTTGTTTTCAGGTCAGTTAGGGTTACTAAAGACAGCTCATCCTTCGATGCTCTCTTTAGCTCTGAGTCAAATGTATATGATTTTGCAAATGGCTCTTATGGAGTTGACATTGCACCGTCTAGTTCTTTGACTGGGGTACTCGTGTATGCTAATTGGGATGCTGATTCAAATAACGTAAAATCAACTTTTGAAGCAGTCCGAAACATTGTACCACATAATGTAATTTTTCGCAATATTATCACAGTTTTCAAGATAGATCTTCGCAGTTAATTGTGGCTTATCGTCATCAATGTGTGCACGAACCCGGAGAGTACGGTCTTTCCCTCAACTGAACGTTCATACTTCTCCAACAGTCACGTTTCAATATTCGGGCCCATTTACCGTCAGACATTTATTAAAGTTATTTCATCTTACTAGCACCCCGCTCAAAGCTGTCAACAAGCTGAGTGATTTACTTTTCCTGTTACTGAATCACAAGGTATCCTTCCCTTTGGCAGTATTTTGAGTTTTAAGGTGATTATTTTAGGAAACTTCAACTTACACAGCCCTCAGGACATGTCTGACTTTAGCCACTTCTATCAAACGTCAGCCTCAACCAGCGATAACGAAACACCACTTCAAATGAATAAGGATATTGTTTTTTCTGTATCAACCCTGCCACATTTACGTCATTCTAATGTTACCGATACACGGAAACAGCTTACCTTCATCTTCTCTTGTGATAGCAAAGTAAGTTTATCACTTTTCAAAAGTATTTTGGACGTATATTTCACATTTCACTTCAATGAAACTTAATGGGCACCCACTTTTGTTGTTCATCAGATGGTGGTGAATCATCGGATAAATGCTAACAGTGTTTTATTAGTGTTTCATGCAATTTATTCCATGTAGTAGCTGGTAGGAGGTACATATTTTATAGTATCAGATATCCGTTTTGGATTATGCTGTTGCCTTGATTCTCATTGGCTTCTGTAAATTCTTCCTCTCAGTGAATTACAAATATCGTATTGATGAGTGTATTCTTTTGTTAAACATACAGTATTGCTGACTTCATTTATTATGATCTGTTATTCATTTCCTAGTATTTGAATGTTCTCTCCCTTAATTTGACAATAAGTGAGAGTTGGTCACATTTCATTTCATTTGAGACATCTTCCCCTTTTATCTTTGCGACCATTAATAAGTCGTTTCGTTGCACCTATAGCGCCTTTTTATAAACAATTGTAGCTAAGTGGTGTTTCTTACTCGTAAATAGGTAGTCGGTTTCTGGGAAACAATTTTACCTCTCAGTATCAAGATATTTTGATACCTAGTATCATTACTGTCGATGTTATTTACTTTTCAGACAATAGTTATTCCCTACGATTGTGTAGTACATATAAATGCATCCTTCTAGACAGGTTTTAAAGTACTGTGGCGTAACAGGATATAAGCTTTAGATATTCTTAGGGCTTGTTGATACGACATTCTAAACCATATTAAGTATCATGAAGCCTTATCATCTGAGTGAATAAAGCAACACGTATGTTCTCAAGGTTACCCCTAAAGATAGTAACATAATTAGCAAGAATATAATATGTGAACCAGGAAGGTAAAAGCATTAGTGAATTTATTTAACCTGATGTTCGTATCCACTGGCTAGTTCAAACCAATACGCTTAATTCATTTCAAAAAATGTAGGAAACTACATACCATCAAATTGAAAGTGCTGGTCACCATAATTCAATCAGAAGTTCATCACTTACCTTTTGTGTTGTATGTCATGAAACCCATTTTCATCTGTAATATAACGATTTCTATTTTTACTCATGATGTAGGCAGGCTGATTATATTTGTGTATTTCCTATTGGGTAGATCATGCTGCTTCTCGGTGAGATTGGAATATTACTTTTGGTAAACCCCTTTATGTGGATTATATCCGAGCTTAAAACACCTTTGTTTCTTCGAGTTGCATACAAGCATCAGCTACAGTAGTTGGTAGCTCTTCCTGCTTATCCGAACCACTGGTAGCAAAAAGCCTGGGGCCAGCGAGACAGTCTGTAAAGTGAATGGTGTGCCAATAAGCATAGCAACCTAAGGCTCTGTTAAAGAGTTATTTCAAAAGCAATTTCTCCAGCCTAATGTTACTACCACATCGACTTTAATGCATTGTACACCATGGTCATTTGACACATTAAAATTGAGTTCCAAAGGAAACTTCACGTACTAAACACAACAAGGTACTTATTGCGAACAACTTATCACTGGCTTTCCTTAATGATTTAAGTGAGACTGTTGACAGGTAACAGGCTATATCGTTTAACAGGGTGTAACAGACTGAGCGTTGGATCACTCTGGAATAAAAATTTTGTACTCATCCTTAAAAAGGATGTGCGTTGTGTGATGGTTGTCGGTGTATCAGTTTGCTACCAGTTGCCTCTATTGGTCCAAACCGATGGTTGCTTCCTCAACGTGGTGGTCCGGCTTACATATCACGATTCAACAAGCCGTGTTGGTGGAAAGATTGTTTCTTCGAGGCTCTATCATACTAGGTGTGTTAGATAGGGGCAAGACAAAAATCGGTTACCGTTATAGTGTTAACTGCTTCTCTATGATGAGAGTCTGGAAACCAAGTCGTACTGCTGGGTGGTTGGGGTGTAACAGCAGCAAGGTGTTTCCTGTCGCAAACGACTGGTAGTACCATGCTGATGTTGCTTTTTATATGGGAAGGGGGAAAGGTAAGTAAACAATTTCAGCCCCCGAATTAGCACACTCCTGTTTATCCAGCGATTTGGGTTCATAGTCAAATTCGTGAAAAGCAATCTAGGATACCAAACTTCTGAAAAGGCCGTGTGTCACCAGCTTCAAGCAGACGTCGCTTGGGTTTTGTATCCACACACTGGCCCTTTTTTTAGGTAGCCGAAGAGAAATAACTTTCTACCGTGTTGGCAGCACGTAAGTTGCCGTTGATCCACCTATCACATCTCCACCCTCTTATTTTCCTTCATATCTCTCGGTCAACACTCCTTCATCTTCAACTTCTTCCAGCTCTAGAGCTCTAAATAACGATCTTAGTTCACTGAACGGCATCTCTGGTCTCCTAAAAACTCTCCAAACAACACATCGGAACCTTCAACATTCAATCCCTCCATCAAATCAGCTAAAAAGCTTCGCAGGCCAAAACTCTAGCATCTCAATCCATGGATATACGCTGTTTGTGAGACACTCATACATGACCCCGATGTGGTTATTCATCTAATCTTACCACACACATGTGCTAAATCTACGAAATCCACTTTTCGATCTTCTGAGTATACGATGAGTAGTTCCCGTGGTCTTGGAGGTAAAGATGGTATATTAAATGCTAAGGCGAAAAGTGCACTGGTCTACTGGATTCCAGTTGACAATCATTTTCTAGCTGTTTGCCTGAACTGTGTATTGAGGACTGTAAAGAATGGTTAAACTCACCGTTGTCTCTGTGTGATTTCTGCTTGCGCACCTACTGACCGAAAACTCAAGTCTCCTACTGAAAGTTAAACGTTCAGATGTGGTTGCTGTAAGTTAACTGGGTTCACAAGTGAGTAGGCTAATTCGAACGGAAATACACTTGGGTAGCATTTTCAGAATCCCAGCCGAACGAACGGTTAACAGTGAGCACCTACTACAACTGTGCTCAGTGAGCCATTAACTTTTACCCACCGATCTCAAGTCAAGGGTGAACATAGATAGACAGCATTACTGCCAGCCATTACTGAAAAGGGTCGGTGGGAGATTGCCATTCTTTCTGGAGCGCGTATGTGAACAGCTATCTGGCAGCAAGACCATTGAAATTGTTGATTGACGCTGAAACGTTTTAGGGTACTTTCAGCAAGAAACTAGTTAGACAGTTACTGGAATACAGCAACATCTCAATCCATGAGAAGTATGACTCCATCTGCAGTCTGCTGTAAAAACAGAGCTCAAACTCGTAATTGGCTCTCAAAAATTGATTAGAAGGGGCCAATAGACTGAGCAGCTTCTTCAGAAATAATGAATGCGCGTGAATGCACTCCTAGCGTAACAGCAGCGAACCAGGATAGATCTGCAACTCTACTGTTAGGGGAGATAACTAGAACGATGGGGTGGACAATTTGAGGAGCAGTTCAACTGACCTTCAGCTACTACTTCAGTGCCTGCTATCCAGTCGGGGTCTAAGTAAGATATAAAGAAAGCCTTTCACCGACGTCTGCAGAAGTTGAGAAGACTGTAAGTAGGCATAAACGAGTAGGAGCAGCAGAGTCAAATTAGCTAGTAGCAGAGGTTTCTACGGACAGCGGTAGGGAGTTATTGATTGAATTGATCAAAGTATTAGCTAGCGTGAGGGAATCGGATATTATCCCCTCTGCAAGGTCTCAGTCACCGGTCGCTCTAGTCTTCAAAAAAGGTGAGATATCCTCATTGAGATAACCACAAGGAAACCAGTCTGACCAACATTGTGTCTAAGAGTCTAGGTTTTGTAATGATCAGATGTCTCAGTGGAGCTCGGGAGTAGCAAATGCGAGGAACTAGACTGGTTTCAGACCTGTTCGTGGCTGTGTCGACCAGATATTCACCCTCCTCCAGGTTATGAAAAACATACACATTTACTGAAGCTGAATAGTAAGTGCATTTCTCGACATGACAGTAGCGTTCCGCCCCACCGATCGAGAGATCCTGTAGCAGTGTCTCACTGAAAATTTTGCCACATATGTACATCATTCTGTTAAAGGCTGTGCACTTGAACACTGGTGGGCTTGCTGAAGTCTATGGTGAGTTGCCGGTATGTGGTGTACGTCAAGGTTGTCCAGTCTCTTCATTTTTATCCAAATTTATCACAGATGCATTTATGGAGGCCTCTCTGTCATCGTCTGACTTTACAGGGATTAATCTTGTGACATTAGACACCCAACTGAACTTAGAGTACTCAGAGAGTAGAGTTGCTGACAAAATGCAGTCTTCTAGACAACTCAGGTGGCAAACTACGAATGCTTGGGATGCGTTTCTCGCCTTTCCGAGTGCGATTTGTCGCTCTAGGACTGTTCTTCAGCGGTACCTCATCTAACAGTAGGTAGCCATATGGCTGGGTGCCTTGACCGCTTCACTTATTCGGGGAATGGGGTCAGCCCAGTAACGTAGACGTGATGCGTAGAGTTTTAGTCGGAGAAAAGTCAGTCAACTCAGATGGCAGAGGTATGTGTTACGTATGCCTAGTTTGCGCCTGCCAGTCGCAAAGTTAGTTGAAGTAGGTTTAAGATAGAAAAGGGTTACAGTAAGCCAAACAAAAACAAGATATCAATCGTTGAAGTTTTTGCCCATTGGTCTGAGCCATGTAGGGAAATTCAAACTTCCCGGTTGGGGTCCGCGTGACAACAAAAATTGGCAGTTGTAGAGGTTGACTTGTATGACTCGAAGTCCATTTTAATGGGGCAGATGTATCCACACCTTATCTTCATCTTAATCATCATGGCAAATCTTACTGTTATTCCACTTATCTCTGTTCTCCTTTCGTTACTTTATACCACTTCACTACTTTCTGCCTCATTTATGTGTCTTTCTTGATATGTTCTCGCTCGATAAGTTAGCGAAAGGTGTAGCCACCTGTGGCATTACGAATTAACGCCGAGTCCCATATTGATATTAATTAGCTGACTACTGTATTAGCTTTAGGAGTTTGCATGCATAACGTGTCGTTACGAGGAATTCGACTCTGAACTTGTGAAACCTGATATACCCGTGTCGAGTACGTCCGATGATTGCTTGTTCAGTCGATTTTTTATTGTTATTATTATTAGTCCCTTGGGTTTCTAATGGAACATAGGGCTTCAGTAGCACGTTTCCAGTGAACTCTGTTCTCTGAAATATTTTGAACCTGGCTCCACGACAGCCCAGGAGCTCTCATTCCCTCCTCGCACGACCTCCTCCATGTCACCCTCACCTCGGACGTCCAACTCGTCGCTTCCCATGGGGATTCCACTCGAGGGCCTGACGCATGATGTCCCCAGTCGGCCTTCTCAGTGCATGCCCAATCCACCTCCACTTTATTCTGCATATTTGTTGGGTGATAGATTCTTGGTTGATTCGTTCCCAGAGCTCCTTGTTGCTTATTCTTTCTGGCCATCTGATCTTCAGTATCAGGTGAGCGTAGGCAGTTGTTGATGAATGTCTGTAGTTTGTTGGAAATCCCTTTCGTAACGCGCCATGTCTCTGAACCATACGGAAGCACTGACTTGACTGAAGTTGGTGTTGAAAATCCGTATCTTGTTCCACATGCTGAGTGCAGTGCGGAAGATCTCCACACTGGTTTCAGGCTAATGAACGCCTGTCTTGCTTTTTCGATTCTGACTTTGACATCCTCGTCTGTGCCTGTGCCGCCACCTGTAGTTGAAACAGTGCTTCCTAGATAAGTGAAGGAGGTTACTTCCTTTAAATTTCTGCCGTTGATGGTGATTGGAACTTGTTGCTGTTGTTGGTGTTGGTGTTGGTTGGATGTCTTCATCACCTCTGTCTTCTCTATATTCACTTGAAATCTCGTCTTCGCTGCCCTGCCTCTTGTGCCAACTTGTTAGTTTCCACCTGTAGATCTCCAAGTTTGTGTGACATCAAGCACAAGTCATCGGTGAAATCCAGATCTTCTAGGTTCTTTTCCGCAGTCCAGCCAGCGTATCCCCCTCTTCTCGCTCCCCACTGTTTGTTGCATGATCCAGTCAAGTCGACCACAATCAGGAATATCATGGGGGATAGTAGGCAACCTTGTTTCACTCCTGTCTTCACTTCAAAAGCATCACTGAGCTTCCCAGTGTGGATTACTTGGCATGTGGCGTCTTCATGTGGTTGTTGAATGAGGCTGATAAAGGTTTGTAGTATTCCGTAGTATTGAAGCAGTTTCCAAATTACCTCTCGGTAGACGCTGTCAAAGGCCTTCTCAAAGTCGATGAAGTCAATGTAGAGGGTTGACTACCATTCTATACTTTGTTCTATGATGATGCGTGCGCAGCGTTGCAATTTGGTCCGCACAAGATTTGCACTTCCTGAAGCCTGCCTGTTTCGGTCGTAGTTTTGAATCCAGTGCATCCTTTAGCCTCTCCAGGATAATGCGGCTTAATATTTTGCTTGCTCTGGGTGGACAGGAGTGGAGCATGATTCCGCGCCAGTTCTTGCAAACACTGAGGTCTCCCTTCTTCGGGAGTTTGACAAGGTAACCCTTCTTCAAATCGATCAGCAGGTACCTTCCCTTCCTTCCACACCTTCTGCAATAGTGGTGTGAGCATGTCCGCTGTTGTCTCTGCATCTGTTTTCAGTGCTTCTGGCGGGATCCCGTCTGGTCCTGCTGCTTTCCCACATTTCAGTAGCTTTATGGCGCTCAGGACTTCCATTTTTGTTGGAGGATTTATGTTCACTTGTAGTTCTGTGGCTGGGCTGCAGGTGGTATTTCTGGATGAAGTGCAGGTGGTGGTCGATTCAAGAGCTTCTTGAAGTGGTCGGCCCATCGTTTCCTTTGTTTCTCTTCTTTCGTAATTAAATTTCCGTCATCATCTTTTATTGGTTTCATCTGTGTTGGTCTCTTCCCTGATAGCAACCTGGTTATTTGATACAATGTCGTCAGGTCTCTCTTACCTGCAGCCTGTTCTGCATCACTTGCCAGTGTTTCGTAGAAGTGTGTTTTGTCTTCCCGTGCACTCTTCTTCACTTCCTTGTCTAGTGTTTTATACATTGTGCTCAGTTCCTCTTGTCGTTGAGCATCCTTGCACTGGTTTGTCTTCTGCTTCACCATCCTCCTCTCTCTGCTATGTCAGGTTCCATGTATCCATTGAGATCCGTTCCTCATCTTCTTTCTTCTTCCTTTTTAATACGGCTGTGCAGGTTTCTTTCCACATCTCTTTCAAAGACTTCCAGTGTTCTTCCACACAGGTTTCTTCAGGGATGTTCCTCGATATCTCCCATTTTGTCTTGATGGCTGCCGTGAAGATTTTCTCTGCAGTTTCATCTTTCAGTTTCTGTTCTGGGTGTTGAACTTGAACTGTGGTATATTACCAGCTTTCTTGAAGGCTTTCAACTTGATTTGGAGGGTAGGTTCCTTGCACTAGATAGTGGTCTGAACCTACATCTGCTCCTCTTCTTGACCTTGTGTCAAGTAGACTGTGTCTCCATTTTCTTGAGATTGAGATAAAGTCGATTTGATTTTTAGTGTGTCCTTGTATGTGGTGAAATCCATGTCGCTTTGTGGATATCCTTGTGCTTGAATACAGTGCCTGACTGCAATCACCAAATCGTTGAATGCTCAGAATTCTGCAAACAATTCTCCATTCTCGTTCATCACCTCACCTAGCGCTTCTCTACCCATGGTTAGTTCTCTTCCTGTGTTGTCCCCTCCCAGTTTGGCTGGCATTCATGTCACCCCGCCCATTAGAATTTTGATATCGCCAACTGAGGTCTTGTCCAGTGTTGATTGAAGTTGTCTGTAGAATTCCTCCTTTTTCTCTTGCTCTGCATTATTTGTAGGTGCATAGTGTGGCATTGTATGATTGTGACCTTCCTTTTGAGTTGAACCTTGCTGTCATGATCCTGATCGTTGAGAAGATTGGTTCCCACTGCATGAGAGCCTTTGATGCTCTTGGGGACATCATGATAGCCACTCCGAAGCTCAGTGTGCTCGTGGTTGTCGTCTGGGTGACAATATCGGAGTAGATTATTGATTCTCCAGTTGACAGTTTGGAGAGTCCACTCCCATTCCATCTGCTTTCACAAATTCCAAGCACTTCAGTGTGATACCTCCTCATCTCGTTTGCAATCTGGGTAGCCTTGCTGAGTTCAAACATGGTTCGGACATTTCATGTCCCCACGTTTACTTTCGCCTTCATCGAGAGAAGACACATTGGCCAATTGGCTTCCCGAAGGCTTTCACCAACCGGCGTCACTTCGCCTCTCCGATTCCAGAGAGGAATAATTTTGTCATTATTTTTTATATTTTGTTTGTGCTTTGAAGTTTCTTTAGCGGTTAGATTTGTTTTCCGGGGTAGGGTTGCTAGCCGTATGCCCAACCTTCCCTCTTTATGGGGCTTAGGACCGGCTAGTAACTAGTGAACTAGTTAACCAAGCGAGGTTTGTTCAGTCAATACTTTGTTTCTATCATTGTTACTATTATCATTATTATTATTATTATTATTATTATTATTATTATTATTATTATTGTTTTTATCATTATTGCTGCTGCTACTACTACTACTACTACTGTTATTATTATTATTACTATCAGAACACACATGGTATGGCATGGACACCAAGAAATGTGCCACGCAAATTATGTAAGACTGTTTTTGAGACATAAAACAAAAGGAAGTGGATAAAAAGGAAAACAATAAGAATGAAATGTTTAGGTCAGTCCAGTAAAACACATTCAAAACAAAACATTCATTACTTTTCAGCAGCAGAATACAGAACGAAGCTACAGCATGGCCACCACTGGTTTCGATTCCCAGCCATACCTGATAACATTTCAGGCCAGTGAGTTGCATGATCTCTTGGACACCACCCATAGAGTTGTGATGCACCAACAGATGCTAACTCCATGTAAATGTCCTTCATCCCAAGGCGGCACGTCATACACTGACCGCCCTTCCACTTCTTCCATCCAGTCCTAAGGCTAGCGAACAATGAAAAATGTGGAAGCCGTTGAGACGAGATGCGTAACACATGTTTAAGCCATCGAAACCAGTGTTTCTAGATCACCTATTTGATGATCTCCATCATGCCTAAACACACGCTATCGTACTTCAATTACTGACATGATGTTGCAACTGGATACGAGGAGTCCTACGAAGATAAACCTCACTCTACCCGAGGTGTTTTATATATAGGGCTTTCAGGATTTGAATAAGTTTCTCAGACATGCCCCTCTCTAACAGACAGTTCCAGAGCACAGCCCTGTCCAACGACTTGAAAGCAACCCTATTGTCAAGAAACAACTATTGTTGGCCTACAATGGGCGTAGCGATGTTCAAGCATCTGGCGGATGGTAAATGCATGATCAATCCATCGACGACCTGAATGAAAACCAGCCTGCTCCTCTGTTGGTAACAGACTATTACTTTGGTAGTTGTCACATACATTAAGCAAACCTTTCTTAAAGATGGGCAGAATGATGGCCTCATACCGGAGTGATGGGACAGTTTCAGTCTGCCATACCCTCCCAAACAAAGTAGTCAGTTACTCGACTAAGGTCGTTCCTCCATCCTTGAAAGGAGCTGGACCAGCTAAACTGCTTTTCGAAGTGCTACGCTCAGCGTTCCATCCATCATCCATCCAGATCAACCTAGGACCAGGCATCACTGCATAACGGTCCGAGTTGCCACACCTCATATCAGTACATCAAGTAAAACGGCAGTGAGGCGCAAGATGAAGATAAGAGAATGCAGTCAAAAGAAATACCAAGTACGAGAAAAGAGAAACGAAGGATGAGAAAGTGGTGAGATTCGGTATAGCGTCGTCAAGATGAGGATAGTGTATGTATACATCTGCGCCACTGACATTGGTTATGAGCCACATCACCCAGAGTCTCCAACCACTGGTTCCTCTTGTTCCGCGGACCCCAACCACCTAGTCTGCATCTCTCCACATGGCTCAAACCAACAGTCAGAGACTTCATACATTGGTGCCATGTTTTAGTCTGGCCACGTCGGGCCTTTTTCCATCCTGGACCTGCTTCAGCGTTCCAGTCACCCTTGAAACTGTTTATCAGAGTGCCACTTCCCTCATAGGCCGTCTGACTGGCACCAGGTTTCTTGCCGCCTGTAGCTTGGATGGTCTGGAACAGCTACTGACCGCAGCCCAATGCAGCTGCTGCCTCCATCTCACTCATGCGATCTGACCACCAAGCTTTATCTAAGCATTATGTAGTCTTTCGCATAACAGACTTACCCAAACTATTGTACTCACTGTTCATCGGAATAATCTGTAGGACGTCAGGAAGTTGCAGGGAGCTCGCAAAGACCCAGTGTTTTATTAGCAGGATGTTCTTCCAAACTGCAAATGGCTCTACGTGCCATTTTCATGGCGTCTTGCAAGTGCAGCCAATGCTTGTCTACATTTTCTGGAGGATCGGTAGCTAGTCTTAAATTTAGCTCGGATTGGTATTTATCTTTAGAGTTAGGTGCAACTAATTTGCTTACATCAACCTGTTTAAGACGACGATTTTGATGACCAAAACACAAGACGAGCTTAGTACACACTAAAGCATGATCAGAGTCGAGATAAGTACTCCACTTGGGGTGCCAGTCCTGTATGCACCCACACCATCGGTAGCTGATTGCGATATGATCCATTTGAGTCCAGGTTTGAGTAAAAGAGGGAGGACATGAAGTAGTACAACGGCGATAGCTGTGCCAGAAGTTGGTGCTGGCTAGAAATAGGTTGTTATCTGCGCAAAGCTGCAGAAGACGATCCTCATTACCCAACCTGCTACCAGCTAAAACCCATTGACCACCTCAACGGTTCTACTTTGAGTCTCGACGCCCGACCAGCTTATTGAAGTCCTCTGGTAGCACTACGATATCTGTCGAGTGTGCTTGGTTGAGAAAGTCACTCAACTGACATTTGAAGTCATCCTTGGTTTCATCCGGGCTGCAATCCGTCGGAGCATAGGCAGAGATGACAAATAGGCATCGTTTCTCTCGCCAGTCGCTTCTTACTCGAGATGCACCTTCTAGCCGACTGTTGATGAAGATGTAATCGAGTAGTGCAGCACTACCGTTTTTAGGATTATTAGCATTCTCTGGGAACAATGTAAGTAATTCTGAAATGAAGTGGTGTCTGTTAAGGCATATTAAAGATAGTAAATACTTCTTTGAATGGATTTCTTAAGTTACTTGTTCACTTATCAATTTCTAATTTTTCATTTTTTTTATTTATCTACACCATATATATCACTTTTATACCTTGCTAATGTTTTGTATGGTCCATCGCTTGGTACCCATGTACCAAGTTTTTTTCAAAGGAAGACCAAGATATGACTTTTGACTTGTAAGGTACA